>OY987259.1:35626251-36826251 GCA_963920725.1 Rhamphomyia laevipes
GGTTGAAATAATTTTAAATATTCTATCATACGTTGTTCTAGTTCATGGGTAACAAGCGGTGGTGCCATTAGTCTATGATGAGCTACAGCAGCAGCTGCAGCTGCTGCTGATTGTTGATTAGCATGAGTAACTAAAGCTAATGGAGATATTTGTTGCATACCATTTGATACATTAGGTCTTTGCATTTGTGGCTAAAAATAAAATCAACAATAATATTAACAATAAATATTTATAAAAATTAGTTAAAATAATTAAATTAATTTTAATTTAATTATTTATTTTGAATGTAACAATTTTGTTATAAATTTAAATAAAAATATATTTACCATTTGTTGTAATTGATTGTGCATGGCTTCAAATTGACCATAGCTAGATCTTCTACCTTCTCGTCGATTACCATCAATAGCTGCTTGTAATTCTGATGGTGAACTTAAATTCTTTTTTTCACATTCATATGGATACAAATATTTCATATATCTGTAAAGGAAAATGAAAAATATGAAAAATTAAGTAATCAAAATTTAATTTCGTAATATTCTTCAAAGAGAAAATTGTTTCAATTAAATAGAATGAATCAATTTGCCTATTAAAACTTAAATAATGATTGATAAAGAAGTAATTTCAAGAAATTTTCTTATTTTTCTGTAATTTATGTTATATATAACAATTATTTTTTGTGAAAGATACAATTGTTTTTTTTTACGAGGAGTTATTGAAAATTCGGAGTTAAGATGTCGCAACCTCATCTTTAAATTTACGGAAACTAAAGTCAAAAAGTGTAACTGTGTTGAACCAAAGAAAAATAAAAAATAATCTTTACTTAGTTCTAAAATTACGAATTAATTCCAAAATTAAATCCTAATCTTATTAAAATATAATTAGCAATTATCTATCAGATATTAATTAATATAATATGTTTAAACTTAGAAAGAAATATTAATACTTTTCGATATGCCAGCATTATGGCAATTAAAAGTTATGAAGACTAAATTTCTAAAAATATTGTAAAGTTTTTGAAATAATATTATAAAAATTATGTTTTTGTAAAACTGAAAATTAAAACTTTAAATTGTTTATTATAAAAGAATATATAAATACAAAAATGTGTTAGTTCTCACAGTGGTGAAGTGAAATAACCAAGGCTTCTTATAATAATTTTAAATCCAAAAGTGACATATATTTAAAAGTATACGTCAAATCGATATAAAATAAACCTTGGTTTACACGTATTCTTACATATGTAAAACTAATAAAATTTAAATATATTTTTGTTATATATTTATTTAGGTTAAAATATTTATCATTTCTGATAATAATATAATAAAAAAAAAAATCATAATTTTTTTATTTTTTTTTTTCCCAATGAAAAAATTGTTATTTTTTACAAAATATAAAATAAAGTTTACCAGAAATTTATTTTAATAATTTATTATATTAAAATTTAAAATAAAATTAAATCATAAATTTTTATTCATTATGTCATGACTGTGGAATTTGTGCGTTTCGGGTTGACATCCATCGTAAAGGTTTAATCGAGAGAACGAGTGCTTCAGTAAACCATCGTAACAAGTATTGAAGTATAATTAATTGTCCAAGTCTGACTTGAAAGCATAAATTCTTCGCGGATACACCATATTCCATCAATCCATAACCTTAAAAATACGAATTACTAAATTAAATTCATTTTTTTCCTAAACTAAACCACAATTAAAGCTGTGTCTAACTAAGAACTTTTTCCTGAGCACAGAAATATATTTGAACTTAAACTGGAAATTAACATTTTCAAACCGATTTCCAAAATCAAATTATGAAAGTCGGTTAGGTTAACAAAGGAAAATTTGAATTACACTGGAATTGTATAATCCAGTGAATCACTTTTAACTAGTGAATGTGAGCAAATTAAATTATATACTATCAAAAATACTATACTTTATAAAATTCATATTTCAATACGTTTTTTCATCATTCTTTTTTCAAAATTTCTTTGGTTTTACAAAACAAATCTGTTATTAGAGGGTAATTGTGAGTGAATGACAATATTATCTCAATTATTTATTGAATACTGCGCACACGCTTCTATCCTGCGCCACTTTAAGCAATCTGAAGGCAATAAATTCTTCATATTATTCAAATATTTTGATAATTTTTTTTTTTCTCCATATACAATTTCAACATGAAATTCCAATATGGCTGGGACAAGAGTCAAGTGTAAAGTACATAAATACAAACAAAATGTAATAATGTCTCAAACAAATAATAAACCCATCTCTGAAAATAATAAAATATTCTGTAATATTATGGAAATATCACAAATCACAAGTAGTGGTGAATTAAAAAAAACAACATTAGTAAGGAGAGTTCTGCTCAAAACCTCATGAATTTAATATTTAATGTGCATGTATGTTTTCGGTATTTCTCAAAAGAATTTTCATGCAAATAAAAAAGAAGAAAATATTTAACTTTTAACAGGTATTGCAGAAGGTGGTGTACGGAAAGAAGATAAAAATACTAATAACGACGACGCGTCGGCACTTTTTAACTTAACCCATTTGGGTTAAACAAAATATATGATCGAATCTCTGAGTGGTCGTAGCATCATCATCAACACAGGTGATAGACATAAATATTTGTTTATTTGTCGAAGATCATAATATTTCGTAATGTTAATAAGTATAATAATTTTTCTAGTTTAATTTGTGATTTTTTATCACATTTTGAATAAGTTATTATTATTTTTTTGATTAGTCTTCTAGCATTTCGGTAATCTTCGGACAATTAATACGTGCAACAAATTCCTTAGCTATACTTTTTCTTTGTTCTACCTTCACGTTCCTTTGCGTAAGGATTTTTTCTCTTTAGAATTATTACTTCGAAAATAATTATAGTTACCTGTTGTTTGATTCAGAGTAGCCTTATATGAACTTAAAGCTGTTAAACAACTAAACAGGACAACCTGATCATTTAATAAAATAAAAATATTTCGAAGCGAGTAACACTTTTCTAAAAAAATAGATGTAAAAGTCTTGGATTCAATCTGGATGAAGAGAAGCTTCAATAGGCAGGCCACATCTAGTCTAAGTCGCATTAAAACATATTGCGAGTAAACCAAATGGCAAACGACCATCGGGAAGCCAAGAGCTAGACTAGGTGATCGGATGCAATGCTAGAAACATGCTGAGGCTCAAGTATTTGAAGATGGGTGCGGAGATTCGAGACAGGTGGCAAAAACATATTGATTAAGCTATGGCTTATTTTGGATTGTGATATAGTTTCTCTCGAATGTAGAGCACTTGGTATGAGTTTGTAATGTTCAATAAGATTATATGTATTATTAACAAACCCTATAAATTGTAATATAGATTTTTTGTGTGAATGCAAATTAAATATGTATAATTTTTTTCTTAAAAAAAGGTTATATTAAATATTATTTAATTCCAGGACAGAAATTATCTTTAATATGGTGATATATTCGGAATAATTTCGTTTAACATTGAAAAAAAAAAACTAAAATTAATGTAAATAAACGCGTAAAAATTCCACAATTCGTGCACACCTGTTAATTTTTTTTAATATTACATTGTTTTTTAAAGTTTCATTTTTTACATTCTAGGATTTAATATTTTAAATTATCAATTTGTGGCGGAGAATAAGCTATTTTAGTCCAGGTTGATCGTATCTATTAAAAATATATCTTTGAATATAAAATCGATAGTTTTGCTTCAGAGAATTAAGTTTTCTACCAAGAACCAAAAACCTTTCCTACGAAAGATATACAACTTCTAATTATAGTTAAAGAGATTATCGCGAAACTAAACACAAGTTTAGTTATATAGAATGGAAATATTAGGAAGAGTAATTTTAATGGAAAACTGCCAATGAAATATTGAAAAACATGTTTTTGTGCATTTTAACATAAAGCTAATTAGAAAGTCGGGGAAATTAGGAGTGAAGACAAACGAGTTGAAGAATAATAATAAAAAAAGTTCCATGCCACCTTCTCCCTTCCAAATTGGGACTAAAAAAAATAAACTAAGAAAGAAATTCTATGTACCTAACTTTCACTACATTTAAACTATACAGAAATTTCGGATTTGTTTGAAGAACCACAAATAAAAGAATATTAATAGCAATTTTATATCCTTCCAGATTTTTTTATTAAAAAGTTTTTATCGTATTTATGGTTTCAGCATCCTTTTAAGGATATACGAAATCGAATCGACAAGTAGACGGTAACAGGCAGAAATTAAAATTCTCTTAAACCATTATTTTTTTATTTATTTTTTTCACAATTTAAATATTGGATAAACGAAAGCGGTGAAGTTAACATAAAAGACGAAAATATAATTAATTTTATATTATTATTTCATTCATAAATATATTTTATGGCGTTTTTTTATTAAGATTTAATTTTTTTACTTCATCCGTTGAATGTTTTATATTTAAGTTCGGTTACGAACAACAAATGAATTAATCCAAATTATCAAACCGTAGTTTTATATTTATGCAGAATATACGAATGTGTTTTAGAAGAACAGTGCTTAAACTAAATTTAATTTAAAATTATATACATTTTTTTTTTTTTATTTTTTTTGGGAAACATTCAAATAAATAAATCATGTTCCATCAAACTCTGGAACAGTAACATAAAAAACAACAACGAAGAATTACTGATTGTGCAAAACCAGAACGATACAAAAAAAAAATGGCGTAGGTTGTAAAAATACATCAATCAAATGTCAATTTTCATTTTAAAGGCAAAAAATAAATAAAAATCATTGAGAAACCCTTTAGATTTGATTATATCACACCAGACAGACACAAATTCAACAATTTTATTTATTTTACCAAAGGAAAGGTTTCTTTTTTTTAAGGATAAAGAACAGAAAATTTATAAACTGGAAATGGTAAGATTTTAAATTCTTATTACATTTATCGATTGAAAATTTTATATAGGTACAATTTTTATTAGCAGTCTAAATTTTCCATTATACCCTGGATTGATTTTTATACTAGAATTGTCTATCCTTAAAGCTATCAGTTATATACTGTACCTAAAACATACGACATTAAAGTTTTTGAGTATGTATTTCTCTTTTTACGGCGTTGACAGTATCGAGTGTCATTTTATAATCATGTTTTTGAGATAACATTAACATATGCAAGAAAATAATTCAGTATAAGTACATAATTAAATGATAGTATATGTACAGTGTACGGCGCCATCCAATTTAACTATATTATAGTCAAATTAAACTAATATAGTTAAATTTGATGGCGTAAAGCGATCGGCGTATGTATTCCTTCGTTTATGTATATATGTACGGCATAAATATTAGCGATAAGACTACTATTCAACGTTATAGTTAAAAGCTATGTCTAAACTAGGGCCAGGAATTCTAAGATTGAAACGAATACAAAATTTAATTCTTGGTATTAAATATTGGAAATATTCTATTTTTATGAACTCTTTTTCACTGAATCTTCTTTGCAATCGTACAACGTTGGTCTCTTAAAATGATATATCAATAGCCTGTGTATAAATCAGGCTGTAGTATTTATTTAAAACGTAGTTCTTGTTTGGTTAGCATTTTGAAGACCACAGCATAGTTTTTTGAGCCTTGTATGTTCATATGAAATCTATTATTTTTGGACATGTTATTTTGGAAATACTTTTTAGAGTGAAATTTTGTTTGATGAAGGATTCCATAATATTCGATTTATTGCCGCGATTTATAAATTGTTGAATAAATTTAAATTCAAGACATTAAATAAAGTAAAATGTTATGAATCCCGACCCTAAAGCATTTTATATAATAATTACCATATAAAATAAAAAATAATCTAAACATTAAAAGCTTTTTAACTCTTTAACGTATAACGTATTAAAAATATTTTAATTTTGTTTCAAATTTTCGTAAATTAAATCAAATATGAGGACGAATTTTTGCTCAAAATTTCTCAAACAACCAACCCTAAAAGGATTCCATTCTATAATTTATATATTTCTTCAAATTTACTGTACTGAATATATGACCTGGTCATTGGGAATATTGTAAGTAATGGGGTTAATTATTTATCCTTTATTACTTATTTATTTATACATTATTTGTACAAGAAATAAATAAATTGTAATTTCTAAGATAAATTTCCCAGTTTAAGTTATGACCACAGGCGCGATCCGTTCTTCTCTGTTGATCCAACAATTAAACAATATTTTTATATCATTATTTTTTATTATTGGATTTTCTTTTTTTATTTACTTTTTTGTTGTCTATATTTGTTCAATCAATTTAGATAGAAGAAGAAGAAAAAAAAACGTTTAGTTCCAGTACTTAACTATACGAAAATATATAAAGAAGGAAAACATTAAAACAGGTTATAAAACTATCGACATCATTGACTAAATACACTAATGATTATTGTTGTTGTATTTGATGGCAAACATAAAAATTCTTGTGATTTTAATGAATACATAAAAGTGAATTTTTCTATATTTGATTTATTTATAAAATTATAGATGACTTGACGAATTTGAACCACTATAAATAACGAAAAAAAAGAAATTTATCAAAGTTATTTTTAATAAAGTAATTTAGTTTTTTTCAGAATATACTTGGCTTCAAATATACTTAAGAATTTGTACTGGTGCGTATTATATTTTATGATATGGTCATACCGTTTGATACACTTAGCATAGCTAAACAATATGGCGCCCAACTTAAACCCTATCTGACCCAAAGTAATAATAATAAAAAGAGAATTTTTTTATGATGATCAGGACAGGAGATAAATATTTAAAATCCAACTCGCTAAACCATTTTCGGATTAAAACTTTAATAGATCGAATTAAGAGAGATACTTTGTTACATTATCTAATCCATTATAATGGCTTCTTGTTGCTTCACAGTAATTGGCACCATTTCTTATACTCAATTTATCGGCAATTTCATTGGCTATTAATTACGTGGCACCCACATACAAAGTTGTGATGAGTTTCAATTCAAAAGTAAAATAATGCATTGTTTTAATGGCTACTTGGCTATTCAACATGATAACTTTGTTTGAGATAATTGTTTATCATTTTGGATATTACTGGTCAAATATGATTACTAAAAACTACCGACGGACTGTCGAATGTATAATAAAAAATAATTTTATATATGAATTTTAAAATGATCAATCAATTATAATAATTATTTATGATGATTTATTGAAAGATTAAAAAAAAAACACTTAAAACTATGTAAAATATAATAATAGTTAAATTGGATTCACATTGATAGCACGGCTTGTAAATTCTAATAATATGAAAGTATGAAAATGTATTAGCAATTTACACCACTAAAATTATACTAACTTTTAATAATTTATATTTACTCCATATCGTTAAAATTAATTAACTTTTGACTTTGTACATCATAGTAAAATTTAGATAAAAATTATGTTAATTTACAATATAAATATACGTTTGCAATTCATATATTATTTAAAACTTGAAAAAAAAAACGTGTAGTAACTTTTTAGTATTTTCTAATTCAATAAAATAATTCTATATACAAAGTTATATATTGAAATTATTGAATGGTTATTTTAAAGGCTATACGATATTTCAGCAAAATGATTCCCCTAGTAAATCCACCATAGAAAATTGTTCATACTATTTCCTATTTGAAATTATTTTATTTATTGCTTTCTTTCTATTGGCTCTCTTCAATAAAATTTTATTTCTGATATTATATGTGAATTAACATTGGCTGCCAAGTATATACCAACATCATAGCGTTTCGTGTAAATAAAGTATATATAAAAAATTTCAACCTCAATCACGAAAAGATAATTTAAAAACATTTTATATGATAAATATTTTAACATTTTATCATTTCTTTTATAAAAATTTATACGAAATTATTTGGCAGGGAAAATATGCATGTCGTAATGGCAATTATACATTTAAAAGTTAATTAAATTATAACACTCACTTTGCTCAAAATGTGTTTTTTAGTGTACTTATACCATATACAAAATGTTCTGTCAAGAATTAACACATTGGGTGCCGTGCCACATCTGACATATTATGACTGACAATGCTTTTATATTATCGGAGACAATCCGACAAATTTCGGAAATATCATTTTGTACTGTTGATTTTGATTATTAATGTTTGTTTGTGGTATAGAAAATTTTGCGTACTAAGTTTGTGTCAGTCAAAAGTGTTCGAACAATGAATTTCTAAATATAAATTTTTCCATTTTATCATACCGTAAGTAGAATATGTCTGACTATAGGTGTAAATTTAATATACAGATATAATGAATATAATGAAATTGTAAATTATTTAAATGAAATTGCTAAGTTCTGAAGATGAAAACGGATTCGATTCATATGATTCTGTAGCTGATCCAGATGTTAATAGTTAATATAGTTACGGAAGAGGATAAAATATTGAATTCTTTATTACTCGGCCAGTTTGCTTTTTTTCAAGTAACATTCTTAGGTACCTGCTATGTGCTATCTAACAAAATGAATTAGAAAATGTTGTCAAAGATTTATTAAATGTGTCTGACACAACTTATTCTTAAAAACATTTGTGTGAGACACATAATATCGGACAAAGATATTTTCATAAGAATTGTTGTCGTACGTTTTTTCCAGAATCGAATTCTAAACCATCGGTACCCAATGTGTTAAATGACTTGTAAGGACAGATATCAGATAATTTCCTCTCCAATATGTGAAACTAGTGCATTTGGCCAATATAAGCCTAGTGTCTAATGCAACAAAGTATATTAAAGATCTTACATCCAGAAAATCTGTGAGGACATTTCTTACTGCTGAATTTATTCCCTAATATTATAATTTATTTTTGGTTTGGAGATGAGTTTGAGGTTATTGTTCCTCACTAGTCTGTTAAACGTTATTGTCAACCGATCTACTGGGTTATGACCGGTACCATATTCGAATCTTCAACTGATAATTTCAGTGGATGGGTTATTCTTAAAAGTTAGAATTTAGAATCTTCAACTGATTGCTTATAACTATAATCGCTCACAAAACAATCACTTTTTTTTTAAGTGCAAATATATCACTAATTTTAGAAAAAGAAAAATTATTATATTAATTTTATTTCATATTATAGTGATAAATTTTCTATTTAAATGTTAATGATCTTACAAAAAAATAAATAAAAAATTTATGGCGATAAATATTTTTGTCACTTGAATTATGAAAATCGGATGAAAAGAAAATTTGTTCAATGTACTTCCAACCAACATTAAATTATATTTATTAATATTGTAATTGTAGATATAAAGATCTACATAATTATGCCTTATAAATAAAATAATGAAGATTACATTGGCAAATGGCAACGAATAAAATTTCAAAAATTGCACTATAAGTAAACACATAAAATATACTTAAAATAGTATCTTTCCCTCGTACTCTTCGACCTACATCCGCATCTTAATAGTGACATGACGGTGTGATTGCATTTGAAATATTTCATTTAATTAGTTCTGTATGTTTTCAATTTATTGAGCGCAAAATATATATAATTATTACACCCATAAAAATATTAAAATGTTTTTCCCCATGATATTTTGCATAAAAATGATAAATGTAATTTTAAGTATTTTTTATGAAATTATTTGTAATTTAAAAATGTATGGCCAGCCTAAATTGAAAATGAAAGAAAACAAAGCGGGCAACCATAGTAAAAATATATCAACAATTTTACAAGTTTACATAGAGAAAATTATTATTAATGCCCGTACCTCTTGTGGTAAACCACGTCTATTTTATTTAAAATATTATTTTTATTGATAAAAATTGTCATAAAATAGTGACGCTATTCTGTGTTAAATAGAGTGGACTCTGCCATGTTCATTTACTATACAAGTATTACAATTGTAAAAGATTTTACTTGAAGTTAATGGGAGTATTGGTAAGTTTTAGATTGTCACAAATGCATTAAATTTTCATGAAATTAGAAAACAAACACGAACAGTTTTTTTTTTGTACAAGAGAATTAATTAAAATTATTTAATCGTATTTCACTGGAAATTAAACTTAACTAAAATAGCATATGTGCAACAACGTGTAAATATGCAATCAGTTAATCATTAAAATAATAAATAAATAAATATATTTTCAAAACCATAAAGAATTCATTGTTTTTTTTTTTATGTTATTAAATGTTTATTTAATTATCAGAAAAACCGCGAGAAATCCTAATTACAATTATTTATCTTGGTGGGTTAATGAAATTCATTATTTAATATATACAAACTTTTTATAGTAAAAATTACAATTTTAATATAATTTTTAATGTTTAATAAAATTATGGAAATTAAAAACAAAAACATAATTTTATTAATGTAGTAAATATGGAAAACCAGACATTTTTCATTTTTTAATATCAAATTGTATTAAAAAAATCCAATATTCCGAAATATTTATGTGGACTGTGAACGTAGTTAGAGTTTAAGAAATAAAAAAAAATATGTTAATAACCTTTCGTCCGGCCATTTGCCTGCCTGTGTTACCCCTTCGTAAACTTTTTCATATAGAGCCCAGTTAGTTTAAACGCAAGATACGCAGAAATATAACCAATATAAAATATATGGGATCAGTTAAACTCAACGCTAATTCACAGCGTAAACCACAAATTAAATAATTTCAATTTTAACGACAACTAAATTTAACAAGACTAAATTTTAATTTATTTATGTCTTCGGAACTATAATTAATATTTCACATATTGAAAGAACCCGCACTATTGTAACTTTGAGACTAACTACTATACGGTGTTAACGTTAACGCACGTTACGTTCTAATTGTTGTGTCTGCGCAATATGCGTTGAGAATAACTTCCATAATATCCTTATTTATTAAATGGCCTATATTACTTTGGCAGCACAATTTAATGTTCTAATTTAATAAATACATATTATAGATGGCGCAAATTAAATTTATTAGTAATTGTATAGTTAAATGTACAACAAAATGAATACAGCTGTATTTTATATTCCATCCGTTAGGTGGTGCTGTCATTTCAAATATGTTTGTTTTAAAATAATTAACAAATAACTTTTCCAAATGTAGAACATAATGATGAAAAAAAAATATTACTGGTGGAAAATTCGTATAATATACAGAACATATCAGATGAATTTCTAAATTGACCAAATGACAATTGTTCTCATACTAAATACCAAATATGTTGAGATGTTGTGCGAATTAGTGTTAATTACGAATTTAAAAACATTAATTGGAATAATTGAAGAAGCATCAATGTGGAGAATTATATCAAATTTATAAATAGTCATAAATTTTTACCAATAAATCAAAACCTAAATAATTTTTCCCATGGAATTAATTTTTCAATTTCATATAAATTTATTATATAATTTAACAACTTAATTACTTACTGTGTTCTTAGTGTAAATGCTGCACTTGTAATACTAGATGGTAAATGAAGTCCTTTAATTATTTCTTGCCATAATTTTTTATTTATCACATCAACTAAACCACCACGTGCAATTACCAAATTATAAAGTTCATACAAATCTAAAACTGATTTTGCCATTATTGGAAGACGATTAATTGGTGTACCTATAAAAAAAAAAGAAAAAATTTCTCCATTACAAAATCATCTTTTTAAGAAACGTTTAAAAAACAAACATAATAAAAACGACATTTTTCATTTTGTCATTATTTTTTTGAATAAAAGTGCTTAACCTAAAAATTACATTTAAAAAATTACCAAATGAGTCAACAACACATAAAGCGTTAAGTTGAAAACATTAAACATAAAACATACATCAAACAAATAATAATTTCTTCGTATGAATAATTTTTCAATTTTGCGGTTTTATTAAGATAAAAAAAAATGTAGAATTATGTTTTTTTTTTCGAATCTATACATCAAACAATGCACAGCATAATATTCGGCTTTACATATTTATGTTAAGTTCAAACGTAATTTGTGTGTATATTAATTTACAATTTAACTTTAAAATTACCAATTCAAATCTACATTAACGACCTCTACGGGTGAGGCCAACCAAAAAAATTGAAAAAAAAAAGAATATTAATAAGTCTTTTTATTACAATTTAATTTTCTTTAGATATTTTTAAAATGACAAAAGAAGACAAAACTGTTTTGTAGAGATACAAACATCTGTTAAACCGAAAATATTATATTTGAAAGAAGATACAATTTCATGTACGTACAAACCAACAACAAAAAACAATCTTATAATAGTGGAGATAATAGCCCAGATAAATCTCAAAATTGAAATTTCTGATTAATGTATATTTTTCGTGTTAAAATTCCGAAATTTTGGATGAATTAATTAATAATTATGATTTTTCTACTTATTGTATAACAAGCCGTTAGTAAATGGGTTAATAATAATCTGGAAGTATATATGGAAAGAAGGTGGGAATTTAATAATTATTGGGAAGTCAAGATTTATCTAATTGTTAACATTTTGAGTATGTTTGTTAAATTTTAACAATAAACAGGTCTTTATTTGGCAATCTATGTCAATAACTGATTATTTTGACACTGGCTAATGATTTCAACATTTTAGACAAAAATTATTCTCATTTATGTCTTACGTGTAATAGTTTTTAGGAATACATAATAGAGATTAAAAAATTGATGAAAATCAAACTATTAAAATATTCAACAAATACTGGGATTAGCTTGGACAGCAATAAGGATAGTCAACAAGATTGCCAATAGTATCGTCAAACTAAAATATGATGGGCAACAAATTGTAGGATAATCATAGAACTCCTTAAGAGTTCCTATATGCAATCTGTGCCGATGTGGTGACAAAACCAAGGAAGCCACACTTGAATATAAGATATGGAATTTGACAGTCTGCAGTGCAGGAACATAGATTAACACTTGCGGAATTAATGAAGGATCAAGTCTTTTATTAAGAATTCAGATATTTTGAGTAATAATAAACTGTTAGGAACTTAAAGTATATATAACATTACGAACGAACCACTGAGATCTCTAAATGTTGGACAACAGCTAGGTTGCTTAATTTCACTTAACATAATAATCAGTTACTTCCAACAGTTATAAAACGCTCCAGAAAGGAAAATGGAATCCGTTGTATGTAGCAATTAACTGAAATAAAGGGAAAAACATATTTCCAGATCATTATGGAAATCTATATAGATCAGTACCTCGCCGAATACATATATACTACCAAAAAACCACAATCCATAAACAATATTCAACTTAACCTAATAAAGCGTTGTTGACATTGCCAACTAAAGTAATAATTGTGTAACAAATACAATTCTTCAATTACTTCTCGACTATCTTTTTAAGGTGTTTTTCTAGAATTGATAATTTTTTGATGTTGACCTAACTTAATATTCTTATCACATATAATGTCATCTTATATACGGTAATAATTTAAAATCTTATTATCAATTTTGACTGTTGATAAATTGAAAAAAAAATATATGTATTAATTCATATGTAAATGAAAATTTGCCTTTTTGACATTAATATTTTTTATATATTACCAAATGAATTTATTTTTATTATTTATATAAATGAATGTAAATTTTTATATTATAATGTAAAATTCATAAATTGTACACAGAAAATTAATATAAAAATTTACAATTATAATAAACTCATTACTAAGAAATATTATGTGGCTAAAAGAAATCGTTCTGCTAAAAAATGAAAAAAGTGTAATGTAGACACGCTTGTAAAACAATCATCAAACAAATAATATCGAACGAAAAGAATCAACAAAACTGAAAAAATGAAAAATATATTTTTATTTTTTTTTACATAAAATCACCATAACTTTTTGAAAAAAAATAAATAAGTAGATAATTTTAATTATTGTACTGTCGTACTGGTACACATGAATGGCAAAATAATAAATATAAAATATTTCAGTCTTGTAATGAGTACAAATAACAAATAAAACATAAACAATTAAATCAGTCTAGTAATAGAGCAATGGCTAAATTTATATCTTTTAAAATACATACATAACGTTTCATTATTATGTATGCAATTACATAAAAAAAAGATATAATAATAATTTTATAAGTGATAATATTATGTTTAAAAGATGTTAAATAAAAATGATAATTTTGAATTACTTTACAGACAAATTTCAGAGAGGCACCGCAAATAAAAAACCCCCTAGTTAGAGTAATTGTAGCGTGGAATTCGATATAAACTATAACTAATTCAATTGTATATAGAAGATTTCAGGTAAACCGACTAACTCAGTTTTAAATGGGATCATCAGTGCATTCACTGGTCCTTTGGGGAAATCTTCTTAGAAGGTAAATATGTGAAAATACTGATCAAAAAATATTATAGTTATTCACCTTAATGTAAATATTGATTTGCAATTACTTAAGCAAAAACTCACCAAGCATATAGCAAACGTTTAAAGCAAATTCAAAATATTGAATTAACAGTTTTTTGTATGGATAAATGAAACTTGGATAATGATTAGATAAAAAAATATCCGACAAAAATAATTTGAAATTTTCCAACGAAGGTAAAATTAAACTCGAACTTTGACTTAATGTGCATATTATTTATCTTTATAATTTGTGTTGAGTATAGAAGTTTGGGCACGTCTTCTAATGCAGCCCTGGATAAATGTCCAAATTACCCATATCAGCTACTCGATATTGGGTCATATCCATTTGTTGTAAGCTAAGCACTAAAACCCATTTAACTGAACGAATAGCTTAACAACGATTCTGTTCGTTTAAATTATGATGGTCTATTTCATCATTGATAATTTGATAATAGAAACTAAGGTTACAGAAAATTAAATTAATTTGTTTCTTTTCACGATTTCATATAGTCTAGAATTCTGAATAGAAAAGTTAGCGTACAATTGTAAAATTGTTTTGATATGATACTTTCTTAAACAAAGAAGAAATACGATGTGGGCCAAAACATGTAGAACTCGCAATACAAAGATATAGGAGATAGCTCAATAGTTAAATTCTTCTCTTCGTTAAAGAATTTTATTCTATTTACGATAAAACTGTGGCCTTGTCTCCCAATTTTTTCACAACTAACTGCCATTTAATTTTATATACATTTTTCGCTTTACTTCGGATCATTCGATATTTAGAGATGTGCCTACAGCGAAAAAAGGGTATACTCTTAGCCTCCTAGAGGTATTCAGTTTTTAACTATACTGTATTCAGATTGGCCCCGATTTACCCTAAAACTGCGTAAGTATATATAATATATATGTAAATAAAACAATAATTAATTATCATTTACTATCGCCAGTCTATAAATAATTACATATTTTTTTTTTTTACTTCTTTTATAAAACCTAAATTTAAATTATATTTAAATTTTTTTTATTTAGTTGTCTTATTTAATTTCAGCTTGTCATTCAAAACATTGATTGATTAGGTGGAAATATATTTAAAGAATTAAAGAAAAAAAAAGAAATCTTAATTATTCCACGGATGTTTCCATCAAAGTGTCACCTAAACCTGCGATCAACACAAATTAAAAATAAACTATAACATTTCAATAATTTCTATTACCAAACGCCTTCAATCTATACGAAATTGTGAATTATTAATAAATTAACCAAAACCCAAAAGACAAAAATTAAAAATTTCATATTTTAATATTGATTCATTAATATTTTTCTATTTTTGCTGGAAATTTTAAATTCAAAAGCATTTTCATTTTCAATTTTCTTTTTTTTTTTAAATTTTAATGGTTATTTTTGGCAGGAATTACAATAATTATTACTCATATCATCGGTAAAAATTCTATAAAATATTTTTTATAAATTGCTTTTTCCCCGTAATTTTATTAATTTTCTTCATTTTTGAAGATGCTCTAGACTGAAATGTCAATTTTCTTTTTGTGAAGTTATTTTTGTATTTCTTATTTATATGTGAAAGATCTTTTGAGTGACATTCGAAGCCGAACACATGTTTATTATTTTATTACGATTTGATGGGTGGGAAGAAGAGTGCGTATAAAACAGGGTATATTTTTGAAATTCAATAAAACTAAAATCATTTAATTTAAAATAATATTTCATAAAATTTTTAATATACATATGAACACCTTCCTTAGAATCACACTTTTCTTTATTTTGATTTGACGAACATTAATAGTGTTGTGTGGAAATTAATTCTAGAGACTTTGACTTGGAAGATTTCTCAAATTATTATTATATCATTAGTTTTAATTTTTTAAGTGAAAATCTATAATAAGAATGTGAATTTCTGACATTTATGTACACATTTTTTTTTTGTTGTGATGCATTTTTAATTTCATTTATTATTTTCAAATTAAAATTAAAATGCGGCAAAATTGAACGTTTCAAAATAAATGAAGAGAATATGAGACAAAGTCTAATAATATATATAAGAATTTGACAAAGTAAATTTCATTTTGTGGTGTGTGTACGGAAATGTTTTATGATTTGACTTCATTTATTATTAATTATACAATTTTTTTTCAAAAAATTAAAATATATTTAAAGATAACTAATTTTGAGAAAAGTATAATTGAAAAGCAATTGAACTTCGACAAAATTTCAAATTTTTTCTTACAAATCACAACATATATGGAGCTCTGGAGTGCCCATATTTGAGTTGGGAAATGGTGTATACATACCTCCATATCCATCGCAAATCACTAATAAGCCATGTATAATCCATGTATATGACACATGTCATATAAGTTTGCGATAAGTAATATTTTACCAAACAGTTATCTTGTTGTTTATCACTCCTTAAATCCCTAGATTCTTTTACTTTTTGAATGTCTTTATTCTCGTAAGTAACTATCTTTTGTAGCAACCCCTTTTTAATCCAACCTTCTTGGTTATTATTGGTTTATAAAATATTTTCTAGGAGTTGAGGTTTATTTTTTCATGATAATAATTCTTAATAGAGTGTCAGCGTTCTCTTATGCGGTAAAGCCATTATATATTAATATAGTTTATATTCTAGATCAAGAGACACAGCTAACAAGAGCTATTGCGGTACGGGCCCAGGATTCATACTTATGTAGGGATTCAAATTTATCAAAATATAGAAAATTATTCTCTTAGTTTCGTAGGAAAATAACAGAGTTTTAGTATTGATCGTTTGCTGTAATCCCTAATTACTGAGTTTCATAGTGATATCAAATAGACACCGTCCTAGCAGAAGAAATTGTATAAAGTAATTTGGGCGGTATTTCATAATACAATTCAACTTTTTGTAATTGTTGTTTAAATTGAAAAAGATATGAAAATAACATTATATCTTTTCCATCTAATATCTAATAATGAACCATCTAATTCTACTATATGAATCCAAAATTTATGTTAATCTTTAAGAAAAATAGCTAATTTTTATATATTTTCTTCTTCCCCTCACTCTACACTTAAAATATAGAAAATCTATTAAAAAAAAGAAGTATTTTAGTTATTGTAAATAATTACAAATTTTAAAAAATATATAAACCAATATAAAATTTTATATCCCAATTAACACGTAATAATAAATTATTATAATTATTACGAAAAAATTCGCATTTTTTTCTTGTTTATTTCGTTTACAACGAAAAATTGTTTATGAGGACATTACACGAGTTGTGAATTATTAACAAGATTTTGAGACATAATAAGCTTTACCCATCATTTATTATATTATCTGTAAAAATTCAATCAAACTATATTCAGTTAATTAGAAACTAAGCGATATTCAGTAATGCCTGGTCCAGTATTTGGGCAATAGGTATCCCTTTTATTGAAATTATAATAATAATTTTTCCTCTTACATAATTTAATAAATTTCCGTCTGGAATAAAATGACTGTTTTTTTAACCTTTGACAATCCTTCGAAGATATCAAACTTAGTTACCCAATATTTTACGGTTTCTTCTACTTAGGCTTAGAAAGCAACTTAAACTTACGATATTGTGTGTGCTCCACTAAACCAATGTCCTGAGATCGATAAAAACCAACATCAAACGCTGTGAGACCTAATATTTTTTCCCAGTATTCAGTGCCCCCTGACTACTGAAATCGTTAGTCGTATATTATAATTTATTTGCGGCACGTATATTAAGTTACTATATCATCAAAATTATCTATTATCATCTCGTGTAACTCCTAGATTAATGTTCCATTAAGTAAAAAATTTAATGAATTATTTAAGAAAATATTTCCATCTAATTAATCTCTTTTTAAGAAGTAATAAAATTATTATTCTGAATATATCTTTTAGCATTAAAAATTGATTACACTAACATATCAATAACTCATCATTTTTATTGCAATTAAATAAACAGAAACTTTTTTTTATTAAATTCCCAGTGAACAAAATTATAATAGTCGTTATTATTCCATTAAACAAATTTTTTAATTTAAAATCTATAGAATACAAAATTATGGGTGTGTTGGTAATTTCAAGAAAATTTAAATTATAGATAATTATGTAAAAAAATCAATTAACTAAGTTAAGTTTTCTTGCTATTTTGTTTAGCCATACTTTGTTCCCCTCGCATTTTTTCAAATCTGTAATTCTTATTTTTGGCAGGAATTAGACCTAATTCTATTAGATCGCATTCTGAAACCATCAAAATCTATAAGATTGGTTTTATGTTAGTCCACTTTCACGTAAGTAAGTAATTGTTATAGAATTTCGCTTTGAAAACGTAGATTTTCTTTAATAGAGGAGTGAAACTTTTCCCTTCAATACCTGTAAAATTATAGAAAATCAAAATTGAAAAAGTGACTATGCGATCACTGTGATTTATTTTCATTAATAATTATTAAAAATATATAAATAATGAAATTATTATTTTAACTAAATCCTTGTAGAAACTTATTCTTCATCGACACCGTTTTTATGCGGATTGCATTACACGCATAATCTGTCAAACAAAATGACAAATGATTTTTTTATATGTACAATTTGATTACATTTTTCATTCAAATGTTCTAAAGAAAATTTGAAATATTTGAATATTAATGATGGGCCATACGGTACGGACGCTTCAAAGAATAATATTTTTTTTTTACATCCAAACAAAATTTTTTTTTTTTTTTTTTTTTATTTAATTTACCTAAGATTGCAGTTTTTTATATTATATTTCGTATAAAATTTGAGTTTTTAAATTTGATTTTTAATTTCATTTTTGAAGAAATTATATTAAAAAATTTATAAAAATTTTATTTTAAGAATTGTTTTGCCCGAGGAATCAATCAAATGATTGATCGACATGTTGATTGAAGCAAAAAATAACAGACAATTTATAATGTTCTTGAAATTTAAATATTTTTTTTTTTTTTTCAAATCTTTTTAGCAGCACGCACGTGCTATTAATGTAATCAAAATATTTTGAAGTTTGATACAAACAATTGTTTATTAAGATTGAGATTTAATTAGAACTAAAGTTATCGTTGTGGTAGTAAAAGATAAATAATTTTATTTCATAATAAGACTTTTATTTTTTCAATAGCTCTATTAAGCTATACGAAATGTAGGGAGTTACAAATCAAAATATTTGGAACTTTTGACTTAAAATTGGTTACTATTAATTTATACATACGTTTATTTTCTTTGAACTACATATAACATTTAGCTAGTATTTTTGATTTTCATTGAGTGACCTTTCCATTCAGTAAAATTATAGAAAGCAAGCAAAAACAAATCAATTATCTTTTCATTAATGCTTATTAAAAGTATTTCTTGGATTACGAAGAAATAATGCATCTGGACGCAAAAACGTTTGTTTCAGAACAAAATTGAAAATGTGCTGAAACATTATTTGTTATGTAAATTATATCTCATTGCTCCAGGGCTACACTATTTAATTTTATTGTAGCTTGCTCCTATGTAGATGTCTATGATACTTTTCTAACCCACAAAAGTATCCTAAATGTACAAATCCTAAATCAAATGAAACGCTTATATTATATTATTTTTTAACCCATTTTCCCCAAACTTCAATTATATGTATAGTACTTTTCAAATCGGTATCGGCAAAGCCTAAGAAATAAATTTATAAAAGGCTTAAATTACAAAATCTGACTTTAAAGGTCAATAATGACGAGTCGACTTTGTGATCTTACTATAGATTGAATATTCGTATAGTTTCGAATTTATGATTTAATATTTTTTGTTTGTAGAAAGGAATTTCACTGAATGATTTTTTGCAAAAACCGAAACGCTTAGATGGCATTTTAAATAGACACGACCCCCCAATCTAATGTATTTTCTTATCTTAAAATAAGCCAAGGAATCATCTGTTTTTAGATTAGCATATCCCAAAATTATGATTTCAATATGTTAAAACTTGAATTAATTTTAATCAAAGTTATCAAATTTGTCTCCAAAAATATTTTACAGCCTTTGGTATTTTTGAAAAATGTAAATATTTAAATCATGTATCTATAACCAAACTTTTTGAATTATATTTGAATGTACCAACTGTCACAAATATGTCATCTTCTTAATATAATTCTAATATTTTATCTATTACACGTTTTGACCCTAATTTTGATATATAATCAATTCTATTATAAAATAAAACTATACAAAATTCATCATTTTATGATATTTTGTGATATTTCTCAAGTCAATTCTAATGAGAATGATATACAAATAAAATGTTTTAATATCTATTGTAAGAAAAACTATGTTTTTAATCTTATAATCACATAAAAACCATCACTACAATGTGAGAAATCTTCAAAATTTCTTATAATCCGAAAATAATTGGACAAAATAAATACAAAAAACAAAATTATTTATTTTAGATATACAATAATATAAAAATTAACACTTACCTCGTTTTTGCATAAATGAAAATAAGTCATCCAAAAATTCCTTCCTTTTGGGGTCATCATTTATCTCATAAAGCTGTAATACCATAAAATAAAAATTAAATCAGAATTCAACAATGTATATATAAAAAAAAAACAAGATCTAATAATCACTAAATTTGCGGTGGTTATATATAAAGGAATTGCGGAATGAATAAATCTCGGCATAAAAAATAAGGTACACAACAGCAAAAAAAACCTATTTTAAATGCCCTAAAAAATATTATAAAAGGATAATTGGACTAAATATTTTTTTTTTCATAAGCTGCTAACAAATATTCTACAATGTATAGAGATTTTCAAGGAGGAAACAAACAAAAATTACAATCTACGTCATTTTTTTTTATTTATTTATTGTTATTATGCTCTTCAATGTTTAGTAGATACAAGATAAGTAGTTTTGTATCTGACATTATGGGTTACCCTAATCAATAGAAAAGTCGTTTCATTCTTGCACCTCAGGTGTTGTAGTTCATTGAAAAAGGCCAGGCGCATTAATACAATGAAGGGCATGCGCCATAATATTAAAAAATTTCTCAATGAAATATCACCACAAAAAAAAATTTTTTTGAACACAATATAATTTTGTGTAAAATATTTCACTGTGGTGTGCTTTATAAAATAGGGATTGTTGATTGGACCAATTTTATTTATAGGGACAAAAAATAATAATAATATGAATATGTAAAATCATAAATAAAAAGGGGACATTAATAATGTTAATCCGTTCACAGCATAATTTTATATAGAATAAAAAAGATAATAATTGTACACGTTCTCATAAAAATTACAATGTGAAACAAATATACCCAAAGTGACAAAAATCATGTTTATTATAATATGGGAAATAATTATTTTAGCGGAATATCATTTTATGTATACAACAAAAATTTTAATCTATTTTTATATAATTTTAATTCTTCAGAAAACCCCGCAGGATACCATAGTAAGTCCATTTATCTTATTCGTTTTTAGATTACATTATTATCTTATATGATTGCACATAATATAACTAGAAATATTGCGGATTGTTCATGTCCAGGTGGTCTTTCACTCTGACCGCGTTTTCGTGTTACTCAATTTTGACATTAATGTTATTGGTTCATTTCTGATATTGGACAAATATTAAAATTAATGTTATCCCACAAATAAAAAAATGCTAATTTCAAAATCACAAAAAAAGGTTGTCCTAAAAAAAAATGATGATAATTATAAAGATTATTAAAATGTGCCTTTTGGACCTATTTTAACCTAATTGTTTGTTTGGTCACTTTTAGATAAATAGAGCCAAAAATAATGAACAAAAAGATTGTAATAGTTTTTTTTTTTAAAATCGTGTTATATGAAACCGTAGTTGTTTGCTAGCTGTAGTTTATCTAAACCTTGTAGCTCATGAATCATATTTACAAAATTCAATGTTCATTACAGTAATTATCTACAAATTATATTAATTAATAATCAAGTATCTATAATCCTCATCAATCTCAGACACAAACTCCATCTTCTAGTTTCTAGTTAAGCAAGAAAATGGCGACCCGAGAAAGAGACCGATTATTTGTTTGGATCAACGTTATGTTAAAGAGAAACATCGATTATTTGTTTGGATCAACGTTATGTTAAAGAGAAACATATATAAATAAAGAAATTATCTTTTAATCCTTAAGCTTAGATTTCTTGCACTTACTCACATGCTGAGAAATATTTAACTATCCGCAATGGATTCAACTCTGATGTTTCCATCACCGAAAACAAACCGATATTAGTAGATTAGACACTAACTGCTTAATACAAGCAATTAAATAAATAAATAAATAGAATAAAAAAAAATATTAAAAAATTATAGCAACCAAAACATTAAATATTCACCCACTAGGCTATCCACTAACTTAGGGTTCACAGTTCTGAAAAGAACGCTACTACTTCCCCGATATCTGAGTACTCTGTATTATTCACCTGGACAGACATTATAACATCCCAACGATAACGATTCTTTCATTTTACATTTAAGCTAAAATTAATTTACTTTTAAATTTATATTTTTTATTCGATTGTCGAGGTTTTTACGATAAAAGTATGGCTACTAAATTGCTGATATAATTACTTCCGAGCAATTTTATTATACATATTGTCTATCGAATTCTCGTTATACTTTGTAAGCGGTTAAAAATTGTAAAAAACGCAGGAACTTATCACAATATTATAAAGTACAACTCAATCCCACTGTTCTGTCACCGGACAATATTTAAAATGAGCCATTTTTGATTTGTTTTACCGGAAATCATTTTATCTTTTGACATAAACGTATTAAAAACATTGTAATGCATATTCAAGAAATTAAAGTCCTTTGAACCGAAAAAATTTCACCAACACACAAAATTCGAAAATAAATTTATAAATTTTATTGATCTATAAAAAAATATAATATAATTATACTAAATAAAAAATAAATTAAAAATATGAATAAAAATCATATTTTTTTTTTATTTTTTAATTCTATCAGTCAAATATTGATTGATGCCGGCCGGTCCTCTTTTAACTCTTTTTTTTCTTCATTTTTTTTTGGTTTTGTAACATTAAAATTTTATAAATTATCTTTTGCAATAAATATATAAGCATAAATAATATGAAACTAATATTGCCGCCCTTATCGTTATGCTAAAAGAATTACATTTATACGAGTATCTTATATACGAAAATTTTTAGCCGTTAGCAAAATAAATGGTGAATTTTTTATTTTTTTTAATCTTATATATTTTTATTATTTCAATGCATCCACGAGTAATTTATTCGTATAAATGCGTACATATCAAGTTCTTATATAATATTTATATAATGCTGTATATATTTTTGATGTGACCACAGACCATCATCATAAAAATTCGCCACAAGGTGAGGATTGTACCCACCGCAAAAATAATATATTAATAAAAAAAAATAAAAATAATGTTGAGTTCAAACCAACATAAAAAGCATATATAATATGTAAGATAGATATAGAGTTATGTTATAGTTTATTACTTTTAATATCTTATTAGTGTTTTATATTCAAAGAGAAATAAAACGAATATAAATTTAAAGACAAGATGGACATTCAAAATATATAATATCAAAAAATACTATGATGATAGGCGTTCCAAATTCGAATCAATCAAGAAACGTACAATTTTTGTTATTATGCATTCGTCATATTTTATTTCAATCCAATGCAGAATTTTATGAATATGCGTAAATTTATTAATAATATTTATATATATATGAATTTGTCCGATACAAACCATAAAGAAAAGGTGGAGGGAATTTTTTATAATTTCTTTTGAAACGATATAATTTTTAATGGCTTCACTTTTTTTAAAATATTCGATTTTCTTTAACGATTCCATCGCAGGAATCAAATTAATTATTAAAACAGCTGAAAGTTTGGTATAATAAACTATTACTGCATTTACTCCCCCAGTAACATTAAAATGAGGTTAAAGTTGAAAAATTGGGTTTTGGTTATGTAAAAAATGGTATATAAAAAATTTGATATTATCGAATGAATTACTCTTGAATTCCGTTTTTCAATCTAATACTTCCAGGATAGGAAGATGGATGCAGTTTGTTTTTTAAAAGCATCCATTACCTCTAACTTATAAGTAGAAATATCATAGGTCAAAAACTTGCAGTAATCCAATTAAATAAAGTATTGGCACCGGAAGTACTGATGAGATGGACAGTGGCAGTTTATATTATATAATATATTGTTCTTCTTGATCGCTTTATGGCCCCTAGATATTGGCACATAATTTAAATAAAAAATGTATTCTAGATCTAGAATAATTGTTATAAATTTATAAAAATATCAGATTAGGGCCTCGATGAAAGAAGGTTCGTTACAATTTTATTGTAATTTGGACCTAGTAATTTTTTGTGGATTTCGAACCATAGATTTCGTTTTGTAGTGTAGAAACTGTGATTAATATAAGCAAATGGCTTTGTTGTAAGACAATGGTTCAACATTTACCATTTCAATCAAGCTTAAGGTTCAGCATAATTTCTCTCTGTAGTGCTTTTATAGCATTTTCTAGTCAAGATAGTCTGTTTACATTTCAAAATAGTCTTTTTATTTTTCAAAATAGTCTTTTATTTTTAGAATCAGAAACTATATTTAATTTGCAGGTTATGTTATGTCTTTTAATTTTACCTTATTTACTTGGTTTGTTGGTTTAAAAAGGGGTGACGGAATCAAAATCTCTCGCGCACTTGAGACTATTTGGCCTATTGGCCCGTTGAAAAATAAAAAGACTAGTTTGAAAAATAAAAAGACTATAAATGTAAAAAGACTAGCTTGACTCAAAAATACTATATGATTATTTGTTGAAATCCCCCTTATTTGAATTATACTCTCTGACAACTTATGACGTTCAATAAAATAATCTTCATAATAAAAAAATATTTAATAATTAATTTATAAATATTTTAATATATTATGAAAAATTAATAAGATGGAAAAAACTCATATTTATAATTAATAAATTAAATAGAATTTAATTTATTATTACCCACCTCACAATAATAATTTAAAAGGTTTACTTATAAAAACAATATAAATCCTCATATCAAGTATAAATATAATTATTTATATAAACATTTAATTTCCACATAAATACATAAATCTTATTAAAAAATAAAATTTCAAAATTCCAAAATTAAAGTCAAATTGTCGAATCCATTTTACCAGAGGCCATTTTTAGGATTTGACATGTGGCTATTTGCAAAATGATCTATTAAATTTATCATTTAAAAAAAAATAATAAAAAAATTTAACAAAATATTTATATAGATATAAACTTTAAATTTGGTATCAAACTAGATCCGCTCCGCGTAGAAGTTTTATAGATTAATAGGCAGACAAACGGAAAAATTATAAGCCAATTTTATTAGAAAATACAAACTTTTGCTGTGTCATTTTATTAAAAAAAAGAGACAATATTTTCTGTATAAACAAAGAAATAATTGCCCCCAGAAAGTCTACTATTTAATAATTTTTTAAATTTAATAAACACAAATTAGCATACTAATAAAAAAAATATATCTATCTATTGGGAATTTAATTTAATAGATATACGATTGTTTTTTTTTTTGTATCTGAAAGATTTAAAATATTTTTTTTTTATATATTTAATTTAATATATGAAAAATTCAATTAACGACATCAGCAGATAAAATTCATGCTACCGTATACAAAAATATAATTAAATTTTATTGAAACATATTACGCAGAATAGAAATTTCCAAAATATTTTGTAGGTATATAAATCATTTTCAATAATACTGTTATACGTTAACTGTTTCTGTTATACTGTCATTGATATTTTCGATAGATTTATACTATTCCAACTTTATGTTGCAAATTCAATTGTCAATGTCAAATTCAAAATTATATTAATATAGGTAGAAAATCAAATTTTTGCAAATTTGAAGTATCAGTCATAAATTAGTCACGATATCATGCAAGTTTATTGCATGGAATTAATTCATCACAAGCAAATCACAGCTCTATATTATCATTTGCTCCTAGCTTAGAACTACGTTTTACACGAACACGTACAATTATTCCAACATACTTTCACTTTAGCTAGTTTCAATTCAATATTATAGAAGTCAAAAATTGCAATAGAATATCAGGAAACATGTTTCAATCGAAATAGTAAGCCTAGGTCTAGGCTCGTATCTGAGTTATCGTGACCCATTGAGAGAATAACAATCTTTAAAATATATATCGATTAATTCGATAATTTCATGTGTAAAAATTTAATATGTATAGTCCTATTTCTGCACAATGCAATCCAATCGATAAAAAATTGTTTGATTATTTTAAATTTAAATTAAAACTTGATTGATAGGTTAAGTCGTTGAGTATAAATCAATGTATGTATTTTAATTATTAACTAAAAAACAGTATATCTATGTATGCAAAGTATTAATTGACCTTCTTATATTTAAAAAAAAAAATTTATTATTATAATTAAATTATTTGCGAATATTTTATTTAACAACAGGTATTAATAAATTAAAGAACTTCAAACAAAAATTTAACTACATAAAGTTTAGATAGTATTTTTTATAATAAATAATTGTTTTTAAGTAGCTAACTACTTGTATCAGTAACGTAAAACGGGGTCAAATTAAATCCGGTCACTATAATTATTAATTAAAATTGAAAAAATGTTCATTATGTATCAAGATGTAAACTATAAATTGTAATTATGTAGCTTTTAATACGGTTAACTTAATTCTCTGAAAATCGATATCGAATTTTGTCTTATTTTTATTGTTAGACAATCCATGCTTAAGTCAAGATATGTTGCAAATGTATAACCCAACTTCCATTACTTAACGGAGCCCGAGATAAGTATATTTAGTTGTAGAAAATTTTGGCAATGTAAATTTTATAATTGTTTTGATTCAATAGCAAAGATTCCGAATGCTACTTTTATGAATTTATAGAGTTTTTATCTACAAATCCGAGTTTTTGACTACTTGCTTATTAATATATTAAAATCTAATGTAAATCAACCGTGTAATCCCTACATCTACACTGCATAAGAGCTCTGGAGTTCCTCTATACTACATCAAGCTTTCTTTAATAAAGAGTCTGATGACCTCATAAAGGTAATATCTCGAATGTCGATAAATAATGCCAAGGTATAAATATTTTGATCGTGAGAGACTGTCACACTGCATAATACTAAATGTTTAAGTGTGAATGATTAGTCGTACCTCTAAATAAGCGATACATATCTTTAATGAGTATTCCGGAGTAAGTAGCGTGCTTACTGACGACTTGTATGACTTACCGACAAGCCGAAAACCACGACTCCCGATATTTTCTTAGATTTTCTTAGGGCTTGGATTCTCATCAAAATAATTTGCTTTTATCGAAAAAGTGATTTTGTAATTTCTGTATTTATACATAATATGAAAAATTATGTAAGTTGAAGTTAATACAATTTCAGTTTTTCGTAGAACCAAAAATTGAATACCAAAGTTATCCCCACTTACAGTATTTCGAAATGAATACATATAATAAAACCTTTTATCTCGTCATGGAATATTTTTTATATTAATAATTAAAAATAATAATAATAATTGGCATGACAAAATACAACCATTTTGTTTTATGACTGCTGTTACCTATTTATTAAATATTTACAAAAAAAAAAAAAAAAACTATTACCTGACCTCATAATAGTAATACGAAGCCCTTCTTGATATTACCCACCCCACCATAATTGAAAGAGATATTATCATCCGACTTAACGAAAATACTATTATAAATTAAATATATTTGAACCAAACCCAGGTAAGTACAAAATCAAAAAAAAGGATTTAAAATTTTGTGATTAACAAAACCACCTCTAGAGATACGAAATACCTTTTTATTTATACATTTATCTACCTGAATTTTATATAATTTATAATAAGGATTTTTGTTTTAAAATATGCAAACACATAAATTTAGTATTGCATTTTTGATAAAAACTATTTTTAAGATTATAAAAATTTAAATTTTCTTAGAAATGGACAATTTTAATTACATTTTCTACAGAAATATTGCTTTGAAATTGTATGTGTGTACCCAGGATTTTATTATTTATATAAGTCCTTTTATTATTAAAAAAAAAAAATTTTGCCTGTAATAAAAATATCAATAAAGAAATATAAAATGATTGAAGATCCTTTTTTAAATCTACATATATTAAAAAAAGATATTTTTGTTTTAAATTTAACGAATTTTAAAATATTTTAAAATATCCTTTTTTAAATCTACATATATTAAAAAAAGATATTTTTGTTTTAAATTTAACGAATTTTAAAATATTTTAAAATATCCTTTTTTAAATCTACATATATTAAAAAAAGATATTTTTGTTTTAAATTTAACGAATTTTAAAATATTTTAAAACAAGCTAAAAATTGTATTAGAATTTTTTTTGGTAACAACTAGGGTCAAATGCAATTCCATGTAAAAATGTAATTTGTAGAACCAGTTTAATAATTGTTGTAATATATTATTTAATAAATTAAAATTAAAATAAAATTACAAATTAATTGTGATCCACTGATTAAAAGTTTATTTATATAGCTCGGATATTTGAAAGTACTGACAGTTTTGTAATCTGGTAAGCTAATGCTATTCAAAGAAAAACAATCTTATTTAACACTTTAAGCTGGAAAACATTATATAAAATATGAGATGTGAAAACGGATGACACAGAGCCGTATTTGTCAATTTTTAACAGCAAAATAAAATTGAGGCTGTTTCCAAATTAAATTGACTCATTTGAGACTTCATAGAACAAGATTACCTATATGAGTAAATAAAGTGTGGGTAAACAGGTAAAAAAGTAATGTCAGAAAAAATAATTTGACATATCTGATAATAGTGACAGATCTTATTTTGATCTTTAGGATCTTCCTTGTGACGACTATAAGTTTATAACTATTTTGGATTAAAAAACTTATTGCAACACTACTAACTAAAGACCAGACACAGCCCATTTTTAGGAGAAATAAGTTAAATATGTTATTTAGCATTACGTATATTATGTTATGTATAGTCACTTGTCACTTGATTGAAATGTTAATCATTGTATCGCTGAACTGGAAAAGCCATTTTTCGGAAAATAGTCTCATAAATAATATGATCCACCTCCTAAGTTTTATCTTTAACCGAACAAAACCCCTGAAAATCAGTTGTTAACTGATTTGCCAAATTTAATAAATATACATAAAATTGCTTCCTATTATACGATGTAGTTCCGTTGCGATGTATAAGTGATACTGTCTGTACAGCACTTTATCGGAAATAAACTATTTTTTATATCTTTTTTAAAGGTTGAGTTGACTTCATAGTGCTCAATTTCCTTCATGTGGAGGTCTCTAGCAATGATACACAGAGAAGCATTCAATAAAAAGTCCTTGTTTTATTTCCGATTATACTAATCGTCAGTCTTAAATATTAATATGAACTTACACTCAACAAGATACATAGTATTGACCGATTATCCGTTGTCGTTTTGTGATAACGAATAACAAGAAAAGGATGTGTAAAATTTTCAAAAATTAAATTTTTTTATAGTTTTGAAGTAAATTTCACTGGAAAATTTGACGTTTGACGATTACAGAGAAAATAATTTGAAATATACTTATTAATTTTACGATGGACCTTAGCTTTAGTTGATTAAATTTGATATATAATTTAGTTATATTAAATGAAATTTAAATATTTCATCCTCGATAAATTTTTATACATATAATATTTTCAAATTTACATAACTAAAATAATTTCGACATAAATTTGTTAGTAAAGATTATGTTTTAAAAAAATGGAGTAATTTTAGAAATACATAATTAAATTGTCATTACCTCGTGCAATTGATTATCAGATAACAACATTTTATGATTTAAAATTAATATATTTAAAAAATGAATTATTCAAAACAAACTATTTCACTGAAATCATAATTTTTATGCAACACTCGAAAAGACCACCATCATAATAAAAAAACTGTACTAATTTAAATAAATTTAAATTAAATACAAAAGATAAAAACGAAGTGAAACTCGAATAAAATATACAAAAATAATATAATTTTTAACGATTGAATAGCGATTAGAAGTCAATGATAAACTAAAAATAGAAAATTTTTGGGATTGTGAAAAACCCATAAAATTAAAAATTTATTTATATTATTGTCTCTCTTTAATGCTTTTATTTTGTCTTCTTCTAATACTGCTGTATATATATTAAGAAAGGCTTCCTTTTGCTTGATTCCTTCTCCTTTAAAGGTTTTCTAGTGCTGTATGACATTCCCAATTATTTGGTTTCTTTATGCACAAAAAACAATAATTGTTTTTGTTTTTAGGTTTTATTTTGTTATTGTTTCTAAGTTTTATCAAAAATTATAAGAAAACACTTAATATTTTATATTACAGATAGATACTATATACATATTTATATATATATTTTCGAAATTAGTATAAAATGCCGGAGATATTATTAACTTATATTCGAAATAGAAGCATAATAATTTAATTATTATGGAAATTATTAATATTTATTTTTATTTTTACAAAAATGTGGAAATAAGAATATTTTGATTAGAGTAAAAATAGGGGTAACAATTTAAAATACGAATTAAAAATTATATGCACTTTAACCAATTGCAGCATCGTTGCCAAACGACGACTACTTATTAAAAATTAATTTTAATTAGATTAACGTCTCGAAAATTAGTAATAATAACGATTTAAATTTCCAGAAGTAATTAAAATCGATATTTTTTCTGTTTAGTATCCTGTTAGAGGTAATTACAGCTTCGTTGCATCATTTCAATTTAATGAGTCAAATTGAGTCAATGCGCAATATTGAATTTTTAACTCATGGTAATTTTACATAAATATATTATACAATTTCTTAAGACAAAAATAGACTATGTACTTAAAAAAAGAAAAACTAACCTTAAATATCTTTCAGTTTAAAGCCTTATTACATATTGTCGGAATTCGTAATATTGCAAGTAGTTATGGAATAATTATGCACTGTTGCAAGTTGCAATGGAATGAAATTTAGCACAAGTTTTACTATTAGTTTCAAATAAGTGATTAAGAGAATTATCTATACAATATTAAATCATAACTTTTAAACTATACAACCTCTAGCCTACGAGAATAGCCTATTAGGTATATAAGGTATACCAAGAAATCCGTAAAGCATTAGAAAAATGTTGAAGGCAACATTTTGGCGCATCAAAATAACATTTATAAACGAAATTTTCAAGGACATTGTTTTAAAACACAATATATTTAAAACCCAATAACTCAGAACTGGCAACACTGATGGAAACTGCATTAAGATTCAAATAAACCTTACTTAAAATAATCTAATCCCAACCAAAAATCATTCATATTCCCGAATTATATAATTTTTACGTGCACTCAGCTTTATTTGGTGATCTAATAGATCGTACAATTGAGGTATAGAAGTTTAGTGGGTCCCTATCAAAATTTCTCAATTATATTAAAGGAGAAAAATTTAATTTACAATATATAAAGAATTATTTTAACAAATTCCGAGATTTTTATTAAATTAAATTTTTAGTTTACATAAAAATGATTATATTTTATTTAATAAAATCTTTGATTTACGTCCTCAAACAAAATCTACGTGCATGTAGCCAGCACATAACTCTAAGTCATGTGAACAACTCATGTTTCTCTGATTATCAATACATTTATACTTTCTCTAAAAAAAAGGGCCAACAAAAAATATTGAAATCATAAAAATTGTTGTCGAAATTGAATATACAGGATATAAATATATTGAAGCCAATTGATCTTTAAAATGTAAAATTTATTCTTAGAATTTGGGTAAATAATATAAACGAATTTAATTACTACTATATATAAGACTATTAAAATGTCCTCAATCCAAGGTCCTTTTTAATAAATACAAAAATATAAATGAAAAAATGTACAAAAATTCATTTTTCTTAAGAAAATTATTATAATATTTTCGATATTTTTATGAAAAATTTAATATACACAAACAAATTGCATAAAAAATTAAAATTTTTGTTATTATTTTCCTGTTTTATTTGTAAATTTTACTAAGAAATTGTAAAACTAAATTTCTAAGATAATATAAAAAAATTTCGAGGTGAAAATATTTTGTTGATTATTATGGGAGAAACTGAAAATAATTTGCAATTTTATGATAAAAACAGCAGCCGAAACTCACAGAATTGATGTACAAATTAATTATACAATGTATGATAAAAATGTTGTAAAAATTTTGATAACCCATCAGGTTTTACTTTATGTGTGGGAATATTAACACTCCTTCATCAGGCAATTAAAATCCTTAATTATATTTTATATAATTTTTTTGTAATTCGTTTTAATTAGATATAGATCAATAAAATAATTGAAATTTAAAGGATATTTAATGATGACTGTGACAAAATTTAATTAATTAACAAATATAGTTAAATATTCCAAGAGTAATCATAAAATTTTGTTAAATGAGGGTAGAATTTTATGATTACCTTTCCAAGCAATTCAGGTTAATCAAATAAAATTTTATGGAAATATTTTTTTTATTTTATTTAGTCTAAATTGTTTCTGAACCATCAATTTCTAGGAACCAACAAATATTTACTTTTATTACAAGTTTGGTATACGATTTTTTAAAAAAAATTGTTACTTTGTAAATGAAATTATCCTTGATTATATTCAAAATGATTGCATCAATTATACATTTCTGAATTATAGATGATTATAGAATTCTGAATCTTCTAGTGAAAGAAACCAGACTTCTTTGCCAATATCAAACGTTTCTCTTGAAAGGATGATTTTATTTTGTAAAAATGGTTGCTTTTCCGATTACTTATTTACTAAATCATAACCGATTTCATTGAACGTTTCGAATTTTTATATCAAGCGAATCTATAGAAGGTCTAGCTAGAACTTGAAACGATATTCGAGAGCTAAAACTATCTATAGTTAATCCATTTAAATTGATTCACTGAATCTTTACTATTATAACGATTTTCACTACCAAAATAATAGCTCAAGTATTGGAAATTGAAAGAAGTTCAAAAATGCACTGATTAAAGATTGGCTCGGCAATTTAATCTAACATATTTTTCTATAAATATTTAGCAACGTTTAAAACCACATTAAATTTGCGATTTCAATATTTAAATTCTTACAGTTGTTAGTAAATTTCAAAGTATAATTAGCAGTAATATTTTTTAATAAAAATAAAATCCTTTTTATAGATTTAGTTATGAGAAAAATAAATATAAATTCTTCAAATTATCATTAACGATTATGATTAATGAATCACTCTTTTATATGTAATCTATTATTATTATTATTTGCCTTATCTTTCAGTAATAAATAATTTCAAATACGTTATTTAACAAACATAAAAGTGTAAATTAAATTAGGAAAATAAAACTATAAAATTTAAAGAAAAACAAAAATATTGTACATAATAATTTAAATTTGTCTGTCTATCTGTCACTTAGCTATATTCACTTAACACGGAATGAAGATGTTTCGAAATGCGGAAAAACAAGTTTAAATTTATTTATGTATTTACTTCTTAATTTTTAGAAATTGTTTGCACGCCATTGCATCCTTAGTAGAATTATTTTTCTCGCATCTCTAATTAAAAGAAACTAGCTCAGAAATAAATATAAAACATTATGAAAGTTGGAGATTATATTAATAACCCCGAGTGACATATTGATTCCACACGACAGGGTGTACGAAAATACTCAATAATTAAATAAATTTTCAGTTAATATGTGAAAACCCTTCCAAACCAAGGCATTCTCGTGAAATATGAATTAGTAATTGTAAAAAATCCTACCGGATAAACTAGCTATAAGTAAACTTTATACAAATATATTCAAATAACCTTTCAAAAAATTTAATTTTTAATTTAAATATTATTATTTTATATTTATATTTTAAAAAAAACTCTTCTCTTTCTAAATAATTTAGTGATTATTATTTGTTTTATCACTACACGCTTGAGATTCATAGCACAATGTTTGCAGAAGTGAAAAAAAAAAATAATTGTAAATGCGATGATGTGAAATTTAAAAGAAAAAATCTAATATTTAATAAACACATTTGAAGATTATTATTATTTATTTCTTAAGTAAATGCCTCAACATTAAATTATTTTCCTGTTAAATAAATGTACACATTTAATGGTTTTTATGTGAAATTAAATTTATATAAAAAGAAATTGATGAGATAAACTGCTGAACAGTGAGAAATATTATAAGAAAAAAAAAATCTAAATAATTAACACGTCTGCCAATGAATTTGATAAATAATATAATAATAAATGGCGGGGCATATAAAAATTGCTGAGATTTTGTAAATGGTTTCTGTAATATTGGAATAAAGTAAATAGCTTCTATACGATAATGTGTTCCTAACAAATATTATCCTTAAACATAACAGAAGTCTACAAAAAAAAAAAGAAAAAAAAACTGAATGAAAAGGACAGGACCTAAAAATAAATATAAATTTAAATGGCATATGTAAATAAATATAATATTCAATGCCTTGATTCATGATCGCATGTGTTTGTGATTTCCCAAAATCCAAAATTTTTAAAGATATCGTAATTTTTTTTTTGTATATTATTAGAATTATGCCATGCAATAAAAATATATATTTAAGGAATTTTCAAAATATCGAAAGTGTTACCATATCAAAAAATACATTATCACTTGTTTTGGCTCATGCTACATGAATTTTCTTCATGTTTTGATCAAAAAATATAATAACTTTCGGTACGATTATGCGACAATTTGAATGATGTGTTTAATGTGAAGCATCATATTTTGTCAGGCAGCACAATTCATTTCAATAAATCATATTTAGTCAAAAGAAATGTATAATATTCAGTTTTCAATAACTGAACTGATCCTAGATTTTAATGTTACAAATTTAAGCATTAAAAATGCTTAATGATTTATAGTAATTTTTTTTACATTCGTTCTTTATGATTTTTTTGGATAGTCGACACAGTGTGTAAAATTTTCGATTTGTCAAAAAAAAATTAATTCAATTTACAAATCGTAATAACTCAACAAGTTTGGAATATTTTTCAATTAAGCAGTAAAATTAAACCCTTATAACATAATAACAGGGCACTGTCTCTTAGGTAAGATGGCCAAGAGACTGGGGCTCACCACGGTGGATTCATGTAGAGGGTGTCATGATTTGCGTGCAGCGGAAGATATCAGTCACATGCTGTGTGACTGCCCTGCATTAAGCAGAAGTAGGTATCGTATCTTGGGTAACTACCGGTTCGATGGAGTTGGTAGGGATCCCGGTATTGAAGAGCAGTATTATTTTTATTCAAGGGGATACCTATGATGGGCCAACTAGTGGCCTAGTTACTAACTAACTAACTAAACTCTTATAATATCAAACTTTAAATTGAAAATCACTTAAATCCTCTAATACATTTTTTTTTCAACAGAGAAGATCTGGCAATACTATTATCAGAATTTGGATTTGTATAATAAAATTCTAATTTTTCAATATTCAAGGTTAAGGGCGATAATATAATTATTATATGAAAAATATATATTGCAAGCAAACTAAAACAAAATGTCGTTATTAATATAAAAATCTGAAAAACTAGATTTCTCCAGGCTTAAATTAGAAATTTTTAAAAATGTGTGCAACCAATTTGATTTATGATTTTTTTTTATGATTCGGACAAAACTTTGGAAAATTTCTAACACTTGAAACATAATTTGTTAATAGAATGTGAATATTAATTTAAATCTCGTCGTTTGTCTGTCCATTTTTTTTAAACAATCCAGGAATATGAAACCGGGTAAATTTATAAGATTTTTGGTATAACAATTTGAATTACAGATTTAAATTTATGAACAAATCAAAAAAAACATTGCTTTTACAATAAAAAAGTGAATGTAAATGATTATATTGAATATGCCAGTAATTGCCAACGAATATGCCAGTAATTGCCTGTCACTAACCGACCTTTACCGAAAATTTTAAACTCCCCTGCGTATATAAAATTGAATTAATTTAACTACTTCTATACACTAAATAATTATGATATAGGAAAAAAAATATGTGTGAATTAAGAAAACCCTAACAGCTTCGAAATCATATACAAAATATTTTATAAAAAATTAGGTGACAGGGTCTGGAGAAATCAATGAAAATTACTAAAAATAGAATTTTTCGAAATATTGAATCTTTTCGAAGACAAATAATTTGTATGTATTGATGACATTTGAATCATATAATTATCATTATATATTTTCCTATGCATCGAACTAACGAACTGTTATTATCTCGAGGGAATTTTGAAAATTAAAAATTACATAATTTTTCAGTTTTTAAAGCAATTAAAAATTTAGACAAACAGAAAATTTATTGAATTGCTCACCTGTCTGACTTGTTTGTACTGTTCTTCAAAACTCCATCCATTATTTTGTTGTGATGAATTTGATGCTTCACTTGATGCAGATGAATTAGATCCTGGATTTGCTGTATACAAATCTTGAAATTAATAAAGATTTTTTATATTTTTTAATAATTATATAATCTTTGTAATGTAAATATTAATATTAATTTACCATCTTTTATACATGAAATATTTGGTGATCCATATGAGAAACCATTTAAATGTGAACGTGAATTATGTTTTTGCAGTTGCTGATGCTGTTGTTGTTGTTGTGATTGTGTAGACTGTTGTGATTGTGAGTGTAATGGTAATGGTAACATCCGTGGTTTTTGGTAATCAAACATAGTACTTAAATTCAAATTTGTTGGAGGTACTGAGAAAGCTGTATTTGCTGGTGTTGTTAAATTCGCTGAAAATTCGGAATGTGGTGGATATTCTTGATCCTTGAATTTAAATAAGTAAAGTAAAATATATTATTTATATAAATTATTTCAAAGAAAACTAAATATGAAAAAAAATTATATCTTACCAATAGTCCAACATTCATGCCTCTTCTAACTTGTAACATTTTCAATTCCTCTAATACATCAGCACGCTGTTGTAAATTTGGTAAATTATGTAAATTTGCAATACCACCCATTAAATTTTCTAATGCACCTAATGACTGATTTGTTGGGAATTGTAAATGATGACCTAAAGACATATCTGTTATATTATGTTCAGGACTTCTACCATCAACACCATTAGCACATCCATTATCAATATTATTATTACCACCACCACCACCACCATAATCCATAACAGATGATACTTTTGATTTATTCAAATTATTACTACCCTCTTCATCGGAATCACAGTCTCCAATTTCATCTTCATGATCAGAATGTTCATCATGTGACTGTAATAAAATTAAAAATAAAAATATTTAATTCAAGATCATTAAAAAAAAATCTTTTATTAACATGGAAAATGAAAATAATTTAAATTGGTAATTTTAAATAAAAATCGATATAATTTAAATATCAAAACAAAACAAGAGTTAAAACGTGATTGCGAAAGACGATGTGGAGCGATAAATGATTAATTCGAATATGCTATTTATAATTTATATAAAAAAATCATTAAGAATAAGTTTTGTCATGTTGTGCACGCTGTGGGCATAAATGTTGTCCAATCAATGTTTGTAATTTTATATTGGATATTGGATGAATGTAATACCAATTGTTTTTGATTTATAAAAAATTTTGTAGTGACAATTTGAAATTCTTAGGTCAAGGATAAATTTTATGCTAAAGATCAGATTTTACATTTTACCATAGCAAAGCTGACAAATTATAAGTAAGAATCAGATATAAAAACAAAAAATAGAATTTTGAAGGAGAAATATTTCATTTATTGTGGTGAAAAGTGCGAATAATTTAAAAGTACAAAACTCCAAAATTAAAATTGAAATAAACTTTTTTGTTTAGGAAAGATCTATATTTTTATACGGACTGACAAACTTGTCAACTTTAAAAAGTGTAGCTGAAATTATTAACTATTTAAATATCGACGTATTAAATTAACGCTACAGGAATTCATTTCATTCAGATGGGGAAACAATAAAATAAAGGCGGAAGTTTTATAGTTTTATTTTACGCGGGGTTTAAAAATAGAGTAAGTGATTGATTGTTTTTTCTTACACTTTATAAATTGGTGGACCAATGTGGCATCGGATAACTACGAGTTGAGTTCAATGATGAGACGAAAGAAGCCAAACTATAAACGTATGGAGGTCGTTAAAATGAAATGAAAAATCGTGGTGGATACAGAACATTGTAAACTGCTTCGAAGTTAGATTTAACTCCAAATAGGAAAATACTCATATTTCTTTCGCTTTATATCTCCTGTCTCATGTATTATTATACATGTCATAACGTAATTATGACATTTGCAGGAAAATTAAGACTGTGGTATTTCGATAATCTAACTTAAATACTACATAAAATCATTTTCAACTTTTAAATTCATTAAATTAAACTTTCAAATAATCCACAATTATACATTTTAAAGTCAATCTTACAAGTCCTCAAAATGTCTCAAATATCATAATATTTTAATATCAATTTTCAATCTTGATTTTTTAATTAATTAATACAATACACTTTAAAATACTAAAACAGTGTTCAATACTGTATAATATTTTATATTATAATGTTACAACATTAAACCCTGGTAAAAAAAATCTCCTATTTAAAAACACTAACGAATTTAATTCGGAAATAAAGTTACAACTTGGTTACATGTTCATAAACAAAATTATAATTTTATGAAAATACATGCGGAGGAGGTGAATTTTATGAAATGTATTCAATTTATAATAATATTAAAATTATCCTCAAGTTGCGTTTTGACTTTCAAATCGTATCAAAACATTAAAACTGAAGGGAAAAAGAGCAAGCAGTCCACTATGCTGAGAAACAATATAATAAACAGAAAAACATAGTTTGACATAAAAAAATAATTATTTTTTTTTTGCGTATTATTACATATTTTTATTTTTGTTATTGTAAATTTAATCTATAAATGCAATATCAAAAAAATGGGGAAATATAAATTCAAATGAAGCCTTCAATATGCCAGTTTCATATTTTCTTAATCAATCCATCCAACAAAATATTACCCAGCAAAGTAGAAACAATAAATTTTTATTAGGCCCTTTTTGTTTATGCTTTATTTTTAATTGTGAATATTTAGATCTTAATCAGGGGTTTGTTATATATTACAAAAAACATTTAATGAAATTAGGCTTCAATATAAACTGTAACAGATTTTGATAATTTATCAAATAATTAATTAGGGCAGAACTATCGGATTTTAAGTATATATAGTTCGCGAGACAAGAGGTCATGTTTGGCATCCATGCTACGGTTCGGTACAAATAAGAGAGGCGGTTTTTTGGAGAACAACTAAAACAATTCTAGCATCTAGTTAGACTTAGACTACGTTTGTCTATCGGAGATTCGGTCGGTCAATCCATTTATCGGATTCTATTTCTGATATGATTGGTCGTAATACTAATGTAAGGCCTGAAGAAATCATATTAAATACAAGTTTTATATTTATATATAGTCAAAAAGCTATAAAAAATATGTAAAAATTAAAATAAAGTTAATCCACGTGTCATTAGTGTTCTTTGCACAATATTTTATGGTGTTATAATAATTTATTTAGTTTAGATTTAGATACAGAAATACCAGGTATTGAAAAATGTTGGAAATAATTGGATTTATAGATAATGATTATAATAAAAAATACTGATTTTATTTTTTTCAAAAACCTGTTAAATGTTAAGTCACATTATTCTCTAGGAATAAAATTTAGTTGAGACTTTATTAATTGTTGCATGACATACATATTCATATTATATGAGTAGTTTTCGAAAATTTTATTTAAAGTGTTCAAAGTAATGTAAATATATTAAAATATATTTAATTATAATTGCGATATTAATTCAAACCAGGATTTCTAACCTATCCCAAACGATAAATCCGCTGCGGTTCAAGCTTTTTTTTAAAAAAAATTGTGTAATATTATTGAATCCGTCCATGAACTCGAAATTATCAGACCTCGAAACCCTAATTCAAATATTTAAATTTTCTATTACTGATATTGTTTTGCTATAATATTCATAACAATATTTAATATCGTCGTTAAGTCATGTGATATGTCCAGTTCAGTTCCATTTTTTCTGCTTTGCTTTTACAACACCATCTTGTTCTGATATAGTAGTTCTTGTTCTGATAGTAGTGTTTCTTACTCGTTGTGATTGTCTATAATAGATTATAGTGATAACTACACCACTGAACAAATTTCAATTTAATTGCTTTATGAAGCAATTAAATTGAAATAACGTACCATAATATGAAACCATATACTATAAGCAGATCTGGAAGAGGAGGTTTAGAAATGCAGTGCACCATATACCTACTGCAATTACAATATTCTTTGTCTTTTACTCGAAAATACCTCAATACCAACTAAGTACTCAGAGTTATTGTTATCTATGAAAATGATAAACTGGATGTAAGTCTTTGCCCCTTTATAACTTAACCTAACCTAATACCGTTTGCAACAATTTGAATGTATCATTCAATACAATTATGTAGTAGTTTAAGAGTAGCTCATATTGTAAATGTGAAACTATAAGAAACTATGTATTAGAAATATATATAAATTTTCTTGAAATTACTTTTTCTTATATTTTTTTTTTTTTACTTCATCATATAATGAGAAGGTCCAATTCCTTATTTATAAATCGAATTATCCATTAAATTTACAACTATAAATCGACTAATTTTATTTAACTAAATTCAAAATTCAGACAACATAAAAATTATTTTAAATAAGTAGTAGTTTTTTTTGTTGTAAGAACGAATACAATGTAATTTTAAGTATGTAATAATTACATGAATTTTTTATGGATTCCTTGAAGAAAATTATTACACAAAATAAATAAATATTATATTTAATAAATAATATTATACTATACAATTATATATAGAAATAAATTTGCTTATTGTAATTTAATATATTTACATTTGATTTATATTCATTTATATATTTTGTATATTTATATATTTTTTTTACATTTTATACTTCTTTAATTTAGTATTTTTTTGTTATAAAATATAATATTCAAATATAATTATATATTTATGATGATTCAATTTTAAAATAGAATCAAGGAAAACCTAAAAAGTCATAAAATTATTTAAAAAGAATCCATTTTGAATATTGAATTATTGAATATTTTTGTATTGATAACTGATTAAAAACAGTATATTAAAATTTTTTTTTTTGCAACAATGTTGTTTCGAAATTCACATAAATTATGTAATAAATAATATTTTCTCTTAAATATAATATAAATTTTTATTATATTGGTTTCTAATCCGCGAACTATTAAAAAAAAATATAAATATATTTCTTATAAATATATACGTATATAATTTGTTTATAATATTTAATTTATTAAAAAATAAAATTCTTTATATAAGCAAAATAAAAATTAAGATTTTTATGAGATAATTTCTAAAAAGATGTAAGAATGTAAACACGCTGCGCGCATGCACTTCAACGTAAAATAGCTTTAGACTTTACGTTATAGCTGCCAAACGTCCACAAAAACGTTACACAATTTTAATAACAGAATAATAATATTTGTAAAATTTGCAGTAAATATTTAAATCTAATAATTTCCGAAATTACTGATTTTTGTTTAAAAGCAGCTACTATATTTAAGTTCCGGTTGGTTCAGTGTTTGTACGTCTGTTTTCAACTGCGTGCTTTTAACGTGGTAGCGTTACGTTAAAAGGTGTCCAAACCAGCAAATTAACTGAATTTTGTACATCCCGACTGACTAGGCCCCACTCATAGATATAAGATTCGTACCGAGACATGGCTATATCTCTGTTTATACGTAGCGACGAAATCCATTAGAAATATTTTGCACAGCATTTTCTTTACGAAGACCAAATGAATCACATCATATTTGAATTTAGTCAGGATTCTAAACAAGGACTTGTACTATATAGAGACTTTATAGAGTTATTTACTTTATAAAGTATTTCAATAATTTTTTTTAATTCAATCCGCAGATTTTATCTTACAAAATATACAGTTTACACCTCAAGTCATGTTGCGTTTATTATACCTACTATTACAAATACAAAACAATTTTGCGGTAAGGTTTTGTAGAATTTGTATTTTACTGTCATATTCCAATAAAACTCATTTTCGGTTAATTCTAATCCGTACTAAGTAATCAATAGTTTAACATACAGTTTTAATTATAATACATTTTTCATGCGATAAATCAAATTTCTGAGATGCTGTGTTAATTATATGTATGATTGCAAAGGCTATTAAGTAGACTTTATATAGTATAAATTTTTCCTCTGAATTGCAAATGTTGGTTCAATAAGCGGGTTTTGTTTTGATTATAAGAATTGCTAGTGTCGAATTAATTTACCCAAAAACTTATCCATCTATAATCAAATATTTTTCTTTTGTGCAAATTAATTTTAATTTAAATATATATTACACTCAGTCCAAAATTATGAGGTTGCCATCATTTATAAAACTATGCCAAATATTCAATTATATTTAATAGGGTCAAATTTATGACTGATGACATTTTTTTTTGTATAATTTTCAATATTTATTAAAAATTAAATTCAATAGAAATAAATATTTTGTACATTAATTTTAATACATTTTTTTTTTTTTGGCACATTTTCAAATATAATTTACAATAAAAGTATACAGGGAGTAGTAGACTGCAAGGCATGCATCATGATTCATGAATTGTCTATACATATTTTATTTTTTTATATTGGTTAAATTTAGTTATGTCGCTCGCTAATGTCAGGTTTAATCTAATATTGAACCTGTTATTGGACCATATCTATCCCTTTATTATTTTAAAAACAACTAATACCGATCCTATTCAATTCATAGGTCGTTTCTTTTCTGGAAATATCCATTATTGCCAGATGCCCCAAGGTTAATCCCTGTATATTAATAAAGTCAAGTTAAGGAAAATTGTAAAATTCAAGATGAGATGCGGTAGAAAATATTTTGAAAACTATATTAATACTCACTCTTACACTGCTTGGATATTGAAACAGTGCCATATAATTTCAATCTTTATACTTTCATTTATATGCATATGTAATATAGCCTGAAATTTAAATGACTGTTTAATTCATTAAAGCATCTGCGCAATTACTCATTTGAAAAGTAATATAAAGCGGGAATCCACCAGATCCAAATTGGAATCACATTTTATAATTATATTATTCGCGTTGAAAGAAAATTTTCAAGTTGTTATTTTCTTAGTTTATTATGAAATTGATGCTACAATGATACTTCTTAATCTAAAAGAAATGTTTTAATACTTTCTTAGCAACGCGGTAAACGTATTTTGTATTAAAAAACCTAACAAACCACCACCGACAACGTTGGTTATTGTAACCGCTTAGGTATAAAACTGAGTATTTTCACATAGCTGTCAAAGCCACGCTGATGAAGGCGATGTGATTCCTGCTATACTAATATTCTCGCTCTTCAATAGGCACAACGGAAGCATAAATTGATTTGTAAAGAGTTATTTTGTGGAGTATTATAAAATTAGAATCAAAAATTATTTGATATATGTTATGGGGCACATATACCACACATGTATGCATGTACAATCATTGATTGCTCAATCATGGCTTCTCTACACACGGCACATGCAAATTGCACATTCTTCATTTAATTTGAAATTTCAATCATGTCAGACGCATGATTGTGTGATTTCAGACGCAATTTGAAATCACACAATCAGCATGTGCAACCACACAATCAACACCATACACGGTCGATCTGTTGAAGTTGTATATGGGCCCTATAAGTAAAAGTCTTGGGAACATTCAGTGTATATTATGACGAGCAACAAAAGAACACTAACAAACAACAATTACAATTTAGAACTCTCGGTGAATGAAGTAACATTGTTAGCTACATTGTGACTTGTGATTAACATTCTGTGTTAAACACCGAACTAAATTATTAGGAAGAATATGAACGGATTTGGACAGTGTACGTAAGTTTCATGAATAATATAATAATTTAAATTAAAAGTTTTGCTATAGGTACAAAATTTATATTTGATATTAATATATCCATTTTTCTATATATTCAAAAATGAATTCCCCAGCGACTGGTATGTTTCGCTATAATTTTGTTTATGCATCGCTAAGATCTATGTAATTTTTATGATTCAGAATATCGAAATCATTATTTGACATATAAACATTTTTAATGTAAAAAAATAATTTATCGTTTTTTTCTTTAGTTCCAAATTTATATAGTAAGATATTAACATAATCGAAATAATATCGCAATATAATTTGAAATTGTATAAGAGTTTGATGTGTGAAATATGATTTAAATTTTGATGCTTTATGAAGCGTAATAACGCAAAATTTTGCAAAGAAAATTTTATTAACTCATAAACTTATTATTTTTTTTATATAATTTCAAGTTGCACAAACTTTACATTAATATAGTATAGAGAAATTGTATTTGTAAATTATACAAATTTATGTTTCGGAACTTTATTATACAAAACTTTTACTAATTTTTACACTTACAGTATTTGTTGATGACATTTTTTTACTTTACAATTTTCTTGTAATAAAAAAAATGGATTTCTTTAATTGCATATATAAAATTTGACGGACCATAAATAAGTTTATCCCGAGTAAAAAGGGACCTCTCCATCCCCATTAATATTTTTAAAAAATCGTAATAACTTTTTTTCGCCAGATGAAATACAAGATAGTAAAAGTACGTATAATAGAAATAGATGAAGTTGAAAATCCCTAGAAAACTTATTATAAATAAAATTGAAATGTTAATTTTATGAAAGAGAACTGAAGAGATCCATTAGTGTGGATCTAAAAAGCTAAATGAAATGGATAGCTTCCAATAAATTAGGAAATTCTAATTTCCTTACATAAAAATGATTTTTCAATAATAAAATTACTATATTATGATCTACGATCCAAATAATGTCAAACTAATGCTACTGAAAATAATGTAAATAATGTTTCCCACCAAAGATTCGCAAGATTCGGTATAATTTCATATCCATAATTCGGTATTAAGTCGTATTGATAAAATCCATTGATTCGAACAAACTTTACCTCTGTTTATCTATTATTTAATTGTCAAAGTCCTTTTCTTGGTATTTATTTTGTATCTCAAAATGTTAATTTCAAATTTTTATGAAATTACATTGAAATAGATAAAAACTGACTGACATTAATAATATTTATATATCTATTTTTTATAGATAACAAATTATACAGAAACTAAAAATCAAAATTATATAATTCAATATTTTTTTTTTATTCACATTTATTTAATACAATGCATGGAAACCATTAAAATGTCATTATTTATTAAAAAAAAAATTCCCTTATTATAGTTAAAAATAATTAAAATATTTTATTTTTAATGTCTTTTTGGTGTTTAAAATAAATTTTATATTACAAAAATTATATAAGTATAAATAATATCAAAATGAATGCATAAATTTTGATAAGAAAATTTAATTATTTAATTATTTCTCGTTGTTGTTATAATATTTTTAGGTGCAGCACAATTTTATATACATTTTTTTTTTGTAATTACAATTAAATTTTGAAATAATGAATCAGAAATAAAATAGAAATAAATTAAAAATTGATAAGGAAATAATATATGAATAAAAATATTCAAAAATGATTAAAAAAAAAACACAATTTTATCTATAAAACTAATTACCGGTTAGTCTCGTTTAAATTATTAAATGTATTCAATATTGAACTAACAAAGTTGTTTTCTTCGGTTATAAAATTCAAATTAAATTTTTAATATTTATTACAAGTAATTTATTAGATAATTATTTTATACATAAATGTTAATGTCCTCCAATGATTCATATTTAAACAGAATCAATTTTATAAACGACTTATCGGATAACGGGTTCAAACAATTTCCGGATAATGAATATTTTTGGATGGATGTTTTACAAATTAAGATAAATATCGAATTTATTAATATTAAATCAAAGTGCAGAGAAATAATTTCTATTTTATGTTAATTTGTAAAAAATTTCCGAATATTTATAGGAATTTAATAATTAAATTTCAGTTGGTAATGTGTTCTGTAACATTGAACAAGATTTAACTTTTTTTTCATATATATGCTTCGGTCAGTTCCGGATCAAGTATTTCTGATGAATACAACTAAAATACTCGTAAAATTGTAATTCATTTATCGCCTAACAAAATACAATGATTTGGTAATGTCATTTTCCAATTGACAAAAAATTGTAAGAAAATTCAAAAATTCAAATATTAAATTTAGGGACCTTTTTAATAGTATGCCTCAAGCTAATGCTTCATTATCTTCAATGCGTCATTGCCTGCATTCAGTGTACTTAAGTTAAAAAAAATTGCATAAAACCAGTAGTGCTGAAGCACGTACTTATTTCATTATATAATAATTATTTTCTTAAATGAATTGTCAAATTTTTATGAATATTTTTCAACAATTATTCTGCGCGTCTCATGACACATTTTAGTGAATTGATTTTACTTCCTGGTGTCCAAAATATTTTTGAGCACATCCTAAACTTAAACATTGTCAGGATTCTTATCCTGTTGATAAAATAATCATTAAATTACAATTATTATTATAATTGCACACTCATCTGTCACTGGTTAGTATGGAAAATAATCTGTTTTGTAAATTATGATCGTCGTACGAGGGTTATTCAAAGTTTGATATGTCTGACAAATATTGAAAAATGTTAATGTTTTATTTAAATGAAACAAGGCCACGCCTCTTTATAATTGTGCTTGTGCATACACAGTAATAAAGATCGCGGATATTATAAATTATGCTATGCACGCACATCGTGTACAGTATACATAACAACATTAAGGTAAATGGCCGTAATATTGTCCTTGTCAACAGCGACATTTTTAAATTTTATTTATATATGCGATTAAAATATAAATTAAGAAAAATGTAATATACAAAAATATAAATTTATTTGACATCAGTTCGATTTTAAATGATAGTTCATATTTTTAAGGTTATTTTAAATGTATTGAAGAAGGTAGCAACGGAGAGCGTATAAGTAATTGATTTATTTTTACAAATAAATAATGAGCTTTTCTTTCAAAAAAATGTATTTAATAAAACTATATTTGTGTTTACTTTTTAAGTTTATCACATTTTGAAATTCATAAACTTATTAAATAAAGGATTGTATTGAAATTAACCATGAACAAAAAACAATCTGTCAAGTTTGTAAAAAAGTTTGCAAAAAAAAACAAAACAAGTTATACAAAAAAACTCTTCACTTTGTCATATCAAAAATTTGTTTTGAAGTTTGTTGTTGATTTTGTATCTGACAATCTCCTCTCTCATGTGTTTATGATATTTGCTAATTGGGTTATAGTTTTTGTGCATTTATTAATTAATTTAAAAAAAAAAATTATGGTTTCATTTAAATATTTTAATGCTGGAGTTAATTTCATCGCCTTTAGTTGAATCTTATCGCCTTCAGTGGAATTTATATATATGAAATTAATACTGTATGGCGTACAAATTGGATCAAGTTCTATACTTTGACGTCGTTGTTACGGTGTAACGTCGATAAGATTATTTCCAGCTTTAAACTTTATAAAAATATGCTGTGAACTTTTTTGTAATAAGCTTTTATGTAAAAAAAAATAAACAAAACAATTTAATTATGAATTCGACTGTTATGCAAACACTTATTTATATCGTTCATTTTTGTATTTCTTTCATGAATTAGCAACAAAATTGTGAAAGTTTTTTTTATTAGTGGATCATTTTGCAAACAATTTGTTTTTAGAAGAAAAAAAAAAACGATTATCAAGTTCAAAACGAGATTATAAAATTAAGTGAAAATTTAGACATATAAATAAAATTATAATGATTTGTTTAACAGTGTCAGATTAAGCCTTAAGACATAGTTAAACTTGGTTTTAAATTAAATGTTTATTCCTCAGTTATTATAAGCTTTAGTGTGTTCGGTTATCTTAAGCGGCAGATGAGTAGAGCTCAAGTTTTTGAAAAACCAAGAGTGTATTGTATACAATAATTTACATTTTTCGGATTAGCCTAATTATTTTAAGTTTTGAGTTAATCTCAGTTTAGTTTTAGTTAAAACTCGCACTATGAAATTGGGTATAATAAATAATAAAACTATCCTTTAAGGAAATATAATATTATGATTGTTGAATTTGAATTAGTAAAGCTGGTAACATGGTTGCAAATTTGTACAATACTGTAAAAATTATCATATTTTTATTTATTAAAACTTTCATATCAATTAATCTTGTAAAGACAATTTTTCTTAATCCGGTTTTCTATCAAATAAAATTTTGCATTTAGCAAATATATTTCAATTAAAATTCTTGTAAAAACAAAATTAAATAAATAAATTATGTTACATTAAATTAATACCCTCGTTATAACCAGCAGTTATTTAAAAATTTAATAATATATAATTTATTCATTAACCCCAAAATTGAATTCTATATTTTTTTTAATCATTCTTGTCATAAGATTTTTGATTGATATCTTAATAAGTAATATAAATTTAATTTCATTTAACTTAATTAAATATTTATTAACCACTGTGAACACCCAATTATATAAACAATATTTTGCTATATGGGTGACAAATATCATAAATAAAAAACATTTATCTTTCATTTAACAGTATTAAAATGTCAATTCCTTCTGCAAAATATTTATACACTTTCAGTTTTGTATTCAGTTATGTATTTTACTTCTCTCTCTCTCTCAATGCAACAAAATTTATCAAATGTAATAATTATGCTACAAAATAAGTAAATAATTTAGAATTGGCTTTTGCATATTCAAAATTATATTACCACCTTGAAGGAGAAGTGTAAATTTTTTTGAATCGTGACACCTTAACCTTTAGAATTCCGAATATTTGATTAAAAAATGATTTTTTACGTGGAACTTAATGGCCCAAATCCATCGTTTATATTTCAAAAATAGGTTTCACAATAGCAAGATTAAATTGTCAAATTGTCAGAGTGCGTGGTAATATTTTTAGATTTAAATAAAAAAATGTAATAATCAAAAAAATAACCCAAGATTTTCTCTAAATTCAAAATTTGTTTAACCTATTCATATAATTAATGTTGAATATCTTGAATAAGTTACGATGTAAATTTGGTCTAAATTTTAAACTAGTAAATATAAAAATTAAATGATTTTAGGAAATTAAATGAGATATTTATATTTACTAAAAAAATAACCGGTAATATAAATTGTAAACAAAAAATAGTAATACTGCCAGTAATGCCAATGTTGACTATATAGCAAATTTAAATGAAATTTATGAAATAATTCGTTTGCTTGTGTATTACCTGAATAATTAATTTTTGTTACCTACAAACTAGCCGGAAGAAATTTGGTTTTTGGATGAAAAAATTTATTTTTACTCAGAATTTAATTTACGAAAAACGATACAGTGTTACCAGATACATTAAATTTTTGAAATTAAAGATTTCAAAAGAACAAATTTCTGAATCTGTTAAATATATTTTTTTACAATCCACCAACGAAATTCCCTTAATAATCGATGATATGTCAGTGTTTTTTCATACCAAATTCAAATTATTATATTTCTTCGAGCTTCTAGCTTTAACAATATCTTGTCAATCTTCTATTACCAATATAAAATTACAATTGAATTAAAGTATATATATTTTTTCAATGACTCTCTTATTGAGATACAATAGAAATTCTATAATAGCCTAACCAATATCATCCATCACACACTGATTTACTGATTTTTCACACTATAATAGAGATATGATTTTTAAAAAAAACGTAAAATATTTTCTATACATTTTATCGTGCTTGGCAACTATTTATCTAATTTATCTTATATACTTATATACATAAATCCTTATACATAATATAATAATACCCACTTTGGTATCTAAAAGATACAAATCCATAAATGTAAAAAAAAAATGGTGTGTGGCAATATATAACAAATGAATTTTAGTATATAGAACAACAAAAAAAAAAAGCAAAAGCAAAATAATATTTATACTAGAACTGACGTCACAAATCAGGCCGGTTTACGCATCCAAAACACAGATAGATAGATATTTACTAAAACGAGGAAAACAGAATTAAAGTGGGTTTTTTTATATACATATTTTCTTCTTCAATTTTTGTTATGACACACAGCACGTGTTTTAGAAAATGTTTTTTTGTTGTTGTTGTTGTTGTAAAATAGGTAAATAATACTTAGAGCGAGCAATCTACCTTGAATTATTACTATTACCGGAATTTGTACCTGTAATATTTCTCAGACACTATTATAAATTTAATTATAATTACGATATCTCTTCAATTTAAATATGTAAATTAAATTTACAGGATTAAGATGGTTTTTCAGTCGTGTCATTCAGATCAAAAGCTGTAGCTAAAACACGTTTTATTTAATCGAATAATTAAGCTGGAATTATTTGGTTAAAAACTGGTAATGCAATTAAATTAAGTTTTATCATATTTCATATTACGTTTTCCATTTTTTTATTGATGAATAATACAGAGCTGGCCTAAATATTGAAAGAATTGCAGGCAAACTGAAACTGTGGTTATAAAATCATGTCTATATTTTACTTCCTTTCAAATTCGTAAAGGCAAAATGGAAGACATTAAGTGAATAAATATTTTTTTTAAAAGAAAATTGATGTTTTAGAGATTTTACATTATAGCTATCAGCTATGGCACCTTACTTATTAACACTTGAAACTGTGCTTCAAAATTATCTAAATTAATTGTAATTCATCAAAATCGCACAGTTCATATATTGTTTGTATATAAGTTCCTTTGAAACAAATCAATTGGTCAATTTTGAATACATTGCTGCAGCTTCCTTTAAACAAATCAATCTATTTGCAACTTTTGAATGTATTGTTGAAGTAGGTAATTTGATTACGTTTAAAAATACAAAAATATCTGGTAAACATTTGAAAAACATATGTAATAAAAATTTATTGTAATTTTTCAATTGTTTGTCGAGTTTCCTTTATTCTAGGAAATATTTATTTTAGGTCGGTATCTTTTTTTACCTAATTTTTTTTAGAGGTCATATATAGCTGCCAATTTTTGAAAATAGGCATGTACTTGTACTCAGTACTACTTATCCAAAAACCAAGTCAGAATAATTTGTTCTTGCCAAAAAATAAATACATAATTTATTCTAGCAAATGAAAGTATTATAGCACTAGATATCTAAGCTACAGAAAATAATTATTATAGTACCTCTATATACTTCAGTCATTTGCTCTAATATTCGCGCCAAAATTATTAACAACTCAACTAAACGGTAATACTTACTGTTGAAAAGCTAAATTTATAAAAAAAAAGTTCAATTTTCACTATCCTCCAATTTGAAGATGTCGACCAGAAAGGTATATACAAATTACACTTTTATAAGACAAAAACTTGTATGGCAAAAAAAATTAAGTTCAAATAATCAGGAATGACATCTCTATCATCATCACATTACAGTACAGGGCAAATTTTACAATGTTTATTGTGGATTTATGTAGCTTCTTTAAATATTATCAGAATTGTGCATGATATTTTAACAATTTCTGTAACTTTTCATCGATCTTTTCTACAAAACTGTTACATAGAAACTGATCTTTTTATTGGAAAACAATTAACGTGGCAGTAGACTATAATGTGAGTGTAAAAGATTAAAAGTATTGTACCCTATAAATAAGCAAATTAATATTAATTGTTTCTTAAATAAATATTATATTTGGTTGACACAGAATTAATAATTTTTTGTATGGTGGGATCACATTAACAGCAATAATTTCTCTATTCTGTATATAAATACTTTCTTCACGCTTCACCAAAATCGAAATTATTCAAAATTGATTAAACAAACACTTAGTAATAATATCTGAAGTAATATTTGTTGTGGCTATTTAATTTGATGTTATGTATTTAAAGAAATTTTAACACTTCATTGGAATATTTTATGAAATTCAAAAGTACTGGGCGTTTAATATTGAGGGCATACAATTCAATGTAGTTAGACAGATAGATGAACACCTGTAGTTAGATGAACACCTAAATTATAATTATCAGAATTTGACACATTTTTATAAAATAATAAATATATTTATACAATATTTTTCTGATGACATTTTGATTTCACTTTTAATAACTAAAATAATCAATTCGTCAACAATGATTTCATTGATCAGACAAACAAAATAAATAAATAAAATAAAATATAGTTTTTAAATATTGTTAATTTATACAAAATTTCATCAATAATTTTCATTATTCAAAATTAACATTGGTACAACGTACAAAACATAATAAATATCAAAAATAACTTTAACAATATTATTTTGACAATTCAACCAAATATACAAAATCAACTGTTAACAATAAATGTAAATATTAAGAAAATTATTGAGAATGAAGTTTTTTTTTTATTCACAAAATTAATTTATTGATAAAGTTAGCACTTAATATTTAACTAACAGTAAAAATTATTGATAAATGTACAATTGTATATTTTTTATTAGGTAAATCAAAATGTTATTTTTTAAGATAAAATTTAGGTTAAATTAATTTATGATGTTTCATCAGAGAAGAAATTTAAATTCGTTACGCAAAAAAAAAAAAGAAAAGAAAATTATTGTGAAGATTTAAAATTATTCATCAATCGATAAAATTTGTTGGCTTTTAAAATTTAGGTTTAATTTTGATTTATCAGAATTGAAAATGATTAAGAATTGAGTTTATAATGTAAAGTTAAAGAGGCACTAGCACTACTGCAACTGCCAACGTGCAATTAACTAATTTTTGCTCAAAAACTTTTATTTACATTTGTATAATTGTACGTACTGATACATACAAAATGTATGAAGTTAAAAAGTGTCGAGTTTTTCTTTCTAGAATTTAGTGTACGAATCCGTGGTACATCGAACTTTATAAACGTATTTCAGTTACAGAATAAATTCGGTACAAAAGTTATTTACCCGACACATAAATATTACATTTTTATAGTTTTAGACTTGAGTAAGGTAAATAGTCCTGTGGTTTTCATGCTTAGAATTTTTGAGACGATAAATTTTAACTAAATGTTAACTAAATGTTAATGTTTTTCTAGTAACTTAGGCGAATCCAAACAATTTGTATACAGAATAAATTATTTAAATTTTAAGATGTAATTATTTATCAACAATTCGAAAAGTCCTTTTGCTGTTGAATTATCCAAAAAACATTTAACATTTCTTATATTTATACTGTACTGTTACTGTACATGTCAGATAGTTCAGATTTTCAACATAATTTTTTTGGTAAGCCTATAAAGTCAACGTATTAAAACGATTTTCATTTGAATATTACATACAATTTTAGTATTACCATGTTTGGTATATTGTTAACATGTTACTACTAATTGTAGAACCAAAATGTAATGGTATTCGTATAATTGTAATTACAAAAAAATCTTCAATAACATTTACCTAAGTGAATATTTCTATTTGATCGCTGATTATTCGATAACATTTTATATAATAAAGCTTTACTTCGTAACTACCGATACGTTTCTTTTTGCAATCAAATATTAAAAGTAAAATATTTCTGACAGTTAAGTTCAGAAAATCATATTAACGCCACTAACATCATAATTCAACACGCCAACAAACGATAATTCAATCTAACCAAAGTTAACTAACAACTAATAGTTCTCAACACTAACTGACATTTGAAATAAATCTGTTCGTTATCATTATATATTTATTACTAACCAAAATTATTTTGACATATCTGAACGTTTTGACCGCCAAAAAATTTAAAAATTGGCAATTTTGTTTTATGTGTCATAACGACTTTTCCTTAATTCAAATATTTATGATTTTTATTCATTTCGATTAAAAGATAAGCAATAATATAAAATGAAAAACATCCCAGATGTCAATATAATTAAATTTTATTGACAATTAAAATTGTCATTGTTCTCTGTCAATATTTAAATATTAACTGCGCAATTCGATTAATTAAATAATTAATGCCATTGGCTATAAATAATCGAATTTTTTATTTGATGTAAGATATATAAAACTTACCAAAGGTGAATCGTCACCTAAATTTGATTCTCGTTTACAATCCATTTTTTTTTTGGGTTTGTTTTTGGTAAATATAAAATTAAAAAATTCCTTTGTTTGTTTGATTAAGATTTTTGTCAATATTTTGATCAAAAAATTTTATTTTTAATAAATTCAAATTTATTTTTCGTTAAAATTTAATAATTATTTTAATTTATTTATATAAATATTATATATATAAGAAATTGTGCACAACAAAAATAATATTTAAATAATTATTAAAATTAGTTTTATATAAATTTTTATAATTTTTTTTTAAGTAAATTATTTTAATTATTAAAACAACAATAAAAACTATATTTATTTTTAATTTTTAAATAATTTTTTTATTTAAAAACACAATGTGGACAACAAATAAAAAACATGCACAAATTATTTATTAAAAAAAATAAAAAATTTATTAAAAAATATTCCACTTTTTTATACACAAAAATTACAAATTTTCCATTTATTAATTTAATTTTTAATTTTTTAATTAAACATATTTTTAATTATTCACTTTTAATTTTGTTTTTTTTTTTTTTAATTTAATCATAAATTGTTTTTATTTACTTTTTTTTTATTGTTTACAAATATATTGCTACGTCATAGTTTTTTTTTCTTGTTCCGAGTTGCAAAACCTAAATAAACCAGATAAAAAAAAATTGTGGTTTTTTTTTTTTTTATATTGAAACCGGAATTCCGAATCACATCAAAAATATTGAAAAAAAAAAATTATTTAACGCAACGACGGCAACGAAACCACCGAAATCATTGAAACACACTAAACGAATGAAATGTTAAAAAATAATGAGATAGAGATATTGAAAACGATTGACGAATGATGGCCTCTCCGAATCAAAAACTCGATTAAAAAATTCCAAAACGAAATTTTGTATAGAAAAATGGTAAAAGAAAAAGAATATAATTTTTTTTTTGTTTTGTATTATTAAATTGTTTAATTGTATTGTAATTTGTGATTGTGTGTTAGTTTGAGTTTGATTTGAGTTTTATCGAAGCCACGCGCTCTCTCACTATTTTTAATATTAATTTAATAAATCTTTTTTTTTTTTTTTTTTGAACCGGTCTTTTTTTTGAGTATCGTATTTGATTTTAACTGAGTGTGGGTATGTAATTGTATTTGTGTGTGGGTTTGTTTGATATGAAAATATTATTGTTTTTTTTTTTATAATTCTACCTAAATTTTTATTGTACCATTTTTACGTACCTATTTACCATATACAAAAATTCTATTTCTCTCTTCTCTTTTGGTACTTTTTGTATGTTTTTTGAGTGGATCTTTTTATCTAACTGAAAAATTTAATTTTATTTTGTTGATGAATTTAATATAAACTTTCCCCAACTTTCTTGCCAAAATTGAACCAATCATCAATTTAATTTAATATTTTTTTTATATATACATATAAATCCTCTCCGTGTGCTCTGATAATATTTTCAATAAATAGAAATAAAATGAATTCATCAAGAAGGGGCGTGGAAAAAATAACTTTTATATTGTACGTATAAAAAAATATAATTAATTCTGTTTCTCTTGAATTGTAAAAATAAAAAAACGTAAATGATAAAAAATAAAAATATAAAATTATAAATCGAAAAAAAGCGATGTTGCCAATTTATAGAATGTTTGTATTTTATAGGTACATACATACTTTTTTTTTTGGATTTTCGAACTTATAATAAATTTCTTCAGAATTTAATTAACTTCTTGAATTTTATTTGATTTGTTTCAAATTTTTATTTACGTTACGTATATAAATAACATAATAATAATTATCAATTCCAACTAAACTAAAATGACTTGAATCCGTTAGATTAAGATGTTTGTATATATTAATAAATAATAATAATGTATGTATATTATGCTGGCTGTACCCTGTACCGGTTAATATATACATAGTACAGCAATGGCAACTGTATCTTTACTTAGAGTCTTAGAGAAAGCTATAGGAATAGGATACAAAAATGTGTGAAGAATTTACGATATGTATGTAAGTGTCTAAATTCTTAGCACCCGCTATACGCTCTTCGAAATTCTAAGTAATGAATAGTTTCTTTTTCCTAAGCAAAAACTGTCAGAATTTTAAATAGGAATAGAATTATGTTAGCGTTGGCGTATTTATGAATTATTTGGATAGTTATTTCTACAAATGGAAATGCCACAGACCACAGAGTAAATCGAATGACACGGTAAATAAAACTTTATAATTTAATTTAAACTATCTGTATTTGTTAAGAAGTTGGCACTTCATTTAAGACAACATTCATTTTGCTATATCGATCTAAATTCAACGTATAGTAAAGTACGCTGATAGTAGGAAATCCTTCGATCTAATAATATGATAAATATATCTCCAATACATCTCGTTGAAGCTCATAACATTGCATACAGTCTTTTATGGTGTCGCTAATGCCACAATGTGATGAGATCAATTGCCGCCTCTTTACCATAGCATTATATAGCTTGAAAATTTACATAAAATATCAAATTATAGATTATTATATTTTGAATATTATAAATATGAAATTAAATCAACTGTAAATAATGAAAATACATAAGTGCTCAACAAAGTGGAAGCTATATTCACAAATAAAATTAGCCCTCCTTTAATTCCAGTTTTGCTAATTCCGGTTCTGATTTGTTAAATCCAGCTAATAAGAACAGAAGGGCGAGTTCATCATACACTGTTATTAGATCTGAGATCCTGAGAATTATAAAAGTGCGTGCAGATTTAGATACTAAATTAATGCATAGGTTACTTTAGAAGAGGGACGCTCTATAGTTAGTGTATTACAATTGCAATAACCATAATAAAAATAATCTATTGAAGGAATAATCGCACTGAAAAATGAAATTATGTTAAAATGTGTTACATTAAGTTGCATAATTTAAATATATCGAAATTGGTGAAACATTTAAACGTCCATTATGTTTATGGAAAAATAAATAAAAATTGCATTTTTGTTTTAATTTTTTAAATATTGCCGGTAAAATTCAGTTATAATATGAGATAATTACTATAATTACATAATTAAAAAACTTAAATTCTTTAAATTTCAGATAGTAAATAATCTTGAAAAATGTTTAAATGTTTATTTATTTATTTATCGTTAGTATCTATACATTCCAAATATATTTTACAATTTACACAAAATACAAATGGCAAAAAAAATCAATGTTTTCGAATTTAGTAGGTATATGCTTAATAAGAAATGTGTTGTGCATCTGCATTTTCTCTGGATAGCTCATACAGCATATGTTAATAGTGTGAAGTTAATTAGTGTAAGTACAAATGTATGCACATGTTTAAATGTATATATGTATATCAATATTACCTAATTAAAAAAAGTGGACAAAACAATTTACTCCATTCTTTTTTTTAAACCACCGATTTAAGTTTAATACAAATAAATTTATTATTTTGTATTTTTATTATTAAATATTTTAGTTAGATATTTCGAAATAAGAAATACATATTTATATATATAAGTACGTACTATTTTCCAAATCTTATAGATTTAAATGAGGAAAAGTAGTAAAGTATAGTATAATTAGTACGTCATTCATTATCTATATGTCAATATAAAATATAACTTAAATTGGCGGTATAGATAATAAATAACGAATCTACTGATTAAAGATTTTATAGTTTCTTGGTTAAAAGTAAATGAGTTTATAATATATTTGACAATAATTGACTTAAAAAACAATGATTCAAAACAGAATTAAGTATTTAATTTATTAAAATTATTGTTATTTTATTAATGATTAATCTCAATTTGAATTCATAATTGGCAAAAAACAATTATTTAAAAATAATTATGTTATATCCGAAATTTAATATACTAAAACTATATGTAAAAATAATTAATTAGAATTTAAAGTTAAACTTAACCCAAATGTAATGTGACAGTTGACAGTACGAATACAACTAAAGATTATATAAATACCTAAGTCATTAACTTGAAAAAAAAAACTTGATATAAATCTGAAAAGTTCATAAATCGACTTTAACTTATCAAATTGCCAATTCTTAAGTTTTGTTAATTTGAAGGTTACTGAAAACTTTTGGAAACTTTTGGTAAGTAATATTTTATTAAGTCTTTAGTTTAGATTAGACCTTTAATTTTATAAAAAAAAATGTATTAACTGTGGCTGCGGTTGTGCTGTAAGAAAGAAACTTATTAATAGCTTACCTAGCTATAAATTCTTTGACTGTAATTTGTAGTGATACATTAGTGATCGCAAAAATGCTTTTCTTTGTTTTTTAATCGTATTTTCCTTATTTTTTATAATTTTGATAGTTCTATTTCTGTGTGTTAAAGCTGGAGTAAATTTTGAGCAACAATGACAATACCCTGCGATTTAATGTATCACAGAATATCGAACTACGACTAAACACAGATTTTCCTCAGTTAACAAAACATAAAAAATAAAATAAACGATTTTGAAATGAAAAATGGTAAAAATAAAATTTAATATAAAAGAAATGAATTAGTCAACTAAGAAGTTTTACACATCACAATCCCACCACTTAATTAACAATTTATTTAGTAATTCGAATACTTTTAGATGTGTCCTCGTACCTAATAAATTTTAATGATTTTTCGACAACTCGAAATATTAACACAATCAATATTACAATTATGATAACCTAAAATTGATTAACATATATTTAATAATAATTTCAATCATAATTAAAGCACGATTTTCATTTATGATATTTTAGAATCATATTGAAATGTAAATAATTATTAATCACTTTTTATAATTCAATTCAATTTTTTCTTATTCAGAAAATTAAATTTAGCTTGAATAAATTTGCTAAAAATGTGATATTTATAATTTCCATGTGATCATGTGAAACTATCTACATAAAAATATTACATAAATTTGACTTTGACGGAGAAAACTCATTCAAATAAACCCCAAATCCTGAAACGTGTTATTTTTTATAATTCAGATTAAAAATATTTTAAATAAATTGTAATTAATTATTTAACTTTGTGGGTGTTTTGTGTATCATTTCCCCTTTAATATAAAATATATTTACGAAATGAATTTTATAAAAGAATTTAATTAATTTGAAATAAAATTAATAAAATGTGTCTGACATATAACATTTTTAGTGTTGAGGTGACCAGTTAGATTAATTATCTCTGATTATATCAAAAACATTTGAAGTTGTTGTATTAAATACTGAAGATTTTATGAGGTTAAGCGAACTAAGTCCACTATATAAAATATTATATTCAAATGAATTAAATATCTCCCAAAATATTTCAGGCGGGTGAAATGACAGGCACATATGCGTCGTTGTCATATATAAATTTTTTAAATTTAAATTATAAAAATATATTTATGTTTGATATAAAATTGTGTGTTTTTTATTGTTTAAAAAACATACTGTGCCCCAATAATGAAACATAACATTTTATTTTCTGTAATCTGAATGCGTCTAATTTTATTTTTATTGTATAATGAATGAAATTTAAATTAATTTTATTTTACATTTTTTTAAATATTTTTAGTAAAATACAAAATTATAATTTGAAAAAAAAAAAAATGAAAAAAAAAATCATATAAAGGAGGTCGTTCGCTTCACGAATTCACGTATATTTAATTTTTACGCATTTTTGACAGCCTTCAAATTTTGTATTGATTGGAATTTTTATTTTATTTCAAATTTTTTACACTAAATTTCAGAATGGCAACCTATAAACGCTTTGATGTCTAGTAACATAATACAAATTACGAATACATATTACGTTTATTTAAGAAAAAACCTTTTTGCAAAGGATTATTAGCTCATTTCCTACTGAAAAATACCTTGGTTTTCATTTTCAAGGTCGTTTATTTGGGCAAATAATGTTACGTATATATTTTTGACAGGTGGTGGAAAATTAATAAGTAGAGTTTACTGTTTGATGTCAGTTTATATAGGTGATTGATAAGTAATTTACTATTTGGACTTTTGAATAAGGAATCTATACTATGAAAATATATTAAAATTGTTTCATATAACTTCATGGTTAATTTTAAATATGAATTATTTGGATTTATTAAACTTTGCTCTCTATAACTATTAAAACATTACTTACAATGAATTATGTATGACCTGAGTAGTCATACCTTATTTTTTTTGATTAGAATGAAATTTCTTACGTCAGTCTAGTTGTGCGTGTTAAATTTAATGTCATACGTTATTTCTAATCTGAAACGGTTCCCATTTTCATAACCAATTGATTATCATAACAATAAACCATTTTTAGTAGTTGTTATAAATTTAAACACGTTTATAAATTGTAGTTTAAACACGCCTTGGTTGGTATGGTTGATACTACAAAATGTTCATTAATATTAAAAATACAAGCAAATCAATATGCAACCGGATTATCAAATTATTATTTAAGCTTAATTATCAAAAAAATAAAACTGACACTTATGTAAATAAACTAAACAGATTAAAAATAACCCCGAAAACAGTAAAACTTATTCTTCATAATCGATAATGTGACGTGAATTTTTAAATCCGATAATAAACCAAAATTATTATTTTATTATTTCATAGTAAATATTTGAAAAATTTTACAATAATAAAAAAAAAAACGTAAATATTTGCGAAAAAATCGACTCATTTCCCGGATGCCATCAAACAAATTATTTATGTATTTCATATATATTTAAATTATTTTCTAAAACAAAAAATTACAAATAAATTTCATATCAAAAATTATGAGCAATTTAATTGTTTAATGTGTCAATATTAGGTAAAAAATTTAAATTTTTTATTTATTTGTCCGCGAATGGAAAGACCTCAATTCCATATATTAAAATAATAATTTCTTTTTTGATTTCTGTTTATCCCCACAAATTTCAATTGTACATTTTTATAAAGAATTTATATATGAGCCGTGAGAAACTGTCATCAGTCAGATATTTTGTTATTGATAAATATGCTTAAATACATTATAGTATAATGCCATAGCTATTAAGTGTATATCAAAAAATATGTTTAAATTAAAAACAAACAAAAGAGTTGACACTTCAATATTTTAATATTTAATATAATCTAAAGAGGAGTGCTTTTAATAGTATTATCAGTTTAACAAAAAGATTCATTATAAATAAGTTTAATATACTTTAAATCTAGTATGATCAATATTATATTATTGACAGAATTCATAACTAACACAATTCGGAAAGTATTACAATTAAGTAGAAATCGATTAGCAAACTCTGATACAATTAATACCAGCATATTTAGAATTGACAGGGACAGTTATACAGATTTACAATTCTCAATATCAATTCTATGCTTACAAAAGTTAGATACCAAATTTTAAGCAACTCAGCTTAGTTTGCTCCCAATCGTTTTGTAAAAGCATATGTCCATTGTCATTAGCAATATAAATTTTGAGGAATATCTTGTCATAATAAGTGTCGCCATCGAATTACTTATAAAAGAGAACGAAAATGACAATATTTATGGTTTGAAAGTTCAAATTCATTTCATTGATGTATTTTATAAGCCATACTGGAAAAGGTTTGTCATAGTATTCGAGAAAAACATTATTACAAGTCATATATTTCATATTACCAATAAATTCTTCCAAATGAAATGTGATTATTGTCTGGAATTATTGCCCTTGAAAATATATGCGGTTATTAACGCAATCTATTACAAAATGATCGTAAAAGGATGCGTTTTACAACTGTTCGAAATGATGAGAATAGTCGAAGCGCTAAAGGCGATAATACTCTGAGAAGACAATACACCTATCCTCATTCTGTATTATAGAGTTAGAACAGAACTTGTCGATATACTCGACAAGTTGAAACGATTGGCAGGTAGTATTTCGTGGATAAGAAACAATAGATATTCTTAAGTTTATATAAGTTATTGCGATGTCAGTGGCGTACTGAGTATGAAGTCATGTCATATAGTTTGAGGTGTCAATTTAAGTAATATCTATAAAATGATGAACATTGGAGGCATTAAGATAAATTTGCTACATAAATCGAACTAAGAATAGGAATATGTATTTATTTCATTATGTAGTCGACATTTTGGTATTTACTAATAATTTTTTTTAAATATTTAATTAGAATGACAGTGTTTTCAAATTTTAATTGAAAATTTTTGTGAAGTTCATAAATAAGACAGAGCTCAAGTAGCCAATCTTATAGTTATAATTTCTCTTTGAGACCATAATAATTTATGAAAACGAGCGGTATCATAAATATTGACACCTGGTATTTGCCCTACTTAATTTCAATATATTAAATATTAGTTAGATAGTTAGTTAATGAATAAATTAGAATGTTTTCTGGTTAAAAAAAAAAACTATGCGTAAATAACGATCCGTTATTTCTAAGAATAAAATTACAAATTATTTATTCAATACTCATTATTTCTGGATCATTTATAGTTTAATATATTACAGCAGTGTGCCTCAACCTTTATTAGGGTAGGAATAGGGTACCAATTTATTTATTTATTTTTCATACCATTAAATGTCTGGAGATTTGGTATTTTTTAAAATAACTAAGGCACATTTCTAAAGTTTTTTATAATATTATATAATTCGTTGTTCTCTAAGCAAACTATAAAAATACAATTAAAGAAATTTAATTTTTGATTGTTCTTTTTGCTTAACATAGTCCTAAAGTTTGGAAATATTACAATACAAAAATTTATAGATATTAGATACCTAATAAAACCAACATACATATGTCCGATATCACAGTTAGAGCTTAAACTGAAGCTTAACTAAACCGATTGTGATGTTTAAGCCGGCAACTTAAGTTCACTTGGTTTCACAATCAAAATTTGACCTAAGCTAAGCTAAACCAAAAATTGTGAATTATAGTGAATGATAATTGTAAATTATGTTATTCTGAATGAAAATGAACCATAAAAATTAATGTGACTTTGGAATTTGTGAATTTAATAGTAAAAAAAAAGACATTTGTACCACAGACAAAAGGTTATAAATCTCTGTACATTAAAATATAATTTCATCAATTCATTTAATTTTGTTTTTCATCTAACACATTGTAATTTGTATTGGAAACTTTGTATAATGACATTCCAATAAACTTTTCTATTTAGGGAAAATGTTATAGAATTATTGGCGTTGATTAATGATTGAGGAGATGAATTGCTCCTAATCGTTTTGTAAATATTCACCCTAAATAAAAAATACGCATTTATTTATATTTTTTTTTTTTTTTGGCAAACTGAAATTTATATAAATGAAAATAACTAAAACACTTTGGAAAATAATTTTAATTTCTTTCTATGATTACATCTAATGAATTTCAAAATAAATATCTAATTCTTGAAGGTTTTTGGCACTCAATTTCTATTTCAGCATTATTTCATTTTTTGTTTTCAATTTTATTTTCTTCAAGAGTATTTAATATTATTATAAATTGTTATATGCATAAAAATATATTTATCAGTTAGATAGTTGAAAAAATGAAGAGATATATTTATTTTTTATTGTATTGGCTGCCATTTTCTTCTGATAAGGGTTGAAAATGAAAATGTGTTGTTGTTAATATTTAAGTATAATAATTGTATATTTTATGCAGTAGCAGCATTACATTACTTATCATTCGAACACCATTAATTTTATATTTGTTTTAATGATTTCAACAATGTTGTTAATATCAGGTTAATTTTGTTTTTGTTTAAATTAATGTTTACTTATTTATTTTCTTTCATTTATTTTTATATGAAGTTATTTTCACAAAATTTAATTTTAAAATTTTAGAATTAATGATTGATTAGTGTACATTAATGAATATTATATTTAAAAAAAATGGGGGTTTAGAAATGTTTAATAAATAAAAAATGGAATTGTTATAATAAACTTTAGTAATTACAGACAAAATTATATTAATTATTTCAAGATTCACATTTATATTTATCGAAATTAGAATATTGTGCTTATAGGGTGGTTGGGTTTTTAAAATAATTTAAGTAAAAGCGGTCCAATTTAGCTTAATTCTTTTGATATTTTGATAACCAATAAAGCAACATCAGTATAGTTAAGAGTTATAAAAATAAAGAAAATCGAAAACAGAATTAAATTATTTTAACGCTGTGTCCAACTTCTCATATATCAATGGTATTAAATATTAGTTTATTAACATTTTTAACATTCCTAGGTACAATTTATGTTGCCACTTTAAATGTTTAGAAAGGTATGATTATGATGTCTATCTCATTAACAGATGAACAGAATTACACAATTTCGATTATTTTTAACTTTGAATTCAATTTCATGCAGAGTATTACAGTTTTGTAAATACAAATATGTGAAATAGTAATTTGGTAAAGTTACTACTCTGGTACAATGTAAGCACCAAATAAATGAATATAGAATTCGAATTATTATTGAAATAATAAAAAAAAAATTTTAAAATAGGAATAATTTATGTATACATGGATTATTTATGATTAAGTAAATATTAGAAATTCTTTTAGTTGAAAGTTTATTTGAACCTTCAAATGTTGTTATTAAATATAGGAATCGGTTATCGGTCAGGGTCTCAGTAATAATTTTATAAACTAAGTATACTTTGCTTGGCACAACAAATTAAAACTTAGCATCCGATTAAACTAAGGAATTACACAATAATTTGGATTGCCCTTATTATTCCATGAAAATAATCACAGAAAATCAGAAAATTGCAAACCGATTCACCATTTAACAAAAAAATATTTTGATGTGGCATTTTCTCGGAGTAGGACGAAGAAATATAATTTTCTTCAGCAACTTCGTACATCGTACACAAAAAAAAAGTGAATTTATTATTCCACCTCTGCAGTTTTTCAAAATGTTAATCGAATTATTTTTCTTAGGAAAACTTAATATTTTATTTAAAATATATTTAAATTTATTTTATGTTAAATTATTAATAATTATTTTATATTTCTATACAATTTAAAAACAACATTAATAAATATGCGAAAGTTAAGAGTTAAACCTAATATAAATTAAATTCAAAAAATTGGATATAAAATTGTAGTAAAAAATCGTTAATTTTTTATTTTTTGAAAAAATACAAAATGGAATAAAATTTCTTCTACAATAAAAATGGCAAAGGTATGCATAATCACGCAGCAATTGATCACAATGACTTACAAGTATTAAATCATTTCAAGAAAAATGAATGTAAGGAACATCGGATCACAAGTGTTAAGTGATGCGTGATGGAAATTAAGTTTATTTCTCATAATGCCGCATATTTTATATCCCATCATATTCGACTTCTTCTATATTTCAGTACTATATGCTTCTCAGCGGCAAATGATCATCAAAATTTTACATGAACCTTTTTTTTTTTTGATATGGATTTAAGTCATACGTGCAATTCCATTTTATATCTACAAAATTGTACAGAAATTTTATATTTATTTTATTATTTATGCAATGTTTCATTTTTAATATTCATCAGAATTTTTGCATTGAATTGAAGAGTGCAACAACAAAAAGTCATTACCACAAACTATAATTTTTATAATTTTTTTATTTTATGAAAAGGCACACGATATAAAAATCATAAAATGTTCCTCCCTCAAGGAAAAAACGATAAACTTTATTTGAGTTCCTAAAAAAAATATGTAATTTATAAAAAAATTTGTTAGCATGTAAGATAATTAAATATTAAATAAAGTGAGTTATCGCTTTGAACAATTTTAGTTTATAAGAGGGTGGAGTATTAATTAAAAATTTAATATTAAGGTTATCTGAAAACCATGGTACCAATAAAAATTTTCATCGAACGTCTTAAGGCATTATCGTCTTTACCAAGCTTATAGGTAAACATTTAATGGGATCAAATGTTCTATATATGTATCTGGATTATTTATAAGAAGTATTTGACACTATTAAATATTAAGATATCGTTATATATTAATATTAAACTTCAAACTTAGCAATCAAAATTTAAATATTATTACAAATATCTTCGTTTTATAACAAATTGTACCATGAAATATTGCTTCAGAATGAATTAATATAAAAATGCTTTCAGTATTGAATTTTAAGATTAAAATATTGTAAGGTAATTCAATATATTAACTGCATTTATCTACATTAACATTATAACACCATATCAAATACAAAATACTATTTATTATAAAAAGGATAATTGATTTAGCACTAGAAACATTCGAAATTAAAACGTATAAATTGATACAATAATTTTACTATTTTCGATATACTATTATAGTTTACAAATGTAATGAAATCTAAAGTCAATTATTTTTAGTAATACCATTAAAGAAGAACTTCCCTACTCTAAAACTTCGTCATTCTACTCTAACATCTTCATTAAAATGTCAGGTTTAAAACTTCTTCGCCAAGTTGTATTCAAATTGGATAACAATTACTATATTCTTATGATCAAATCAAGTGATTTTTTAACTTCGGCTTAAGTGATAATTTGATAATTTTGATAGATCAATTTTTGTTTTATAAATTTTGTTTGATATACATTCATTGTTTATTTATATAATCTTCGTCTTCTATTTCTAAAAAAACAGTGATTCACTTATAGTTTCTTATCACACCTTGTCACTTCACTTGCAATTAAAAATTTAAAAAAATAACAAAAAATCATCGTAAATTTTAAAATATTTTTGATATTTTGTTATTCCCCCTGTAATATTTCTATTAATTTCAGTATTTTATTATTTATTACGAATCTAAATTATTGAATTATTGAAGATAAATTAATTACATGACGATTCGTTCTGATTCATTTCGGTTAATTTTACATAAATGTATTAAAATAAAAAGTCAATAACTTTTTATTATGTAGCTCCAATCACACCTAATATTTATATAAATTCAGCAAAGTTAAGGTCCGATTTATGCGTATATTTTGATGGACCATCATCGTACATGGAAATCTTGTATCGTATTTCGTAGAATAACTATAAAAAAAATTATTAAAATTAATAAGTCAAGTTAAAATCAATTCGTTTGGGATCATTTCATTTCAAAATTTCGAAATAAGCACGTACATTAAACCTAAATAAATTATAACTTTTTTTTTTATGTTTTAGTGTTTTTCATTTGTTGATGCAACAAAGTCCGATGAATAAATCTTCGCAACTTATAATAAATAAATTAATATTTCATCTCGAAACATCATCAATATGTCAAGTGAATCAAAAGTTGTTTGTATTTATTGCATTTTGCATATATTTTAAATTGGAAAAAAAAATCATTATAATTTTAATATTTATGTATAATAATTATATGATTAATGTGAATAAGTCAAAATTTTACATTTATAATGTCAAAATTAATCGAGAAAACTGTGAAAGAGAAAATTTTTAATATTTTGCTGTAATTAATATTTTAATATTGGATTATATATAATAATCGAAATACATACTTCAAAATTCATTTATATGTAAATTATTATTTTATGTATACTTAGTACAGTTGTACTTTAATGGAATTTTGTTTTTCTTTGCTAGCATTCTCTTAGGGAACATAGGAGTTTCGCGTTTCCTCTCTAACGTTATTCATAATTTTGATATTTCTTTTATTACAGTTCTGCTTCAAGTTTTCTATGTCCTATCCATCTCCTTTTTACGAATTTTTAATATTTTTATTACTATTGGTTCTTGTTTTGGTAAATTCTTGTTTAAGGTGAAATACAAGCAATGATGATATTTTCAAATAATATTGTTTCCTTAACGAAATTCGGCTAATTATTTGCTTAGATAAGAAACAATTTAACTTTTCATTAGCTAACGTTTATACCCTGAAATTTTCAGAAAGAATTAGAATATTTTAAATTAATATTTCTTGTTTTACTATTTACCATGATTGTCCTAAACTGTAATAGTGTATTTGCCAAATAATTTCTTATTCCATATATTCATCAGTAATTCATTATTCAATATATAATTAAAATAAAATTTAAATTTAAAATAAAAATAATCAATTACAAATTATTACAATTTATTTGCAAATCGATAAATCACAATGTTAAATGACAGAAAGAAACCAATCATATTTCTAAATTTAAAATATGAAATTAATATTTTTCTGTTGAACTATTTACGCTTTGATTGACGTCAATTGATGAGATAATTAAAATAATACTATGGGCAATATTTATTATTATTTATAAATTAAATATTGAAAATAGTTTTATATATTCATAAATATTTAATACACAATTTCATACTATAGATATAGAAAACACACACTATTTTCTATATATCAATGATCTCTGGCAACTCTGAAAATTTTGCAATCCACTAAATAGATTTTTAAATAACTAATCATTCAAAAGTTCGATTTTTGGTAATTCTTACTTTCAGATTAATACTTAAAAATCATGTAGCACCAGAGCTTTCTATACCAAAACGTGTTTTCAACGTTAAATTTTAATTTATTACATTCATAAATTAATAGTAAATGTTCACCAAAAATAAAGCCTCAATTGGAAAATTAAAAATATATAACAAGATAGCGAAATCAAAAAGCTCATTATTCTGAAACTACTGCACAGTAATTTGTCTATCTGGCTTTTCTATGTTAATTAATATTTATATTATAATAGATTTTTTTTCTTATTAATAATTATCGCAATAGAGAAAATAGTGTAAAAACTAAAGTTACTTCACTTCTTTAACATGTTACAAACTATTCAATATATTTAAAATTTATATATATAATTTTTCTCAAATTGAACTACTTGGACTGGAATAAAATAATTGGGTTAAAATATGCAGCACTGCATTTATAATATATTACAACTTCGTATCAAATATAAATACATATTTTTTTCTATAATAAGTTAGCACCTTCTATTTCGTTTTCGTATCCATTTATTTGAAAGAAATGAAATTGTTAAATTGAATAAATGTAATTTATTATGGCCTTGTTATATTTTATAGACTTATTACTAATTGAAATTATAGTGCATTTATAACCGCAGGCATTCATTACATAACAATTTCGTAATGTATATATTTTTTTAATTAAACTTTTAAATTCAGATGCTGTTGGTTTCCAATTTTGTTACTACTGGGTTTTATTGGATCAAGTTAGAAAGAATTTAATAATTAAACAATTTAACATTAAAAGCATCATGAAAGGACGGAATCAATTTACTTTTAATAATTGTACTTTCAATTATTTGGTGAAAGATCAAATAAAATATTATGCTCCATATAAAAAAATATAATATGTTAATATTACGAGGAGTTATGGAAAAGAACTTTGAAGTATTGTGATTGAAAATTAGAATTATATATTAAATATTGATGTTGTCTTAGATATCATAAATTTTCTTTACACGCTCATTTTTGAAACTAAACAATTTTAAAAAGTATACTGCTTTTTTTTAAAAAACTCCGAGGTTTCGATTACCCCTAGGTTAGCACATTTTTAAATTGCAACTATTTTGAACAAGAACACACATTGATATTTATAAAATGAACATTGATATTAAATTTGTAGTTCCTTAAATCTGGTATTACAGAAAGTGTACATGTTCTGAACCTGGAATTGATACTCCACTCGCTTTATAATATCATCCAATAAAAGGTTAAACTCTATAAGATTTTGGGTTCAAGAAATATTTTAAATGTGTGCCGAAATCATAATTAATAATTAAAAAGAACTGAATTATTTCTATTATAAAATTATCTTTTCATTTATATATAAATTTTAATTTATAACTAAAATATTTTCAGTTCCAGTCATTAATCATACATCAAAAATATCAGAATAATATAAAAAGACTAGATTAAAGTGGCAGAGATTAACGATTAATGCCATTAGCATATATATAAAAAAAAATATAATAAAGAAGACTTAAAATATATAAAAAATCTCATCAAATTTGATCATTTTGCTTGATTTTTTTGATTACCACATAAGAAAAACTATCATCAAAAGTAAAAATTATTATGGTTTTTTATATATAATAAAATTTCGGTTCTGCTTCAATCAGATTTGGGGCAAAACTGGTGTTTTACGGAATTCCAAGTTTAATGGATATAAAATTTATGAATTATTAAAGTTATTTACAAAAATATATTCTTTATATAATTTAGTATTTTGGGCAACAAAACAAATCAGACTTAAAAGACTTTGTTTATGATATAAAATCATGGGCAGAAGGACCAAATTGTGAACAAACGCAAATATAAAACTAAAGAATCATTAAGAAAATATCCTCATCCTAACTTAATTAAATATTTTAGTGATAATGGATACAATTTTTAAATGTGGATTCATATTAAAAAGTAAGATAATTTATGTTTTTAGTGCAAATTGGTAAACGAAAAATGTTGGTTGAATTATATAAAAAATCTAACTTCTAAATAGTAATTTCACGTAGGTTATCCTAATAGTTCATGTCATTTTACATTGACGAAACCCTTAACAATAACACCACTTTATTCTTTAAACTTCTTAGATAAACTAAAGGTTGTTATGTCACTAGCCTACCAATGCCATCACATAGCGACTAAAGATTTCTAGCCATTCCAATTAAAATCGCTACCCAGCTGTAAAATTTTGGCTATGTATTTGACAAGTCTTTAAATTAGAAATCCATTGCCCATAAGTATCTAAGGCATTTACGGTCAATAGTTTTGTCTAATACAGCGCGGTTTCTTCATCATCTGAGCGGAATCGACCATTGTTATTTTGCAATGGAAAGATCAGTTATTGTTTCCTAAATGACAAAGATGTTTTCGCCATGATGCGAATCCGATTCTACTACATTACCAGTAGCAGTGCTTTATCGCCACCCTGAAAACTTATTTCTCATTTATGCAATATAAAATTACAAAATTTATATAGCCCCGAATTTCTGAATTGATATTCTTTTTTTCTCTGTGTTCTATTTATTCATAATTTTATTTGATTTTTTGTAATCTAGAAATATTTGAATTTAATTTACATATAATTATAACTTCTTGTATAGACAGAGCATTAGCATACCATACCATGGTAGAGAACAATTACAGGTGGCATTTTTTCAATTTGATAACTTGAATTTTTAGTTTATTGACTCTTTAATTTTCAGTTTTTTTTTATTATTATTACTAATATTATAAATTATACCTACACAATTTAATCAAATTAAATTAAATTCTTCCCAATCAAATTGAAAATTTTTAAAATTGAAAACAAAAAATAAAAACCATCAGACAAAAGTCTTTAAAGATAAATTATTCAAATATTGAAAAAGGTTTGGTAGAGCATCAAAATGACTCAACATATTTTTTTTTAATTTAATTTGAAGTATGTAAATTGTTGAAGTGTCCTAAACGTATAAAAATTTATTGAATGAAATGTTGAAAAACTGCTACCGTTTTGAATTTACCATATAAAATTAGACTTGAAGAATGATATTTAGATAACTTAGACTTAAGTAAATTAATTGTACCTGTAAACTTTATTTTAATGTGGCATATTTTTGGCAGGAGTCCGCGCAATTTTATACTTTAAGATTTCTGTAACAATTTGGATCAAATAAGGTTATATATTTACTCCGAAGCTTTATCATGTGAAATATTTTTGTTAAAAATCCAAAAATAACCAAGTGACATCCAAAACGTCAAATGGCATATGCTAAAATTAGATTATGGTATTAGCTTTGATGCATTTAATCCATTCTTAATTTAATGTAAATTATTCACTGATTATAAGAATTTCACTACGTTTTACTATCCATAAAATACGATTGTGTTATGGACCCACTGAAATTACTATGGAAATTTAGTTCTTACAAAATATTAACTTGGTATTTGACAAATTTATTCTGAAATTATTCTGATTACTTGCAAAAACAATATAATTCTTGGATTGTTGTTGGTTTTTTTGGTGCTTTCTTGTCTGAAATGTTTTTTTAGACTTTATTGATTTGTTCAAGAGGAATAAATAAGTCTAAAGAGACTTTTCATTAAATAATTTATTTATTAAAAAGTTAATGCTCTTGAATAGTCTAAGAAATAGTAGCTACATCTGCATTGCTATGAAATTTTGTAGGGGGGCCAAAACAGAAACACTGATCTGAATATATAGTTAATTGAAATAACGACTTTAATAAGAAGTTGAATTAGTTAAAAAAAAATCTGATTAAAAATGGTTTACTAACGAACAATTAAATAAAGAAGTATGATGATAACTTCCATAAACTGATCTATATTATTTAAAAAAATAACAAATCGGAAGAAAATCTGGTATGAAACCATAGAACAATAAGCTTGACTATGGGTGTGTACATATTTGAATAATGATTTCAACGTCTGGACATTCAATAGAAGATATGGATTAGTGGACGTAGATGTAGAAGTATTAATCGTAGAAAAGGTGGAGAAAGGTATTCAAAGAATTTGTTCCATGATGTGTAAGCTGAGTGAAGAACATTATGTTGAGCATTTGGTTGGAAGATGTTCAATAATGGAATAATGGATACTTAAACAATAACTTAAGGAATATATCTGGGTAAATAAGTTCAAAAATTAATTCAAAGTGAATTTATAGATTCTAATAATGAAAAATCTTTAAATATCAGATAAAAACATAATTTATATTCGATTGCAATGTGAAGTATAATATTTATTAATTTATATAGTTTTATCATGGATTTGTGTTTGATAAAGATACTGCATAGTGAATTGGTTAATTTCTATTCTAATTTTATAAAATTCTATTAAACAACTCCTTTATAACTCCTATTTAATGCGGAAGTAAGTACTGTCATGTATAGTTTTAATTTCACTCAATATTTAGATGCACTGTGTACTGAACTGATATATATCTACACTAAAGAAAAATTCAAGGTAAAAGACGATGACGAATTTAGTGTAATTGAATCTATAACAATCTTTCACATTAACAGATACAAAGGACTCGTTTCAGTTCTATGTAGCGAGAACCGAATTTGATGAATATTCAAATATCGAATCAAGTCATCAAGAGGCTTTCTTTCCTTGTCATCATTTATTATTAAAATCTATATAGTTTATTCCAGTTCACATGTAGCTATCATATAATTGCGAGGAAAATAATGTTATTTTGAAAACAAGTTAAGAAATAAATAAACCCTATTTTAATGAATCATATTTATAGGGTTTAGTCGGCGATAAATAAAAAGCGCGACATAAATGCACTTCTTAAGAGAGCTAAATTCGTGTCAATAAACTAAATTGGATTATTATCGAAATTGTATTAAAAAAGAATATTATTGATATTAGGGTACAAAGTCAATTTCAAAAATATTAATTGTAGTTGAAAAAAATTAATAATTTTTTTTTAAGTTTCGACTTTCAACGCTTTATATTTATATTCTATAGCAAAATATGAAAGATAATTTTTTTAAATAAAAAAATATTTAACGCAATGTATGTTTTTATGCTATACGTATTTTTGTATAGAATTTTCAATTGTTAATATGTTAATGAACATGCGCGTATCTTATATTGTCAACGCACTAAAGAATTTTATAAAATGTAAAAAATTTACTGAAGCAAATTGATATTCTGTATTATGGTACCGTAGAATAATGTTTTATATATAAATCATTATTATTTTAAACATATCATGTAAGACTATATATTTTTGAAAAAGATTTATTTAATGACACCTTTTTTCAATAATATGTACAAAATAAAATTTTTATATGAGTTTAATATCAGTTAACTGATGGACTTATCGTTACTGGAATAGAAAACTATATAATTCCATAAAGCATAACATGTAAATATCTGTGTCAACAATTCTTATTAATTGTCAACAAAATTATATTTAAAGTTTGTTCCTTTATTTTATTTAGTTATTATACGATTAAAATGTGGAACTATACCAGATGGGCTCAATATGTATACACAAATACATAAATATATAATCATATTTCAATAAAGATTGACTTCAATTATCTTCAGACTTTCACATTTTTTTTTCTTCATTAATATGGGAACGCCAGAAAGCTCTGCGATCTGTTTTGCATCTATAGTTCCATATATGTGCATATTATCTAGTTCTTCGTTAGTTTAGAAAATCTTTTCCCATAAGATGTTTTCTTCTCCTTGCGAATGCCTCGCATATTATAGTCCTGATATCCCTTTTGCTGAATTTTATTATGTTGTATTCAACTTTTATTTTTTGTGGTTTTTGTTGATGTAATTGTAGTGTCCTGTTGGTACATACAGCAGAATGTCTCTGGTATAATGAATTCATTTTCTTCCTTTCATGTCCTGGGGTTATGGTTACTTTATTCTTTTTAGCCAGCCATATTATATGTTGAAAAGAGAGTCCCAGATTAATCTTGATCCCTGTTTGTGAGAAATTCGGTTTTTAGAGCTGCCTGACTATCTGATAGGATCTGATTTATCATAATGTTTTCCTGGATACCATTGCAATTGCAACCATTTCAGCTTAAATATTATTTAAAAGGTAACAATTCTTTTATATGAATTGAATAGTAAAAATTGTTTTTATTTACTTTTTTAACGAAATTTTTAATGGCAAATCAAATTGCATTTAAAGTTTATAATAATATTTCAATAATTTTATAATACATATTATAAATTTGTTACTGTTTACTAGCTTAAACGGTATCTATAAATTCTATAAATTATTAAATATATTCGCAGAACACAAAGTATATTTTTATTATAATTTATTATATTTATATTCAAAGTTTCCATTGTAAAATTGAATCGCCATTAATTATTAATATTATTACTATTATAATAATCAAGTATTTTATCAAATTAAAATTTTATATCAATATAAATTTATAATTATACACACACAATCATGAAATTTGGCAACATTGTATTTTATTCATGAACCAATCATTGCGTCTTATTAACTATGTTATCATAATTATCTATCATTATTAATACAACATAGCTCCGCCTTAATTTATAAAGGCGTGTCGTAAAATAATTTAATAAAAACTATACAATTAAATATTTCTGTACTTGTACTATACATACACTGTACTGCTCTGTACTTTTAATTTTATTATTTAGCTTTATTTACAATTTGATTATTAGGCAAAGGATTATTCAAAATCTTTTATGATTTAATATTTTATATAAATATTAATATAATTAATATACTTATATAAATAAATTATTTCTGTTGCTAAACATTAATAATTTTAAATAAACTGTTCACAAAATTATGAATTTAATTAATTTTCATGACATGACACCACATGCAATAGTTAACAGCAATAATATTATAGTTTGGAAAGTTTAAATTAAACTATTATTTCGAGTAGTTGAAAAACATTAAACTTTAATGTATATAGTTATAAGTTATATATAAAAATAATTTAATTTACAATAATGTAATTTATCAATAGAATTATTGAATTATGTAAATTTTATGGTATAAAATGTAAATAAATTTGATTGTAATTTTACTTCGATTTATTTCTATTCTTTTAAAGTATATTAAATAATTAAAAATATTGAAATTATTCATTAAATAATTAAAAATATTTCAAATTTTTATGAATGTTATAATTAATTTAATATCAAAATGCTAGTAGGGCAAAGCGAAATACATGCGCAATTATTGAATGAATGAATTATAATATTATTTATATTGTGAATTTTGAGAACGTCCAACGTTTAGTATTATAATTATTCTTATTCTTATCTAAATTTCTCGATTTTGCTAAATATAGCAACCGTGATAGTAAACCAATCAAAAATGTAAAAATGTTCAAATCAAAATTTATTAAAAATAAGAACAGAAAATTCAATTACAATATCATTACACTACGAATTTAACGTTTATCAAACTTATTAAAAATGTATAGGTAATTGAAAAAGGTGGTAATTAGGGAGAGCAGATAACTCGTAGTTAGGTTCAACAGTGATTTATGTCTAACATAGATCTGTAATAGTGTAATTAATAGTGATGTATGCTGAGGTTTTGTAAAGAACATCGTTTTATCAAAAATCTTTTAATATACTGAAAATGTATTTTATATAATTTGTAATTTTGATTATACCTCAAATATTATACAAAATTTTATTGAAATTAACAATTATTGTATGATGTAGATATATAGAGTATTGAACTTATATAGAATATAATTACCAGAGTTGTTAAATAATGCATTATTTTTGTAATGCATTTTGAACTTCATTAGCATTATTTTAATAATACAATTTGAATTAAAATAATGCATTACTTGTTTTATTAATGCATTATTAATAATAATGCATTACTTAATATAATTCGAATTATATAAATTAAATAAGAATTATTTGAATTATTTTTGAATTAACAAAAATAATTCAAATATAATTCAAGTAATTCAATGAATTACTTTTCTTAATTCAATAATAATTCAAATAATTCAATTTATTTGAATTATTTTTAATTTAAAAATAATTGGGTAATTAAATTATATATAGATTGTTAATTTACTTTTTCATTTTTACTCTGATACCTTTTTTGCAAATAAAAGTATCTAACTCAAATTTATTCCAGTATTGATACATTCCAAAAAGTAAAATTATAATTTAATTGAAAATACATTTTAAATTGTATTTTAAATTAAAAATAATTCAAATAAATTATTTTTGTTGATTCAAAAATAATTCAAATAATTGTGATTTAATTCATATAATTCGAATTATTTTACGTAATGCATTATTTTTAATGCATTATTTAAATTAATTAATTCAAAAATAATTATGAATTTGAATTACATAAAAATGAATGGATTATTTTGAATTATTAATTATTAAAAATAATGCATTACAAAAATAATGCATTATTTAACAACCCTGATAATTAGTATGAACCAATTGGAACGGCTCTCATCTCTCAACATAAACGGGAAATCCATTCATAGACCCACTGAAGGTTACTCACTGAAGGTGGAGTAACCTGTGTACCAAATTTAATTAAAATCTAATGACCAGAAGATGTTGCTACACATACACACATTTTGCGTAGGACGCCCAGTGAAAAAGTTTTAGCTACATCAATTTTTGTAGGATCAAGTCCAATATACATACAAGACTAAACTCTATAGTTATTTTTAAGATCTTGAAAAGTTTACTCACCATATAAAACTCAAAACATAAATATTGAATGATTTGCAAAATTATTTATAAATAGCTTCCGAAAAGAGTACAGGTCGTTTTTTTATAATTTTAATCATATGGCAGTTACGTATTCGTCTGGTCTATGAACTACACATCCTTCATGTGCATTGGTAAATATTTATATATTTTTAATTTATATAGTTTTAATTGCAAGACTGAGTTTTGGATCGTATTTGTAGCAGAGCAGTGTATTAAAAATAAATTATTTTAATTCTTGATGGTGTTTCAAAAAATATTTTATTGCTATTCACTTTCGTGAGTTTGGATTCATTTTAAATAAAAATCACATAAAACTGAAAATATCTTTCATTATGTATTATGTCGTCGTCTATAAAATATTTTTATTCGTATAAAAACGATCAAAGAAACTTAATTTTTTATAGTAATTAAATTTTTTATGCGCATTTCTTTCGAAAACATAATTTATATAAATTTTATAATTATTACCATATACATTTATGTACAGAAATATGAAATGCAATGTTGTTGTCTTACAATGGTACAGTCTATTACTAATATTTTTCCAATTAAATTACAAATAAAGTCATTTGAAAACTATAACGCTGAAATTTTAATTTAATTTCAATTATGGTTCTTACACTAAACCTGGAAATTTGTTAAAAAATTTCAGATCTCCTAAAAAATTAAAAATGCATTTTTTATAATACGGATATTTTAATGGCAACCCATTGCACTTATGGGGTATTTCACTTATGTACATCAACTAGATCACGAAACAAGTTTAATTGAAATTGGATAACAATTACTTAGAACGCGGACGCTAAGATGCATAAGAACGCGGACGCTAAATATTTGTTAAGGATTTTTTTTAATCTATAATCTCCTCGCCCTCGACCCAATTTTATAACCGATCTTTCCATTACAACACTTAATTTCGATTATACTTTAATGGATCTCAAAACGTCAACCCTCCTAAAACAGTTTTCCTAAATTTGACTCATTCCGTTATTAGTACATAATCTCCAGCTTGCAAAGGATCGGCAATTACAAAATACATATATTTCGAATTAAACGATTTGCAACTTAAACTTCATATATTTTGAATGTCGCAAACTATTTAAATATATTTTACTAAAAGTCTTATTAATTGGAACTTGATTAATTCCGCGTTTGGTTTTGCATATCCGACGAATACTTTAACGTATGTAATCAATAAATTCTCTATTATATTCAAATATTTAACTATTTTATGTTTCAATAATTACATAAATTTCAATATAATGGATGGGATATGACACATAAAGACTGACGTATACCAGAACACAAATCCAAACAAAAATAAATCTCATTTTACTTGAATAAACAAATAATAAAACATCTCTGAAATATTATTAGCTCAGAAATTGTGGTGAACTATAATAAAAATCATCAGTAAAGTATGAAGAGTGCGCTGCTCAAAACCCTATATAATTTATTTATGTTCATGTTTTTTTTTCGGTATATCTCAAAAGAAATTTCATGCAAATAAAACAAAAAAATATTAAACTTTTAAAGGGGTATTGCAGAAAGTGGTGTACAGAAAGAAGATAAAAACCAAAGTGTCGAAACTATATAACTATATGTAGCTTAAGCCATTTGAGTGAATGAATATATGATTTTTAGTCACTTTTGTACAAAGTACAAACTAAGTATCTTAAGATTTCAGTTTATCTATCTGTCTATCTAGCTTAGAATTATGGTAATTTTGGTACTTTATAAGAGTACGGACTTAAGTCAAGCCCCAAAATTGGTTTTCGTTAATATAATTAAACCAATTTTCGATGAACACTTTTCTGCTTCGAATTAGGCAAAAGGTTATCAACTGATCTAAAACTAATATGCCAGCCACCGACCTGATAAACTAAATTCAAATTCAAACAAACCTGCTGAGTTATGTTTCATAGCATAATTTTCCATAAAATAAAACATAAACATTGAAAATTAAATATAAATGATTTTTTTGAAAAATCTGTAAGTATAAAAAGATAATTCCAGAACAGAAATTATCTTTAACACGGTGACATATTTGCAGTGATTTAATTTAACATTAAAAAAAAATGAATATTAATGTAAGTAAACGCGTGAGCGTTCACACCTGTTGGTACTTTTATGGTATACATTCTTTTCGAGAATTTTATGTTTTAGTATTTTTATTTTTTGAATTGTTAAAATCGCGGTTTAATATCGTCAACTAAAGATTGAATTACATTTTTAAATAAACATTTATCAAAGTAATAAAGATTAAACAAAAAACTGTTAATTTGGAGATTTGATAAAACAGAGATTTAATAAATAATTCAGGAATGTATAGAAAAATTACTGAGACAAACCAGGAATGTATTTTATATAACTCGGAATCTTTGCTAGGGAACTATTGAAATTACACAGCCAAAAATGTAAAATTATAATTGTGAACCACTAGTTTGCGGCCAAGGTTAAAATTTAATTAACGAATTTAGACATAATACTATAAAATGTGCTTAAAACAACGCAAGAAGCTAATGGCATATTTGACACTATCATTTTTGAAATTTATTTTTCTTATGTTGACAGATACTTCCATTTTCAGTTTAGTTACAAATTAATAAATCTTTAATTATAATTTTTGTAAAATTTCTTATAGTGTTTTCTTAGTAGAGTACAAACTAAATTAAATGTAACACCTTAAATCTTGCAATAGGTTCAGAGCCTCTTATTCCCTTAAAATGATAGGATAGTTTTATAAATACAATTAAAATTAAAAAGGTTATTCTAATCTAAACTTTATTTTAAGTTTGTAAATAGATTTTATGTAATTTCAAAATATGTTACTCGATGTTTAATAAAGGATAAATACTATCGTAATTAAACCAGTGTTGTTATTTTGTTAATCTAAACAACACACTGTTAACCAAGGGGTTAATTATTTATCCTTTTATTACTTATATATTTACATATTTTATAAAAATGTTTTTAATACAAATAAGAAATAAATATAAATTGTATAATTTTTTAGATAAATTTCCATAGTTTAAATTATGACCACAGGCGATTTTTATATGATTATTTTTTATTATTGGATTTCCTTTTTTTATTTACTTTTTTGTTGTCTATATTTGCTCAATCAATTTAGATAGAAAAAGAAGAAGAAAAAAAAAACGTTTAGTTCCAGTACTTAAATTCGAAAATATACAAAGGAAGAAAACATTAAAACAGGTTATAAAACTATCGACATCATTGACTAAATACACTAATGATTATTGTTGTTGTTTTTGATGGTAAACATAAAAAGATGTTGTGATTTTAATGAATACATAAAAGTGAATTTTCTATTTATGATTTATTTATATAATTATAGATGAATTGACAAATTTTTTAAACTAAGAAACAAACAAAAAAAAGAGGTAATTTAGACATAATAATTTGAATAAGAAATTTATTAAAATTACTAAGAAGATAAAAGTAATTTAGTTTTTCAAAATAATTAGAAAAAAAAAAAAAATATTAATGATTTCCTAGATCTAGAGCTAAAAAAATATTAATATCTTTTTGGAGGATAGTTTAATTTCAAACTCTGATAGGAGAGTAATTTTCTAACCCAAATGAGATATTAATATTTTATTGTATATTTTATATGATTTTAACATAATTACTAAGATAAGAATATTCAAATAGATACAATGGATATCATAATCCAGAGGTTTTGAATATTAATATGTGTAATAGCCAGAGCTTGGATCTGGTATCGTTCTTATCCTCTACGATTCGATTTTTTAAACGATTATAGATAATACTTTAGAATATGTTCTTACTATTCTATATCCATTATCATAATAAAATTATATATAAAGTTTTATGGCAACTCGGTATGGAAATAAATAGCAAGTTGTCTTGGAATAGCAAAAAATGCTGTGTAAAGTGTAATACGTAGGATTTTTGCGGAGAAGTAATAGATATTTTTCATCTTCAGATCTTCTTATTAATACATGCAAAACCTATATTCGTACTCGGCTTTAATAAACTCTCATATTTGGGCAGGTCAAATTTGTCTCCAATATATTGACAGAGTAACAAAGGATGGTCATCAAAATTCTAAATGATTCCGAAATATCAAACGTCTTAACATTTATAAGCCACCATCGTAAGGTAAGAGATCTTAGTCTGTCCTAAAGATGATCTGCTGCGAAAGTACTCCGAGAAGATCAATTGTATTATGTTAATGCATGAAGAACAGTGCAAGCTCACAAATATTAAATTGAGCTCAACTTTCATCGCATACTGAATTTAGAAACTTGTTTTTTCTCTAGAACCAATTACCCCCTGAAGAATTTGAACGAGTTTAAAACTAATGTGAACAGTTCCCTGTTTGCCCAGATCTTTTAATCTAATTTTTTATTAAAATATGCAAAATTCTTACCATGTAATTCTCTGGTAATACTAAATAACTCTTGTAATATAATTCATATAAATTATATTAGTATATAAAATTAGATTACGTATTTACCTTAATCCATCCTTAATTAATTTAAATTTTGACCATCACTGTAAATACCAGGAAGTTTGATATTCGAATATTTTGATTTAACTTCCATTTTGCCATATTGTTTTTATCCACAAATTTTAGGATTTGATTGTAGATAATAATAACAAAAGTTTACAAACAATCTTAAAAACATAATTTTCTACGATTTTAAAAGCTGGTGAATGATAAAAAACTAATCAACGTTATATCTTCACTCGACCTATATATTTAACGTTTAATGAGTAGACGTGACAATGTGGTTGCATTAGAAATATTACATTTAATTAGTTCTGTATGTTTTCTTCACTATATACAATTATTACCCATAAAAATATTAAAATGTTTTCCCCCCTCAAGATATTTTGCATAAAAATGATAAATATAGTTTTAAGTATTTTTATGAAATTATTTAAAAACGTATGGACAGCCTAAATTAAATGAAAGAAAACAAAGCGGGCACCGTATAGTTAAAATATTATATCAACAATTTTACAAGTTTACAGAATATTATTATTAATGCCCGTATCTCTTGTGGTAAACCAATTCTACTTTAGTAAAGTCATTGTTTTATTTAAAATATTATTTTTATTGAAAAATATCAACTAAAAAAAATATTATTTGTCATAAAAATAATGTCGTTTTTCTGCATGTTAAACAGAGTATATACAAAATTATAGGTTCGCCATTTTTGTGTTTTGACACAGTCTAACAATTTTAATAGATTTTACTTGATGTTAAGTGGAGTAGGTTATTTAGAAAAAAAAATATTGTTAATGCTTTAAATTTTGATGAAATTAGTGTATTCGAGCAGTTTTAAAATATATTTACAGAAGAATTAATTAAAATTGCTTAATTGTATTTTAATATGGGATATTCATAAATATGTGCAACAATGTGTAAATATTCCAGTTAATCAATAAAATATATATTCGCAAAACCATAAAAAATCTAAATTATAAATATTTATTTAATGTTATCAGAAAAACCGCGACAAGCCTAAATTTCGTTCCAGCTCATCTGAGTTAATGAAATTCATTATTAAATTTATATCGTAATCTTTGCAATAAGTTTTATGTAAAATCATCTTTGTGGATATTTAAAAAAGTTTTGGTTTCTGCACTGTTCATTTTATAGTATTGAGTAAAATGACTGATAAAATTGCAATTATCATGGAAATATAGCAGTTAAAAATGATGTGAGACTTGTTTAGAATAAATCGTGCACAGATGGGACTTTATATTTTTTGGTATCATTCTCTCTAATTGAATTAAAGATCTTTAATGTAAAATCTAAAAAAAACGTGTTTCATCAAATTTTGTAATATATCTTAAATATATTACATAATAAAACACCATCTATCGGGTGAATCTCATAACTGTCACCTCTTAATTATAGTCAACTTTTTTCAAAACTTTCCATTCCGAGCTGACGTACAATTCACTTTGATTGACCTTTTACTATATTAAATTATATTTTAAAGTTTAATATGAATAAATATTCTGTGATACAGAGTTTCTAGAAGCAGAATCTTGAATACTGTTGTATTCTATAATTTGAAATTGTAAAATTTCAAATTATAGAATTAAACTTACTAGTATAAGTATATATGGAAAATTTAAACAGCATGTACGATTCAGTACGATCAGTTTAATTAAAATCATAGGATTTTTATGAGTTTGGATTATCTATTTGGCATATTATGATTTTTGCATTAACTTTTACTTAATTTTAATTTAAATAAACTAATCAAATTTGAAAAATGAAACTAATATTACTTACAATATTCTTAATGATAAATAAATGCTTTAAACAGAGCCACAGCACTTTAAATTGAATTATCAAATTATTAAGTTATAAAATCAATTTTTGTCATTTATTGAAAGACGATTAATCGTTGATGTACCTGTAAAGGAACCAAAAATAAATTTCTCCATTAAAAATTCATCATTTAAGAAAAGTTTATAAAACAAACATAATAAAAACGACATTTTTCATTTTGTCATTATTTTTTTGAATGAAAGCGCCTAACTTAAAAAATTATACATTTAAAAATCAACAAATAAGTCAACAACACATAAAGCGTTAAGTTGAAAACATAAAACATAATACATACATCAAACAAATAATAATTTCTTTAATGTATATTTAAAGAAAATATGAATAATTTTTCAATTTTGTGGTTTTATTACAATTTAAAAAAAAATAAAATATTGTGGAATTAATTTTGAATTCCATTCATCAAACAATTTTGTCTTCAATCTTTCATATTATTTGTTAAGTTCGAACCATTTCGAACGTAATTTGTGTGTATATTAATTTACAATTCAAACTTTAAAATTACCAATTCAAATCTACATTAACGACCTCTACGGGTGAGGCCAACCAAAAAAATTGAATATTTTTAAATCTTTTATTACAATTTAATTTTCTTTAATTATTTTTAAAATGACAAAAGAAGACAAAACTGTTTTGTAGAGATACAAACATCTGTTAAACCGAAAATATTATATTTTAAAGAAGATACAAATATCATGTATGTACAACCAACCAACAATAAAAAACAATCTTATAATAATGAAAATAAAAGGCCAGATAAATCTCAAAATTGAAATTTCTGATTAATGTATATTTTTCGTGTTAAAATTCCTAAATTTTTGATGAATTAATTAATAATTATGGTTTTTTTTTCTTTCTTATTGTAATAAAAACAAACTTTAAGTAAGTGTGAAAAAATGTTGGAATAAAATGGGAAGAGGATGGAACTGAATTAGGGCGTTTGGAAACTACGATATTTTAACATTATTATTGATTTGCTAATTTTGAACAAATTAACAGATCAATTTTTGATAATTGATGTGTCAATTACTAATCATTTTTGACATCGTCGTTACTATTAATTATTTTAATTTAAAATATGATGAGAGATTGAATTAATTTCCACAACAGCTTCAATGTCATATCCGCCAATCATGAAATTCATGTTTAATTACTTATGCTATTTTACAATTTATTCATTTTTTAATTATTCTTTAGTCATTTTTTCCTAGCAGGTGCTGAATTGCTATCAAATACCGAATGACTCGTCGATAAAAGAAATTTACTAAAAACAACACAATCATACGCGATTCCTATATGCGCAGCAATATCTCAAAGGTAGTTTTTAGTAAAATTTGGTACAGTACAAATCTCCGTCTCCTTAAACCTAAACCTATTGTGCCTACACTACTAATATTTAATCAGTTAATACCCAGGTTTCTGTGGAAGCGTATATAGTTTTTCTGATGGCCAGACCCCCTGATTTGGTGACGGCTGAGAAATCCGTTATATGTCTTTTTCGGGATTACAACCTCGCAATTGCAGAGGTTGTGTTCCGCAGTTTATTCATCATCCCAACAGAGCCGACAGTCACTGCTATACCATGGAGATTAGTCTTCCTAATATTAGAAGCACATAATATAGCATTCCCCACGAATAAGTAATATAAGTTTCTGAATACTTCCCACTCTTTAACTACCTAAGTATAATAGAAAAAGGCACGAAAACTGGATTCACAGTTTACCCTGCCCTACCTTCAGTGAACAGTTCTTATTCTACGTAACTCGAGTTCGAGTTTGTTAAGGGTGAGGACTTCTTTAGCTTTTTTTTTTGAGAAATCTAAGAATCGTTGTTATAACATACCTCGAGTTTGAGGCCATGAAAATAGTAGGTAGGTCTTTTATATTAAAATCTGAAAAAAAGGTTTAATTCTGTATGCAAAAGGATCTTCTGTGTAAAAATAACATATATTCTTAATACTGTGAAAATTGTTCTAAACGAAAACGACCCTTTTTGTGAGGTCTTTTCCCAAATTAACCATTTTCTGCATTGTCCTTAATTGATATTCTTATAATCATACAAAATGTCATTTATACGATAATAAAAAATTTCATATTTTTAGAATTTTAATATAATTTTCAACTCTTATATAAAAAAATTTATAGAAGAAAATAAATTTAATTCATTATATAAAAAGAAAATTTGAATTTTTGACTTTAATTTTGTTATTTTATGTACGACAACGACGCACTTAAAAATTAACGTTTTTATTCTGTTTTTATAACATTCAAAATTTGACTTTAATGAATTTAGATTTATTTATAAACGCAAATGAACATAATTTCTTTTATATAAATGTAAAATCTATCATTTTTTTTGTACACATAAAATTTACAATTATAATAAATTCATTACTAAGAAATATTATGGCTAAAAGAAAACGTTCTGCTAAAAAACATTTTAATGTAGACGCGCTTGTAAAACAGTCGTCAAACAAATAATATGGAACGAAATGAAAAAGAAGAAGAAAATTTTAATATTGCACCACATAAATGGCAAAATTGTAATATTTCAATCTTGTAATGAGTACAAATAACAAATAAAACATAAATAATTAAATCAGACCTCGTCTCGTAGTAAAATGTCATGTGGTTTTTTATATCAAATTTTTGTATTTGAAATATAAATGAAATATAAATTATTTTAAATATTATAAATATTAATTACTAATTAAATTATGTGTTCAATAATCCCTTAAAGTTATTATCAAAAATTGATTAAGACATTAGTTATCTAATAGACGGTATCTTATTTACGTTTCGAAATTTATTACAATCTCTAACCGCAACTAATAGAACTGATTTCTGGTGACACTGATGAAATTGTGCTGTCAGCTTGCAACCCAAAATTGTTTCGACAGATGTCAATAATACCATTCATATTATTTCGAGCGCTTACGCTTGGTGTTACAACTTTGTATTTCTTATTTCTTACAATTTTAGAAAATATGTACAAAAACCTCCCCGACTATGGAAAAGGAATCCTTCAGTTGGGCAATAGCTTTAACCACTCATTTTTTGAGATATCCATGTCCAATGACATGGAGTGAATTGATACTATCGAGGTAACCAACCCAAAATATATCTAGCGATCATTAAAAACTGTTAACTGCTCTTCACCAAGTTTTTTTCGTAAACTTAGAAATTATTTTCGTAAGGTCCTTACAGGCAGGTCATTTGACCAGTTGGTCTTTTTTTGGTAAATAAATATTTCTCAATTTTAAATTGAATTGTTATAGGTTAGTTGATGTTATAAATTATAACTAGAATTGTGGTAACATTGACAGAACCATCTGGAACCATCTTGATTTGGAAATGCCAGATATGAAGTGAATACGTATGCACTAAATTCTTCTTTGTAAGACAGTTCTCTTACTTGGATTCTTGGTGGGAGTTTATGTCTCGAACCTTTGCTGTTTGCCTTATAGCTAGTTAGTAAAGTTAATAGAATTATTTTTGACCCCTTTTATTAATTATAATGTTTCTCTTTTTTCAAAAATTACAGAACTTTTGGGATTTAGAATAAAATCATAATTTAAAATTTATCACATTTCTACAAATCCATTCTTTTTCAATTTACTTATAAAACTGAATTGTCGTTCAGTATCGTAAATAGAAATGTCCAGATTGAATTGGCTTTCTTGGCAAAAAAAATTACTTAACTATTGAGCTGATATACAGAGCAATGAGGAGCAATCATTTTTTGAATACCAATACAAAAACAGAAAGTAAATTTTACGCCAGCATTTTTAATAAGAATAATATAATTAATTAATATTTATTGTCTTTAGTAAATGTATAATCTATAAATATAGTTACATATTTTTTACTTCTTTAAAAATCTTAATAAAAATCGTAAATTTAATTTATTATTATTGTAGTTCATTTAATTTCAGCTTGTCATTCAAAACATTGATTGATTAGGTGGAAATATATTTAAAGCATTAAAAAATCTTAATTATATCACGGATGTTTCCATCAATGTGTCACCTAAACTTGCAATCATCACAAAATTTTGAAATAAAGTTTTTAACAAACTCGAAAGAAAAACTATAATATTTCAATAATAATTTCCATTATATTTAACGCCTTCAATCTGAATTGTGTATTATTTATATAAATGATAGAAAAAGAAAATGGTTCATCAAAAGACAAAAATTCAAAGCTCATATTGCGATTCATTAATCTAAAATAGACCGCGTAGCTGAAATACTATGCAGGCGTTTAATATCTATGGGATTTATTTCAGTTCCATTTCGTATTTGCTTTAAAAATTTTACATTGGATAAGTCTATCCCAAGAGAATCCAATTTAAATAAAAAAAAAATCCAGAATTTTGATACTCTGTTGTTAACCTGTGTTGAGTTATCTAAGGGCGAAAACAGAACAATTGTGACACTGATGGAATTAAATTCTAAATTCTAATCTATCAATTATTCAAGAAACGATCTAACATTAATTTTATGGCGAATATCAAATTTTAAAAATATATAATTATTACATGTACAGAGTGACGCTATGATCTATCAGTGGCTTAGGGTGTCATATGCTACCAATCTTACACACAGCGTTGGCGCCGCTCAAAGCGTCATTATGTAGGTAACCTTACGATGACCAGACAGACGTACAGAAAGAATTTTAATAACTGATTTTCTATTTTTGCTAGAAAATTATGATTCAGATTCAAAAGTATTTCTAGATTCATATTTCAAATTTTAATGGTTATTTTTGGCAGGAATTACAATAATTATTACTCATATCATCGGTAAAATTCTATAAAATATTTTTTTATAAATTGCTTTTTTTCAGTAACTTTATGAATTTTCTACATTGTTGAGCTGCTAGACTCGAATGAAATGTCAATTTTTTGTGAAGTTATTTTTATAATGAAAGATCTTTTGAGTGACATTCGAAGCCGAACACATGTTTATTATTTTATTACGATTTGATGGGTGGAAGAAGACGAATGTATAAAAACAGGGAACATTTGGAAATTCAATAAAAAGAAATCATTTCATTTAAAATAATATTTCATAAATTTTTAATATACATATGAGCACCTTCCTTAGAATCACACTTTTTTTTTTTGATTTGACGAACATTAATAGTGTTGTGTGGAAATTAATTCTAGAGACTTTGACTTGGAAGATTTCTAAATTATTATTATATCATTAGTTTTAATTTTTTAAGTGAAATCTATAAAAAGAATGTGAATTTATGACAGTTATCAACAATTTTTTTGAGATGCGTTTTTAATTTCATTTATTTTTTTGAAATACAATTAAAACGCGGTAAAATTTGAAAATTAATGACGAGATATGAGACAAAAGTCTAAAAAATAATAAGAATTTGACAAAGTTTAATTGAAATTGTTTGTGTGCTAAGGAAAATTATTTTGTGATGTGATTTTATAAATTATTTCATAAAAAAATAGATGGAATTCTGGAAGTCTACTTTACAGAAAATTGCACTTATAGTAAATTGTAACGACTAATAGAGAATAAAGATAAGTTCTTGAATATGTTGACAAAACCGCGTAAGATAATGATCTATTTCTATTCAATTGTATAAATAATATAATTCTAAACGACCGACAATTCCAGGCATTTCGCATGGCTTTTATTAGCCAGACAGGCTTAATTGTTGGGGATTAATTGAAAGTAATATTACAATTAAGTCAAAAACCTAGTAATATAAACCTTTAAACTAACTAAACTGGTACAATTGGTTAAACCTTTCCTACTTCAATATAGGGTTACATTATTCGTGCTATTTCAATTTAAATTGTTTCATTTAAGAAATGTTAATAGAAGGATGTGAAAATATATAGGAATTGTTTTTTTAGTATTGACAAACATATTGTCAAAATTTAAACTAGGATGCAGTTCATTATGCTTTATCAGTCCTTTATGTATTTAAATTAAATTTAATTTAAAAGAAATATGTTAAATTTGTCAATTCCATTTATTTCTACTTTTAAATCCAGAAAAATTGAAAATTAAACTGTATTTATGGTTCCGCTTCCGCTTAAAAGGTATTTTTTAATTCACTAACGATGAAATTAATATTAACGATGAAATTAAAAACACATTTTTATTATTTTCTTCTGTTAATATTTCTGCCATATTATGGGCAAACAAAATTCAAATTAATATTTCTAAAAAAAATCAAATCATTTAAATTAAATATTGTAATAAAAAACATTTATTTATTAATAACAATTTTTTTATTTATACTTTAACTAACACGTATTATAAAAAACAACAACATATAAATGTATAACGAGGTATTTACACGATATGCAAAATTTAAACTATAGCACCTTAATTTACGGTTTAATTATTCTACATTATCTGGCATCGATTCCAAGTTATATACACACTACAGTACAGTATCATAATTATTTGAACTTGTAAAATTTTTATACAATCAATGACTTAGCTTTTCAACGTAGCATTTGGTCCTAACTGTTGACAGCCATAATGACACAAGATCATGACTTCGGGCACTTTTGTATACTTCCTTCAAATACTTTTAAAGTGTTTAAGTGTGGTTTTAGTTTCTATAGGCCATTTAGAATTGAAGAATGAAGAAGATAGAAAAGCAAATTCTTTAAGCAAACTGGAGAAACCTAAAATATTTAGTTATTTTTATTAGTCCGACGTGTATAAACCACATTAATGTAAACATAGATAATAAATTTATTGGAAAATTTATGTTTTTACTAATTTCAATAAACCAAATTTCTTAAGAAAAATTTCCCCATAATTAATCTTTTTTTAACACGTAATTAAATTATTATTTTTATTCCGTTTATATTAGTTTTAATATTAAAAATTGATTATACCAACAAATCAATAAATCATCATTTTTATTGCAAGTATACAAACATAGATTGATTTTTCTTAATTAGAACAGCGAATTATAAATTATAATAGCCATCATTAAAAAATGTTTAGTACAAATTTTGGAGTGTGTTATTTGATAGAAAAGAATAATATAAACACTTATGCAGCATTAATTAAAGAGCTAAGTTAGATTCAATAGCATAAACAGATAAGTTACATAAATATTTGATATGAACTTTTATAATTTACCATTAACAATGTTCCAATTCCTATACACAAATAAGAAATATTTATTTCAATAATTACAATTAAACTAATTTCTTGGACGATATTTCACACTTTTCTATCCGGTCAAGGTATACTTTCGGTTTCGACAATGTGAGTTTTGACCAAGTGAATGTCGACTATTTAATGAAATTATGATTTGAACGCTTAAAAAGTCTGAAACAATTAAATTTTGCGTTTTTCAATTTGGTAAATGACAGCAATAAAAATAGTGACGTAGTCAGTAACAAAGCTATAGATAAATTACACAGAATTAAAGTCAGACATGGAATTATTAATATGTACATTTTCATTAATGTTCTGATTTTTTTTTTTTTTTTTTATTTCATCATTTCATGTTGCTTAATATTAATGATAGGGCCATACGGATGCTTCAAAGAATATTTTTTTTCATATATAATATCTAAGATTGCAGTTTTTTTGTTTTGTTTTTATTATTTGGTATAAAATCTGAATTTTTAAATTTATTTTTTATATTCATTTTGGAAAGAATTTTGTTTTAAAAAATGTATAAAAAAAAAAATTGAATTTTTTAGGATTGTTTTGCCCGAGGAATCAATCAAATGATTGATCGACATGTTGATTGAAGCAAAAAATAACAGACACATAAAATTTATATAATGTTTTCTTCAAAAATTTTAATTTAAATTTAAATTATTTTCTTCTTAGCACGCACGTGCTATTAATATAATCAAAATATTTTGAAGTTCGATACAAAACATTATTTATTAAGATCGAGGTTCAACTAAATGTAAGGTTATCGATCGTGGTAGTAAAATTAAGCGATATAATTTAATTATATAAAAGTCTACTAATTTTTTTCAGATATTATTAATTATTAATGGATTTTTATTTGTTCCATTGGAAATCAAATGGTTTTTCCTAATGGAATTGTGCCCAGTGGAATTTTTCTAATGAAATCAAGCCATTATTATTATACTTGAAACTATTTTATTCACTAAATAAATTAGTAGTTAGATTTTTAAGTAACTAATTTCTTTTCTGCCTGAATTCCTTTTTTAAAGCGTTTTTGTCAAATTGTTCCAAATGTGGAGAGGTAACTTCTCAGCTTATCAAAATGATCTATTTTTTAAACTTTTTAGATAACATATTTAATGTAGACAATAAGTGAATATTTTTAAAACAAATGTATTTTTCTGCTCGTCATACTTTAATTATATAGCCTAATTCCTTTATGGAATTTGTTATCTTTTTCAATTGAATTAAAGTAAGACTTTAAAATATTAATAACACTTTTCCTAGAAATGGTAATAATAATTGTACAATTTCGATATTTTTAGGAAATTCTGTTTTTTTCGAACTCTTCTACACCCCCAGAAGGGTTTAAATTAGATCTATACAAATTTTAATTTCCATGTGACATGTGCAAATCCAAAAGAAATCGTTTACAATATTGTATATACAAAATATTTTTCATTTAACGATCCTTAACAACTACAATTTAATTTTTCATTCTTATATTTTGTAAATTTACAATCCTTTCTTTTTCCAGATTTTTCAACCAAAATAATATCTTAAGAAAATATTATCAACTGCAAAGTTTTTTGAAATATTTCCCAAGCCAATAATTTTAAATTATAAGAAAAATCACTTTGCATAATAAAAGTATACTATATAAAATGTGAAAAAAACTTCAAAATTTCTTGTAATCCGAAAATAATTGGTGAAAAACATTTATGTAAATGTATAAATATTAACATTTACTTCATTTTTCAATAGATCTATGAAAATAACTCATCCAAAAAATTCTTTCCTTTAATACAAAAACTGAAATTAAATAAGAACTCAACAATGTAATAAACAGAATCTAATAATCGTAATGTACTCTATGAAAAATCAATTAAATGCCATAAAAAAAATATAAAAAGGATAATTGGACTAATATTTTTGTTATTTCATAAGCTGTTAACCAAGTATTCAACAATGTATAGTACTTCAGGTAGGGAAACCAGTAAAACTACAATCTTGTTTTGTAATGTATTGTTATGATCTACATCTGAAAACAAGATAAGTAATTTTTTTTTATAACTGATATTAGGTTACCCCAGTTACCCTAATCAATAGTAAAGTCGTTTCATTGTTGCACCTCAGGTGTTGTAGTTCATTGACCAGAGCCAGGCACATTTATACAAGAAAAGAAAGGGCATGCGCCATAAATATCTCAATGAATTAACACTACATATATACAAAATTTGAACATATACAAAAAGATTGTTAATATCTTATAGTAATACGATGCATGCTTACAGATTTGGATTGTTGATTGAACGGATTTTTAGGGGAAAATTTAAAACGAAGGGAATATTAATGATAATAAATTAATCTGGACATAGAGTATTTTTATATAAATATTATGGATAATTATGTGTACATTGACAATAAAATTCCAAATAAAATGTAATTTTTATGTGTAGCATAAAATATTTATGTATAGAATTAATAAATATGAGAAATTCTGTAAAGCTTTAACAGATTTTTTTTAGTATTCTTATATAATTTAGTTCTCTAGAATGCTAATAATAAGTTTCCAGTTATGTATCCCGAAATTATAAATATAGCAAAGGATCGGATAGACAGCTATAAAATTAAATAACCGTTTATCAAAAAAGCTCTTAAATAATTCATACTAGACCAAATCCCACCAATTCTTGATAGATGGCGGCGTTTCTTCTTTGTATCAATATATTTTTTTTAATTATAAATTATCCAGTTACATAAATAATATAAATATAACCGCCATTATCCTTACATAGTTAAATATTAATTATTTTTATTATACTTAAATGTTTCGAGATTTCTCTTTATTCCAATGCATTTTCATTATTTGGACAAATTCGTACATATCAAAAGTTCCTGTATGATATTTTTTTTTTCGTTATGACCACACACCATCATCCAAAAGTTCGCCACAAGGTATGAAGATTGTATCTACCGCAAAAATTAATTTTGACTTCATAAAATCATATATACAGATATAAAGTTATGTTTTTAGTTTATTACTTTTAATGTTTTAATAACTTATTAGAGTTTTATGTTCAAGAGTAATAAAACGATTATAAATTTAAAGACAAGATGGCCATTTCAAATATATCACAAAATAATATAATGATAGGCGTTTGCGAATTCGAATCAATCAACAATAACGTACAATTTTGGAATCGTCATATTTTTTTGAAGATATAAAATACGGAAATTTATGAATTCATCCGGTAGGGAATTATTGTTATAAAATGTAAAAATTTTGATACATAAATAATTTCCATTTTCCAAAAATAAATTAATCTAAAGTGAAAAATTAACAAAAAGTTGTAAAATTTATTTGTAATATCCAAATTACATTAGCATCAGATGTTAAACCGCTGATAACGATCTTCAAAATAATTATTGACTTGAAACTCAATAAAATTTTACTTATACTTCGCTCCCAATTACTATAAATACATGTTACCATGAGTTCTTATTGTCTTAAATAGTCCGTTTTTGTTAGATTACTCAACCATACGAATCTGATTTGAGCTCTTTATATAATCAAATCTATTGTTTCGTATGCATTTTGAAGGTTCCAAAAGAAATGGATATGACAGAAATTTTAATTTGATATGATTGATTTTTGCAGAACTAGGAAACAAAATTCTGCGCAATACAGTTGATTACATTTTTAAATTTAAATCAAACTTTGAGTGGCTGGACTGGTGTTAATAGTATCCTCCTCCAATGACTCAATCATAAAAATTTTCGTATGAGGTAAATATGAATTATTGGTTTTTAAATTTATTTCTTGTGTAAATTATTTATTTATTAAATTAATTTGTTTACATAATATAATAAATATTATTAATATTGCTAATTTGTTAAAAAAATAAATATTAATAAAAAATAATTTAAAACTTCTACGTCAGCGGTAAGATTTAACTCCCTATATAAACATCAATTAAAATCAATAATTAAAGCCAACCTGATCTTAATTATTTTGATTTTAAGAATTGTTATTTACAAACCAACCTTCGGCCAAAAACATTTCTACTTTCTTTGCGTTATTTTGTAAATATTATGGAAATTTGCAGAGTTGATGTAATTTTACCATAATTATAATAAAAATGGTTATTTAAAATTATTTACAATAAAATCTATTTGAAATAGTTTGTGTGCAGAATATGGGAAAACTAAAATAATATTTAACAAAATTTTACGAGTATACGTGATAAAACTAACCAGAAATCGTACAATCGTACAATGTTCTTTATGTAATCTAATCAAAAAGTTGTAAAAAATTTGATAACCAACCTAGGTTAGTAGTTTATGTGTGGGAATATGAACAATACTTGAACAATTAATTTTATTTTAGTTAAAAATTCGTATTTATTATCACATATAAAACTTAAATATGTATATAAATTTGGGGTTGGTTTAAATTAGGTGGATCAATAAAATAAATGAAATATTTTAAATGCTGTTTAATGATGACTGTGAAGAATTTAATTAATTATCAAGAGGTGTATAATAAATACCTTGAATCAAAAGTAAAAACACATAGCAACAGCTAAACCATTTTAATAACATAACCTTATAACAGTGATGGTGGACCTTCTCAGTGAGAAGTGGCAAAAATTAAAAGGCAGACCAGACGATTGATTTAGTTAAAAAGAATTGTATAGAGTTGGATAAAAAGAATTAAAACGACACTGGCATAACTTGCTTTTGTGGATGATTTTTGTGAAAACGTCTGTTTATTAAATATATTACGCTGTGCAGATAACAACTTTAATAGTTCAAAACTCGAGCTTCCCCTATTTTCCTTATTTTCATTGCAGAGCACGCACATAACTTTGCCATTGTATTGTAAAACAATAATTCCAACCCAACTCTTCATTAAATCTTCTATAATCTTCAATTCATGATATCATTGTTTCAATTGTTATTATGAGTTAATAATTTGTATTAATTGTTTTTGTTTGGACATATATTTAGTCATTTAGTGACTTGCTATTATTATATTAACAATTTGTTTTGATTTTTAAATTATCTATTGCTTGTACTAAGCAAGTGGTGATTGCTAATCATTAATTAATCTGTATGTCTCTGTGTATTGAGCTTAATGCGGATAGTAAAAAAAAATTATCGCAGCATGTTCATGTAGAGAAAGTGTGTTGAGGGCAAGCTTAAAGTATTGGATATACTCCTAATATTATATCTATCTTTCTTCTTGTTCTCACTAATCCATACAGATAATTGGTTCACTACTCAGAGGCTCTTATTTTGATTGTTTTTGATGATAAGAAACCTTCTGTTTTGGATTAATTTTGGATTAGAAACTCAATTAATATATTCAGAATTCAGAATCCTTCATTCTTTTCATCCCTTCACTCATATCAGATTGGGCAATTATCCTACTCAAACTAGTCCAAATTATTTAATTGAAAGTTGGTAAGGTATTCCCAATGTGGGCATAGTCCCCCATTATTCGCCTTATACTAATATTTGATTGCATCAAAACCTCTTGCATCAATATTTCTTGATTATGAGAGGTTTAGTTTTTAAATTATTTTGGAAATATTTAAATATTAGTTATTATTAGTAGTTTTGAAGCACCTTTATATATAGATGCAATTCATTATTAAGACAACTGAATTTTAGGGTCGATAATCGAAGATTAAAACTATATATTTATTTATAAAATTATATTTTATAATATATACATCAACTGACGTTTCTCTAAATATACAGCAAGTTATCGATATCTACTGAGGTTCATACTTCGTCGATTTCGGTTGTGATTTCAAATCAGGTGCTCAGCTCAACACATTTCAATAAATATAAAAGGTTGTTACTATAATTTCCACACACTATTTTAACTAAGAAATATATCACAAAATAGAAAGGATGAATAAAAAAAGGATGTATAAATCGTCATAGTATTAAAAAAAAGTAATAAACCGCTGAAAAATTCGTTATATTTCTGTTAATGTCAGAATGTAAATAATATCATATTTATAAAATATTGTTATTAATAATTAATGATTAACGCATTTAATATCGTATATAAATCACGTATTATTTGTATTTATTATGTATTTCCCTTGTACACAGATTATAATTTATAAATATAGAATGTAAAATTTACAGAATAAAAATCAACATAGAAGTGATAATTATATTAGTTAGGTAATTTTATTAGCATATTTTAAAAGAAATTAAAAAAAAAAATAATGTACATAATATTTTGAATTTGTTCATCCATCTGTAAGTAAGCAATTATTTATATTTTAAATTGGATTTTACAATGATGCCAAATATTCTAAGTGACGAAACATAATGTAAACTTTTAATACGATACGCTATACAATATGAATTTAATTAAAATTTCTGGCAGCACATTATATAAAGGAAATTAGAAAGAAGGAGCTGGATTCAACCACCTTCTAATGAAAATCAAAATAATAAAGCAATGGAAATACATAAACTTGTACATAACTTTCGTATACTAAAGATAATACCAAGGTTCCGAATTTTAATAAAAGATTTAGCTGATTGAGTTAGTCAGAAACGTGAATCCCAGTAAACAAAATTGATAATTCGTATATGTCAATTATAGAAAACTGACTGATGGGCTATACATATAAATATAAATGCAGTAGCCCTGAAAAGCATAACTGGGATCTCAGTTCTTACTACGGTGGTATCAGTGATAAAAGGACACAGTATGCAATATTTGTGTATGATTGATTATGATTAGTAAGTGCCGATAATTCTATGAGTTCTCTTCTAGTCAGATAATAGTTTTTTTTTTGTAAATATGATATAGGAACATACTCTAAAATTTGAACGAAATTTTAATAGTTTTAATTTAGTGTATTCAAATCTACTTTTTCTTATTAATTTACAGATTATTTGTTTATCACTTTATTACCCTTTCATAGCGCAATCAATCTTTGCAGAAGTAGATGATGTGAGATTTTAAAAAACATTATAATATTTATATATAATGAATAAAAATAACACATAATTATATATAATAATTTTTTTTTTTTTAAATATATAGTCGGGAACACCAAGAACATTAATATTTTTTTAACGTTTAATGGTTTTATGTGAAATTAAATTTATATAAAATGAAATTGATGATGAAGTCTAAACTGTGAAAATGAAAAATGTATATAAAAAAAAAATAACTAATTAACACGTCTGGTAGTGAATTGATAATATAAATGGCGGGGAAGTAGAAATAGTAACGCTAGAATACGTAAACAGATTTTACGACAATGTTCGTAACAAATATTATCCTTAAACTGAATGAAAATGACAGCATGAATAATATTTGTGATTTCCTTAAATCGTAATTATTGTATCGTATAAGCAAGCATGATCAGTTATCAATTATGTAATTGTTTTACAGAATTACCAATGATTATTTAAACAATATAAATAAAATATTATAACTCTCCAGTTTGAATTGTAATTTTTTTTTTAAATTTCAAAGTAAAATAATTTGTTGAAATATATGACAAATGGCCTAAATAATTAAAAATTTGTGAAAAGGAAAATGTAAATATGTAAATTCCAAATATATTTTAATTCGTAATTATTAATAGTCTTATGTGTAAAATATTATAAGTTATATTCAATGCTAGTGCACCTCAAGAATATTGAAAATGAGTTAATTTCAAATCAATTTACTATAGAAACAAAAATATCAAAAATCTGCATTTTTAATATTTAAAATTAACATCACTTACAACTTTACCAATTTTATTATAGATTAAAAATGTTTATTTGTAATTCACAACTTTACAAGTCCTCAAGAATATAGCTTAAAATTATATCATATTTCAAAATATTTTTATATCAATTTACCAATAATACTGGACTCGGACTCTGTTCACAATATTATATTAAATTTTAACAAAAATATATGTTTCAATATAAGGTAACACTATAGTAGTAGAAGAGCTCTTGCAACAGATTTACTTATGTTATTTTAAAAAATGAGTAAGCAGACTATTATGAACTCACTAAACATGGTGTTTAGGCTATGATAACCCTAAATCGTTGAATATGGAAACCCCTAAGTAAACATATATGAACACGTCTACTCGTTTTCATGACCGCGAAAGCGAAAATAATCATAGCATAAATATAAATATGTTTGCTCTCTAGCTACAGCATATTATTTTATATGTACATATTATAATTTAGATATAAAAGAACAGAACAGTTTAGCTTTTCAAGAAAGTGGTAGTGAAATAATTTAATAACATCAAATATTATATCGTTTGTCATAAAAATATTATTTAGTTTTATAATTTGTACGTTCTTTTGGTTTTCTCTTTTTGTAATTTTAATTAATATAAATATTCAATATCAAAAAAACGGGGGAATATTAATTCAAATGAAGCCTTCAATATGCCCGTCATTTCATATTTTTCGAATTAATCGATTCAAATAAAATAACAGCAAGTAATATAGAAATAACAATTTTTATAGGATCTAAAATTGCTATTCTTTTTAATAATTACTATAGACATAGAGTACACAAATTATTTTCGATCTGGAACGTGTTAATAATGAACACCAACGAAAACTAATTCCGATATTTTTTTTATTCAAAACTTTAATTGAGAAATTGTAAATTCAGATGAACCATAACTTGGAGTGCGTGATAAAACTGAAAGTGGCTGGATATGACTAAATCACAGTCACAGTCATGTAATTAAGAGTACGATCATCGAATAAACTACAAAATAACGTATCATATGACACTGATTCTTAATGTTACAAATCATAGTTAGCTTTAATTATTAGCTTTTCAGCCATCAGAGAAGTTCAATTTCAACGAATATCCAGATTAATACCGATTTTATTATCAACACATATAGAGCCTGGTTGGTGATATATTAAATTCACTATTATCGTTACCGCAGTTCTGATTTTTCTTGTTCAGCATTGAAACTAGTTGGCCTTAAGAACTGAATCTTTAAATTAATATTCTATTAAAAATAGAAATTCTTCATTTAATGCTAGTAGAGAATCGGCAATAGATGCACAAATATTATGCTTCAGGAAACTGTTAAGATAACAGAACGGTCATAAATATTTAATTGTGTAACGAATGATTTCATTTATTTCAATATTTCATAATTTTAAACAACACAATCAAAAATTATATTAAAAATAAGGAAATTTTTTTAGCTAACTTTCCATTTTCAAATATATTTACATATATGCAAATTTTTTAGTGTAAGTTTTTAATTTTTTTTTTAAGATAATAAATTTCACATACGTTGACCTAAAGGAATTTTCTTAAATCCATTGTGAAGAGTATTTTAAATACTTCAAGTAGTAAATTCAGATAAATTGAAAATTATGTTATAGAAATTATTTTTAATCGTTATTTGTAATAACGAATGTAATGTAATTTTAAGTATGTAATAATTACATGAATTTTTTATGGACTCCTTGAATAACATTATTAAAACTCATAAAATTATATAAAATAAATGTTTAAATATATATCATCAATATCTGCATTGAAATGTTTTATAAATAAAATAAAACGTATTAACATTTAACATAAAAGTTATATTTAATAATTATTAAAATTTATTTGATTTTGTATATATAAATTTTCGTCTTTTTGCTAATTGGTCGAAAACAATTGATCGCATTCACTACGGTCTGAATTTACGAAGAGTTTGGTTAATCAAATCATAAAGTTTTCAAAAGTTTATTCAGGCGTTTAATCAGATAGAAAATCATATCGCCTAATAACTTCATAAAAAAATAAATCTTCCACTACATAATACTCTACTGATAAACCACTTTTTGTTTAGTTAAAAGAACCTTACAGTCGTGATTAATAGAACACTATTGAAAAACCACCTTTAGATTTCAGCTTCAAAAGCCAACATTTTAAATATTATTTAATGATGATGATTACTTCTGGATGATGGTATATATTGAAAATAAAGAAGTGAACTACAATTTAAATTAACATAATAATATATTTTGATATTGCTTACTTTCTTACTTTCATTGAATTTGATAGTTCATATAATTAATTGTCATGTCCTTGTTTGCTTTTAACTTAATTATGTTTGTTGGTATTTCAAATTTTATTACATAAAAGAAGATAAAACTAAAAATAAAAAAAAAACACTGACAGTAATACTTTTATATTATCTATTTTTAGATAACAGACTGAAAATCAAAATTAATTTAATTTTTGTATTACATTTATACACATAAAATCATTAAAATGTCATTATTATTTATATGATTTTTAAATAATTAAAATTATATTTTTTTTTATGTCTTTCGGTGTTTAAAATAAAAATTATTATATCAAAAATTAATGCATAAATTTTGATAAGAAATTTTAATTATTTATGCATTTTTTCTCATTGTTAATTTTTATAATTTTTATGTAATCGTATATTAAACTTTGAAATAATTAATAAAGTAGAAATATATTTGAAAAAATTCAAGAATTGATAAGAATATTCAGATAATTATTGTTAGAAATAAAATAAATATTTAATTTTTAATTATTTTTAATATCAATAATTATATTCTAAAACTAAATTACTTCTCATCAGCAAGAAAATCTTCAACTTTTAAATGATCCACAATATCTAAAGACCACATTAATGATTGAATGTGTAATTTTAAGATTTTATGTGTTTTGTGCTGCACAGTTTAAACCTTCTAAACCAGTATTCCGCAAACTTTTTCAACCTGCGGCCTCCATTTTTACTACTCAATATTTGGCGGACCTCCAACTTATAGTATAATTATAACAATGAATACCATACAATCAAATTATCAAGATTAACATTTTATTTCATTTTAAATAAAAAAAAAAATATTTCATAAATAAACTATATTACATTATTAAACATTATTTTTATAAGTTAAAAACTTCATAGCCCGAGCAGAATCAACGCAGAATACATACGCAGCCTACAAAGTAATGCCAAAAAAAGTTAAAATGTATGAAAATATATGAAACCGATTATAACAAACGCAGCCTACGCAGCCTCGTCGCAGAATCGAGAAAAAAGTTAACCAACTTTTAACTTTTTCCGTAAGTACGCTGGTAAATGTCACATTAATATCAGGTAGAAAAATATTGTTAGTGTAAATTGGTAGGTTTTTCGCAGCAAAACTACTTTTGATTGTGTTCGGTAAATATTTTTTCTTATGTTGGCTGCGTACGTTGGCTGCGTACGAATTTGATTCTGCTCGGGCTATCATGGGTTGCGTACAGATTTAGAATCCAGTATTAAAAAATCGAAAGAGTTGAAAAGCGTAAGAAAAACGCACAATAAGAGCATTTAATTTTGATAATTGGGATAAAACACTTACGAATAATAATTTGTTTTTGAATAAAATATACAACTTTTTATAATTAAGAAAGTGTGATTATTTTAGAATAGAATTGCTAAATTTTTAAATTTATTGTTTAATTTTGGCGGCCATTTTATATTTTTCCACGGACCCGATGTTTGCAGAACACTGTTCTAAACAATATTCAGCTACTGTGGTGTATCCATCAAATGACACTTGCATTTTTTATACTGTTTCATATAACATCCATTTGGCATTGGTATTTGATTTGGTCCCAAATATAAAGACTTATATAAAACTTATTGTAACTCATTATGTACCTTAATTTTTAAATTAAATTTAAAATGAAAATTGAACTTTTAGTATTCAAAAAAGAAAAATATAATCTCTTAATTGTATGTACTTCGTCATTACAATTGAAATTGACACTTTTTTTAAATATTAATTATTATATATATCGTAAAAATAATATTGTGCAATTACGAAATATACAAATTTCAATTTAAATCTATCAATTATGAAAAATTAAAATAAATAAAACACTTTGTTTCACTTGTAGTAATTATAAAATATCAGCAATAAATTAATATTGAAATTAATTAATTAAGCTGTACAAATTTATTTAAGATATTGCAATGAACAAATTAAATAACTTATGTTTTAATATTGTTAATGTTAACTTATATTATGACTCAAATAAATCAATTAATTCATTTTGATTTATAGTATATATACCAGTTTTGAGAACCAATAAAAATTCGGACAAACAAAATCTCGAATTTTCAAAATACCGAAATGTAATAAATAATAAATGTAAGAAATGTAATCATTGTACATTTATATTTGCAAATACTCCCAGGAAGAGTTAACAGTTTTCAGATATAATAAATAATTAAAATCAAGTTGAAATTAATTGTACTATACTGACAAGTATGCCAATTTTAACAGGTTACACAAAACTTAATTCTTTTGCAGTTTACCTTTACATTACACTAATAGTTCAGTATTGTTCAAACATTTCTTCAATTTTTTAATATTGACATTGACGTAACATTATGTATTTTGAACCACTTTAAAGGTTCTCTCTGGAGGTGGTGGACCTTTACAATCAAAATTCAATATTCAGTAGTAAATAATCTTGATTAAAACAAACAGTTTTTTGATTTTATTAATATATATATATATTTATCATTTTCGAAATTGAGATTATTGAAGCCATTATCATACCTATACCAATATATTGTTAGCATGCTAGAATTAAAAATATTTTCATACTTGTGGGAATACTTTTTATTACAACATAATTTCAAGAAAATTTTCACATTATATAAAATAGTTTTCCCTGATTACATTATTCATATTACGATAACATATGGAGTAAATACAAAATTTGCCATTATTAACCACCAGTTGACAAGTGTATATTCAATTTGTATGTGTAATCTAAACATTTACATAAATATAAGACCTTGTGTAATTCTACTTCCTAACATTTCTGCATAGGAAGATACAAATCTATAAATGCTTAAAAAAACTAATGGTGTGAGCCAAATGAATTTGAAAAAACAGAAAAATGCAAAATAAAATAATATTTATACTAAAACTGACGTCACAAATCAAGCCGGTTTATGATCCAACAAAGATAGATATTTACTAAAACGAGGAAAACAGAATTAAAGTGGTTTTTTTATTTCATCTGGTTTTTGTTTTGACACGAACCACGTGTAAAAATCATTTTTTTGTTGTAAAATATGGTAAATAATATCATAATAACAGCTTAAACCTGGGCGCTTACCATTGCTATTAGCACTATCCAACAATATATATTTTTAGTACTAAATTTGTATGTAATTTAGAATTAATATCGATTTCCAAAAATGGTATTAAATCAAAAGAGCATTTACAATTTTACAATGATAAAGGCTTGAGTCTTTGATACTTAAATTTGCCAATCAATTTACCTAGAAAAAGATCTCGAAAGTAAATTCAACTTTTGATACGATATAAAATCATTTTGATGTTAATTAACTGAAACCTCTCTAAATATGAAATGAAGGTCTGTGTATGAAACTCTTCGCTTCCAAAGAAAGCTAAAGAAAAAGTTTTGGATTTTAGTATCAGTAAATTAGCTGAAATTTTAGTGTGGTTAATAAATGGGGGGTAATGAAATTATCAATTTATAACCAGACCAAAATTGCAATACTAACACCACACACTTATAACACAACCTGCTAATGACAACTGGATATTGAATATATTCAATAACACTCTCTTAATATACATCTTAGTCAAGATGAAATTTTGTTAAAAACTCTTTTTAAAATATTCGTTTCTTCAATTTCCGAATTCAATTTCTTTTCAGAAGATCATAATACAGAATTTTCTCAACTTTTTCATAATATTTTTGCAAATTTATTTAAATTTTGAAATAGTAACGTGCTCTGACCTCTCATCGAAAGATAATGTTGTTTCACAATATAGGAACAATATGAAATCTTAGCTTTGTCCCTGTTTCTACCACTTTCAAAATAAATTTACTTATAGTATAAATATTTGAATAATTAACTACTAAAAGTCAGTTCATATTATTTATGTATACAAAATATGTCTTGGCTTTGCTATTAAAGCTATTAAATATACATAGTTAACTGAAATTTTTTGTATACTAAACAAAACATGATGTTGTGTTATATATCTCTCTGAGCGACATAATTCGTAGCTGTCTGTGTCTGCTTTCAATCACCGGCGGGGTCCTATGAAAATTAAAAATCTTAAACCGAGTAATTCAAATTTCTTAATTATATTATAAAAATTATAAATGCAAATCAAAATATTAAAAACATATCAAAAGTTCACCAAAAGTCAAAAGTGAATTATATCGTCAATACTTAAATTTGATTTTCTTCGGCAATATCTTTATTATATTTTATAATAATTTTAATTAATTTATGTAAATTATTTATTTGATCAATAATTTTAATTAATTTATTAAATATACTGCTGTATGAAATTTATTTATTATATTATATTTCTTGACATTTATCAACTATTTTAATGAATTAAAATTATTCAAAAACAAATAAATTTGTAAATATTCATTCAAATACGAATTAAGTTTTGACAAATCTATGAAAATAAACACATTTTTAATATAAAATTAATTAAAATATGGAAATATTTTTGAATTAATTATATATAAACAGGTACGCCATATTACTTTTGTATCGTTAAATTGATAACGTAATAGAATACAGGAAAAAAAATGTTGATTGTTTTTTTTTTTTTATTTTAATTAACCCGAAGTTTCAGATTCTTATGTAAAAATTGTTTTTTTAACGCAACGCTAAAGAAATATACGAAAATCATTGAAACATGCTATTCGAATGAATGAATATAAAATGAATATGAATGTAAAAATTATGAGAATGAGATATTTAAGAGTTAAATGGTTAGAGAATGGAATAGCACTACTCTTTGGTTCTGACTCTCGTAATTCGTAATAAAAAAATAGATCCAAAATATCGAATGTATCTGACTCTGACATCTGACGATCTGGCTGTTCTGTCTGTATCTGTATTCTGCACTAGAAGTTTTTTACTATATTTAATTGAATATATTTTTTATTACTCAATTTCTTTTACAATGTTATGATTTTTGAATACGTGTAAATGTGTTTACTTCAATTCGGTGCGCTCTCATATTTCCTGAAAATATGTTTTTTTTTTTTAACTGCAATCTGCGATTTTCTTGTTTAAGTTAACCTGTGCTGTGCGCAGATACTACACAAAGATACTTTTTTATGTTGGTGGTTTGGTGTGTGAGCGGTTTTTATTGAACTCAAATAATAATAATAATATATTATTATAAATTTTTTTCAAGTTTCTTGCCAAAGCCAATCATTAATTTGGTGATTTCAAATTATATTCAGCAGCAAATAATTTTAATAAAATTATATCAATGAATTTATCAACAATGGGCGTGGAAAATTTATGTATTAATAAAAAAAAATTAATTATGTTTTCTGGAATTTAGAAAAAAGTAACGATAAAAATAATTTATGCAAGTAGATAAATAGAATTAAAAATAATGCAATGTTGCGAAACTTTAGAATTGTTTATGTTAATTGTTTAGGGTTATAAATTAAATTATGTGAAAAATATAATTTTTAACAAATAAGCAAATTATTTGGTGGTTCGATTAATATTTAAAATTGGCTTTTCTTCAATTGGAAACATGAATTTTATTGAAGAAACACTAATACGGCTATAGTAATTATTACTTTTAACATTCTTCAAATGCAAATACAAATCAAAATAATAATTTTTAAAAATAACAGCAAAATTTAACTTATCTAGCCCACCACCCTCTAGCTAGGACTAGATCTTGCTACACACTATCTAATCTAATCGAAAATTTTATTTGCATTTACATACGATATGATGAGTCTTGAATTTAGCTCTACGACGAGTAGACAAAAAAATACAATAATTCTAAAATTTTACAATGCGTTTGCGTATAATTTATTAATATTTCCATTCGCCATTTCTTTTTACAAATAATAAATTTGAATAAATAAAAAATAAAATGAATAAATTTGCTCAATATCGAAAAATAACAAAAAATATAATTAATTAACCCTTATGCTGCCGTTTTAGTTTCATCGTTGTCATTATATTCGCTATGTAACTCAGTTTGAAGGACTATAACCAACAAATAAAACTTATAAATATATTTATGAATATAAATCTAGTATAATTTATCATTAAAATATGAAATTTTTATTTAGATTTAATTTATTACTTTTTATAATCGAATAAAATTCGAATTTAATTAATTATATAATATTTCAACATAAATAATCATAAAACTTATAATAAATTACTAATGATTCAAAACAGCACGAAGTATTTTTAATGTTTTCAAATATACAATTATATAAAATACATTTTTTTACAATAAAAATTATAATTTCAGGGTTCAATCATTAATTGAATATTGAATAATCTAATTATAACAACCACAATCATTAATTTTGGTTTGTAATTAGAGATTCGAGATCGAGAAGAACATATATTTTGATAATTGTCTTATGATTTCACAATTCGTTGTCTGTCAAAATGGATAAAGTAGTTAGCAGCATAGATTTTGAAACAACATTTGTAATTTTTTTAGGAAGATAATTTGAACATGATTTATTTGGGAACAATTATTTTAGAATATGTTATGAGAATGACACTTGCAAGTAATAAAAAAAAAAAAAAAAACAGTATCGAACCTAAGAAATTTCAATGAAGTGGGATATTAAAGACTCCCCACGCAGGCAGGTCACATATTTTTGAAACTGTTGAACCCTCCAGTTTAATGCTGTATGTCACTTATCCCTGCATGTTACTTTGGTCAGCTTCAGTTTATTCGCGCATCAAGAAAGTCCTTTAGAAAGAAACTATAAAATTTCTTAAATATTTTATGTTTGATTATGAAACATTGCATGCTTCCTCCGAATCGCATATCCCTTGACAATTACTGTGGATATTCTGGCCATTGCCTCTATCATTTTCAAAATTTTCTTGGACTTTTTATGGTTCTGAATGCCCCAGACATTTTTGTATATACACACAATCGTTCTGGTCAATCCATTTAATATAGTAGAAAACTTAAATGATATCTAATCAAATGTTATTAATGACAAAACTAAACTATATTATATAAGGTAAAATTTAATAGATATATAAAAGAAATTAATACTTCTTTTGATATACCAAAGCAAATACTTTTATATATTTCATAATCCACCACTAAATCAACATTTTCAGTAAGCTATTTATAAAAGAATTCAACTGAAAAACCTAATTTTATTAAAGAAACCCTAATACGATTGTAGCAATTATCAGGTTTAACTTTCAATCAATATTAAATTGAAATATATAATAAAGGATCTAAAGAACACATTAATAAATTTTCATTATTTATATTGATTTACTATTACATGTTAAAATAAAAATTCCATTTGGTTTTAGATTTCCAAAATTACATGATGTCCAAAATTAATTTGTATAGTGTATTACTGGCAAATTGAAAATAACCTTAAAATGAAATGGCGAATAAATATCCTAGTTCATTTAAAAAATTTATAATAAGTAGAATTTGATGACGATATTCTTTGCAAATATTATTCTCTTTTAAGGTTTTATAATTATATTCTTGAAATTTTTGACTTCCTAATTTAATTACTATAATGTCATTTTTGTTTTGTCCTGGATTATGGTAAATCTGCTCATATCAAAGAAGTCAATCGTCCGTTGAACTGAGTGAATATGTAAGAAAAGTCCACTACTTGGTATGCCTATCAGAAAATGTTGTATAATGGAACACTAACTTTAAGTTTCGAAACATAGTTAAATATTAAAGTATTTGTTAGAAATACACTTTGGAATTTTCATTATTTTTCAGTGATTTATTATCATTAAGATACTATATACAATCTTTATTGAAGTACATTGGATTATATTTATATCTTTATAAAACTCTTCTGATGTTCTGCCATATATTTGTATGTAATATCGTCTATCTACAAAAGTTTATATTGTTCGACATTTTTAATCGTATAATAAATGAACAAAATTTTTCTCTTGTATCTTTTATAATAATGTTGATAGTATTTATATAATAATTCGTCGACACAAATCTCTTCATGCTTTATGGAATTAAAAAAAAAAAAAATAATAAACACTAATATGTATGCTTTTCTAACATTAAATTATACAGTTCAGTTGACATAAATCATATAAAAGATTTATTTTCTATCTATACAAAAAAAAAGCATTAAAACATTTCTTCATTAAATTAAATCTTTTCAAAGACATACAATGTACCAATATATGTTACCATGCCATGGTGTATTGTCAAAATGATGATATTTTATAAATGTAATTTGACCACAGAATAACAATTTTCTTTTCGGTAACTTTTTATACATTTTCTGACATTTGAATATAATTATATGCATCGTATCAACAATTGACAATCATTTATATTCGACACGTTCTGTAAAAATAATAATATTAAAAAAGGTAACATTTCGACAATTCTTTATTAGAATAAAAACTATTTAAGAATATGAAACTAATAATTAATATTTTGAATTTGACATCAATTTGACAGTATTATCAAATAAGAGGAAGATTATATATGATTTAGTTCGTTAACAAATTTTTAACTTTAGTAATAACGTTAATTAATTAACTAACGATATAAATATTAATTGAAAAAATAATTAATAATTATATTTTTTTTCAATTTATACTTGCTATCAAAACAATATTAATATTATCACCTCGAAATTATTACAGATAAGATTAGATTTTCTAAGCATTGCCCCAATCGTGATTAATATATTTTAAATAAATTAAAACTCTTTCCATAAACTTGGGCTATTTCACTAACTTAGTCAAGCTAATAGTTGCAAATAAGAATATTAAAAATGAAAGTAATAAATGATATACACTATAGAAACGTCTTTACCTTAGAATGCAATCGATTCGATGAATGATAAACTTGATATACAAAATAAAATATGATGCAAAATCCAACACTTTATATTTATCTCTATGATATTACCATTCCAACCCTTCCGCTATGTTCAGAATATTTTTTTCAAGTCCTTTACCAATTAATCGATTATATCGATACACTATACACTATTAATTACAGGAATCTTGGGTTCTGTCTTATTCAATCAGTTCTCTCATTTTTTGCAAATGATTTTTAGCCAGGGCAATCCAACAAATGGTCTTATTTGAATTCATAACCCTCACAACAATTTCTGCATGTGGTTATTCAGCTACGAGCTACCTCAATATGATGGAGATAAAGGGCGGTAGTATATCAGGTAATGATCACCTTTTTGCCAGGAGCAATCATAATCGGCCATTGGTTAGTCTGCCAGTGGTTCGTACTTTGCTTAAATAATAGATTTTTCAAATATAAATCTCTCTGGAAAATATTGGTATAGCAAATTTTTTAAACGTATAGTCATGATTAATATCAACACATCTGTCCATATTTGCAACCAATAATTCACACCTAAGAAGAGCAACAGTGCTTCAGAACTAATTCTATATTATTCTTTCTTCAAGAATAATGATAACTTTAAAAAGTTGTGAAATAACACCACGCTAATAAAGAACTCTAACCAAATATAATTATTGATAATAATCAAGAGTTCAATGACAATAATTCGTGCAGCTATATTTGAATTAGTGAAACAATTTGTGTACTCACTATGGAATTTAATTTAAAGAGTTTTAAATTATAGCGTTTTTTATATTAATTCATTTAATATTTTTCAAGAAAATTGTATCATGAGAATTCAATGAAGCTTACATTTTGATCAGTTTGGCATTGGAAAGTATAGAAGAAATTTCGTAATATAAAGACATAAGTTTTATGAAATTTATTTTACAATTATAGTTTTATGGTAAACAAAGGCCATACAAAACGGTAGCAGTTTTTCATAAAAAATTATATTCAATAAATTTTTTATTGAACCACTTCACTTCAACAATAAATTTACATATTATACTTCAAATGAAAATTATTGTTGAGTCATTTTGATGCTCTACCACATATTTTATGAGTACTTATGGAATAATTATATATATTTAGTATTGCGATGGAAGCATCCAGGTAAAAATATAGAAATTGTTCCAATCCAAAATTTCAAAAATTCAAAAAAATAAAAATACGAACTCGTCCGAGTACGGCATGTGCAGTAAGTATGTTATAATATAATTTTTATTCGATTTTATTTTGAAATTTAGCGGACAGGTTCACAGAGTATACGCTTAAAATTTGAAATCGGTAAATTCAGTGGGTCTCAAGATCTATACTCAAGAGATCTGAAACTCCAGAAATTTGACATTTCGTACATGTTCCTGAAATGATACAATCCTGAAAGTTTTTATAGGAAACGCTGTTTTATAGTTATAACAAACTACTAGTCTTGAGCCACCCCTAGATTAGCAATTTTTGTTTTGAATTTATATTGAATAATTTATCTTTAAAGACTGTCTGGTAATAATTTTTTTTTTATTATGAAAACTCTTAATTTGATTTGAAAGAATTTAATTTAATGATTAAATTGTGTAGGTAGAATTTATCATAATAATAATATAAATATGAGAAAAAGTGAAAATCAAAGAGTAAATACAATAAGTACATTCAAATTATACTTTTGGTATATGTTATCATCGGTAAGGTATAATTTAATGTAAATTAAATTCAGATTTTAAGATTACATATAAATAAATGAAATGATGAAGAAAATTATATCTAACTCACACAATAAGGAATAATCAAAATTACATAATTAATACATACAATTATTTATTTGATTTTTTGGTTATGGTGCATAAAATCATGGATTTGATTCCTGAAAGTGACATTATTAGTACCCGTATATTAAAATGTATATTCTTTTAGTAAACTTAACAACTACAAGATACAAATGTTAAGAATTGCACGACTTTTCAAATTTTCTCGCATTCGAATTCGGGGAAATAATAATTGAAATTATATCGTTTTAGTAAGTGATAAGAAGGACGCCAACAACATGGGCTGTAAGAAAATAAATTTTAATTCTCAGAAATTTTGGTATCCGCTAAATGGACCTTTTTACAATAGCCAAACTACTTTAGCCACACGCAGCCGGTTAGTACAATATTAAGAATTCGCTTTTTTTTATAAACAGCTTCAATGCTTCAACCGATAAACTCAGCGATCACAAATAAAATAGCTTTATTGTATTGTGAACTTAAAAAGTTTAATTTTTAGTAGACAGAAATGGTTGAATTTTTTGACATTTATTTCATGACATTTTAAGGATGTTAGTTTAATTAGTATTGATTTGTGTTTGGATTAGGAATAAGGATATTTCTGAGATTAACTTTTTTCCATTTTTGATTCTATAAGTTCGACTACTTCTCAAATTTATATAACAAATAATTTTATGAAGAGTTACTGAAGTGTCGTGATGAAAAGATCGATTAAGAACACGTCCCATTTAAATATTTACTATACTTTACTATATTTTTGATGATGATTTAGATGAAGAATTGCGAGATTTGTCGCAATCCTCATCTACAACTCTAGGTTTGTGTAATCTAGAACTAGGGAGTCTGACGGATTCAAGTTCCGACATGGAAGCTGATGGTAACAAGACCATCATCAATCTCGAAGACTCTGTAGAGAAGAAGGAAGTTGGTAAGGTAGGCTCTAGCACCACACCAACTGTGCCATTCCGAAAGATTAACCCACACACTGGCGTTCAATCTAAGAATATCAGAAAGGATGCGCTCAACAGAATTCGAAGCGCTAGAAGAAGATTACACAAGTTGTCGTTAAAGGACTCAAAAGAGCTAAGTGCTTGGGACAAGGAAAAGCTTGTCGAAGCCAAACACATAGTTGAGTCTGTTGAGTTAAGGGAACTGGTGAAACTGTCTACCTCCAATGCGTCTGGTAAGCAGACTAGGGAGGCTGACACGAAGAAGACGAAACCGTCGTCATCAACCTCCGATGCGTCGGACAAGACTAGGGAGGCTGGTGATAGACGGATTGTAAAGGCATCTCGATCCAATGCGTCTAAACAGACTAGGGAAAGAGGTGATCATGGCAACAATTCGCGTACTGTACCGAAGCCTACTGCAGGAAAAGCCGCGGCAGCTAAGGAGCAGTACGTGAAGAAGAGAGGTAGGTCCGATGACAACCTGATACCTAAAACCCCTAAAAAGGCAAAAGGTATAGCTGATGAGCTGCAGGTAGCCATTGTTGATGAGAGCTCCCCAGAAGGGAAGTTTGAGAGCAACCAATGGTTAAAGGTTGAGGAGAAGATTCAGGATGCGCTCATTGAATACTTCGCATCCGGCTCAGCGGATGAGATCCAATTCGATGGTGCAGGATGGGAGAAGGGATACAAGATAGTGGCTTGTGCAAACAAGGTCTCGAAGGACTTCTTATCCACTACCCTGAGCAAATTAGATGGTATATGGGAGGGATCAAGGCTGAGAGCCATCCCTAGAGCCGATACTGTCAAGTACATAAGGCCGAAGGCGTGGATCTGGGTTCCTAAGCCGTTCCAGACGCCTGAAAGGTTGTTGAGTCTTCTTGTTGGACAAAACAAGGAACTCAAGGCAGAAGATTGGAAGGTGTTGAAGGTAGATGCGAAAACAGAACGTGGCCAGCACTTCCTTGTGAGCATCAACAGGGATTCCCTTCCGTTCTTGGAGAAAAGCAGGTTCATGGTCAGATTCAGTTTGGCTCATGTTTATGTGAGGATGGTTGGTGGTGGTGGACCTGATGATGGAGGCGATCCAGGTAAACCTCCACCACAGTAGGGCTGCCACGGGTAACCTGATCGGGTATCTGAGCCAACATAACATCGACGTTGCGCTCATACAGGAACCATGGATTGACAGCAGAGGTAGGATACAAGGTTTAAGAGGTAAGGATTTTATCCTATATTATAAAGGTGGCGTAAGTAGACAAAGATCTTGCATTTTAGTTAATAAAAAGCTTAAAATGTTTCTTTTAAATGATTTCAGTGATGGAGATAATACAGTGGTAGAATGGGGTAGGAGTAAGATGGATAAGCCTCTACTCCTAATCTCATCGTATATGCCATTTGACAGCGTGGATCAGCCACCGTCAGAAGTACTGAGGAAAACTATTGACAACTGGAAATATGATATGGTGATCGGTTGCGATGCCAATGCACATCATACGCACTGGGGAAGCACGAACATCAACAGTAGAGGTGAGTCTCTTTTGGATTATATTAGCGGTACTAACCTTAGTTTATGTAATAGGGGAACAGCCCCTACTTTTATAACTAGAAATAGAAAGGAGGTCCTAGACCTAACATTAGCCACTAATTCTAGTTCACTAACGGTAAGAAATTGGAGGGTGTCGGATGAAGCTTCGCTCTCCGATCACTGTTGGATTAGGTTTCAAGTTGATTGTAAGCGGGAAGAAAGGGTCAGTTTCAGAAACCCTCGAAAAGCCGACTGGTGTCAATACAGGGAGACTTTAAATGGCTCCGTGAGGGCACCAGCCAGGGAACGTCTAACGGAGAGTAAAGTGATTGATAGGGTGGTTGATGACATTGGCACTCTGATGGCAGATGCCTTTGATATGAGCTGCCCTGTCAGTCGAACAAAGAACGGTAAGAAACCACCTTGGTGGAACGTCGAAGTGGAAGAGTGTAGACGAGTTGCAAGATCACTGCACAACAAGGCGAAAAGGGATAACTGTACAGTTGACTGGGATAACTATAAGGAAGGTCTAAAGAAGTTTAAATACACGGTAAGGAAAGCCAAAAGGCAATCATGGAAAATGTTCTGTGAATCGATGGAAGGTGTCAATGAGACAGCAAGATTGAGGAAGTTATTGGCGAAGGAACCAACAGTTCCGAACTACATAACAAATGAGGATGGAGCATGGGCTGAATCATGCCAGGAGACACTGGACACACTGATGAAGGTCCATTTCCCTGGCTCCCAGCCAGTGGGAAATGAGTGCTCACATGAAGGGACAAGAGGTACGCAAGAACTTTGGAATCTAGCCAAAGCTATTGTGACAGAGGAGAAGGTAGTATGGGCGATCAAATCATTTGCTCCATACAAATCACCAGGTCCAGACGGTGTACGACCGATCATGTTGCAGAGGGCCCCTGGATCACTGGTAAAATGGTTGGTAGTGATTTTCAGGAGTTGTCTATATATGGGGTATGTACCGAAAAGCTGGAGAAATGTAAGGGTTATATTCTTACCAAAACCCGGTAAGAATAGCCACACTACAGCAAAGGATTATAGACCGATCAGTCTGTCGTCCTTTATGCTAAAGACAATGGAGAAATTAGTAGAGGTCCATATAAAAAGCAGTTGTCGGGATGGCTCTCTTTCGACTGCTCAACATGCTTATTGGAAAGGGAGGTCAGTGGAGACGGCACTCCATAATACGGTGTCTCAAATTGAATCGACACTGAATAATAAGGAGTATACATTGGCAGCGTTCCTTGACATAGAAGGGGCGTTCAACAATGTTAGCACTGATGCTATTGAGAAGGCGCTGAGTGATACTGGCGTTAATAGAGGAGTTACAATCTGGATTGGCCAGATGCTGAAAACAAGAAACATAATGGCAAGCTGGGGTACTAGTGATGTAAGTTTATCTGTCACCAGAGGTACACCACAGGGAGGAGTGCTATCGCCATTTCTGTGGCTGCTGGTAATGGACAGTGTCTTGAAGGAGCTGGAGAGGAAAGGGTACAAGGTTGTAGCATATGCGGATGACCTTGTGATCCTGGTAAGTGGAAAATTTCTGGACACTATCAGCATGTTGATGGATACGGGCCTCAACATAGTAGCGAGGTGGACTGTTAGCTGTGGACTATCAGTGAATCCAGCAAAGACGGAACTGGTTCTATTCACCAGAAAAAGGAAAATCCCAGTCTTTAATCTACCAACGCTGAACGGAGTGGAGCTGGCACTCTCGAGCAGCGCGAAATACCTAGGGATTATACTGGATTCCAAATTGAATTGGAATAAGAATGTTGAGGAAAGGGTGAGAAAGGCAACCATTGCATTATTTACATGCAAGAGATTCTCAGGGAAGAAATGGGGTATTAAACCGGACATAGCATACTGGCTATACATCAGCGTCGTGAGGCCTATACTTATGTACGGTGCGCTAGTATGGTGGCCGGCAGTGGAGAAGAAAACAGTGATGAGAAAGTTGGAAAGGGTACAAAGAATGGCGTGCATATATGTTACGGGAGCTCTTCGTACCACACCAACTAGAGGCATGGAGATCGTACTTGATCTACACCAAGTGAGCGAGGTAGTTAAAAATAATGCAGCTAAGGCGGCATTGAGACTTCGTGAGTCCAATGCGTTAAAATTCAAGCCGTATACACATAGTATTATACTGGGAAAATATCGATTGGTTACTAGAGGAGTGCAAACAGACTATCTAGTACCACAGACGATCTTTGAGAAGGACTACAGCATTCAAATTCCGACAAGGGATGAATGGGATAGGGATCTGTTAATACCGGAGAGAGGAATTGCTATATTTACGGACGGATCAAAGACATCCAGCGGAACTGGTGCGGGTGTCTTCTCAACAAAACTAAATATAGAAGAATCAGTGAGATTGCCGAATCACAGCAGTGTGTTTCAGGCGGAGGTGCTAGCCATAGAACATGCGGCCTCTCTAGCAACGATGAAGGTGATATCGCACGAGGAAATCACAATCTATGTCGACAGTCAGGCCGCTATCAGGGCGCTTGATTCAACGGTGGTCAAATCAAGCTTGGTTAAGCGATGTAGAGAAGTGCTTCAGACACTCTGCAGGATCAGCTCGGTAAAACTGTGTTGGGTACCTGGTCATAGTGACATATATGGTAACGAGCAAGCCGACGAACTGGCTAGGAAGGGTTCCGAGATGGATATAGGGGATGCTGATCAATCTATTCTTGTCCCACTGGGAGTTGTGAAGAAAGAAATTGATAGGATTACGGAGAAGAATGTAAGGCAGATATGGGTCAATACCAATACTTGTCAGGTGACAAAAGAGCTTTGGCCTGAGAGGGACCTTAGGAAAACAAAGCTGCTTTTATCGCAGAATAGGAGCAACCTAAGAATGTCGATAGGCATAATAACAGGGCACTGTCTCTTAGGAAAGATGGCCAAGAGGCTGGGACTCACCACGGTGGATTCATGCAGAGGGTGTCACGATTTGGGTGTTGCGGAGGATATCAGTCACATGCTGTGTGACTGCCCTGCATTGAGCAGAAGTAGATATCGTATCCTGGGTAACTATCGTTTTGATGGACTTGAGGAATTGGCAGGGATCCCGGTCAGGGATCTGTTAAAGTTTGTAAAGAATGCGGGGTGGCTTGAAGAGCAGTAGAGGGTAAGATTGTTGTTATTCAAGGGGATACCTATGGGCCAACTAGTGGCCTAGTGTTGGGGATACAACCCCCCCCCCCTTACTAACTAACTAACTAACTTACTATATTTGAACAAACTCCACTTTTGTGGGTACCCTTAGATTAGTATTGGAATCGTTAATATATTCGAACAAAAAACTGAATCTTTTCTGAATAAAATCTTTAAAATTATGGAATTTCTTGCAAGCACAGTTTCGCCCCAAATTTGATTGAAGCTAACCGAAATTTTATTATATTATAAAAAATTAAATTTTTTACTTTTGATGATAGTTTTTCATTTGTGGGTAATCAAAAAAAAATAACCTCAGACAAAATGATCACATTTTTTATGAGATTTTTTATATTTTTATTGTATTTGTAGTCTTCTTTTATATAATTTTTTTTTTTTATGCTAATGGCATTAATCGTTAATCTCTGGCCGTCTTTATATTATTCTGATAGATTTGATGAATGATTAATGAATATAAACTGAAAATATTTTAATTTAAATTAATAACTTTATATACCAGAAATTATAATTCCAACAAAATCAAAAATTAATAATGAACAAAATAATTCGGCTTCTTTTAATTATTAATTATAATTTAGGCGCCTAAAATATTTTGATCTCATAACTTCTTAAATGTAGACTTAATTTTTGCATGTTATTTTATAATCTAAAGCAGCCGTCTCTGATGGTGGCCTACGGATAGTTTGTTATACTGTCATGGTATAGTAATAGTAGATCATGGCATTGTCATAGTATCGATCACCTCATTACAAAATTCACACAATTTTAATTCATACAGAACCAAATCTTACCTCTGCTCTGACTATATAAAGTCATCAATTGAATAATTTTCAGTCTGCCATTTCGATGTACAACCTGAATATGAACTAAATTTGGGTTTTGTTCGTTTCACGGTAATGCCAGATTTGACTGTTGTTTTTCAAGAAATAAGAGCTTCACGCTCTAATGTAGTTACAAAAAAAAAATTGATAAATATTTATATTTACTTGTAAAGAGGATAGAGTATGTGATATCGTTCGGGTAAATTTAGGCAGATGCTACAAGATCTAAAATATTGTGGTGTAGATGTAGAGTAATTCAGAACCTGGAATATCCTTATCACAGAATGTGAAGACATGTAATCATAAAACAGTCCAAATAAATTAGCTCTTAAATTATGTACTTGTTATTCAAATGTTATTTTTGAGCAATTTTAATTTTATTTATAATTTACATTTTATTTAATTGAAATTGACATTTCAACAAAATAATTCCTTGTATAAAATTCGATTTATATAAAAGTGATATTTCTTAGCAATTTGAATCCGACCTTTTATTTTATATCTTCTTATGCACTAAATTAAAATTGTCTTAATCGCGTACATTTTGATTTTATTTATTACTTTATATTTCAAAACCATCAGCAGCGGCAGAATTTAAGTTTTGAATTATAAAGTTATTTTTTTAATACAATAACTTTTAATGTCAGGGAATGGAATGCCTGGTGGCGATCATAAATCCAGTATATAATTTCAATTAATAATAAATCTAAAAAATAACAAGGTATAATATAATAAATTAGAATTCAATTTAACAATTTTATTTTATTTATCTCCCCAAACACATGATTATAAATGAAATTTGTTGTTGGAAGGTGTTAAACATATGTAATAAAAATCTATTTTTTATATGTTATAAATGAGGTATGTAGAGTGTAATGTGTATTGATGATGTAATGTAAGTGCTGATAATTTGGACCAATTTTTACGTTACAGGTAGTCAAATCAGAAAAAATAAAAATAAATTAAATTATGTATTGAAAAGGTTTTTATGTGTTAAATAAAATACCTTAAATTTTACGATAAAATGCTCCATTGACGTAACTGTCTACCAGGTTAATGAACAAATGCACAATGATCAGCAGGGTGCAAGTTCTTTAGGCTTCAAAGTACTGAATCTAACCAAGAAAATAAATGCTATTTGAAGCTTAAAATAAATTACATCGAAAAAAGCGATGAAATGGAATTAGATGAATTACGATTTAAATTTTTACATAAATGAATATTTAAATTTAAATTCATATACATTTCCATTTTATCGCTTTAATTTTTTTTTAACTTTTTTTAACACTCCACGGTTGAAAATCAAAAAGTTTATAGCAAATTTTTAGCTTTCTTTGCTTTACGTTGACTTGCGTAATCAAATAATCTATTATTTATTGGAGTTTGTAGGCTAGCACTAAAGGCTACCATTCATTCGTTCAATAATGTTCGGGCTTTATAACCCACATTTAAAGCCCGAACATTATTTCGACAAAAAGTGAGATTTATCGGTCACATTTTTTCCGGGCGTTAATTCTCACCCATAAGTAGTGAGATAAATTCCCTTTATACGAATAATGATCCATACATATTCCATACATATGAACTCTAATAGCTCGATAAATACTGAAGATTAAATTCATTCAATAGTTAAAAATAAATGATCGTAAAATATTAAAATCTCCACTTTCACAGTTTAATTCATTGACAATATAAATGCAAAAAATTAAACTTCAGACATTCATCATATAATTATAATTAAATAATGGAAATTATTATGATTTTTTTTTTTTCAATTTAAAATATATGCAAAATGCAATAAATACAAACAACTTTTGATTCACTTGACATATTGATGATGTTTCGAGATGAAATATTAATTTATTTATTATAAGTTGCGAAGATTTATTCATCGGACTTTGTTGCATCAACAAATGAAAAACACTAAAACATAAAAAAAAAAAGTTATAATTCATTTAGGTTTTATGTACGTGCTTATTTCGAAATTTTGAAATGAAATGATCCCAAACGAATTGATTTTAACTTGACTTATTAATTTTAATAATTTTTTTATAGTTATTCTACGAAATACGATACAAGATTTCCATGTACGATGATGGTCCATCAAAATATACGCATGTATCGGACCTTATAACTTTGCTGAATTTATATAAATATTAGGTGTGATTGGAGCTACATAATAAAAAGTTATTGACTTGTTGGATACATTTATATAAAATTAACCAATGAATCAGAAAAAATCGTCGTGTAATTTAATTTATATTTATTGAGAAGAATATTCATTAATTTAGATTCGCAATAATAATAAAATACTAATAAATAGAAGAAATATTATAATTTCGGTCAAAACTTTTTAATATCTAGAAAGCGTTAATTTCTACCAGCAACATATAGTTCGAAAAGCAATGAATTTCATGCGTTTTGACAAATAATTATACTATTATTTAATTTCATTTTATTATATTGAATATTAAAAAGTGTAAAGTTTTGGCAAAAATATTCGGTTATGAAATTATGTTTCTTAACTCCCTATCTCATCAAATAATTAATTGTATTGAAAGAAATTTTTACCCTTTGAAGTATTGACTTTTCAATAGCACTGGTAATACTTTAACTGCATCTTAAGACTTCCAGAAATATTATACCAGCAGCAGTTAAATTGCATGTCTATGAGACTTACGAATCACTTCCAAAAGTTCATTATGTAATTTTCGGCCAAGTCAATTCTATACGAGATGCGTAAGATTGTTAAGCATTTAACGAATTCGCAATTTGCATAGAATTGCTCATTTCATTTTGCTAATAAAGAGTTAATTTTGATTTTACCAATTCATTATTTACATGTATTCTTGGCAATTACCATTACAAGATTTTTTTAAAAATATCTTTGATTCTATATATTTCATCGATCACTAATTTTCAGATTTAATTAGTTTTTTAAAAAATATTAAAAAAACAAGAATTTAATTAAAAATCTATCAGTTTATAATATGAAATTATATCTTAAAAATTGCACAATGCAATATTAAATACAATTAAAAGAAATTTCATCTTTTATTTAATATATTTAATTATCTTACATGCTAACAAAAAAATTTATAAATTACATATTTTTTTTTAGGAACTCAAATAAAGTTTATCGTTTTTTCCTTGAGGGAGGAACATTTTATGATTTTAATATCGTGTGCCTTTTCATAAAATAAAAAAATTATAAAAAATTATAGTTTGTGGTAATGACTTTTTGTTGTTGCACTCTTCAATTCAATGCAAAAATTCTGATGAATATTAAAAATGAAACATTGCATAAATAATAAAATAAATATAAAATTTCTGTATACAATTTTGTAGATATAAAATGGAATTGCACGTATGACTTAAATCCATATCTAAAAAAAGAGTTCATGTAAAATTTTGATGATCATTTGCCGCTGAGAAGCATATAGTACTGAAATATAGAAGAAGTCGAATATGATGGGATATAAAATATGCGGCATTATGAGAAATAAACTTAATTTCCATCACGCATCACTTAACACTTGTGATCCGATGTTCCTTACATTCATTTTTCTTGAAATGATTTAATACTTGTAAGTCATTGTGATCAATTGCTGCGTGATTATGCATACCTTTGCCATTTTTATTGTAGAAGAAATTTTATTCCATTTTGTATTTTTTCAAAAAATAAAAAATTAACGATTTTTTACTACAATTTTATATCCAATTTTTTGAATTTAATTTATATTAGGTTTAACTCTTAACTTTCGCATATTTATTAATGTTGTTTTTAAATTGTATAGAAATATAAAATAATTATTAATAATTTAACATAAAATAATTCTTTTTTTAAATTTCAATATATTTTAAATAAAATATTAAGTTTTCCTAAGAAAAATAATTCGATTAACATTTTGAATAACTGCAGAGGTGGAATAATAAATTCACTTTTTTTTGTGTACGATGTACGAAGTTTGCTGAAGAAAATTACATTTCTTCGTCCTACCCCGAGAAAATGCCACATTGAAATATTTGTTTTTTGTTAAATGCTGAATCGGTTTGCAATTTTCTTATTTTCCGTGATTATCACGGAATTTATTGTGTAATTCCTTAATTTAATCGGATTCTACGTTTTAATTTGTTGTGTCTAGCAAAGTAAATTTTGTTTATAAATTGTATTACTAAGACTCCGACCAAGTCCTATATTTATAATAACAACATTTCACTTAATCATGATCCATGATCCATATTTACTTAATCATAATCCAAGTATAAACATAAATTATTCCTATTTTAACATTTTTTTTATTATATTTCAATAATAATTTGAATTCTATATTTATTTAGTTGGTACTTACATAGTACCAGAGTAGTGCCTTTACCAAATTAGCATTTGACATATATTTACAAAACTGTAATACTCTGCATGAAATTGCATTCAAAGTTAAAAATAATCGAAATTGTGCAATTCTGTTCATCTGTTAATGAGATAGACTTCATATTCATACCTTTCTAAACATTTAAAGTGGCAACATAAATTGTACCTAGGAATGTTAAAAGTGTTAATAAACTAATATTTAATACCATATAGATATGAAAAGTTGGACACAGCGTTAAAATAATTTAATTCTGTTTTCGATTTTCTTTATTTTTATAACTCTTAACTATACTGATGTTGCTTTATTGGTTATCAAAATATCAAAAGAATTAAGCTAAATTGGGACGCTTTTATTTTAAAACCCAACCACCCTCTATAAGCACAATATTCTAATTTCGATAAATATAAATGTGAATCTTGAAATAATTAATATAATTTTGTCTGTAATTACTAAAGTTTATTATAACAATTCCATTTTTTATTTATTAAACATTTCTAAATCCCCATTTTTTTTTAAATATAATATTCATTATAATGTACACTAATCAATCATTAATTCTAAAATTTTAAAATTAAATTTTTGTGAAAATAACTTCATATAAAAATAAATGAAAGAAAATAAATAAGTAAACATTAATTTAAACAAAAACAAAATTAACCTGATATTAACAACATTGTTGAAATCATTAAAACAAATATAAAATTAATGGTGTTCGAATGATAAGTAATGTAATGCTGCTACTGCATAAAATATACAATTATTATACTTAAATATTAACAACAACACATTTTCATTTTCAACCCTTATCAGAAGAAAATGGCAGCCAATACAATAAAAAATAAATATATCTCTTCATTTTTTCAACTATCTAACACTAACTGATAAATATATTTTTATGCATATAACAATTTATAATAATATTCAATACTCTTGAAGAAAACAAAAAATGAAATGCTGAAATAGAAATTGAGTGCCAAAAACCTTCAAGAATTAGATATTTATTTTGAAATTCATTAGATGTAATCATAGAAAGAAATTAAAATTATTTTCCAAAGTGTTTTAGTTATTTTCATTTATATAAATTTCAGTTTGCCAAAAAAAAAAAAATATAAATAAATGCGTATTTTTGTTTAGGGTGAATATTTACAAAACGATTAGGAGCAATTCATCTCCTCAATCATTAATCAACGCCAATAATTCTATAACATTTTCCCTAAATAGAAAAATTTATTGGAATATCATTAGACATAGTTTCCAAAACAAATTAGAATGTGTTAGATGAATAACAAAATTAAAAATGAATTGATGAAATTATATTCGAAATAAAACTTGTATTATATATGGACTCTTAATGTGAGGATCAGGGACCATTACAGTTTCACTCACCATTTCAAAAATGTTATAAGCTTTATGACAAATTTATGACGAGTCTGTCATGACGAAAAAAGCAGCGACATTCAATTCAAGAGATATCAATTCGGTAACGTTTAGTTTAAAGTCTGTAAATAATATTCATATAACATCGTAACTATGAACCAGTCAAAATTCTGCGTATTGCTTACATTCGAATTTACTTTTATAATCAAGCGTCTCCATTAACTATACAAACCCAAATAAAAGAACTGAGTTGTTGCAAGAAAATATATGACATTTCTAACACAAGAAGTCATCAGCGAAAATATACTGAAGAAATTAGTTTTTTACATGCCTTACAAAATAACATAAAAACTTCGTCACCGTGAAAAGGTTTCCAAACACTGGTGTAGAACTATCAATAATCAATAGTGCCAGTATTTTGGATGTAAGTACAGATGTAAGTATTTATTTTTATAGTTTATACACTCCTAACCTAATGAGATATTGTACAGAGCAGTTACTTAAAACATTGTTAGCTAAAGGACAATTAAGGATTGCTTGCTATAACAATATAGTTTTTGTGCTCGGTATCAATCTTTTAATGTTAAACAATGTATCTATAAAATTAAAATTATATCTTCAGTTGACCTCACGCCAAACTAAATTTACTGACATCTGTTTGATATATTGAACTTATCTGCAGTAAGATGTTTTATATGTTACCGCGAGGCAATAACAGAGGAACTATTCTAGTATTTCTATAGTGCATGTATTCTGTATTGATCTTATCTGTTATAGGTTTTTTTTATTATCATTATTGCTAATTTTCTTGAACTGATGAGAGTGTTTGGTTTTAGTTATCTTTAGTTTAGGTCTCACGTAAATTTCAATATGTAGAGGGTGTGTGAAAGAAGAGGAAACACTAGAACACCTAATCTGTTATTGTCCTGTGGTTAGATATAAAAGACTTTAACACTAGGTCCGTCACTTTTTATCCGATAAGGAGGAGGGCAGATTGAAACCGTCTAAGGTAACTGCGTTCATGAGGTGAATGTTTTCTAGTTTTGAAAAAGCCATCATGCAGAGATTATAACGAACTCTCGAAGTCTAAATGATACGTAAAGGTTTTTGTTACCCCTTCCTTCATTCAAACAAAACAACAAACCAATTTTCTGAAATAATATTTAGTAATCTTCTCTTATATCTTGCAGCGTTAGCTTCGTGACATTACGAGATACGATTATAAATTGATGTAAACTTTATCAATTATTATATATAAATTCCTATTGCTCTAGTATTTCATCTTATACCTTCCGTAATCCGTATAGTATATTTTCAATAAATATTGATTGTATCAGACCTGCGCATATTTTTATTAAACTCTTAGATAATAAACCTTTTTGTTACACTGTGATGGCTATGAAAAAACACACCTGTGAATGTGATTATATTAATATTGAAATTTCAACTCTTTGTTTATATAATTTTGTTTTAATGTACAAACTGTTTTGATATATACTTATAACTGAGGTTAGCATAAGCATATCAATAACAAAATATCTGACATATACAAAATTTCTCACGGCTCAAATAAATTCTTTAATAATTGAAATTTGTGAGGATAAACAGAAATAAAAAATAAAAAAAAAGAAATTATTATTTTTATATGGAATTGAGGTCTTTCCATTCGCGGACAAATAAAAAAAAAAACAATTTCAAAATTTATATTTTTTACCTAATATTGACACATTAAACAAGTAAATTGTTCATAATTTTTGATATGAAATTTATTTGTAATTTTTGTTTTAGAAAATGATTTAAATATGAAATACATAAATAATTTTGTTTGATGGTATCCGGGAAATGAGTCAATTTTTTAGCAAATATTTACATTCTTGTTATTACGATTCTAATGAATTTTTTTTTTATAATTATTTTTGGTTTGAAAAGAATTATTTATATCGGATTTAAAAATTCACATCACATTATCGATAATTAATAATGTAAATAGGAATAATTCGTTTAATGTTTTCATAATTCTTATTTTAGGAGGAGTTAGGAAGAACAGTGAAGTCTTGTGATGGAAAAGTGAAAATTATTACAATAAATTTGATAGTTTTCCGATTGGCACACAGTTTAGTTTTTAGAAGACAGAAAATTCAGCGATTCCAAATGATACATTCCTAATAAAATTTACAAAGAGTTTGTTACAACAAAAAATTAAAGAAGTTCTTAGAGTCAATCATTATCATACCCCAAGATTTCTGATCGCATTTTGAATTGAATTAAATCACACTTCGAATCTTTGAAACAATTCATTTGTAGTTGTCATAGTAGACAGAGAACAATTTGTATGGTGTACCACCAGAGGCCACATGAAATCAAATTAAAATTATCACCTGTCAAAAAATATATTTGTGGCAGTTGTTTCTTTATATGCATATGAACGACCAAATGACCTATAAATTTGGAATCAAGTTTTAGTTAGTAAATTAATTATGTTATTATATGGTATATTTCTCGAAATGTATTTTTAAAAATGTTGTTAGCAAATTTATCAAATAAATTGATTTTAATTTGGGGCTACACGCTTAGATTAAACAAAAATAAAATTTTATGTTTCATTATTGGGGCACAATATATTTTTTTTAACAACAATATAAAAAAAAAACACAATTTTATATCAAACTTAAATATATTTTTATAATTTAAATTTAAAAAATTTATATATGACAACGACGCATATGTGCCTGTCATTTCACCCGCCTATAATATTTTGGGAGATATTTAATTCATTTGAATATAATATTTTATATAGTGGACTTAGTTCGCTTAACCTCATAAAATCTTCAGTATTAATACAACAACTTCAAATGTTTTTGATATAATCGCAGAGATAATTAATCTAACTGGTCACCTCAACACTAAAAATGTTATATGTCAGACACATTTTTTTTAATTTTATTTCAAATTAATTAAATTTTTTTCTTATAAAATTCATTTCGTAAATAAATTTTATATCAAAGAGGAAAAATATTCTATATACTAAACTCCCACAAATTTTAAAATAATTAATTACAATTTATTATATTTTAATATTTTTATAATCTAAAATATATAATAAAAATATAATTTTCAAAAATTTAATTTGGTTTTAGGATTTGGATGATATTAGAAGAAAAAAAAATGATACGATCAACGTTAAACTTTCCGAACTCACATTACTTATATAATCCATATTAATTTATAACTCACTTATAGAGTTCGGAAAGTAAAAAATTTATAATTATTGAAATGATAATTTTATTTTTAATAAAATTCTTTCTTATTAATTTTTTGCAGATTATTTTCAATATATTTTTAAAATAAATTTTAAATTTAAATGCTATATAAATCTTAAAATATATTGTTAAAAGATTGCTGTGGACCTAAAAAGAAGAAAATCTATCAAAACGGTGATGAAGTCAAACATTGTCATTTGCAGAATTGCAAAGTATTAATTAAATTAAGCTTTGGTTATATAGTATTATTATTGATTAGTTCAGTACCGATTCGTTCAGTAAAGTTTAAATTTGACATTTTCATATATTTTGTATGGAAAATCGAATTCAGTGAACTCAAAGGTGTAATTTAAATCAATTCGAAAGAGTTTGGAACTATTGAAATTTTGCAAATTCAAACTAAAGCAAATGTCACAAATGTCAAGAGAAATAAAATTTGACTGTTCCAAAAAAAATAATTAATAAGTGATTTAATCAATTGCAATCGGTAACTATGTGGTCGAGTGGTTGAGTCTACTTAACCAGTCGATTGGCTACTGTACGAATCGAATCGAAACTGAATTTGTACATTGTAGCCCTTACTTTCAATGAATTTTTAGGACTTTTTTGTGGCTTACATTAATATTTTGTCGGACTATGCTGAGTTTCATAAGCAGTGGTGTAGTCGTAATTTTTATTTTGCCGATACTGAAGATATTTTTAGTGGAAATTATGATTATATGGCGGTCCCCACATACAATATAAAAAACTATTAAAAAGCTTAAGACTTGATATTATTTACCCAATAAACAATAACCACCGTCGAAATAATTTAAGATTTGGTAGTATACAAAGAGATTTAAATCAATTTTCTTACAAAATTTTCTAGACAGTGAATAATGTTTATTGGTTTGTGGTTGCCGGTATTGGACGTTCGTTTAATTGTGTTGACTTTTTCTCGACATCTGCAATTTAATATTTTGATTATTTAAAAAACACATGAAATTGTTATAAATTTAAATTTTATTTAAAAAAAACTGTGGAGGTACAAGGGACCTGTTCCCAAATATCTGCCGGCGTTTTGAACCACCATGTGCCGGTTCCACTACAGCACTGTTCATAAGTCCAAGCAGAACTAACCTTTATACGGCACTAGGTACAATTATTATTTCAAAATAGATAAACTCTAAATAATATTTCATATGTGACCAATTTACAATATGCGATAGTCAACATTTAGTTATAGATTTAATTTAGTGTTAACTTTAAATTCTACCGATTAAAATATTGTGTAAATATTTACTAATTGGATTATTAAGAATAAGAAAATCCAATCTATTTAAATTAGAAAAAAAAAATTATGTAATGATGTTATATATGTTGAGGTGAGGTTATTAACATCCAATATGTTTTTAATATATCTGTGAATTATTATATGAAAATCGTGTTCCAATTATGATTAAAACTATTATTAAATATATGTTAATCAATTTTTAAGTTATCATTGATCAGTGTTAATATTTTAAATTGTTCAAATGTCACTAACTACGGTTTATACGAGGGCACATCCAAAATTATTTACACTAATTTTTTTTATATTATTTTGAGAGATCTGTAGTACAATAGTAGCTGGGTTTTATGAGATTTGTTTAAACAAATTTTCAAATGTTGATATGCCATATATTTTTAATATAAACAAGTCGACAGTCAGGGGTCATCAGCTTCCATTTGAAGATACGTAAATATTGACGTAGAAGATTGTATTGTAAACTTCAAACAAATGTTAGAATTGCTGTAAAATATTTTATAATTAAAATATTTTATTTTTAATTATATGTTTTCATGAGGGCCGCCACAAAATTGCTTTCCTAGGGAGTAAGGTAAAACATAAATTATTGAGCCACCCCTGTGGAAGTTACTTAAAATACTATATCAATATTATAGTCATTACACTAACTTTCATATGCACACCTTAATAAGTATATTTCATAATAAAAAATCCATATTTGTGAAAATAAGTTTTATTTCAATACTTAATGCCTTAAGTTTATTTTTAATATTTAAAACAGACACAAAGTCTTCAAATTTAATATTGATTGTAAATTAAAACCTGATAGCTATCTTAGTCGTATTTACTAACTTAATATAAAATGTAATAATAGGGTTTCTTTGAAATCAATGAAATTAAGTTTTCCAGTTGAATTACTTTATGATATCTTTTTTTGGATTTAGTGGTGGATTATAATGTTGTGTAAAACTTCTTGGTGAGGTATCAAAAGAAGTATTAATTTCTTTTATATTTTTATTAAATTTCCACTTTTACCATTTAATTCAAAGTCGTAATAGTTTGTATTTATAAATTAATTATATTAATTTTTTTTTAGATATTTAGCAAGTGGTATTATAATCTAATTGAAGTCTGATATATTATACGACATATTTAATCAAGGGTTCGATTTGTTGGCTAAACATCAATGTTACTTTAAATTTAATCAGTTTTGTAATGAGATATACAATAGTAAAATTACAGTAATGTGTTAAATAAATTTATTAAAAAACTGATGCAAAATAATAGAGACATAAATGAGTAATTCAAAATTCTGGATTTAAGCCATTCTAAATTCAATAGAATCTTCTGACCAGAGTAGTATTTAATCGATTCTTTATATAATCACGAGTAAAAAAAGTTCATGCAAGTTCATGAGAGTCACCATACCAGGAACTTCTAAGCTAAAAAAAGATGAAATCAGATAATATAGATCAAAATTATGCAAAGAATTTCCTAATTGAAGATGAAGTATTACATTAAGTTTTGAAGTCCCCAATTTCTTCTATTTAATAAATTTCTATATGTTCCATCAAAAGTAAATTTCACGAAGTGGGTGGTTCTTCCTATATCAATTAGGAAAATAAAAATACTTTTTCAAAATTCTTTGTTTCCCAAAATTCCGAAAAAAATAATTCTATAGTGTTAAATAATTAACTGGACAATCAATTGATTTAAAGCAATAGCTAAAGATCCAAAAGCTATTGCCCTAAAGTGATTGTCCAATTAATTATTAATTTTTACTTAGTATAAAATAATAGGTTTTCAGTTTTCTAATAATGTAAAAAATAAAATACTTCTTGCTGTTTTAAAACATTGGTTTTTGAGTATATTATATGAGATTACATTCGATAAGTATATAATTAATTTTATTTGAAGTTATGATTCTTATATGAACGTCAAAAATTAGATCTACAATATTATAAAATGATAGATTATTTTATTAAATTCTTCAATGATATTTCTTTCAGTATATATGTACATGCCTATACTCATATGAATGTTGAAATGATTAATAAATCTTGAACAATATATTAAATTATCAATTTATTAATTACCACCAAATGGATGATTGTATTGAGTATACGTAGTCGTCTGTACTGTGCTGAGTCTTAATTTAAGTTTTACTATATTTTTAATAATACTAGTCGAAGTGGCAACGTTGAAGTTAACGCGCTATTTTAGATCTAACTAAATTTAACAACATTTTTGGAAACTAAAATTAGAAAGTAATATTTTAAAATAAATTTAAAAGATTATTAAGTATACGAACTTATAGAATATTTGCTGATGGAAATAAATGCGGAAACATTTAATTGACACCAAATTAAGTGTCAGCAAACTGCATTATGTACAAATACAATCAACTGACAAAAATTCTGCTATTTATTAGAAATATTCTGATGGGAATCGGATAGATGTTCATGTTAATAATGTTCTTTTGAACAGTTCTTCTTTAATTTTTTGGTTAACGTTCAGGAAAAGATCAAAAAAAAATTCCTAGCAAAGATATCGTTTTTGATACTTATTATTTTTTGATATTAATTCTGTGTTAGGCGCTAAAAACACTTAAACAACGCTTAGATGCTAAAAAATATTACTATGCCAGTTAAGAGAATTTAGTGTGCATCACGATCCTAAAGTCTCAATTTTAATATTTCTCGTCTTAGGTGGATCTAGCACAAAAGTAATAATAAAATGTTGTAAATATTCCAACTCGGAAATATTAAAATTTACATAAAATCAATTAGTTATGTATATGTAAATAAATATATTAAATTTTCTAAAAATATATTTCCAACAAACCCTGACTATTAAAAAATAACGTTCTTACATTTATAAATTTAAACTAAATTTTTGAAACGTTCTTCAAAAAAACGATATTTTGGAATTATATTTTTGATAGCTATTTTTTATAGTTCTTTATTATGTACATAAATATTTCGTTTATATTCGTTTAGTCCTGGTTTTATGGTTTTTGTAAGCCAGTTGAAGTTGCTGTAATTCTAGTTCTAAGTTTAAATTTTATTTTCGTTTGTAGTCCGCTCCGAAATGTTGTAAAACTGATTGATCTGCCAAAATGAATATGTAATTAAAATATACATTATATGTATAATACTTTACAGATAAATATTTTATAGATAATTGTTTAATTTGTATTTAGATTCTGAAATTAAAACTATTGCCAGCAAAGTATAAAGGTAGAAAATTCGGAAATTGTATAATTTTGAAGTAGTTTATACAAACAAGAAATATATTCAATATACGTATTCCATTCCACATTGTACACTTGTCATGTATCTAGTATCTATCTAGTGATATTCACATGTCATGTAACTATATATGTATTTATAATAGAGTTAAAAACCTGGCAACATCGCTTTTTCGAATTTTATGTTTACTTCAACAACTTGAATATAACATTTACTTTTTTTTACAATTCATATAAAAAACAGAATTAATTAAATTTATATTTTTTTTTATTTTGGTATAACTTATTTTTCCACGCCTTTTTAACGAATTTATTTTCATGTTTGTTTTATTGAAAATAGTGCGGAGAGAAAAGAATGGAAAATTAAAATAATGATTGGTTCATTTTATTAAGAAAGTTGGGGAAAATTTTGTAATCAAATAAAGTCCATTAAATGAAATCAAATATACATAAATATTTAAGCTCACACAAAAATGTCAGAAGAGAAAAGAGAAAATAATCTCAATATTTTCTTAACTTTAGTTTTAGTGGATCTTTTTCTTTAAGGAAGTGAGTTTTTATTACAAAAAAAGTACAAAATCCGAATATGAATTGAAGTTCAATTTGAGTTTATATGTGTTGACTTGAGTTGAAATTATGAGTGAGATACTCATTCCAATTCGCGCTCCATTATTGAATAAGACGCAAACGCAAACACAAATACACAAAACACACTCCCTTATCCACTATAAAAACACTATACAATTACAATGCAATCCGGCTTCGCTTCGCAACTTCGCATTCGCACTCAAAACGCATAAATTGAGAATGAGTATGAGAAAGACAAAATTAGACACTTTTATATTATTCGATAAATACTCAATTCTCAAACAGTTTTTGATTTATATTTTGGAGTCGGAGAGGAGCAGGCAGGCATTGATTTGTCGTTTTCGTTTGTCGATTGTCGTCAATTATTCAATATCTCAATCTCAAATCACCACACCATTTCTCATTTCTAATATCTCATTTTCTCATTAACTAATTCTCCTCCTTATACATTTACAAACATTCATTAATATTCATTCGCATACCAAGATTCAAAGATTTCGGTATTTTCGTTCCGTTATTTTTTTGTTAGTTGCGATTCCGTTCAGAATACCCGGAAAATTTATTTTAACTTATTAGATTTTCATTTTTCAAATTAAATTAATGGTTACAAAATAATTATGACGTACTTAAACATGTGCAAATAATAAAGAAAAATTATAATTTATAAAATCGTTTGTTAATTATAAAATTAAAAATTTATTTTCATATTATTTTCAAATAAATCTAAATTTCTAGAGAAAAAGTGGAAATATTTTTAAATAAAATCAATTATAAATTGGATCATTTCATTATGTAATTTGTGTATATGTATGTGTTAATGAATGTGGTCTCATTATAAAAATTCAATATAAATAATCAGTTTAAATTATAAATTAAAAAAAAAAAATATAATTTTTAAATATATTTTAAATGCGATAAATTCAATTTTAAAATTTTGTGGACTAATTAATGGAAATATACTACAGAGAACAGAGAAGCAAATTTGAATCACATAGTCACAGGACGACAGGACGCAGGTCACACTAAAAGTAATTTTTTGAAAATATACTAAAATAAAAAAAAAAATGAATAGAAAATTGAATTAAGAAAAAAAAGTGCTATTTACATTTACTTTTTACGCACTTGGCACGTTTAATTTGAAGTTTTATTATTGTGCTTTGACCCTATTTGTCCAAAAATATTGTGACTATTATTAAGGTTATTAATATATTTACCATTTTAATTTTGCATAATCAAAATTTATAAGTAGATGAATTTTGTTAAATTAACAATAAAAACTTAATGATCAATAAAATAATTGTTGACGAATTGATTATTTTAGTTATTAAAAAAAAGTGAAATCAAAATGTAAACATTACACACCACACCCTACACTTTACTTACTCTTTACACGATATCACGATTTTATAAAAAATACTTAATCATCTTCAATGTAATACTTATACTACTATAATAGTAAGTAATTTAATCTTTGACTTTGCATCACTTTGGGTCGATAAAGAAATTCGGCTCAAATACATTAGAAAAGTGAACCCAAAGTCTGCTTTTCTAAGTACAAATATGTAGGAAATTTGGCCCAAAAAGATAGTTTGGCACAATTAAAATAGGATATCCTAAAATATTTTTGGTGAATTTCATTTAGTCGGTGCTTATAATGTGGAATGTGGTTCGTTTTTACATATGATCGGCTAATCACTTTACTGGGTATAATAATATCATCGAATGTACGCCCATTTACAAAACATTACAAATCAAAAAAAGATTTATCACAAGATTTTAATATGAAAATTAATCTTCCGATGAAATATGGTAATTGATATAGATTCTAAAGAACTGATCACAAAAAAACCAAGAAATTTTGGATTCAATATAAAAAAGTTTATAAATTCAAAATTACAAAATTGTATTGTTTTTTTTTTAAGTTATTGTAAATAGATTAAAAGTCGTTATAATAATTTAATGGTAATAAAGGACGAGTTATCATTGGTCTCAGACCCAGTATTATTTACTTATTTACATATATTGTGCAAAAAAAAACGTTATAAACGTTTGCAAAAACATTAAAAATTTCCCACTTTAAATGCTATAGTAAAAAAAAATGTAGCTGCGTAAACCAAATTTATACGTAATTTTATGTATGTATATAAAATCTGTTGAAAATTTGTTTATTCCGAATTCATTTGTTTTATTACCCTACATCACAATCACTTGTATAGATTTGTATATATGTTTATATACCGCAGTCCTCAGTGAATGGATGAAGCATTGAAAGGATGTGTGTATGTAATACTTAAATTACTGTACTTCGAAATCATATTAATATGTTTCAATAATTAAAAACAAGACATCTGATGAAAGTTAATCCACTATTTATCTTCGGTTATCTAAATTAAATGAATCATCTGAAAATATGTACAAATATAAATTATCTTTTTGGTATAAATTACATCTAAAAATTAATGGTAATATTGAAAAGTTCAATATTTTTAATTATTTGAACTGGACACTTACCGATAATTAGTTTTTAGATAAAATTATTTATTTCTTTATCGTTTTTGAATATTTAATTTTATCAATTTATATTTTGATATTTTATGATTCATTATACTTCAAAAATTTAAATGTTAATTACGAAAAAAAAAATTATGCTGCACCTAAAATATAAACAACGAAAATAAAAATGCATTCATAATAAAATTTTCTTATCAAACTTTTGTGCATTAATTTTGATATTCATTTGATTTTTTTATAAAAAATTATATTTTCATTTGTGTTATCTGAAACAGATATAAAATTTACTAAATTTTGAAATATTCCTAACAAATTTTAAATAATTAAATTGAATTTCTGCAATGCTAATGCTAAGTTTAAATAGTTTTATTTATCTATGTAGAATTTTATTGGCATCGCTATCTACATATTAAATAATCTATGAATCTGCTCCTTGACGGAGGAGTTAGTACTACTTTTTGGATACAGTAAATTTTACTAGCATTATTCCCATGTTCCTATAAATAATTTGTTGTTTATAATAAATGTCTCATTTTCATCATTATATAATTTACGTTTACAAATTTGAGTATAAAATATTTACATTAATTTACAATTTCAAAGAATCAAGTTTTTTATATCCTTGCATTTTGAATTTGTAAATTTGATATATTTTAAAGTCATTAATTTTAAAATAGTTTGACTTGGTTGACTCGAATGCTGTTTGCTTTGCCTTCTACATTACATAGGCACAATTATTGTAAATTGCTTATGAAAATGTGCGAAAAATTAAAATTAATTTAAATTAATGAATAATATTTTTTTTAATTGAATATTGTACAAAAATGTGATCATTCATAAATTATTTAATCCTATATTTTTATATATAATCGAATATTTGACAGTTTGGTTTTGAAATGATGATGGTAGCCCATAATTTTGTACTGAGGGTATATTAAAATTAAAATTAATAATTACTGAATTTTTTATGTAAAATTATATTATAAATTACACATAGTTTATAAAGTTAATTGAATTCTACACCATATTGATTAGGTTGATTCTGATTAGTTACAAAGCCAGATAATTGCAAACTAACATTTCGCATCGTACATATATATATACAAAAACATATCGTAAACATAATTATGTATATGATTATATTAGTCTGTACTTCTGTAGGCTGTAAGAATCTTGTAAAAACTATTATTTATCGTATTAGGAACTAAATAAAAAAACAAATGTTAAAAGTTATGTATTAAACAAACATTAAAAACTATTATTTAACGCTGATTAAGATTACTAGTAAATGTAGAACAAACTAATTCTTAATGTAGCCATAACAAATATAGCAACAGAACAAAATAAGTTACTGACCTATAGCTATTGAATACCATATAAACGATATACATTTCAAACTTTACAGTGATTAGATTAATCGAAAAATGTGTACTACGCATCGCATCGTTAAATCTTAAAATATTAAAAGTAAAATTAATATATTACGTAAGTGGAACTTACTGGAAGTACAAGAGTTAAAATAATTAATATTATACGAATAGTTGAATGAGAACTTGTGTCTTGTGATAGAAATACTATATTATATTTTATCAAATTTATTTCTAACAAAAGCGATTTGAATTAAATTTTGCACACAGTTTGGTTTTGTGATCCAGTTCCTATGTACAGAAGTCGATTGGTTCAGTTGTCTCTAAAAAATTCTGATATATATAACATAAACTCTTGACGCTATAAGCACTATAAGTATGTTCTAAATTTTTTTTACACAACGCTTATTTTAACAAACCGCACTGTTATAAATAACTACAAGATTTCGCCTCCCTTAGATTAGCAGCTTTTTTTAGACTATTGTGTTAATTAAATATAAAATTATATGTTTATATAAACTGTGTAAAATAGTAGCTAAAATTATATGTAAAATAAATAAAATACCGTCTAGTAATGTCAACGTAGTAAATGTGGATATTAACACTGCCCGGCTTTAACAAAATCAAATTTCCATTAAACTAAATATAATAATATATTGAAGTATTCTATACTGTCTGGTGATCCAGCTAATCGTACTAGGTACTACAAAAATTTATGTATACATATATTTTACGCTGAGCTTAAAATATGTATTATAGATTATAGTACAAAAATTAGAGATTTTACGCTTTTTGTACTACAGTAACAAAAATGTTTAAATATTTATTAAAAACTGACATCACAACTTGAACGGTTTGTTTGATAATTTAGTAAATAAAAAAAGACTATTGCCAATTTTTAAGAGATTGTTCAATTTACAAAGTATGGAATGACTTAGAAAAATAAAATTATTTGCCAACATTTTTGAGATTAGTAAAAATTATATTAATTAATAGAAAATTATATAATTATAATAAAATAAGAAACATCATTATTATTATTGTTATGACATTTAGGTTTTTCTTGATTCTATTTTAAAATTGAATCATCATAAATATATAATTAATTATATTTAAATATTATATTTTATAACAAAAAAATACTAAATTAAAGAAGTATAAAATGTAAAAAAAATATATAAATATACAAAATATATAAATGAATATAAATCAAATGTAAATATATTAAATTACAATAAGCAAATTTATTTCTATATATAATTGTATAGTATAAGATTATTTATTAAATATACTATTTATTTATTTTGTGTAATAATTTTCTTCAAGGAATCCATAAAAAATTCATTTAATTATTACATACTTAAAATTACATTGTATTCGTTATTACAAAAAAAAACTATTTAAAATAATTTCTAATGTAATTTTTATGTTGTCTAAAATTAGTTAAATAAAATTATAAATGTAAAAGAAAAATACGCAATAGAATTATAGACGATCCTTAGCTTAGGTCATAAGCAATAATTTTGTTTTTATTTACTGGGTCTAAATCACATTATATGTATTTACGAATCGTTCATATTTGAACACTTGTCTATTCTCGAAAATCTTGTACTCTCAAAAATTTTCTACAACATCGTACAATCGCAAATTAATGTTACTTTTTAATTAATGTTAGTTATAGACGATGCTTTATGTCAACTCAAGCAACAAGCACATAATAAATGTTTAATTCACTAAAATCGGATGGAAAATGCTTAAATTATTAACAAAAACCCATTTTGGGTATAATTTACACGCCCGTAACCAGGATTTGCAAAATCTAGATAGTAATCAACTAGAGTCTTGATACCAGATTGGCGCATATATGAGGGAATTAGCTGACAAAATAAAACCTTAAGGCATTGTGTACTTTAAAAAGTAAATTTTTGAGAAATGTTTGTACGAAATTAATTTAGCACAATTTAAAGTATCAGAGAAATTTTAGTATAAAATTTAATTCAAACGTAGTTGAATTTTGAACCCCATTTGAATAAATTTTATTAATTATAGCCTATGGAATGGAATGAATAGTAATATAAATAAGCAAATTAATACAAAAATTGTTATAGAAAGAATTATATTAAAAGAATTTTGCAATAAAAGTAAAGTGCACATAGAATTATAAATTTAAAAATTTTCATAACGTAGCATTTTACTTAGTATGTATATTCTAAATCAAAGAATACTTTTAGCTGCATCTAAACTAAACAAACTAGTACCATCATTTATAATATTGTGCAGAGTATGTACACTAAATAAAAATATAGTAAATTTTGTTAACTTGATTTACATTTCTTTGGGCAAAATATTTTACAGCTTTTGACAGTATAAAAGTTAAGTAATTTTAATATGATTTTTACAGGCGGAAAGAATACATTAGTTTCTGCCACATATGTTAGCTATTACAAGCAATAATAAAATCTTTATTCAATCTGATTATCGTATTCTGAATTATAATACACAAAGAAATCTAACAAAACTTTTACAGCTAATTATAACTGTCGTTAACTTATTAAAATATTCGTTAAAAGTTAAAACACTCCGGATCGGAAATATTCTAGCAGCACATTCTTCTGTCAAATTTTACATGGAAAATGACACAAAAGTAACAAGCTCACAATTAGTAAATTATTAATATATTTATTTGTACTTGAAGCATATAATTTCTATGATTAGTTAGTTAGTTTTTTCACCGTCTAACACTTTATTTATTAGAAAATTTATTCGGTTGTCTTGTTTGATTATAATGTTCACAATATAACAAACCCCTTAATTTAAAATAAATAATTTAAGGGCCTATAAAAATTTGTTCTTTCTACTTTGCTGTGGTTATATATTTTGTTGGATATGGATTGATTAAGAAAATATGAAACTGGCATATTGAAGGCTTCATTTGAATTTATATTTCCCCATTTTTTTTGATATTGCATTTATAGATTAAATTTACAATAACAAAAATAAAAATATGTAATAATACGCAAAAAAATTATAAAATAAGTTTTTTTTATGTCAAACTATAATGTTTTTCTGTTTATTATATTGTTTCTCAGCAGAGTGGACTGCTCTTTTTCCCTTCAGTTTTAATGTTTTGATACGATTTGAAAGTCAAAACGCAACTTGAGGATAATTTTAATATTATTATAAATTGAATACATTTCATAAAATTCACCTCCTCCGCATGTATTTTCATAAAATAATAATTTTGTTTATGAACATGTAACCAAGTTGTACTTTGTTTCTGAATTAAATTCCTTAAGAATTATTAATGTTTAAGGGTTTTAATGTTTGGAACAATAATGTAAAATAATATAAACACTGGTACTATATTCAATATTATCGGTTAAATACTTATAACAAAATTCTGAAAATTGATATTTCAATATTTTGATATTTGAGATATTTTGTGTTTGAGGATTTGTAAAGTTAAGAATTAGGGAAATTAAAAATATACGTAACTATAAAGGAATAAAAGTAAAATTGTATATTAAAATTATACGTATAAAAAATTGTGATTCAAATTTTAGAAATGATATTTTTACGCTTTTAATTTATTTTAATAGCTATTTTTGACAGTACACAAAGAAATCTAACAAAAATTGGTGTGTTGCATAATGGAAGAAAAACTATATAGACCGATATTTAAGTTGAAAGATTAAAAAGACCTTCGAACCAAAATTACAAAACTGGTAAATAACAATTTCTTTACCAAAACTTTAACTCGATATAATATCTTATATAAACGTTAAGGAGTTTCATTAATTTAACACCAGCAGGTGGACAATTAAATCCAAATGAGTTCATTTCTATATCCTTTGAATAAAACCAAATATATTGCGATATTACAATATTTATTTATTGGACAACACTTATGCCCACAGCATGCGCAACATGACAAAACTAATTGTACATAATCAATTTTAATATCATCTCTTAAAACATCATCTTTCGCTCGACTTTATCTTTTATTATCATGTTTTACTCTTGTTTTGTTTTGATATTTAAATAATATCGATTTTTATTTAAAATTCACAATTTAAATTATTTTCATTTTCCATGTTAATAAAAGATTTTTTTTTAATGATCTTGAATTAAATATTTTTATTTTTAATTTTATTACAGTCACATGATGAACATTCTGACCATGAAGATGAAATTGGAGACTGTGATTCCGATGAAGAGGGTAGTAATAATTTGAATAAATCAAAAGTATCATCTGTAATAATATTGATAATGGATGTGCTAATGGTGTTGATGGTAGAAGTCCTGAACATAATATAACAGATATGTCTTTAGGTCATCATTTACAATTCCCAACAAATCAGTCATTAGGTGCATTAGAAAATTTAATGGGTGGTATTGCAAATTTACATAATTTACCAAATTTACAACAGCGTGCTGATGTATTGGAGGAACTGAAAATGATGCAGGTTAGAAGCTAGAAGATACACCAATGTTGGACTAATGGTAACATACATTTTTTAAATTATTAATATATTTTCTTTGGAATAATTTTTTTTATTTTTACATATTTATACACCAAAAAATAACAATACTAGAAAATACAACTTTCTCAATAACTCCAACAAGTTTGAATTTACTATTTGTTTGATTACCAAAAATTTACGTACTATGTTTAAATAGTTGTTCACAAATCACGCTTAAATTTAAATAGTTTCTCATATATGGATCACCCAATATTTCATGTACACAATTTCAATATTTGTATACAATAAATCCAGGATAAAATTCATCTGTATGAAGCGTTTCATCAAATTCGGTACTACAAAATAATGTATGAAATTTTACAGAATAATTGTTCAAACAATTCAGCAGGTGAGTAATTTAATAAATTCAATAAATTGGGGGAAAAAAAATTCAAATTAAGAAATTTTTTATTTTAAATATACGTGCCATACTGTGATAATTAAAATCATATATAGAAATTGTTAAATGTCATCAATATAAACAAATTATACAGAATTTCGAAAATAATTTTTAGTAATTTATATTGAATATTTTTCTGTCACCAATTTTTCCCCAAAAAAATGAAAGATTACAAAATCTGTGATAGATTCTGTCCTTTTCATTCAGTTTTTTACACTTTTGTTGTGTTTAAGGATAAAATTGGTTACAAGTTATTTATTTACTTATTCCAGTCTTACAATTTATATACAAAATCTCAGCTATTTTAAAGCCCCGTCATTTATTTTATTAATTATCAAATTCACTTGCAGACGTGTTAATTATTTACATCTTTTTACTTGTTATTTTCATTTTCACAGTTTAGCCACAACATTATATTTAATTTAACTTCACTTAAAAGCATTAAATGTTTATATACATAACTTGAAAAATCATTTGTGGTGGAGATAGTTACGCTGAACCGACGCCGTTGAGATAGAAATTAATCCAATTTTTACAACGTACAGTTGTATAACTGATTGCATATAATTTCATTATATTTTAACTTTTTTTGACAGTCCACAGAGCTCAAGGCGATGAGACTATTTCCAGCATTAATGTTGGTAGTTGGGATTAGTTTTACGAAGTACATAATTATAATAATCTTCACTTCAATGTGTGATAAAATATATAAATTTTTTTAATATCACTTCTTATTTTTTTCGCTTGTGCAATTATTGTGCTATGAATCACAAGCGTGTAGTGATAAAACAAATAAATAAATATCTAAATTAGTTAAAAAGAAGATTTTAATACAAATACAAAGGCTGCTATTAGGGGTACCTTAGCAGATAACTCGTAGTTAATTACAACAGTGATTTGTATCCAATAGTGTTTTGTAATGAATAGTATGTTTGTAACAAAGAATAATTTATTAAAACTAACTCATATTTTAAACATATAATCATGTATTTTATAGAACTCGTAATTTTGATAGGACCCACTAAAACTACCGACCCTAAATTTCATAGGCACCACCTTATATAAAACTATTATGTGTACTAAATTTAACATACTTTAACATACTTAATTTAAAATATCAGTTAATTTCCAAAGAATATAAGATTTTATGTTATCAAAATCGGATTGAAAATGGCTCCGATTCCGAATCTTTTATATTTTATAATGACATATCTATACCAATATAATATAAATATAAATATAGTTTTATATTAAATGTATGTATAAAATATTAAACTTAAATGATTTATTGTTAGTCCTAAAATTAAAATATAGAAATAGAAAATTAAGATAATTAAAGAAAATTTTAAATTGTTGGAATATTTTTTTGAAATATAACTTAAGAAAGTAAATAAATTCGAAATTTTAAGAATATGATAAAAAATATTTAATTTAACTTACCTGATACTGATATGATTAAGAAAAACTCATTTTGGCTGGATTATATAAAAAAAAGCATGAAATTATTTTCATAACCATACACTAAAAATCCACTATTAATTTTCACTAATTTTGTTTTAATACTTATCTTTTAATTTTAATTTGGAATATTAATACATATATTTTTTTATAATTAACACTTTATTTTTATATTTTATTTATTAACTAAATATTTCCACACACAAAAAAAAAATTGAAAATTTTCAATTTCGATACACATTTTTAAATCGATTTTAAATACGCGAAAAACTAGGAAAACTCAGATTTTTTTAACATATTTCTAATTAATAATTATTTAAAAACATTTATTTTTTAATATATTTAAAGTTTAACAAGGTAAAATGTTAATTTTAATAATTTTTATTAAATTTATTCACTACCAAATACCGAAACGTCTTTTCGCACGAACAAATAAATTTTAACTGAGAAAAAGAGGTGTGTCTAAATATTATTAAATGGATTAAAAAATTGTTGCATAAAAAAGCGCGCGAAATTTGAATTTGAATATTTCGGTAGATGTATATGAGTAAAATATTTAAATTATGTAATTAACGTCTTAATAAATTAAATTTTTGTGTAAATTACATTAAATTTAAGTATGGTTAAAGGAATATCTCAATTGAAAGGTGGTATTGATCTATCAAATAATATAATTAATAATTATCTTTGTGGCTTTAGAGCTAGTATTTCATATGTTCTAGATCTGAGCATATAGTAATTATATAACCTGAATGAAATTTGACACACATGATAATTTCATTATGTACTTGCTGCTTGCAAAATTTAAAATCGGTAGTTCAGTGGGTCCATGTTAAGATCCAATTATATTTCATAAGTTCAATGCTCTCTACATCATACATTAATTGCCACCCAATTCCAATTATATTTCAAATTTCACACTGAATTACCTAATGCTCCATTTTTATCATTTAGCTTTAGTGGATACATTGTAAACTAATATATGAGCAGCAAAATACCTATACATAAACCTACATATCTAAATAAGTTAATTTGCACTTGAAAGTTTTGTGTTAATTAGTTAACTACTACAACTTCAAAGCATTTTATATTTACGTGAATCCCCTAAAATCTAAATGTTATGGTCTAAAAACTCAACTGATGTTATGTCAGAAATTGTAAATTTATTCTCGTTTAAGATTTAATTATTTTATTATTAGATTCTAGTATCTAGTCTATAGTACGTAGTATTAAAAAATAGGTTTTTGTTACTATATAATAAATATACTTAAATTCTTCACTCCTTCAGTATAACATAACAAATTCAATTATTTATTTTATATTATTATTAATGTACCTAATTAAAATCAATTTTCTTTCCTTGAAATAATTAAATGTTTAATGAAAATGAATTTAATTGGCATAGAATGATAATATTCCCATACAGAAAATTGGTTATAAAAAATCTATACAACTTTTTCATACATTGTAAAATTGTACATCTGTGAGTTTTAACAGCTGCTGTTACTATATAAATATTTTCTTGTTTTCCCTTAGTTTTTCCAATAATGTTTGCAACATTTTTTAACCTGAATTTATTTTAAGTATTAATTTAAAAAAAAAATACTCCTTGTTATTATAAAAAGTAAGTCTTCGTTCTTTTTGGTTTTACAAATTCCTTGAATTACATACTTTTAATTAGAAATTTGAAGGTAACAATTTTTATTTCTTATGTAATTGTTTCTATTTCTAGTTTTATATTATATATAAAAAAATTATTTGATATTTTTTATATATCTATTATAAAAGACTGTAGCTGAAGGATATTTTTATATAGTTAATTTTATGGTAACCCAAATTCCTGATAAAAAATTTACTATTTAAAGACCAATTGGCTAAATATGATTTTTTTTTTCATCTTGTAATTTTTTTCAAATTAATAGTAAATATTTACGGATTAATTAAAGCCTAAGCGGAAAACGTAAAATTGCAGGCATAAATTGGAAAACGTTTAGCCTATAATCGTGAAATTCGTGCTTTTAATAATTAATATACCACGAATAAAGAATATTTTAAATAGGATCTTGTAATTTAGACAATTAGATAATATAGATGTTGCAGTATTTCAGAACTCCCTTAAATTTTAATTATTCCTCTTTTCTGGCATCATAAACAATGCTAAAAGAACTGCCAAAATTTTTAATGTATGAATTAAAATTGTCGACAATTATGGAATTGAAATTGTCTATTATATTTTTTGTGATAAATGCTAGATCTATACTTTATTGGTAACCTCCGGGGGACAAGTCATATTTTCTCTCAACTTTTTGGTGTTATTTTATATACTTTAAATAGGAAATTGTTAAAAAGTCGATAGTCACTGATGACATGATTCGCTAAATCAACAAAACTTAATAAATCTATGTGAAAGCTTCAAAGCCCTATATAAAACAAGTCTTAAAACAAAAATTATTTGTTAAGTAAATTTTTATTGTACAATTTTTGTCCAATAAATCTGAGAGATAACAAAACTTATTTTAGGCTATATTTCTGCAGAAAATGTAATTAAAATAAAATAAAAATATAAAAATAATTTCTAAGAATTTGAATTTTTATAATATATATATTAAAAATAGTTTTTATCAAATGCAATACTAAAATTTTACATATTTCAGTTTTAAAACCAAAGATCCTTTTTATAAATTCAGGTAGGTAAGGGACTAAATAAAAAGGTCTTTGTATCTATAGAGGTGATTTTGTAAATCACAAATTTTAAATCCTTTTTTTATTCTGTATATTCAAATATATTTAATTTATATTAGTATTTTACCTAAGACGGATAATATCTCTTTCAATTATGAAAGGCGGGTACATCAAGACCAAGAAAGGCTTCGTATTACATATATTAAAGGTTGGCTAGGTAATAGTTTCTGTTTTTTTTCTTCAAATATTTGATAGATATCTGTCATAAAAGAAAATGGTTATGGCAATTATTCTTATATAAAAATATTCAATGACGAGATTAAAATTTTTATTATTCATTTGAAATACCGTAGACTGGGGTACTTTTTTGTTTTGTAAAAAAAATTTGAATAAATAACATTGGATTTATTAGATTTTTTTGTTTTTGCTATATGGGTGAATTATTGGTTACTGTCCATTATTCATAGTAATTTTGTGAGACAAATTTAAGTTTGTATTTGAACCGTGCATCGTGGATCTCTAGCTATATGTACAGAATTTATAATTGTATACAATCTAAATTTACCGATAAGGATTAAAATGTTCTGCTTGTACTGCTACCGACCAATTATTTTAATATATGTAGCAAAAATGTTGTTATACTATTATATTATGTATGGCCCGATGTATATAGTAGTCTAATTTAACCCTGTTTTACTGTATATACCTAAGTAGCAAGTACTTAATTATTTACATACAGTAACTTATAAATGTACAAATAAATATATGTAAATTATATAAAATTTTGTGTATTTTAATTTTTAATATTCATACGATTAAAAATAAAATAATTATTGACGTTCTTGAATTTATTATTTATAAACAGGTATTTGAAAATTTATTAATTTGCAAGTAAATAAATATAATATGTATAAAAAAAATGTTAAAATAAATATATAAAAACATCAATTAATAATTTATTTCAATTTATGATTGTATTTCTAGTTAAATAATTAAAATACAAACATTGATTTACATTCACCTATCAATCAAGTTTTGATATAAAAATTACAATAAATCAATCATTTTTTATCGATTGGAGTGTATTGTGCAGAAATAAGACCATTAAAATTTTAAGGAAATAATCTTATGACTAAGTACTTTACTTAAACATTTGAAAAGGAAAAAAAAAACTGCAAGTGGAGTTCTCATAAAATAATACCAAGAATAATTTAATAGGTTTTAGTTGCAGTAATAAAAATATAGAAAGTTTTTATTGGCATCGCTTCGCCAAATTATAGAGAAATGATTTATACATGCAGATTTTAAAGGTGTAGTAGAATATAGTGTTGTGAATTAACTAAATTCATTAAGGCGAAGCGAATAGTGTCACTTTTATTTATAATTGTTAATTTTATTATTTATTTGAATTTAATTGGATTTTTAGTTTTTCAAGAAAACTATTGTTCGATTGTTTGCCATAATTTGTATGTTACAAAGTGAAATTGTAACTGTCAAGAATTCAGCCGCTGCGTAGCTTATGCAGTCCGAAAAATTGCATAAATTTCGGCTGCATATTTATACGATTTTTTGCAGATTGTTTAATAATGAAAAATATTATTATCAGTCATCTTAAATAAAAATTTTGCAGTCTATTTTTGCTGATTGCGATAACACTGGCAGCGTTAGTATTCTGAATTTTAATCGGCGCTGCTTTTGCTAGAAATCTGACAGCAAAAACTGCGTATCGGTTGAATTCTTTACCGCATCCATAATCTATAAACGATTGATTATTCTATTCTGCATCATGCAATTTAATAAAATAAAATATTTTAAAATACTATTTTATTTATTCACTATTTGATGTCGTTAATTAACTTTCATATTTTAAATCGAGAAATTCATAATGTGAATAACAACAATTTTTAAATCCATTATACAATAATGGATTTTTTTAATTAATATGCTAATTTTTATATATTAAGAAATTTAAAATTTATTAAACAATTTTATGATAAAATACCAGTTGGATTACAGATTTCAGACTATAAAATTAAATTAAAGTTTATTTAGATAATTTCTTTAAAGCGTGAAGGTTAAAATAAAGTTAACGATTTTAAGGAAACATTTTGGTATCTAATAAAAAGACAGTTGATTTTTAAAAGTACAAAACTAAGTCGTTACTTATAAGTAGGTAAATCTTGTATACAATTTATTAAAATATTTTGAAATATTTAATTATTTAAATTTTTGGCAACTAAATTTCTTGACATTATTTTATTATTAAAACCCAAAAAGGTCAACAAAAATATCAGACGATAGAAACGCAGGAATTCCTGAAATTCATAAACCCACTCAATATAAAATTGAAGTTCAAAGTTCAATTTTGTGGGTAGTCCTACAGATGAATATTAAAGAGAGTGTCTAGTATCTGGTCTAGTATCTACTGCACCCTTACAAAACACAAATGAATGAATATCGATTTCATTATTTACAATATAATATAAAGACAATTTTAAGCTTGTTCGCTCACTTGGTACACTTTACTATAATACTAGCTGTTAATACCGAAAAATGGCTAACTATTCTTGAAATATAGCAATAAAATTAAAGATTGAGCATATTATAGTCGTACGTATATCAATATCAATTTTAAGTGGTCGGAAATTAATGGAATAATGAATGGTTTGTGTGTAATGAACACTAAAATTACTCTTTTATCTATCAATTACATAAATTTATCCATATTAGAAATTATAACGAATATTTAAATAAATTCTTGGGATGCCGCAGGTTCAAAAACTATGTGATAAATCTGGTACTATCGTGGTACACACTAGCCTTAAAATATTTTTGTTTTGACCTTTAGAATTGAGAATTGAATATTAAAAGACTTTTATAAACGAAGCCATTAAAAATTATTGTTTCAAATGATATTTTCAAAAATCATTTTCCCAAAAAGTTGGATATCCATAAACCTTATTGGTTTACGTAAGATCCAGATGAATTAATATTATTTTTAAATTTACGTATATAATATTTGGAATGAATATAAAATATGACGAGTGGATATAATAAAAAAAAAACTGCCTACATTTTTTGATTGATTCGAATTCGGAACGCCTATCATATTTTTAGCGATATTTTTTTGAATGTCCATCTTTAAATTTATATTCGTTTTTATTTCTCTTTGGATATAAAACACTAATAAGATATTAAAAGTAATAAACTAAACATAACTTTATATCTATCTAGATATGCTTTTATGTTGGTTTGAACTCAACATTTTAGTTTTTATTATAATATTAATTTTTTTGCGGTGGGGTACAATCCTCACCTTGTGGCGGACTTTTTTTTTTGTTATGATGGTTTGTGGTCGCATCAAAAAAAAATATACCTATAAATTATATAAGAACTTGATATGTAACGCATTTATACAAATAAATTACTCTGGGATCTGGGATGCATTTGATATAATAAAAAAAGTTATATTTAAAAAATTCAACATTATTTCCTAATAATGGCTAAAATGTATCCTCGTATAAATGTAATTCTCTTAGCATAACGATAAGGGCGGCAGTATTAGTTTCATATTATTTATGTTTATATATTTTTATTGCAAAAAAAATATATAATTTTTAATAAATATAAAATAAAATAAAATATTTTAATGTGTTGTGAAAACCGAAAAATATTATGTGAAAAGAATTAAAAAGAGGACCGGCCGGCATCAATCAAAAGTTTTAATATTTTAATTTATTTTTTATTTAGTTTATATTATTTTTTATAATCAATAAAATGTATATAAAATTAAATTTCGAATTTGATTTTAATGAAGTCTTATCGTTACGTATATATTTTTGTTAACGTCAAACGAAATAAATATCGAAAACGTATATGAGTTCCCTGGTGCTATCTGCTGACCTATGTATCTATAACTGACTGAATAGTTGAAGACAATATGTAAAACCAGTGTATGAAAAGAGTATGATGGGCATCAGTTTCTCGAAATACGAATTTACGGATATTCAATGCATTTGTTAAATCTATACAAGGATATTTCATTAAAAGGATATCGGCAAACTACAAGTATTTATTTGTAAGCAAAAGTTTGCGAAATAATATGCAGAATATTATGGAGCCATATAACAAGAGCTTATCATAGAATACAAATAAAAATATATAGATGGATATGACACTAAGTTAATTATCAATTATTCAATATCAATGCAAAGTTCAATAGCAAAGCAAGTACTTTAGAATATAATCTTAAAAAAAAACAGATGTTGCACTGCTAAAAAATATATGGAGAAGAAAAATACGAGTAAGATGGAAACTTTTTATATACAGAAGCAATATCCTCCCAAGTGAAGTCAGCAAAAAGAAAAAAATATTTAAATTTAAATTTCACAGCGAATTGCGAAAGATTGGTTCAGTAATTATTGAAGTTATGGTGATTTTTTTTAAGTATTAAGAAAAATACGATCAGTCAAAGATCACCTTTAGACATGGACTATAATATCATCTAAAAAGGAATAAATAAAGATTACTATACTGAGATACTGCGGGGCTATCTAAAGAAATAAATTATATAAAAGGATTAAACATTTTAAATATTCGGAATTTTGTCATTTCACATTTCAATTATTATGTAGACGGATTAACATTATTAATGATCTCTGTACCTTTAGTTTGTGATTTTAAAAAAACATATAAAAATATAAATTTTGTCCCTAAAATTGGTTTCAATCAACAATCCCTAAGTTATAATAAATAATTCATTAAAAAAAAGTATTTTATGGCGCATGCCCTTTATTTGTATAAATGAGCCTATGGCCATTAACACATAAGGTGTAATAATGAAAAGAATTTTCTATTTATTAGGGTAATCCAATGTCAGATTCAGATACAAAACTGCTTATCATGTATTTTAACATTGAATAGCTAAACAATACACAAACAAAAATTGTTGTTTTTTTTCACCCTGAATGAAAGTATCTTGCTCTACATTGTTGAATTATCCTTAGTTCAATGATCCTTTGATATTTTTTAGGGCATTGAAAATGGTTTTTTATAGGGGTTTTATTTTTTGTATATCTTACTTTGTGTCGAGATTTATACTCGTAATTCTTGTATAACCAACCGCAAATGTAGGATTATTAGATCTTGTGTTTTACATTGTTGAGTTATTTTTCTGTCTTGATGGTATTACAGATGGTATGAAGACCCCAAAAAATTTTGGATGACTTATTTTCATTTATGCAAAAATGAGGTAAGTGTTAATTTTAACATATATTTATAAATATTTATATTCGTATAATTTGTCCAATTATTTTCGGATTATATTATAAGTAATTTGGAAGATTTCTCACATTGTAGTTTTATATGTGATAATAACATGAAATCTAGTTTTTCTTATAATTTAATATTAAAATGTTGAATCAATTTTTATTGAAAATTTCAAAATATCACTGCCAACAATCATGAGTTTTGTAACTTATTGTTGAGCTGGGAATATCTGGAAATATAGAAAGGATTGGAATAATAAATTGAAAAAAAAAATAGAATAAAGATTAAAAGCGATGAGAATTGACATGTTATTTCAGATTCGTAAACGAGGAATATTTACTATACAAAACATTGTAAACGAAAACGAATCGTTTAGGATTGATCTAACAGCCTGTTGTCATATATGATAATTATTATCTATTAGGTTTGATTGATCAATTTACATTTCTATATAAATTTCAAAAATCAGATACTAAAGATTTTCTTATTCCAATAATAAATATAACATAAAATCGAAATTGCTTTATTTTTTATATACAAATTATAATTATATTCAAAATTTGGTATGAAAAAAATATACCAATAAAAAAAATATTATAAATCCAAATGAAACTAACTTCAATTCAACAGATTAACAGTACCAAATTGCTCTAGAGCAGTTTGTTCTTGTCAGTGAAACGTGCCATAAAACTTTTTATTTTATACACTGTTAATTCACTTGAGATCAAATGAAAATTTAATTAATATAATTATGTATATAAATATACTGAAAATATGGAAAATATTGAAATAAATTGTTAAATCAATAATAAACGAAGTCATATCATAAAACCATTTCCGCACATATAGAAAATAAAATATTTATATTTTGTCAAATTCTTATATACATTTTTCATAGACTTTTTCTTCATTTATTTAATTTTGAAACGTTCAATCTTACCGCGTTTTAATTATATTTCAAAATAATAAATGAAATTAAAAACGCATCACAAAAAAATTGTTGATAACTGTCAGAAATTCACATTCTTTTTATAGATTTCACTTAAAAGTTTTTAAAAAATAAAAACTAATGATATAATAATAATTTAGAAATCTTCCAAGTCAAAGTCTCTAGAATTAATTTCCACACAACACTATTAATGTTCGTCAAATCAAAAAGAAAAGTATGATATTAAGGAAGGTGCTCATATGTATATTAAAAATTTATGAAATATTATTTTAAATGAAATGATTTCTTTTTATTGAATTTCCAAATGTTCCCTGTTTTTATACATTCGTCTTCTTCCACCCATCAAATCGTAATAAAATAATAAACATGTGTTCGGCTTCGAATGTCACTCAAAAGATCTTTCATTATAAAAATAACTTCACAAAAAATTGACATTTCATACGAGTCTAGCAGCTCAACAATGTAGAAAATTCATAAACTTACGTAAAAAAGCAATTTATAAAAAAATATTTTATAGAATTTTACCGATGATATGAGTAATAATTATTGTAATTCCTGCCAAAAATAACCATTAAAATTTGAAATATGAATCTAGAAATACTTTTGAATCTGAATCATAATTTTCTAGCAAAAATAGAAAATCAGTTATTAAAATTATTTCTGTACGTCTGTCTGGACATTGTAAGGTAACCTACATAATGACGCTGTGTATAAGATTGGTAGCATATCTCACCCTAAGCCACTGATAGATCATATCGTTACTCTGTACATGTACTAATTATATATTTTTAAAATTTGATAATCACCATAAAATTAATGTTAGACCGCTTCTTGAATAATAGATAGATTAGAATGTAATTCCATCAGTATCACAATTGTTCTGTTTTAACTCAACAGAGATTAACAGAGTATCAAAATTTTTGTTTAAACTGTATTTTCTTGGGGTTAGACTTATCCATTGTAAAATTTTTAAAGCAAATACGAAATGGAACTGAAATAAATCCCATAGATATTAAACACCTGCACAGTATTTCAGCTACGCGGTCTATTTTAGATTAATGAATCGCAATATGAGCTTTGAATTTTTGTCTTTTGATGATCCATTTTCTTTTTCTATTATTTATATAAATAACACAATTCAGATTGAAGGCGTTAAATATAATGGAAATTATTATTGAAATATTATAGTTTTTCTTTCGAGTTTGTTAAAAACTTTATTTTAAATTAGTGATGATTGCAAGTTTAGGTGACACCTTTATCATTGATGGCAACATCCGTGAAATAATTAAAGATTTTTTAACGCTTTAAAAAAAATTCCATTCATAATCAATCAATGTTTCGAATGACATTTAAAACTGAATAAAATAATAAGTAATAATTTAAATTGAGAAATTATAAGAAAAGTAGAAAACAATCTAATTATTTAATACTATTTCATTTACATACTATGAGGACCTATTGGGCTTCGTAGTCTTTACATTTGTGCTAACCAGTGTTACCGGTATAACTTTTTAAATTGAATACATATGCGTATTTTCCTGGAAACTTTAGAAGAGTACCATCATCATTCCTCATTGGATTAAAAATACTTGGGTATACATATTCTTTAAGCCATGCAGGAAATAATTAGATTATTTTTCCTTAATCCCTTAACCAAACTGTATAGTAGCGAAATATTTGTTTCCTCGATCCTTTCTAGAAGAAATGGTAATTAAATCGTCATCATTTCTTATCCAATTGTTTTGTCTGTTAGGTATTATTTGAAGCTTCAATTTTCTTACTGCCTGTTAATAAATTACTTTACATACATACTTTGTTTCCTGCACTTGACATCATTTATCTTAATATATTTTTCCTAAAACCACTAAATAGTTACTATAAAACCATAAATTGAAAAAGAATTTGTATAAACTTTTTCCACTTTCAAATGCTTATTAAAATTGTAATATTAGTTTGTGATCAATTGATTACTCATCCAGTCTGTCTAAAATTTTAAAGCTAATTTAAAAATATTACTGATATAGACATCAAAATTAGCAAATTATTTTAAAAATGTTAACAATACATTTCCGGTTACCCAATTCTCTGATTCAGTGTTCTACGGTCCATACAATTTCCAAACTTCCAGCTTTTTTTTACATTTACTAAAGGTCTGTTTATACAAAGCAGAAAAACCATAATTATTAATTAATTCATCAACAATTTAGGAATTTAACACGAAAAATATACATTAATCAGAAATTTCAATTTTGAGATTTATCTGGCCTTTTATTTTCATTATTATAAGATTGTTTTGTTGTTGTTGGTTGGTTGTACATACATGATATTTGTATCTTCTTTAAAATGTAATATTTTCGGTTTAACAGATGTTTGTATCTCTACAAAACATTTTTGTCTTCTTTTGTCATTTTAAAAATAATTAAAGAAAATTAAATTGTAATAAAAGATTTAAAAATATTCAATTTTTTGGTTGGCCTCACCCGTAAAGGTCGTTAATATTAGATTTGAATTGGTAATTTTAAAGTTTGAATTGTAAATTAATATACAGACAAATTGCGTACAAACTTAACATAATATGAAGCCGAATATTATGCTGTGCATTATTAGTTAATGAATGGGAATATAAAAATTCCATTTAATTTTTTTTTAATAAAACCACAAAATTTAAAAAAAAAAAAAGAAATCATATTTAAGAAAATTATTATTTGTTTGATGTATGTTTTATGTTTAATGTTTTCAACTCAACGCTTTTATCGGTTGACTCATTTAGTAATTTTTAAATGTAATTTTTTAGGTTAGGCGTTAGGCGCTTTAATTCATAAATAATGACAAAATGAAAAATGTCGTTTTTATTTATTACTTATTTTTTTAAATCTTCTTAAAAAATGAAGTTTTAATGGAGAATTTTCTTTTCTTTTCTTTTCTTTACAGGTACACCAATTAATCGTCTTCCAAAATAATGGCAAAATCAGTTTTAGATTTGTATGAAATTTATAAGCTGATGATCTAGTCTACATTTGATGTCCATTATAAATCAGTTAGATGAATAAATAGAACCGGATTTCGTAATATTTTGAAATTGCTGATCGACTGTTTAATAAGTGGTACTTAATATAATATAAAAAAATTATGAATCATTTCGTTCTCATTATTCGTATTGGAATGTAACACAATTTGCTCAGTTTTTATTAAAATTGAAAAAATATATTACATTATTATATAAATATTGCCATTTGTAATAAATTTGTATTAATAATGAAATTAGGAATTCTCGCGGTTTTTCTGTTAATTAAATAAACAATGAATTTTTTATGGTTTTTAAAATATTTATTTATTTATTTTTATTTATTTATTAATTTTTTACACGTTGTTGCACATATGTTATTTCAGTTAATTTCCAGTGAAATATGATTAAATAATTTTAATTAATTTTCTTATAAAAAAAAAACTGTTCGTGTTTGTTTTCTAATTTTATGAAAATTTAATGCATTTGTGACAATCTAACTTACCAATACTCACTCTCATTAGCTTCAAGTAAAATCTTTTAAAAGTGTAATATTGTATAATTCACGAATATGACAGAGTCCACTCTATTTAACACAGAAAAATTTCACTATTTTATGACAATTTTTATCAATAAAAATAATATTTTAAATAAAATAGACGTGGTTTACCACAAGAGGTACGGGCATTGATAATAATTTTCTCTGTAAACTTGTAAAATTGTTGATATATTTTTACTACGTCCCGCTTTGTTTTCTTTCATTCAGTATAAAGCTGGACCATACGTTTTTAAATAACAATAATTTCATAAAAATACTTAAAATTACATTTATCATTTTTATGCAAAAATATCATGGGGAAAAACATTTTAATATTTTTATGGGTGTAATAATTATATATATTTTGCGCTCAATAAATTGAAAACATACAGAACTAATTAAATGAAATATTTCAAATGCAATCACACCGTCTCATGTCACACTATTAACTTAGTAGATGCTGATGTAGGTCGAAGAGTACGAGGAAAAGATACTATTTTAAGTATTTATGTGTTTAATAGTGCAATTTTTGAAATATTTATTATTCGTTGTCTATATAATCTTCATTATCTTTTTATAGTAGATTTATACAATATTAATTACATTTATTTGTCTGTTGGTTACAGACAGTGCACTAATTTTTATAAAATATTATTTATTGACAACTTATTAGAATTTCGAATTTCATAATCTAAGTGACAAAAATATTTTTATAGGTATAGTATAAAAATTGAAAAATTGTGCAGAATATCAACAAAAATTAACATTTAACGATGATATTTATTATTAATATGAGATAGAATGAATAATTTTTATTATTGAAATGATTTGAACTTAAGATATTCGGAAATTATCTATATAAGCTTAATATTTTATTTGCTATTCAAATTCAGTTATTTTTCATAAATTCGGCTTAAGAATAAGATATTTATTTTTAGCAATAAATTAAGAATATTTTTCAATAAATTATAATTTTTATAAAAGTTGGACGATTGCAATATTTTAATAATATACATTTGGGCTATGCTTAGAAATAATAAAAAGTTAGTTAAGATCTGAAAAAAATAGCTTACATACAAAATTGAAGAAAATCTTAATTAAATAATCATATAATTCACATAACCAAAATGTTATTAAATTCGGGATAATTAACCTTATTTAACACCCTTAACAGATTTAGAGAAGAATAACAAACTCAAAGTAAGTGATTCCCAATTAAATCAAAACACTTTAAAGTATTCATCATTAGTTAGAAAATATCCTATACCATAAATTGGTAAACTTCAATATTTTTGTGTAGTTAAACAAAAATTTTCGGGTTACAACAATTTATTAAATTTGTTACATGGGTACTAAATTAGGAAAAGTGTTGTCAGCTGCTAGTATGACACCAAATATTAAAAAACTATTCGATACCTTCACACTTCAGAGCTTCAGACTATCAAACATAGAGTTATTTCAGACAGTACATGTTTTAAATGACTGTTTCTAATTCAACAAGTTTTCTCGCTTACTTTCTTAGTAAACTGTTGCACAGAAGCACTAGAATTTCTAAAGATTAATGAATTATTTTATTATTTGACAATATAATTTGGTTTTGTATGACTGAGTGTTGTAATTAAATTATTTTAAATGTATTGCCATCAGTCATGACGATTTCCGCTGCCAAAATATTGCTATTTTATGTAATGATTGTCAGAATATAAAGAAGAAAAATGCGGAATTATTTTAAATTAATATTTTTATATAATCTTTTGCACATAATTATATGTATTTAAATAAAACTGATCATTTTACAAATTCAAATTCAATTTTATATATTTGAGTTGGCACGGTTTCTATGTTCAACTGTCATCTATCGTCGTATCGATAGTGTAATTCTAATGTTATTTATAATATTTCAAATAATTTTAGATTTTATTCAATTTGATTAGTTAATATAGTTTTAACCATTAATAGCCTTTTTTAATATACCATTTTCTAGTACAATAATTATTTGTAATGATATTTGATACATAATTTTCAAAATTCCTTTATTAGTCCATTCAACAAAGATTGTATAAAAGTAAAAAAGCCTAAAAGTTTATTATTTATTTCGAAAAACTGAAGTATATTATTCTATGAAAGTAGAGTTATGTAAAATTTCTAGTGTTTTAATTTTCATTTTAATTCCTTTTAGTTTAAATTTATAAACAAATCAAATAGAAAATTTACTTTAACGTATTTATTAAAAGACAAGAATTTTTATGTTTGCCATCAATACAGTTTCCGCTAATAATCAGTGTATATAGTTTAGTCGGTGATACCGATAATTTTATAACCTGTTTTAATGTTTTCCTTCTTTATTATATTTTATTTTCTTCTACATATTTTATTTTCATAATTAAATACTGGAACTAAATGTATATCTACTTAATTGATTGATCGCAAATATAGACAATAAAGAAGTAAATATGAAAAAGGAAATTCAATACTAAGAAATCATATATTTCATATAATTGTTGAATTAGCAGTGATGCCTCTGGCTTATTGATTTAATTTAAACTGAATATATTTATAAGAAATTACAAAAATTTATTCATTTCTTGAATCCATTTTTTTGTTGTAAAATATAAATAAATCAATGATAAAAGGATATAATCATTAACCCCTTAGCTAATATTGTTATACGTCTTGTACGTCAGTGTGGATATATAGTGATTTAAAGAGACTTCAAATATTTAATATTATTTATGGTATATTATATATATCTCAATAATTTCAAAAAGCGTTTTCAAATTGAAGCTTTAAAAATGAGTAGTTATCTTATGTTGTGTAATTTAGTCTGGTTATGATTTTACTGGAATTAAAATCGTACAAAACGCTGGTATCTCTAAACTGACCGGCGGAAACCGAATAATCTTTTCTGTAATTTTAGATCACGTGCGATATATGTCCTAAATATGGTTAAATATTTCTAATCTGATGGGTTAGAGTTGAAGCTTTTTCAGTATAGATTTAGTTTAAAATTTATTTTCGTAGAGACACAAATGTTTAAATTTAATTAAATGCTATGAAAAATAATTTTAAAATATCTTTTGATATTCTCAAACTTGCGGTTTTCTGTATTTGTATATTCTTTATTTTTTAAATTTTATAAAGTTTTCCCCGCCATCGAATTGAACTTAAACTTACGAATAAAAACTTTTAAGTGAATTATAAAAACATTGCCAATTGCATCCGCACATATTAATATTAAAATACTTCAATTCCTTAAAACAAACTGTATTGAATTTGTTTCTGTCTGGCCTATGAGTTAATCAAACCCAAAGGGTTCGAAAGATTTTATTTTATTTATATTTTGAACGGACATTGACATTTGATTGATGTATTTTTACATCCTACACCATTTTTATATCGTTCTGGGTTTAGCACAATCAGAAAGTAAACATTTTTTTTTGTTGAATGTTGAATGATTAATTTATTTCGTTTTCCAGAAAAAAATGAAATATAAAAATTTAAATTAAATCTTCCTTAGAAATATAAAATTTTACAAAAATCAATTTTATATAATTCAGATTTATTCATTTGTAACCGGCGAAAAGTATGATATTCAGCGTACGGAGATATAGGTTCGCTCCTAATAAAAAAGTCCATAAAAATATTTATGAATGAAAAATAATAACATAAAAAAGTTAATTATTTTTTCGTATTTTGTGTGAGATAAATTGATCACGTATTTTTAGCACTATTTCAAAAATTAGACAAATGTGGTTTATGTGAATTTGGATTTTTGTTCAGGGTCTACTTGATAAAGTAAATTTCACTTTAATCGTAAGAAATATTGGTAATTGATATAAAAAAAATTCAAAGTTTAAATTTTACATGTCATCATTAGGTGTAATTTTTTCTATATTCAAATTTAAATTGTAGGAAATTATAAATTTGGCTTTTTAAATAATATTAATAGTCAAAATGCGTTAATCCTAACCAGACCATAAACAGATTATTGTCGAATAATTTATGGCCGTAATTGTAAACAACAAAGATGAATCGATTGCGACTGTAAAATTTGTAGAGTAATTTTTAACAAATTAACAACTTTATAAAATACTAAATCTTTGAATGTATTAAAAAGTAATAGTTTCAGAATTAAATTATCGCTTAAAAAGTATCAACAGGTGTGCAGCAGTTGTGGAATTTTCAAGTGCTTATTTAAATTAATATTAAACTAAATTACTCCGAAGTGTCACAGAACCGTGTTAAAGATAATTTGTGTTCTGAAATTGAATAATATAAATGTTATAAAGCCAATAAAAAGTAATATTTAAATTTGCATTTACGAAGTAGAATAAACAGAATTTATGGAGTTTGATTGAATGACAAATAATTTTAAACTTAGCAAAATGTAATCATTCAAACTTTTACAGTGACACGAGGTCTGTACAATCAATAGAAACTAATGAACCTAATTATACACACTCAAATGATTATATTTTATAAAATAATAAAGGTGTCAATATGTTAGGTTAGGTTGAATAGAATGTGTGGCATTCAAGTAATAAATAAGGGAGCTCCAAATTAACACCGAGTCCATTTCCCAATAAGGTTGTTATTTTTCTTAGAAGAGTGCTAATTTTTAAGTATCAAATTCTAAGAAATGTTTTTGCCACTCTTTCTTACGTTGCTTTCTTACGACACTTTATCATTTGGAACTATATCATTTCAGCAAATATGATTTAAGATACTCAAAATGCACTGTTTAAATGTTGATGTCTTGCTGAAACCTGAAAGTAATGTACTTATCACTACATCTTTAACTACATATCTAAACGTTACAGTTTGTTATCAGTCTTAAGTTCATAAGAGATCTATTAAACACGAGAGCAATGCAATAGCAAAATCTCAACTTATTTTTAGGGTATATCATTTCCGGTGGTGCTTTCAATCTAATAAAAACAAAAATCTTATGTTTTTATCGAAAGTAATTAAAAAAATGCTGAAATGATAACATAGACTGACAAAAGTAAATGAATATCGTATAAAATACAAATTGTACTAATATAGAAATGTGCTAACTTATTACTAAAAAAAAATCATAATTTTTGACACATAAATAAAAATATATGTCTCACCTGTGCCGATGATGGTGCGACGACCACGCCAGAGATTCGATCAACATATTGTTTATCCAAAATGGGTTAAGTTAAAAAGTTCCGACGCGTCGTCGTTGTTGGTTTTTAATCTTCTTTCTGCACACCACCTTCTTGATTCTGATGTTAAAAGTTTAATATTTTTTTTTTATTTGCATGAAATTTCTTTTAACAAATACCGAAAAAATATGTGTATAAATTGTACTATGAGGTTTAGAGCAGTACTCTCCTTATTGATGTTTTTTTACTAATTTACCTTCATCATTTCATTATTTACAGAGATATTTGTTTGTTAATAGATTCATTTTGTTTGTATTTGTGATCTTGACTTGATTCTTGTCCATTCCTTCCAACATATTGGAAATTTATGTTGAATAATCATTAAGTAAAAATTAGTTAAATATTTGAATAATCAAGAATTTATTGATTTGATTATTTATTCCTTCAATTCAAATGTTCACGATATTAGGAATATATGGAATTTAATTTAAATATTTTAAGATTTTGGAAAGTAAAGACAACTCCCAAAAAAATCGTTATTTCAAATTGACCTTTTTAAACACTTTTTAAATATCGTTTTAGCATCTAGCTATAGACAATATTTTACTTTTGTTGAATGGTGCAAGCGTGCAAGTATATGTTGAATAGGAGTAATCTCTATGATCTGAAATTTTAGATTGCCTACTTGCCGATTATTAGGCAATATATTAGTGTATTTTATAAGCCAACAGTTAATAATTATAAAATGTATATTAATAATTAACTTGTTTAGAAAAAATTACAATATAAAAACTTAAGATTAAGCATGATTCTCCGTGGTCTCTACTCCGTTCGGAATATTGATTCGGGATATATTTTCCTGGTTTTTTGCAATTAATATTTAAAACATTAATTTCTTTTATTTTTAATTTATTTATACAGCAGCATAAAATTTAATTAATTGCATTAGTATTTGAATTAATTAAATTATCATTTTTAAATTGCATTGATTATTCAGATTTAATTTTTTTCCTAAGCTTATAGTTTTATTCCAATAACATGCAAAAATTTAGAGATTACATAAAATAAAATTTCAGTTTAAATAAAAATAATTCTTGACATTAAATATAAATTTTTATTATGCAAATTCTTAGATCATTTAAATTAATATAGTTTTTCTACGGTTTAATTGTAAAAGTATTGAAATTATCCTACATTACAAGTTCCATAAACAATTTTATTAGATTTCGTTCATCTTTATGTAATATTATAATTAATGTACGCATTTAAATTATATATTTTTGAAATAAAAAGTCATAAAAATTTCGGTAATATAAAAATTCGGCTTCTTTGAAGATATGGTATATTTTTAGTACACGATGTCATAATGAAAGACATTTTCAGTTTTATGCAATTTTTATTTTAATGAATTCAAATTCACAAAAGTGAAAAATCATAAAAAAAATATTTTTGTAAAACAAGCAATAAAATAATTTAATATACTTTAATATAAAATGCATAGGGACGATCCAAATAACCAGACTTTGCAAAGCAAACTATTATAAAAAAAATTAATATGAATTTATTCGTACCCCATGTCAAATGTGTATAGTTTCTAGAGACGAACAGCCTGATTTAAAATCGGACTGTATACTCTTTTCAAATAAAAGCTGTCATTAAACTCTATGTGATTATTAAAGAAAAAATAAAAATTTTATTATATTTTTAGATCCAATTTGTTATTTAAATCCAATTTAATACTAAGCTTAATCATAAAAATTAAATTTAAAACTATAATTTTCTAATTTCTATACTAATCTTTTTTCTAATTAATATTAATTTCGTTTCAGTTCTTGCTACATTGGACTTGAGAAATGAATTTTCTATATCATTTTATCATCAGATTTTTCTATTTGTAGACAATTTAGTTTTTATCTTCAAAATAACAATCGATTTTCAGAGTTCAATCAGAAACAAACTTTTATAGAAGTTAGCTAGTGAGAAATCTTGTACTGGTTAATTCGCTGAACGTTTTCGATGTCACTGTTTTCTTAAAGTAATTTGTATATGTTTGATTGTGAAATAAATAAATTAATTGAAAATAAAGAATAAAAATTTGTATTTTTATTATACATTTATATTTGAATATTTCGAATGTACTTCGGAATACTAAAATACTCTATAGTATTTATAGTTAAAATTTACAATGATTCCGTAATTTACAATGATAATTACTAATTTATACGTTCTTTTGTAGACAAGATACATGACTGATGTCCCAAGAATAACACAAATAAAAATTACGTTGAAATAATGCTTCTTTTATGCATTAAATGTTCAATATTATTTTTTTCTTTTTGAATCTAAAATTAAAATAATGTAATTTTCACACCCTTTTGTTAAACTGGGTCAATTTTAATTTGAGCCTTTCATTGCCTCATAAATACTATCTATATTTAACTGAAATATACATAAAGATAATTCATATATTTTTGGATACATTACGGATACATTATGATTGACATATCCATGATGGGCTAAATTAAATTAAATAAATACAAAACCTAATAAAAATGTACATATTCCATTATTTAGAAAAATAAAACTATATATAAAAATTAGAAATAATAAGTAGAATTAATAAACTTTTTTTAAAAAACAAATATCAGAATGAATTGACATATCAATGAAAATATCTTAAAAAGCTGTTTCACTTTTTTTGCATCCATAAAAGTAATTAAACCAATTTTAATTTTTAAGTAATTAATTATTTAAATATATGTTATAAAATATTTATATAAATATATTTGGTTTTAATAATATTTTTATAAATATGTCCAAGTCAGGATAGGACTAACTAGAAGGATTTCTTTTAATTTTTAATTCAAAAATATAAGTGTAATTGTCCGACAAAATCAATTTGTATACTCGTATAAGTAACCAACTCCACTGCCAAGTTAAACCTGGATATCAAAATGATAAATATAAATTTTACTTTGAAATTAATGTAATATATGATTAAGTTTTCCAGTTGAATATCTTTATCCTTTTAATTTATAAATTTACTGGTAGATTATATATTCTACTGTAATACTATATAGCAAATCGACTTAATTGTGAATCAAAAGAAGCATTAATTATTAATCCTGAATGTTTTTAACATATAGATCTGAGGAACTAATAAATATACAATAATTTGAAGTTATTGTAATACAGATAATAGAAAAAAGGGAACTAATAATATTTTTGTATATCTTTTCTAGTTAAGGATTAGAAAATTTTCTTCACACTATCTTTATTTAGAAATATGATTTTTCATGTTGTCAAAATGTTCATATACCAGAAGAGGTTAGGTTAGACAGATCAATGTCAATTATAAATTGGTTATAAACTTTAAATGATAAATCAATATTCAATAAAACTAACATTGAGAAGTTATGTCTTTAACAGAGCCAGAGTTTTGTAAATAAATTATTTATTTTCTATTTATGGACGGAATTTTTTAATGTAATGTTGATTTAATTTTCTTAATATTTACATTTATAAGAAAACGCCTTTAATTTTTATGCACTTATTCATGTCCAATATTGGAAATACTAAAAATATATTTAAAAGTCAAACATAAATGAAGATGTATAAAGATAATAAAGGATTTTTATTAATTAGTAAAACTTTTCTTAAAGTTTATTGCAAAATAGCAAAATGTTTCATATTTTTTTTAACTATTTCCACTTTAAATAAAGTATGAGCTAGTATTTATAATAAATGAGATCTGTATTGTAGTGTAACATCGTTTAATAAATTCAATTTAAGCAACTTACATGTTTTCGGAAAATTGAGAAATAATGTAAAAATAAAAAATATTATTATAAAATGATTGGTTGTGCAAATAAAATTGGGGAAATTTAAATTTATATAACGATTACGACAGAGAAATAAAAGTTATACAAAAATCACTATTATATATATGTATATAAATTATGTCCTTATTACTGCGCATGTATCTCGATTGTTTTCTATCTAAATCTAATATTATACTATATAGATGGAATATGTATATAAGCTTTGTGATATGGAGGCAATATTTCGACTCCACTTTAATACTTGCGTCTTAAAATTGTTAAATATTAAATAAATTTTGTATTTTTTATAATTAATTATCATATAATTATTCCTACAATGATACCAGTAATAAAATATGTAAGTATAGCTTCGAACTCCTCGATCTCGAGTTTCTAACTCTCGTATGCAATCTTCTGTATGCCATTGCCATGCCAATACAGAATCTAATTATTATGCTATCCTATATAGAAGAAAATTAAATTTTTATTAAAATGATTTATTTGTTAATTATGCTTTCTATGTTTTTATGCTTGTCATAAATTTGTAAATTACAAATAATTATCCACCGATAAATAATTAATTTAATCGAATTTTAAATTAAAATACATAATTTTACAACCGACCGTATTTATTAATAAACATAGTTTTGCAGTTTTGCATATATTGTGAAATCTTGATAAAGCTAAAAAATACATAAAAATTCTAGACATTTTATATTTAATTATATTAAATTTTTATATAATACATATAAAAATGTATGTATACATATAAAAATTTCAGTTTTTATTAAATAATTTTATGACACGCCTATACAAATTAAGGCGGAGTTAAATTGTATTAATAATAATAAAAATTATATGATAACACACAACAATAAAACGAAATGATTGGTTCGTTATAAAATACGATGATGCCAAATTTCATAATTATTATAAAATTGATAAAATATAATACAAGTAAAAATTTTATTCATAATTTTATCAGATAAATTTATAATTATTTGGTCTTCCATTTTATATTTTAAATATTTTAATTTTGTGGTATATGTAATTATAAAAATTAAATATTGGTGAAGTTTTTGAATTATTTATCAAATTTTAAAAATTATTATTTATTTTTGAATCTATTTAAAAACCATCTAAATTCATGTGCCTGATATATTACATATACGAAGTCTTGTGATGAATAATGATTTTAGAGCTGATACAGCGTTTTAATAAGCGATTTAATAAGCAGTAATCCAAACCGCCAGCAATGGGCAATGATATTGGACAAAAAGTTTGACAATACTGTTAGATGATTGCATCCCATTCGTTAAATATGCCAATTTATGATGATTAAAATAATTACAATTTCGATTTAAAGACATTATGTTAATTTATATTTTATAATTATATTGAAAAATTTACATATTTTCAATCGTTTAATAAATTATCAACATTTCTCTTGTAACTTTTATAAATTCGTGGACACAAAACGACAACTCTTAATTTCTAATGGTTATATTAATTATGGTAATGATTACCATAATTAATAAAAAATATATTTATTATTATTATTATTAAATTTATGCTGGGATCTATTCTATTTATACAAATAAGAAATATTGTACCTTATTTTATTAAATATTTTTTTTCAAAAATATATAATTTATTCCTACTATTATACTTAAAATGATTGTAATAAAAACGTAGTTCCATCACAGAATATCAATTTGTTCAAGAAAATTGTCATAATTATATATTTAAGAAATACTTTTTACAGTGTACACATATATATTTAGTTTGTAAAAAAATATATACAAAAAACATTTGTCAATATAAAACCATTTTAAAAATGAACCACGTATTTTTTTAAATTTTATTTTTCTAATTTAAATTTTATATAATTTTCAACTAAATAATTAAAATATTGAAATTTATTTATATCTTATTTGTTTAACACAAATTTTCTTTAATTAGTTTCATAAAATTACCTAACAAGCCAACAGCAATCGACGGATGGTATGGAAAGACTTAAACGAGCCCTCGAAGATTTGATGATGAAATCATGGAATATTTTAAATAGTGTCAGTTTACATAAAACTTGCAATTAATATCTCTGAATTTAAAGGGTTTTCAGTAGGTGTGATACAATTGTAAATAGCAATTGCGTCCGATGTCTGGTATATGTTAATTTGTGTTTTTTATATCATTACAGACATACAAATCATAATGGATCGGTATACAAATGAACAACATTTACAACTCGTTCAATTATTTTATAAAATTCGCCTTCAACTGTTGAAACTCAAAGAGCGCTTCGTGAATTTTATGGTTCACCACATTTCTGGGTTTAATGGTTTTATAAACAAAATTGCCATTTGAAAAAGTTCGATTTATATCCATAGAAAAATTAACTATTTAGTTTGTATTTCATGCTGATGGTGTCATCGACCATCATATTTTTCTAAAAAGGATCTTGTTAACAATGTTACTGTCAATGAGTTTCGATATAGAACAAAGTTGAATGATTTTTTTTCCTCAAATTTATGAAAATGATATGTGGTTTGAAGAAGACGGTGCTACATGTGATACTGGTCGTAAAACAATAAATTTTTTGCATGATAAATTTAATGATTCATTTGTTTCACGTTTTGGAACTTATCAATTGGCCAGCAAGATCGTGTGATTCAACACCTTTAGACTATTTTAGGTGGGGGTATGATAAGGCATTGGTTTATGCAGACTTGATGTAATCAAAGTCAACATCGTTATTTTTTTCATAAAATGAACACTAAATCTTGATTTAATTAATAACCAAATCTAAATATTAAACTTATATGTTTTATATGTTATGTATATAGTATATATCAAAATATTTAACGGGTATAAAGCCACTTCCAACTTTCATACACAAAGTCATTATCAATCATACTAATGATGTCTTGTATTAAATATAAAATTATTTCGAAGACATTTTTTATTTAAAATTATTATGTAATTATCAATTTTAATATTGTCTTATTGAATTAATTTTTGGCGTCTTGACATTGTATGTCTATACTCCGTCTAGTCTAGACAGATTTCTATATAGGAACCGTTTTTTTGAGAATATGACAGGCTCACACGATCCAGGAATAATCATCTTGGATTACGTTGTACTGGAAAACTTATCGACAATCGCGGAATTACCTTTACCATCAGACTCTTTATTAAAAAAAATACAATCCCAGAATCTTTGACAGAAAATACATCTGAGTGTAAGACCATCACAAAGAAATCACAATATGGATACACCGAGATCGTGGTTGATTTCTCCACACCATTGACAACCAAACTTATCACCTTAACATTACTGTAACTTAATATTAATACTGATGGCTTAGGTCATTGTCCCACAACAAATGTTTTACTATGAAAGCCACTACTAAATTTATTGCCATTAAATATTTCTTCAATAAAATTAGTAACATAATTAATTTACTTAAGTTTAAGTTATCTTAAATATCATTCTTCAAGTAGTTTTATATAGTAAATTCAAAACGGTAGCAATTTTTCAACATTTCATTCAATAAATTTGTGTTTACATTGAAGTATGTAAATTGTTGAAGTGTCCTAACAATTTACATATTCAATACAAAACTTCAATAAAAAACTTTAATAAAAAAGAAAAAAAAAAAAAAAAATGTCGAGTCATTTTGATGCTCTACCATATTTTTTTTTTTTTTTTGTAATATTGAATAATTTATCTTTAAAGATTTTGTTGTCTGGGGTTTCTTTTTCATTTTTGAAATTCTCAATTAGATTTGAAAGAATTTAATTTAAAGTATGATTAAATTGTGTAGGTAGAATTTATAATATAATACAAATAATAAAAAAGTGATAATAAAAGAGTCAATAAGTTAAATTTATTATTGAAATTAATTCATCTAATGAAATTGAAAAATGCCACCTGTAATTATTCTACTGAGGTGTGCTATACAATAAATTATAATTAAATGTAAATTAAATTTTAATATTTAGATAACAAAAACGAATAATTTTATGAATAAAATATCCAATCATGAAATTAATTTAATGAATAATTTTATATAATGAATATTTAATTTACAAAGCCAGTACACAGTACTGTGCCACTGATATTTTTATGCTATGAATGTAGTTTGTGTGGACTTCAAATATCTAAAAACATTTGAAACCATTCATAAGCTTAATTAGACGGTGAAATATATCAACGGTTGAAGCTTTTAACTGACAATAAATTAAAACATTTAACTATTATGCCGTCCATACATTATCAAACTTGTTGTACAACGTGTTGTGAATCGGGTTGTAAATTTTCCCCACACACACTTCAACTCGTTTTACAACCGATATTGCAACCATCATAAATTAATGTTTTTTTTTTACTATTTTTTATATGTCAATATGAAAATACCTATTTTGTCTATTTTTTAAATAATAATTTGCCTAATCACAAAAATATATTTTTTAATTTACTTATTTGCTTGACAACAATTGCAAACGGCCACTTCAATTTTTAATTTTAAAATATTTTTTTTGGCAGTAAACTTCAAAAATGTCATTTTGGTTGTACAACTTCCCCATACACTATACAACTTCAACCATCAACGAACGACACGCCCACTTAAATTAAAATATTTTAATATTTCTTCAACCGATTTACCAACCGTCAAAATGGTTGTCAACGTGTTGTCAACTTGCCCACACACGATACAACTTGACCAAGTTGTACAACACGTTGTACAACATGTTGCATAATGTATGGGCCGCATTAAAACTCATAGTAAGTTTTTCTTCGCTATTAACAATTAGGTTAGGTTCGGTTAAGAAATGGTTCGTGAAGAGCCATGGTCATCATCTCATCATACATCATGAGAGATCCGGATGAATCAATTGTGGTTCCTGTATCAGGTGTGGTCCCTATTCCGATTTCTTCTTAGAGAGTGACGGCTATTCAGATACTTCTATAGTGTAATTTTAAATTATTGATTACCATAAAATGCAGAATAAATTTATGAAGATATCAGCTTAATACAATCAAACAATGGTATTATTCAGGTTTATGTGACAATTATATGTGTATCTATTATACGGCCTTAGTATTTGAATCAGAAATAATAATGTGATTTTGCAGTTTACTGATCGTCAATTAAATTATACCATATTTAGTTAATTTTACTTATATATTTTGATTAAATTTTAATTACTTTTATTATTAATTCCCTTATTCTTGATTTGTGATCAACGATTTCAAGAATTTTTATAATGAAAGAACATCTTTCAATAAATAAACTTTATATTCATTTATACTTGGAATTTCATAAAACACCAGTTTCGCCCCAAATCTGATTGAAGTTAAACCGAATTTTTTTTATTATATATGAAAAATATAATTTTTACTTTTGATGATAGTTTTTCTTTTGTGGCAATCATAAAATCATATAAAAATGATCAAATTTGATGAGATTTTTATATTTTATGTATATAATAATAATATAAATATAGTGTTCATTTGTAAAGTATGTTTTTTTATACATATGTTAATGGCATTAATCGTTAATCTCTGCCACTTTAATCTAGTCTTTTTATATTATTCTGATACGTTTGATGAATGATTAATGACTGTAACTGGAAAATATTTTATTTATAAATTAATATAAATATATATAGAGAAATATAATTTTAACAAAATCAAACATAAAAATAATTCAGATCTTTTTAATTATTAATCATAATTTTGGGGGCGCCCATATATAAATAAATATTTTTGATCCATTATAATATAAAGATTTGTTAGATGTTTCATTTTAATATCTTTTTTTTATCTTTTATCCTTTTATTTTATGGTCTTCAAAATGATTATTATATAAAAAAATCAGATTGAAAACTTTAAATCTAATAACAAGTTGAATTAGCTTCAGAGTTTATAAGAATTATTTGAAATATATTTCGCCACGAGTTATTTTTGTAAATTATGGAATGGCAAAAGTTAAGTTTTAATAAATATTTTTCTTTTTCGGATGAATAGAGAGTAGAAATTAATTTATTAACAAAATCCATATTGAATCAAATCCATCTAAAAATATATATCAAAATTTACACTTTTGCACTTCTCATGTTTTCAATTTGCAAATAAACTTCTGACTTTGAAATCCAGTTCAGTAAATTTTTCAATACATAATTATCAACCCACTTCCAATGCAAATTAAGCTGGAAGCATAATATATGGATTACCTAACTAAATGGATTAGGTAAGTTCAGTTCAATTCATTAATGTTTAAGTAGTATAAAATGTGTACACGTAAATATTAAAATCATAATTAATTGAAGCTTTTCGAAACGATTTTAATGGAATCACACTATGTGTACCTCGATTTTTCATGCAAATTATATTACAAGTAAATTTGTAATTGATATTTAACGAAAGGGATAAATTGTACTTACAGATTTATCTAAAACCAAAAAGTAAAATAGTCTAGTTATAGTACTGCACATACAAATATTAAAATTTTGGATATTAATTAATATTTTTGACCGAGTCCTTTACTGTCCCCTTGCTATCAAATAATTTCTTCAGTTCATAGATAATATAAATTTAAAATCGCAAAGATTTAAAACTTATCTCATCATTAAATAAAAACATATAGAATTTTTTTTTTCTTATTTTTACAATTTGAAACTGGAAAGATTGAAGATGTTTTTAGATGAAATATTATTTTTTTTATTAAGCTGATGCACAGATTTATCGAACTTTGTTGCAACAACAAAGGAAAAATGCTTATTTCGATATTTAAAATTTAAATAATCCCTAACGAATTGATTTTATGTTGCTTTATTAATTTTAATAATTTAATAGTTATTCTTCGAAATACGATAGTACAAGATTATATGTATGATGAGATGATATTACTATATGTACTTGGACTTTAATATATGGACTATAATATTTGGACTTTAATATTAAACATATCATGGAACATCGTCATATCTTAAAGGGATCATACCTATAAGCTATGGCGATGCGAGATAAATATATGGAGAGGATGAGCAGACGAACGCGAAACAAATTGAAAATCTTTTGGTTCTCTGTATACTGGGTCCCAGTTGGTTCATATATATACATACAGTTGGTTCACTGTATGTATATCATGAAATTTACGAATGGTGCAATAGCAATCGGTATAATTCACTTAATTCTAAAGCTTTGATTTAATCAATCAATCAAAATTCAAAAGTACTAAGGAATCAGCGAATACTTAATACAAGCAATGTTTCATATTGGCAAAGCTTTTGCATAAATTTCAAAATTAAAATTATACTATAATTGCAAAATCTTAGCGAATGAATTTAGAGGGAGGGGAGTTTCATGTTCCTGAGAGTTTGAGTAAAATAACGATTCAAATAGAATTTATGTATAAATAAAGTAGTATAATTCAATAGTTCAATCTTAATCTGGCAATGCTTTTGATGAGTATAGATTCGATTTCAACGCATTTATAGTTACGATTTTTAGATTTTAAAGAATCCAAAATTAGAAAGATCGTAAAGGAATATTTATTATATTTATCACCCTTATAAATCTTATTATTTTTGCACACTATATACATAAAAATCATATTTCTTATTTTATATTTATTTATATTACATATCAACAATTTTTAATATATTAAAACTCATAAAGTTGATTATTTTATTTATTTATTTTTTAGAGGGAGGAACATTTTTTCATTTTTTCATTTTTATATCCTTCACAAATTTTATTATGGTTGTTTTAATGATATTTTGCTATAGTAAGAGTCCATATAGTAACTTTTTGATCATAATTTGCTGCTGAGAAGCATATAGTACACAATGCAGAAGATTTTTCAAAACCAAAAGTCAAATATGATGGGATATAAAAATATGCAGTATGAGAAATGATGTCTAAAATTTGTAATTAATTTCCACCACGTATATCGCTTAGCACTTGTAATCGGATGTTTTGTACATACATTTTCCTCTTGTAATGATTTAATATACTTCAGTCATTTTGTGATCAATTGCTATGTGATTATGATGCACATATACGTTCTTTATTTTTATTGTAAAAGAACAATTTATATTTCATATTTAAAAAAAAAATTAAAAATAATTTTTCATTTACAGTCTATGGATATTTTAAATATATGTAATAAAAATATGACCTTTCAATATCGCTCTTCATTTCACTAATGTCGCATAGATCAATATTCGGAACTGCGAGCTTTGTGCAATAAGATTTAAGGGTCGTTAAAACCATAAAGCAGATACATGAATCCCCACATCAGATCATGAGACGACAGTGACAAGAAACACGAGTGTTATGGTAACGACATATTTGTAACATTGCACATTTTACACCAAAAATGTTTAATACTCCTCATTACTTTCATCATTAATCCTAAATTTTTAAAATTACCTTTTATAATGAATATTTTAAAACATTAAATATATAATTATAGAAAGTAATTAAAATTCTTTTTCAATTAGTAAGTAGTTACATATATAATAAATGTATCCAAAAATACTTCGCATATTTATATTTATAGGGTAAATTTAAAAACGATTTGGGATCAATTCATCTCCGTAATCATTAATCAATGCCAAAATTTTATATACCGAGTATTTTCCCTATACAAAAATCATTTAACAAATTATTTCTTCTTATCAGTATTTTAATTTTGAGTATACTGAATAAATAATTTTGAATATTCATAGAGTTAGATAATGTAAATTGGTAAACAAAGTCGCAGTCAATTGCGATGAACTGTTGTATTTTCGTCCTGAAATAGGTCTATATATTTACAATATTATTCTTGAGTTTATTTTTCTCATAAATATTAAAAATTATTTAAAGAATTAAGAATACAAGAAATATGAATATAAATTAAAAACGTAGGTTGTGAAATCTATCAAGATACATCAGAGTATATAATAACATTTCATTTGTTTAGCATTGACGGTGACTTTGGCGTAGATATTGATAGCGGTTCAAGTTGATACAACTTTAAATGTGATTTTTAAAACTGGGGAAAATGCTATCAGATCACTAATCAAATGCAATTCCCTTGTTGCAATTCAAACCTCTACATATGAGTTGGAATCCATATAAAATTACTAGATCCAAATTGGTCACGAATTCTTTATAATTGAGGCCATATGTTGCCTCTACAACATTGTACCTATAATTGAGACCGTATACGTATGTAAACAAGATAATCCTGAATTATCGAAACCTTTCGATTTTGTTATAGTGTACGGTATATCGCCGAATTTTTATGTAAAGATTAATTAAAGAATGGATCATACCAGAACTTTTTCCAAATGATTGGTAATTTCAAATGAAGATGAAGTAAATAAAAGAAAATTTTAAATTTATAATATATATTAGGTAGTAGACCCTAAATTGGAGAAGCAAGAATGAAATTTATGAAGTAATCTCTGGAAATATGAATTATTCTTAAGAACCACAGTGACAGAAAATTTTTACAGAATATATAAAATATTTCAATAAAAAGAAAATAACAATTTTATATCAAAAATACAAAAAATTTTATAATTTAAAATTAAATAAAAATTATTTAAAAAGGACGCAGATGTGCCTGTCAATTGTCATTTCACCCGTTCATATCGACTATATTTTTTTTGGGAATATTTTATTCAGTAGAGATTTGGAATTTATATATTTTCTATAAACTCATAAAATTTATAATTATCTACAAAGCTTTGATATAATCGCAGATATCATTAATCTACAGATCAAAAATTTTATACAGAAAATATTATTTCTTTTGACAGATTAGATAAATTATAATTTCATATTTTATTTATATATTAATAAATTTCTTATAAAATCCGTCACAAAAATAAACTTTATATAAATGAGGAATAAATACACAAAACTCCCACAAATTTAAAAAATAAGTCTGGCAATTTCTTATTAGAGTGATTCATATATGCTCATTGAGATTCATTGCCGATATTCAGCATTATGTAGGTCTATGTAGTCGAAATTAGAAATTTTCGACTGTGCTTTTACAAATAAATGCACAATTTGTTATGTAAAATTGCTCCAATATAATTTGATATGCTTAAAATGTAGATGTAATAACAATAACCCAACTTATGCTATTATGATTATTAATTTATTGATTGCGATTATTAATTTATTTATTATTACCCAGTATACTTTACTATAAATAGGGACCGGTTCAACATCCGGACAATCATAATACGAATAATACCGACATGTTCATAAAGACTCTTCAAAAGTTCTACAGACACTCCTGTGTTTTCTACAGGGATTCTTAAAAAGAATTTTCAAAAGTACTTTTTTTACTCATCAGAAAGTACTTGTTCGGACACGAGAGTACTTTTATTTTAAGAAAAAGTATTTGCGGTTAGGTTTCAAGTATATCATTCACATTTATTTTTAAAATACTCCTACAATTGGTAAGACATTTAGGTATGTAATTAACAAAACAGGACATTTTTAAATCACAAAATTTTGTTTATATCGCAATAATATTAATATTATGTACCTATAAATAAAACTTTAATTTCTAAAATACTGAAAGCAATTCAAACTTACAGTTCTTTTACAGGTTTGTTGTAGGTGCGATTTTAAATTTAAATCACAGTGGTGAACTCGACAAGACGCTCGCCTGATCTTGACTTTTACATTTCGGTATGATTGAACATTGAAGTCGGTAAAACACTCAACGGCGAGAATTTTTGCGAATCGATTCAATACTCGGTTCGATATGATTGAACTAGCTCTCCAACCGATTTCTGCCGATTACTCGTCCAGAAATGTAATGTCAAAAAGAGTTCAGTTGCAATTCAAACAAAATTATTAGCAGTTGTCGTTCGTCACGCCTAATAGCGAGTGGAGTTCAATCATTCTAAATTTTTCGTCAGTCGAGTTTAGAGGCGAAGGACGCATCGAAACCATTCATAAGGGATAGTAATTAATATTGGGCGATCCAGAAATACCAACTAATTAATACATGGCTTACGCTTACTAATTTTATTTATTTATAAATTATTGATTAAATAACTATTATATTGATTATCTATTTAAATAATTTTGACTCTTCAGAATAAAAAACGCTACTAATGTGTTTGACGTTTGACGAGTTTGAGAGTTTGAGTTTGACGTTCTTTCTATCTAATACAAATTTTGTAGTTTGTAGTTTACACCATTCGTTCAATATTATTTGTTTTGAAAATGGTGAACTAATTGTCATTTCATAACAAACAACATTGCAGTAAAAATTCTGTAGTTCGCTTCTAACTAGAACTTATAATATACTTTGGGTGTGACAAGGATAATTTATAAAAATGAAATAAATTATATTTAATATTTTCTATTTAAATTTCGGTTTGCAATTTAGCAAATTTATATAAAAAGATATAAATCAAGAAACATCAACCAATTATATTGTCAATGCTGCAACATGGAATGTGCCGCACTAAAGAAATCAAAATCTAAACAATGTACGGATAATTATAGAAATGAAAATATTGAAGCACTTAAAGCAAATATTCCGCCACAGATCACAATTCGTGGTGGTCTAAGAGTTTACAAAATTGTTATTTTAGGAGATGGAGGCGTAGGAAAATCTGGTAATTTTTTTTAGATAAAAAAAAAAGATATGAAATACAGTATTATATTTTTGACAATTCAGCTGTAACACTGCAATTTGTTAAACACAGTTTCTTGGATTATCACGATCCTACAATTGGTAAGACATTTATTCATAATTCTACATTTGTATTAAATAATCATAATATTCCCATTTTCTAGAGGATTCATATACACAACAGGCTGTAATAGATGGAGAATCAGCACTTTTAGATATTTTAGATACAGCAGGACAAGTAGAGTTTACTGCAATGAGAGATCGTAATACTTAATCATATTTATGATTTGTTTATATAATTAGTAAACAATATTTTTTTAGAATATATGAGATGTGGTGAAGGATTCATTATTTGTTATTCAGTGACGGACCGTCATTCATTTCAGGAAGCTTCAGAATATCGAAAATTAATTACAAGAGTACGACTATCAGAAGATATACCATTGGTGTTGATCGCTAATAAATTGGATTTACAATCACAAAGAAAAGTATAATTTATATTTTAATTTATATAGTTATAAAGATTGTGTCATTTATAATTTCTTGTTAATTCAAAAAAGGTTTCAACTGAAGAAGGTAAAAATTTAGCTTCTCAATTTGGATGTCCATTTTATGAAACTTCTGCTGCTCTTCGACATTATATTGATGATGCATTTTATACTCTAGTGCGTGAGATTAGAAAAAAAGAAAAACAAAGAGTAAGAATTTTATATGTACCTAATTATATAAAATATTTGATTTTGTATTATTTTATTTGTTGAACCTCGGTGCCCCATAACAATCTTTTTAAATGTTTCATACATTTTTATAATGGTAATTTTTCATTATTTCTTTTTAAAATTACATCTTAAGTGCTTTTAAATAATAAAATTTGTTTAGTAAGAAATAATTATAAAAACTACCTTTATTTAATATAAGAGTAACTAGGAATCTTAATTAGATCTAGCATATCTGTTAATAATTATGTAATAGTGCTTTAACAAAATTTAAAGTACGTTGCAAAAACATGTCAGAATTCAGGATAATTGATACCTAAAAGTGGGATCGTATCCAATAAAATGTCATAATATCAATAATATTAATAGTGAAATTTGTATTAATTACATAAAAATTTCTTCTTTATTAATACAATAATTACAAATAACTTTTTTATTGTTCAATATATTTTTAGGCACTTGGAAATGGCTCAAGTTCTGAAAAAATTAATTCTAGTAGACGGAGTCGTTGGTGGAGAATTCGTTCAATATTTGCGTTAGTATTTCGCAGGCGACGTAACGTAAATTAAATTGAAGAAGATTATCAATTTAAATATTAATATAATTATTATATAAATAACTGAATGTAATCCAGTCTGTTAAATCCTACTTAGATAATGTGTTTTTTTATTGTTTCTTCTGCTTCATTAATATATTAATTAATCATCATATCAAAGTTAATATTATATATATGTTACCAAAAGTTTTTGTTATTATAGATAATGTTTTTTACATGTATTAATTTATATACCAGTTTATCTTGAAGATAACAAAATATATTTTTTAATTTTAATTTTTTTTTAATTTATAATGTTTATAAACGAGCCGGTCTCACGAATTTATTTATAATTTTATACTTTTTCAGTTCAATATAATTTTAATTGATGATGTTCTAAACAAATAAATAATTTAATTTTTATTCAAAAGTAAATATATATGATTTTAATAGTATTTTAATCAGTTTTGCATTCATAAAAATCAAATCGTTTTCTATAATTCTTGAAATAATAATATTTTTTAGTTTTTAGATATGTCTACATATTTGCCTGTCCTGTATTTGATTTATATTTTTAAACTAATATTTTGTTAAAAATAAATTTTTGCATAATTATAATTGTTAAAAATTTTTAAGGTTTTTTTTTTTTTTGTAATTGCCAATTGCTCAAAAGTGTAATAATGTTAGATTCTCGGTAGTTTATTGTCTAAAATATAAATGTAAATTTAGTGTAGTCAGTTTCAATATTTCAAATATATTATTACAGGGTTTTACTATATTATTTGTTTAATATAAAATATATTTGAAATACTTTCTAATAGAACATAATAATTACTGTAATATAAAATCCAATGAGATTTATACTTCTTATTACTTGTGAACATTTTTAACATAATAATCAACTAAAAATACCATTCTAAATAAAATATTCTACAAAAAATTTTAATGAAGGATCGAATTACGTTGAATAATCTTCATTTTTTCATTTTATTATTTAAAATTGATAACGATTAAAATTTATGTTAATTGTCCCAGTTTAAAAAATCTATTAAATTATAATAAAAAACCAATATTTCAAATTATATAAAATAATAAGAGAAAATTTAAATTGGTTTATGTTTTATAATAATTCTCTATATTTCAATAACATTTATAAATAGTAAACAATAAACCGAAATTAATTGCAATAATATTAAATTATAAATTGTGAAAAAATTAAAATTATATTAAAACTATTAAAATATACAATCAGCAAGTACACGCACGAATAATGTGATAAAATTTAAATGTATACAAAAATTTAAAAAACAAAATCCGATTTTATCTGATTTGACACTTGTTTTTAGTAAAGACCTATAAATCTTACTAAATATTAAGCTGTGATTAATTTAGTACCTTCTTAGCATTTATATAAATAATGAATTGTATTTAAATTAAATTGCTTAGTTTTATAATAAATTTTTATTGTTATTCGATTTTTTATTTTAATTTAATTTAAAACTACTGTATATTATTATAAATAATTTTCTGTTATATAATCTTATTTTTATTTTTTATTTTTATTTTTATAATAAAGTTACAATTCTTTTACAATAAATTGTCTATCTGTAACAATTTCGTTTAAAGTTTTAAAAAGCCTATCAGAATTCAGGATAAAAATTTTTTAAACTAAAAGCAATCAATCAAAGAAATACAATTTACAAGAAAAATAAAAGAATATTAAAAAATAAAATTATAGCCAACCAAGTGGGAACAAAAATTATTTATATTTAAAAAAAATGTTTTTTTTAAAATAATACCCTAAGTAGTGTAATAAATGTGTTAATGTATAACCGAAATATTAAGCTCAAAAATCATTTTATAATAATTATTAAGTGCTTCTACATATATAAAATTTGTTCTACAACATTTAATACGATCATTTTGGTAGAGAAAATTGGTAGTTCGTTAAAATATTGCATTCAAAACCGTTAAAAAAATATTTTGTATTTGCAGGTACCATTTGGTTACATTATATGTAAATCATTTATTTCATAAACAGATCGTACCATAGATTTGATATGTAAAAGAACTTTTAATATATATTTTATAGTTAAATAATTAATTACAAATAAAAACAAATTTATTTAAAACAAAAAAAAAAAAATTGTATATTTAAAAACATAATTTATTTTTAATTATCAAATATTTTGTTAGAAAAACAGATACCTACCTAATTTAATTGCATTATTTTTGTAATAAGATATAAATAAATTAATGTTGTTGAAATTAATGTTATTGCACAATAAAATAAAATGTAAAAAAAAAATAACCAAGGTTTACTATATTAATGGATGATATACATTTAATCAAATTTGTACAGATAATATTATATTATATAGCAAAAAATGAATTGTTTATCTCAATTGAATCGCTAGGCTCTGGGCATTTTCATTTAAATATTTTACAAATATGAAGGATAGGTAATTATAAAAAGAAACATACAAAAATGCAAAATGTTTTCAGTAAATTTATGTTAAATTTGAATTTGAAATAAGGAAGTATTAAATATTTTGATTTTATAAATGAAGGGAAATTTATTAGTGTTATATTAATTATTAATAAAACCTCAAGGTAGAAGAAATTGTTCAAAGTAATTTTTTTTTTAAAAAAATAATTAAATTAAATATATATAATTATTGGAAATTAAGTTTTTATTTTAAATATATTTTACATTTCTTTTTTTTCTGAATACCTACTACGAATTAATAATTTACACTCTACCATATATCGTGAGAATTAGTTAAAAACAATTTATGTAAATTCTATATAATTCCCAATTTCGATTTCAATATTTATTCTTAACTGCCAAATTTGATTTCAAAAATTTTGTATTATTTGGTTTCTTCACTGTAAAAATTAATTCTTTAAGGCCTGTACGGAAGTCGACTGAAATGAAATTTTAACGCGATCTCCAAACCTCTCCAAAGTCTCCGGTGAAATAGTCGTGAAAAAGTTGTGAAAAATAGACAGGTTAATTTGACATTTTAATATTTTGATAATTCAAATGTTTGTTTATGTTTATAATTTTTTAAAAATTTAAATTTGACTTAAAAATCAAATTTCAGCAAATTTAAAAATCAAATTTAAATTATTGAAAAAAAAAACGTAAATGTCACAATTTCATCGTGAAATAATGTTCAGACCATTATTTCGCTATGAAAAATAATTGTAGACTTTTTGCGCTCCATCGTTGTAAAAAAAAAAAAAAAATTTTATCACAACTTTTTCACGCGACCTGCGTACGACCAGAGCGAAATCATAAGCGTAAATTTTCATTTCTGATTTCACGATGTAAAATTTGTATGAAAATTTCATTTCACTCGACTTTCTTACAGGCCTTTATATGCATGCAATGGCGCAAATTACATTATGTAAAAAAGTTACAGAAACATAATTTGAAATTGATGTTTGATTTATTCCTGCCATCAAACTTCCGAAAATGTAATCGTTTCTTTCCGTACTATTATATCTTTTACTCACTGGGATATGTCATTTAACCGGATATAAAGAATTCTCCATTTTGTAATTTTTGACATGCCATTTTCCTTCCTTTCTTTTGGAACGTGGAAAACGTCAATATTGGTTGATTTTTCTATTAGCGGAATAAAATTTTATAAATTTTAATTAATTACAATCAATGTAAGTGAATAATTCCAGTTCAATATTTATAGAACAATCTTTGCAATTGATTTTAGTAATAATTTTACGTATTTCTTATAGATGCCCCGTGAAATTAAAGAAGTAAAAGATTTCCTTATAAAAGCCCGCAGGAAAGATGCGCGTGCTGTTAAAATAAAGAAAAATCCAAATAATACCAAATTTAAGATTCGTTGTTCCCGTTTCTTATACACATTAGTTGTATTTGATAAAGAGAAGGCAGAAAAATTAAAACAATCATTGCCACCAGGTTTACAAGTTAAAGAAGTTAAATAAACTTTAAAAGTGACGAAACTCATGACGAAAGTTTTTGGTGTTTTTTTTTATTCTTTTTAATTTGTGAAAACTATTATTTTTTAAATAAACCGGAAAAATGAAAGAATAGAGAAGAAAAAAAAATGTGTTATAATTTTATGAAAGTTTAATTTTTTATGGAAATCAAATTCTTATCAATAACTTAACATTTACTTTTACAACACCAATTTTGACAGTGATAATGATTTTTTTTTATATAGTTTTTAATTTAATTTTATTTTATCATCTTCCATTGCAACTACAAGAATAGCTTCCATAATTTTTCTTTTTAATTTCTTCCTAGATGAATGATTATTTAAACTTTTCAGTTCAGCAGCTACAAATTCACCAAATACATCGTATTCATTTCGTTCATTTCTACTACCACTAGTAAAACTAATATCTTCTGTTTTTTTCATGCAAGATGAAGGTTGAATTTCAATAATTTGTGGTGAATCATAATGATGTTGTTCAATTGTTTGTGTACCACCACTTCGTTCTTCTATAATAATAGGACTTGCTGCAGTACGACGATTTTCTTGTAGTACTGTCGTCAATTCTTCACTAATTGTTATTTCTTTACTTTCAAATGTTGGTTTTTTATCTTGATCAGTTCTTATTATAGATACATTACTATGTGGTGGTGACAATGTTATAACTACATTATTATCATCATGTTCATCTGTAAAAGATTTTCCTGATAAAGATAATTCTTCGATTTCATCATTTGGAAAATTTGTTGAAATTTGCTGTAATTCGTAATTCTACAAAAAAAAAAGTTTTGTATAAATATTAATGTAAATTTAAAATTCTGTTCGTATACTAACAATTCCTGTTGAAGAAAAACCAGGTCTAGGTGTAATTACAGATTTTAAAAATTTCAATGCATTAAAATATTCCCATTTCGAATAATAAAATGGTTTCGATTCATCTTTATCTTCAACATTCCGTTTATACAATTTTTTCGCTTCATAATTAAATTGATTACGAAGATTATGAATTTTTTTACTAAATTGTTCTCGTGTTATATTTAAATTTTTACAAATTGATGAAATTGCTGCTTCACGTTTTTCACGACTTTTATAATCATCTATATTACAATTCCAAAGACATTCAGCTTCTTCATATTTTTCTATTAGATTAAAAATTTTCGATTTTGTCCACAGGTATGTTTGTTTTGTTTTAACCATTTTATATTATTGTTTATTAGAAAAAAAAAATAATTTTGTAACTGTTTATTTTACCATTACTTAAAATATAATATATCACGAGATTTTTTTATATTTATTCCATGATACACTGATGACATAAACTGAAAAAAAATATATATTTATTGTTTTGACATTTGGAAATCATTTAAAAAAGATATTTGCTACGGAAATCAATCCATGTAATTTACAATATTTTAATAGGGGTTTGTTAAGATTGCTTTATAAGTTTTTTAAGTTTTAAGTTTGTTAAACAGTAAATATTAAATAAATATTAATAAACCTATAAGTATATTTATTAAAATAAATACCTTATTGGAAAGTTAATATTTTGATAATAATTCATATCATCTGATTTCATTGAATGTATTAAAATAGCGCTAACTAACAAGGTGACCCTGTTATATTTTTTGTAATTTGGATAGTGGACACACTAGCTAGAATATTATTTATTTATGTAAAAAATTTAAACTCAACAGATATTTTTTATGATACCTGATACAAGATGCCTAAAGAACATAGATGTGAGTGAAAAGATCGTTTTATTATTGCGAAAATTTGAAAAATGTATTTTTTATAATAACATCAAGGTTATATTAAATTAAATTTATTTCGATAATTACATAATAAATTATACAATTTTTATTTAGATGATTAGATTTACGTTGTATTTATTTAAAAAATTATTTGTTTGGTGATTGTTACACTTTTGTTCTGTTAGTTTGTTTTCGAATGTATCCATTTATTTTTTTAAATTATATGCAACATTATCAAAAAATTAAGTAATTCTACTTCATCAACAAATAAAATCTATATAGTATAACTTAGAACAGATCAAATGTAGAACAATGCTCTGACCTTCATTTATAACATAAATGAGTTTTTATCATTAGAAGAACTAAGTATAAGTACTACTAACTATAGCATTTTCGGGTCAAATTCGTCTTTTTCAACGAAAAATAACACGAATTTGAGATGAAACAATAAATTTGATATAGGAAAAAGACGATTTTGACCCGAAAATGCTGATTTATATGCCGAAGCTATTATACTATATATAAAGTTATCAGTAACAGTATACAGTACGTATATGTACGTATTATCTGCCGTTTAATTTGATCTTACGTATAATTTGATATAATATTTGAAATAAGAAAGATTAATATTGAAATAAAAAATGCTATAAAATTGTATATAAAAACATAAATTTTTATTATAGAAAAAATAGTAATTTAGGACCACACAATCCAAGACTTCAAATACAAAAAAAAAAACATAAAAAATTCATTGTAAAACTTAAGCGTAAAGCGTAACCAATAATTAGTTTTTTAAGTAACATTTTTAAATATAATTATTAAGTCTCTTCTTCATCATTATTTAAATTAACCGATGAATAATTTGTTAGAAATTCCAATTTTTTAATATTAATATCAGTTACTTCACCAATAACATCTTTTACAATATTATTTAATATTTCATCAACAATTGCTAATTTAACTTCTTCCTCTTCTTGGTCAAAATTTGTCCATTTATTTTCTTCTTCATATAATTCTTGTATTAAAATTTCATCAACATGATCACGTTTTTTCCTACCTATCGATATTACTGAATTTTTTTGTAATGCATTTGATTTCTTTTCCATTGATAATAATTTTCTGACATGTCGATAAACAAATTCTTGCATACATTTTAACCGATCTGGTGGATTAAAAAGTGCTAATGAACTTTTATATGTTTCTGGATTAAAATTTGTTAATATATCTTTATAATCTTGCATACACTCTTTACAAATATCTAAAATTATACGTTCATAAATATTTGTAATGTTCTCATCAAGAATAGATTTAGATTGTGATATTATTAATGTTGGTGGTGTTGTGGAATTAATCACATCATTTTTATCGGTATTTTTATCTAATATATATAAAAATATTAATTTTAAAATTTTTGAGGCTTAATTTTAATAATTACCAGTCTTTAAAATTTCATCGTACAATTCTTTTGTACGTCGGAATGTTATTTCTTTAATTCGATCCTCAGATGGGAAAATTATTGTCATTGGACTACCATGAGCAGGTGGGACATATGGTGGAGGTGGTTTATTTGGAATTTCCCGTAAAAATACATAAGGCGGTACAGTTTGTTCAAGCTGTTTAATCTGAAATATATGGAAAGCAAAGTTGAGTAAAGTTTTTGTAAATATAAAATGGGGCTAGATTTTAAAAATACATATTGTTTAATATTCAAATTTGCTTTTAAATAGCGATAATTATATTTTAACTTCATAATTACTTACCTCACTTTCAATTAAAATTTGTTGTCTTCTACGAATTTCTACTTCATTAATAATATCAGGCATTAAAGTGGCATTATCGTTATTACTAGTTATATTATAATTTCTAGGTGACAAAGAAAATTTAGTTTTCTCTAAATCGAATTTAATATTTGTTGTATCATCGGTTGATTTATTCAAATTTATAGTTAATGGTGGTGATAATAAAGATGCCGGCGGTGGTGTTATTGAATTTTTATCTGGACTTAAGGCACGATCAAATGTATTATGTAAATCTTTCAGGCTCACATCTAAATCAATTAAACGTTTTTCCAATTCAGTTGTAGAATTTGATTTTTCATCATTTGATTGGTCGTTCTCATCTAATAAATTCGATTCATCATCTAAATTTTGTTTTGTATCTTCCATAGTTAATTCAAATTTTGGTGCTGTTACATCTTCTAGATATGTCATATCACTACTACTACCAGAAAAATCATTATCATATTCTTCTTCAGTTCCTTCTATAATATTTGATTTTTGTTGTTCTAATTCAGTTGCTGTTAGTATATGAGATGTGATTGATATTGGAGAGTTAATTGATATTGGTGAAGATGAAAAATTTTGGTCTGAAAGTATTAGATAACTTTGATGAGGTGATTCTGATAATTGTTTCGAATTATCTAACTGTGTTGGTGATTCAAATACATCAGAATTTATTGATTTTTCTGGAGATATGTTATCTTTTTCACTAAATAGTTGATCTTTAACATATTCTAATTCGGCAGATTTTATTGAATCAGATTTTGAATAATTTTCCAAGATACTAGAATTATTTATTTTTGAATCAATATTTTCAAGATTTGAAGCTGAATCAATATTTTCAAGATTTGTAGTTTCAATAATTAATTCCGAGCTAATTTGAGATTCTTTTTCTGTAATCTTTGATATATCTGAATTGATTTCTTCTTCAGAAAGTTTTGTAATTTCTTCTATTGGTGATGTAATCACTGATTCTATAATAACTGGTTCTGTGTCGGTGATACTCGTAATAATATGTGAATCAGGTGACTTTATTATATTTTCAAATATATTTTCCGAATTGTTCTCTTTTGATGGCATTACAATTACACTTACTCTTTCAATATTTTGATTCAAAAGTTCAATATTTTCAACTAATCTTTGATCAACAATTGTTGAATTTTCTATATTCGATTGTATTTTAGTATTAGAAGTAGAAAATGTTTCTGTTGAGTAATTTAATTTTGTATCTTCTAAAGTACTATTTGCATCTATTATAATAGATTTACTATTATTTTCAATTGATTTATTTTGTTCTTCCAAACTTAATGAAGTAATATCATCTGATGTTTTATTTTCTGTTATATCCGATAAAATATCTGTTACTTTTGTTATTTGAATTTTAGAACTACTTGCCGAATTATTTTCATCTGTCGAAATGAATTTTTCGGTTGTATTAGGTTCCACCAGAGAATCAAATCCAATTGGAAGTTCTGAAATTATTTTAGTTTCAATTTTTGTATTTTCAATATTTTCTCCGAACATTTGATTAGATGATAAATCATTGTTAATATTAAGTGGTTTTTCATTTGTACTTTTTTCGAAATTCAATTGCTCAACATGATTTTCTAATTTCTCTGAATGAAGTTTAGTTATTTGTTCCAATTGTTGTTGATTTACTTGTGGTGCAGATAAAATACCATCATCTGTTAAATTATTTGATTTTGAAATTGAATGCTCTTGGATATTTTTTAGTAAATCATTATCTGATGCTTGGAATTGTTTCTGTATTGATGATTTATAAAAAACTGAACTACAATTTGTTTGTTGTTCATCAATATACGATTGTTCAGAACTAAAATTTAGATTTAAACTTGGCACTATAAATTGATTATCAGCACTACAATCTTCTAAACTACTTGTTGTTGCAGTTGTTGTTTCTATACATTTTGATTGTTCAAATAATTCCATCATTTCGTGTTGTTGATTACCAAATTCACGTAATACTTCTATTTTAGCTTCTTCATATAATTGTTCTACATCATTTTTATATATTTTATATTTTCGTGTATTTTCAAATTTTTCAATATGTTTTTGACCAGTTAATCGGCGCCATAATTTATTTAATTTCTTACCAGTTATACGTTCATAATCTGGATTTTGATTACTAGTTGTATTGTCTGTACTTCTAGATGAAATATTTTGTAATTCCCGAAGACTTTTATTAATTTCAAATAATTTTTTTTCGTTTTTCAATTTATCTGATTGTTTTGATGTATTGGTAGTAGAATTCGCTTGTAATTCTGATTGATATTTTGATTGTTTTTGGTGTTCAGATGACGATGCTACTACGTTATGTTCAAATAACATTCGTTCTAATTGAAAAACTTCTTGTTCTTCTTTATCTAAACGTTGATGCCATTCCATTAAACATTCAACATGTGCACGACGTTTACGTAATTCTTCTTCACGTTTCAGCAGGATATTTTCTAAATTTTGATTTGATTGTATTTCAAAACCACGAACAATTTTATTTGATGAATTAATTTTCGTTGTTGCAGTTGTAGTGGTGATATTGGAATTTTTTGTAAAATTTTTCCGTATTGATATATCTGATATATTTTCAGCTAATTTTGGGCGATAAGAATGTATTTTTTGTTGTTGTTGACGATCACTAACAATACATCTAGTTGTTGATGCTTGAGTTTGTTGATTTTGGATTAACCTGTCGATTTAATAAATAGATAAATAAATATGGAATATTAATTCATTTTTTTTTTTTTAAAAAAGAAAGAAAAAAACCATAAATACTATTAATATTGATTGATAAGAGAAAATTTAATGATTCAACTTCTCGGTTGATTTTAATATGACGTAAATAAGTATTAAAATAAATATTTTACATGTGAATAAAGCTTTTTTTTATTTTATTTGTTTACTTTAAAAATATTTCTACAGAAAAAAAAAATTATATATATATTCTTATCAGTTCAGAAAAAGATTTTTGTTGTACAAGAAAATGAATGGCCATTGTACGGAAGAAATTCATTGCTTACAGAAAGAAAATAAGGTAAAATTTTCCTTTCCTAGAGAATTTTGTTATGTAAAAAAGGTCGCAGAGCCAAACTATATTGTAAATTATAATTTATCACTTATTGGAGTGTTTTGGAGCTATTCACTTGTAAGATTTTATGGAATATCTAGCTAAAAAAATTCAAGATTACAATATGCGGCTAATTGACCAAATGTACAATTGGCAGTATTAAACAATTGACAAAATTACCGAAAAAAACGCTAATTGTATCTCTAACTATATGTGAAAATTTAAAATAATCATTAATTAGTACGGTAATTCGCGATGCAGATAAAAATTAACATTACTTATAGAACAATTCACATTACTTATAGAATAAATCTTACCATTTAATTTCTTCACGTTCTTTTTCCATTTTCATTAAAATTGCTCGCTGTTTCTTTTTAATATGTGATATCTGAGCAGATAAACCTTTTGATTTATATTTTTCTTTTTGTACTTCTAACCAGGCTATTTGTCCTCTTGTCCTATCCATTAATGCTTTTTCTCGCATTTTTAATAAAGCTGCTAATTGATCTGATTTACTAGTTTCTGATTGTAAAAGTTGTTCATACTGAAAAAAAAAATAGACGCCTAAATACAAACTAATTAAGCCGATTATATTATTTTTTAATTACCATTCCAATACTTGAATAGTTTAATGTTGCCTCTGAACTTTCATTTTGTGAATATATAGAAAGTTCAACATCAGATCTATTAAATACAGCAATAAATTCGCTACAAATTGTTGAATTTATGCTATCTTTCATTGGCATGTTTTCTTGTGGTACCATTCCATAAGCTGGTGGCGGACCGCTCCCTATATAATTTTCTATCTGTTGTGTAGTAGTAATTGTATTATTTGTTAAACCGTCATCATTTTCTTGTTCAATATTGAAATCACCACGCGAATTATTAATATGATTTTTGATAAAATCATTTTTTGATTGAGAAACTGAATTTCCTGCTGAATGATCTTTTGAATTTTGATAATAATTTTTATGTATAGAATTTTCTTCATTTTCTACTTCTTCAATTATAACATTTTCAAAGATTTCTTTATTTTTATCTATTGATTCAGTTATTTGTTCTGAAATACTACTATTAGCAGTCGCTTTCCTATTAGAACTTTCTTCAATTGAATCTATAAATTCTTCTGTAGCATTTGGTGACTGATTTGTAGAAATTTCCTCCTGTACATTATTATAATCATTTTTATTCAACAATTTTTCTGTAATTTTTGTATTTGATGATGAAATGGATTGTAATTTTTCAACTGGAATAGTAACTAAACTAGTTTTTGTTTGTGGAATATTTAAAATTATTTCTGATTTAACTGATGTATTCGTATTACTTGTAATATTTTCTTTTATCTTCTGCTCAACCGAAGTAGGTTCTTCTTCTTCAAAATCTGATGTATATTCATCCGTTTTCGATTGTATTGAACCTGTTCTTTTTAAATGTTTATTATCCATATATCGATTTTGATCATTCTGAGAAATTTCTTTATCGAAATCTGATGTGTATTCGGCAACTTCACCATGACTACTAGTAGATGTACCATTTACAATTTTCTTTTTATTTGGACTAAGCATTTGATTTGATTTCTTTAATGTTTCTTTTAATTGTTGATTAACTTCAATTACTTGTGATAGACTTTTATTAAAATCTTCTAATAGTTGACTAAAATCTAAATTTTCTGATTTCTGAATACTACGTGAAGAAGAATTTGTTTTACTAGTACTACTAATATGTTTCTTTTGTTTGTTTAATACCAAATTTGATGGTAGATTACTAGTTAATTGTAATTGTTCTGGAATATCGAAATCATTATTACCACCAGTATTATTACCACGTTGTAAATTTACTGTATCCAAATTAGATTTAGATTGAATTTTTAATTTATTAATATTATCAACAGATAGTGGACTTAGTGGGGCAGCAGTATTACCTAATTCAATATTTAAATTTTTATTAAGTTCATCAGCAAAAGAATTTGATGGTTTTTTTAGAATTTTTTTCTCTGGACTTGAAAATACTGAAGATGATATTGTTGTATCATCTTCATGAATAAAATTTAATTTTGTATGTAACATTTTGATATTTCGTTGTTGTTGATCGGATATTTTTGTGCTATTATTTACGGCAGATTTTTGTGAGTTTTTATGTTTATTTGAAGGCAATGAAAGTAATGAACTGAAATCTGATATTGTATGTGATTCAGGCACATGTATTGATATTGAGCTAAAATTTGATGTAATTTCTTCTGATACACTTTTTGAAGAATGAGCGGTACCGTGATTATTGTTTGCATTAGATTTAATCTTTTCAATTTTTTCAATAGGTAAATTTATATTTTTATTACTTTTTTCTAAATTTAATTGAATATTTTGTTCCGTATAATCATTTACATTTATATTGAAATTTTTCTCATCAACAATTCTCCGACGCACAGCTTCTTTACGTTCTTTCGGATATGTTAATGGGGTTTCTTGTGTTTTTATTACTTCTTTATGTGATTTCTTTGCATTTTTTTTATGTTTCTTATTGTCATTATTAGTTATTACTGGATTTGTTATAGCTTCGAGTTTTTTACGAACAGCCATAATAAAATTATATGGATAATATTGTACAGGTGTTGGTTTTAACCAATACGGAAGTCCATTTTGTTTTGTTACATTTTCAACTGTTGATTTATATATTGGTTGCTGAAGTGGATCAACTTGAATTGATTTTTCACGTAGAGAAACTTTTCTTTCCAATTTTTTATCGGGAATTATTAATTCAAAATCATTTTCTTGATTATTTATTTGTTTTTCATTCAAATTTATGATTCCAGAAGAATTTTCATTATTATTATGCAAATTTTTATTATTACCATTTTCAAATATACTTTTTTCTGGTGCTTTTTTAAACATAACTGTATCAGTAATTTTCCTAAAACCATCATCGATTTGTGAAGTTTCTTCTATTAGTGTCGGTGTTTTCATATTAATATTAAAATTCTCTTTGTTAATATTAAAATCTTTAAGAACACTGAAAGAATGATCTTCTGTTTCCGGTTTTCTCAATAAACCGATTTTTTTATTTACATATTCTTTATCATTTGTTTCAAATTTGTTTTCTTGTGGTTGTTTTTCTAATACTAAAATACCCTTTGAATTTGAGATTTTCAAAATTGTTTTATTTGATCTTCTTGTATTTAAATTTGATGTTTTATCATCTTTATTATCAATTTTCTTTAATTTTTGTTGTTTCTCTTTAATTTTCACATTTTTTTCTAAAATTTTTAATGTACTTTTGCGTAAATCTTCAAGTCGTTTTTTAATTGCTTCTTTGTCAACACCACTAACATTATTAGTTTGATTTTGTGTTTGACCTTTTTGTACAATTTTTTGTTGGTGCCGTTTAATACGTTGTTCTTTCATAAAACGTCGTGCTTCATTTGGATCATAAGATTTCTTTTTCGTTGCTGCTTCTGTTTCTAAAGTCATTTTGGAACTATCACGTGAAAATAAATTTATAGAAGATTTTGTACGTATTGTTGTTGGTGTTCGACTACTACTAATTGGTTTTTGTGGTGATAATAGAAATTGAGTTTTTAAATTTGTATCAGTTTGACTGCGCCGTAAATTTAAATCTGATTCACTTGGATGTAAATAAGTTTTTTTATTATTTTCTTCTAGATTTTTTGAGTTCTTTTGAGGAACTTCAGGAATTGACATATTATTTTGATTTGCATTACAATTATTATCACTAATAGTATTATTTAAATCTAAATTAAGTTTTGTTTGTGTATATGATGGAATGTTTATTGTTTGAATTTCCATGTTGTGTAATTTCGGATTTGTTTCAGTTTTATTTATTTGAATATTATCTACTGTACTTGGAGAATTTCTGTATTGATTATCATTTTCATGACAAGATGTATTTATTTGATTGAGCATTTTTTGTATATCTTCAATATCTTTTTCCCTTTCGAGTTTTTTCTTAATAAATTCATGATTTTTATTAATAGGATTTGTTGTAATATCTGGCGATTCATTCGACTTTTTTTCTGGAAATTTATTAATATCACGAGTCTTAAATGTCGATGTTTTTACATTTTTATCATTATCCAATTGTGCTGGTGATTCAGTCTCTAATATTAATGATGATGATGGTTGTGATGATATTTTATGTCCGTAAGTATGTGTAGTTTTAATTATAGCTCGTGTTGCTTGCTTTGGAGGATCATAAATTAATTTCGACACTTTTGTTGTAATTTTTGAGCTACAGTTGGAGAGTATACAATTTTTATTTGTAATATTTTCTTCATTTCGAATGCCATTCTTTTGATTAAATTTCTCTAAAAAATAAAGATAATCTTAATTATTTTTCTATTAATAAATTATAGATTCAATAGTGGATAATACTTATAAATAAAAAACTATCTATATCTAATCAATTGCCGGTTTTTATATATTCTGTTGTCACATTTTATATGGAATTAACAGTATGTATAAAATTCAATATTTAGTTAATTTATTTTAGCATTATAGGCCTATTACCAATATTCAATTATTTAGCTTATTGCTTGTATTCAATTTGTATACATTATCCTATAAGATAATTTAATTGTACTTTCTTATAGTTAATGTTTACCTGAATCATCCTTATTTTTATTTTCTTGATTGTCTTGCATATTAAAATTTTGTTTTGATTTTATATTGTATTATTAAAATGTTCTAGTTTTTAAGGCAATTCCAGGAATGATAAAGTTTTCATGTTTTGGTCTATTTTGGTAAATAATTATAAAAAAATTCCCATAATTGATCAATTCTAAAACTCTTTTCTAAATCAATTTTCAAGAAATAATTTACTACAAAATTTTTGCTTTAAATTCTCAAAATTTTAAGCTAACAATCATCAGTTAAGAAAAGTTTATTAAGATATTTTTTTTAGGTTTAAAAATTGAAAACAAAAATCCTACCTCAAAACCTGTTTTTTTTTTCAAATATTTAGAAAACTGTCACCAATCAAAATTGCGTTCCTTTTTTTATATTTTTCGAAATAAACGTCATCCCAATAAATAATTAGTATATTATAGTAGTCTGCTGGGTAGAAATTCGGTACTCAGATGGATATTCGATACTCGGATTCTGCCAGATAATTAATTTATCAACCGCTCGACAACCCATTACTAAAAAACATAAAAAAACATTAAATATACAATATTTTACAATGTGTTTCAGCAGGTTTTGTTTAGATTTGATATGAGTAGTGTCGGAAACTGTACTATTCAATACATTTTTCGACCTTTTGCAACACGGGCGTTTGATAGCCTTGAAAGAGTCTATTTTCTACACTTTTCAAGATGAATTTTGTAAATATCAACAACATTTTTGGCAGTGGATTGAGTTTCATTATAGATTTTAAATTATAGAAATATTTTATTTGTATTCACAGAGAATTATCTAATAAAAAATGTATTTATATAATTTAAATTAAATTTATATTTAAATCAATAATGTAAAAGGTGATCAAATTTGAAATTTAGGTATTTTTACTGATACAGATACAGCTATTTAGATATTGCTACAATTTCGGCAGTTATCGACATTATCTTAGACTTTTCGAAATTTTTATGAGATGTGCCATTGTATTTCTATTCCTTATAGTAGTTACACGGTAGATTGTAACTTACGAATGTAGATGCCGCCAAAGTGTTCTTTTTGAAAAATATGGAAAAATAAAATCTTTCAGAATGAAAAAGTAATATGAATAGAAAGAAATACAATCTTTCAGAATGAATAGAAATACAATTGCATTAAAAAAATATTAATTTTACTTTTACTTATTTATTTTTCCAATTTTTCAAAAAGAATACTGTGGCTTCATCTACATTCGTAACTTACAATCCACCGTGTCACTACTATAAGGAATAGAAATACAATGGATATACCCATTTATCTCTTAGGGACTATTCTTGAATTATAACGAATCCTTTATATATAGTATTCTTGTAAGTTCGGGTTTGGGATTTTAATCTTGTGAGAGGATTTCATATGTAGGAAAGGAAGTTTTAAGTAAAAATACCGACTGGATTTGTTGAATACCTTAATAAGAATGCCACGAAAAAATATGCCTTGCTTATGATGTAGCTTGATTTACCTTTTTTATATTATTGATCAGCAATTTTTGAGTATGGGAATTTTAATATTTTTTATATTAATATTTCGATGCTACAATCGTAATTGAATATATTTAATAATTTGTTAGCGAAATATAATTTGTTTGTTAGCTAATAATAATTTGTTAGAAGTTATTATATGGGGGAACATCCGTTATAACTTCGTATTTTTATCAATTTAACAATTACTAAGTCGTGGGATAATTTATATATTTAATTGGAATATTGAATGGTCTATACTATATATAATATTATGCTGATATTATATATAGTGTTATTTGTAAAATTGCTACTCAATAATTTTAAGGTCAGTATCAAAATCCATCGTTATTCTGAAAATACTATTCTTGAAATAAACTTTTCCTGATTATCGTTTGTTATGGTAACATATTAGCCCTTGTTTTAAAATAAAACAGGGTTTGAATTGTGAGATTGAGATTGATAAAAGTTGCCCGAATTCAGCATTTTTTTCATAGGTTGGGTATTTTTTGGTACATTTTTCTTACTTTTTTATAAGGAGAAATTATAGAAGCCAATGAACCACAATTTATATTATAAATAGAAGCCACTATTTTATTTTTATCTTAACTTCTATTATTATTTTTAGTGTAATTATTTAAGTATACAATTCAGATAAAAATATAAGAAAAAATAAATGGTGACAAATAACACGATTGATCTAAGCATCTCTAAGGTATCATTCTGATGGTTATATATAATATATTAACAATTAATTGATTTTTATGTTTTTCAAGCTTATATTTGACTATTTTGACAGTTAAACTAAAAAATAATTTATTTGCACAATGAATATTTAGTAATTTTTATATATATTAATATATTTACACATTTATGTGTACATAAAAATCTATAGTTTTAAGAAAGAATTAATTGAAATTTTAATAAAAGTTTGAGAAAATTGTATTTTTTAAATAATAGAATTTATAATCGAGAAACAAAATCGCCATAGGTTTTATTATGTACTTTTGTTTGTTAGGTTTTACGATTGTTTTTTCTGCGTTTTAGGAAAAAAGTATATTGGGAAATGTCATGTTTACTGAATGAATATCTCTCTACCGGTAAAATTATTAATTAAAATTCTTACAATCTGGCAACAACATTAACCGCTACTTCCTTTTCCGACTGATCTGTCAAAGAATAAACATGCCTGTGAGTGAAATTCTTTTGGAAAAAACTTAAATTATTGTAATTATGTAGCTTAATTAATTATTTTTATATTAAATTTTAGTTAGCAGTTGATTTACTTCATCCATCGCCAGCTTCTGAGAAGCGTAAACATAAATTAAAGCGACTTGTTCAACATCCTAATTCATATTTTATGGATGTCAAATGTCCGGGATGCTATAAAATTACTACAGTTTTTAGTCATGCACAAGGTGTTGTTATATGCGCTGGATGTTCTACAATTTTGTGTCAACCAACTGGAGGACGATCAAAATTAACAGAAGGTTATTGTTATTAAATATTTTTTTTAATTTATTACATTTTATAATATTTGTTTCTCTTAATATTCTTCATATAGGATGTTCATTTAGAAGGAAACCACACTAAAGAAATTGACAACTTACAAAAACAATTCTTTTTATTTTTGGATAACAGAAGAAAAAAAATAACACAAAAATAAAATCTTAATATGTGAATGAATTTAAATTGTGTTATTATTGTTTTTACAGTGCTTCCATAATTTGCAGTAGATTATTAATATTAAGTTTCTAGTTAATGTGGAAAATTAAAGTAATTGTTTCCAATCATCGTGAATTTGTAATTTGGAAGTAATTTGCTTAGCACCTAAATTAAAATTGAAACGTTCATTTCTACTATGTAATTCACAACACCGGAAGATCTTTAAATTTTTACAAATATGTGCAATTTTGAAATTGGAATTTAATTTTACGATTGCGAAAAAGAGATACTCATACTATACTCGTAAGTTTTTTTTCTCTGATCAAAGTTTTTTGATTAATTTGTTTATCAAAATAAATAAAAGTTTAATAAAAACATATTTTGGCAACCGTTGCTATCGTTCGCCTTATCAAAAATATCAAATAAAATTTAATCGATAGTTCAATTACAAATTACTAGAAAATTTTAAGTAAGTATAATTTACAAACCAAAATGTCGCTAAAACCAAAAATGAAAAAAGTGAAACGAGTAAAATCAACAGACACTTTAAGTCATTTATATTTGAATGGAAAAGATTTACAAGAAGTGGTAAATTATTTCTTTTCTTTATGTTTAAAATTAAATTTTAATCTGCACAATATTTTAACTTCTTTGTAGCCAGCTGATTTAGTTTTATATAAAAATCTGAAAGTTTTATATTTACATAAAAATAAATTGAGTCAAATTGTGAAATTAGATAATTTAAAAACTTTAGTCCACTTATTTTTACAATGGAATAATATAACGAAAATTGAAAATTTTGATTATTTAGAGAATTTGGAAAAATTATATTTAGGTTATAATAAAATTACAATATTAGAAAATCTAAATAATTTAAAGAAATTAAAAGAATTACATTTAGAGGATCAAAGAATTCCTGAAAACATTGAATTTTCATTTGATGTACCAAGTTTTGAAGGAATTTCGGTATGTTTTTGGATACAATTATAATGAAAAATCGTTCAAACCTAAACGTTTTTAATTTTTCCCCTTAATTATAGCATAGTTTAGAATTATTAAATGTATCCAAATTGAATTTAACAAATATAAGTTCCTTAAAAGTATTATATAAATTAAAAATCTTGACAGCATCTGATAATCGTTTTGCTAACCCAGAAGATATTGGTAAGTAAATTCAAACTAGCATACTAAAAAATTTTTTTTTTTTTGCTATAACCACTCCACTTTCATAAAATCTATTATATACTTATACAAAAAGCTGAAACATTAAGTAGCTTTCCATATTTGAAAAAACTAAACTTATGTGGCTGTCCAGCCCGAAAAGATCTTCATTATCGTGAAAAAATTACAGCAGGAACATTTAATTTGGGTAATATTACATATTTCTTCAAATTTCATAAAACTAAAAATCAATTATTTATTTTGTTTATTGGAATTACAATTTTCTATTGAGTATAGATTATTTAGATGAAAAATTTATATCAAAGAGAAGCCGGGAATTTATTAAACGTTTTGAACAAGTTCGTTTTGAAAAAATGTTACAAAATTTAGCAAGGAAAGATAAACCAGGTGATGTAAATGATGAATTGGATGATGAAGATAATAAATCAAATTCTACTGAACAGAAATTATCTTTTGATATGCGTAATAAAAAGAATTATGAAGATATCAATTTTAGACCATGGAATTCATGTAATTATTATAGATTTGGTTGCGTTCGTAAATTAATATATAGAAATATTGAATTAATTTTAGTGAATTTTATTAAACGAACTACGCATGTTAAAAAAACAACTAGTACACCATCTACAAAATCTCAAAAACAAAATTTGTATGAATTGAAGGGAATTAATATAAAAACGGATTGAAGAAATGTTGCTGAATAATTATTGTACAATTTTTTATTTAAAAAAAATTTAATGTTTATAATTTTTGTAATCTACATATATATTTTTAATTATATATACAATATTTTTAAATAAAATATCTTAAAAGTATAGTAACTATTGCAATAATTTAATGGCCTGCGAACCTAAGAAGTATTATGATGGTCAGGTGGAAAGCAATAAAACCGAATTGGTTTATTATCCGTCCCAATTAGAAATGCCCACAATTTTGTTGGTTGGCGTATTTATATAGTAAGTATAGTAGCATTGAGGCAGGCTTCTCATATTCAATATTTATATCAATAACAACAATTTGCGAAGTTATTGATAATTTGGACAGCAATTAGCACAGCAATTAATTAATTGATTGAACATTTTTTATAACACTTTGCGGCGTCTGAGTCAGCTCGTGCGATAATTTTTATTTATTAATATGTTTTTATTATATTTAAATGCATATTTCAATATTAAATTATATATAATGTTGCCAAAATTGGAAGCGACTTTATATATTGATGCGCTTTCAAATCTATTGAAATCTATTGATTTGAATATTATAGCGAATTTTTGAAATGGAAAATTTCCCATTCCGATGGAAATATAAAACCAATTACCAAAATTTTACTTTCGACAGTTGGATTCGTTACGTTTCGGTCATCAATTAAAACAACAACAATAAAATTCCACATTCTATCTTTCCATCTTTGCTTTACATAATAATAGGTTAGGTCTGTATAATTAAAATTCAATATTAGATTTTAATCGTTTCGAAAATATTATACCGTTTTTGGTCAACATGTCCAGTCCATTCCAGTGGTTTTATTTATCGGACCTTTTCTTATAGTTAAATGTAAAACTCTTCAATATTCTTTTTCTTCATTTTCACAAATGGGATTAACAAAAACTCTTTTTGTTTGTATATATGTGGTTTCGATAGAGGATAAAAGATCTAAATCTAAGTCTAAATCTAAAGAATTTCAAACTTGGAATCAATATACAATACTCTAACTATAAAAATATACGAAATCTAAGTCAAAACTGAAAATTGTCATCTTAAAGATTCTTATTTCCTCCTTTTTTCATGGTACACCATTGCGATTGCGACAGACAAAATTATTATTATAATGTCCAGACCAAATTATGGTTCCAGTCGGCGCTAGATTATATTTAAGCAGTGGGTGCGATTTAAGATACTATTTTTTTATTTGCTTTGCTTTGAGGTCGTTAATTATATTATTAGTTGTCTTAGAAGATATAAGAAAACTCACTCTAATGATATCACCTTCTTGAACGTTAATAAAATTCCATTCTAAACGCTATCGTATTTTAGATATACAAAATTTTTGTTATAATTCGTTGAGATAAATTATTACTGCCAGATATATTATATTTAACCAATGATGATGGCTTAAGATAAAGTTCAACTGGAACTATACATATTCTATTATGTATTTTATATGTTTTCTTCTGTTTACTTTACATTACAGCAATTTTTTTTTTAAAATATTATAAATATTTCCAAACTGAATTTATAAATTTCCTTAAAAGAGTTTTGTATAAATTAAAAATATTGTTATCATTAACAAAATCGGTTACTGATTTTGTAACATTAAATTGTATCACATTCCAAAATTGTAAATTTTTTTTTTACTCTATTTTTATTTTAAACTTTTTAATTTTAATTTATAAAGTTTGAAACATTTAAGTGGCTTGTTACCATTTTAGAAAAAAATAAATAATTTTTGTGGTTGTTCAGCCCAAAAAAATTAAAAAAAAAAAAAACGTAATTATCGTGAAAAAATCACAGCAGGAACATTTAATTTGGGTGATCCAAAAATGAATTAAAATCATTTTAAAAATCAATGTGTTTTTATTTTTAATGTAAATGGTTTTGTTAATTGTGGAGCGATTACTTAGATTAAAAACAGAAATTTAGAATTTAAAAATCATGGTCAAAATTCAGTTTAAATGAATTAAAAACTGGATTGAAAATTGAAACACAAGTCTTCCCACCACACTGATAAATACAGACAGAATCTCTTGTTTAATTAAAATCGATCAAAGTTTTAACTTTTGTAGAAACTCAAAACCTTCCTGACAGGTATGTATAGTATGGATTATAAATCCCTTGTCCAAGTATCTCAACCGGTTCACGGTAATTTCGGAAATAAATATGCTCCGTGGAATTGTAATATGCATCAATAATGGAAAATACTATAATTATAATATATCACGAAGCCAACGAAGCTAAGCTTTATTAAGCTATTTCTGGACATATGTTATTGTAAATTCTATATGAATTTATAGTCTTGACTTGATGCAATCTTTGACAAGTTTTTCAAGAATTTGTTTTCCAATTCCCTGATTTGATTCATTAAATGACTACTGGAGCTATACCACAAAATGGCTTCAGAAGTATAATGAAAAATTAATTATATTGATATCAAAATCCAAAGTCAAGATTGATATCAGAATTATAAGGGATTTAGGACTGAGACTTTAGTCTTTTATTATACATTATATCATAATGTACATAAACATATAAGATAAGTCATGACTAGTGAGTGACTAATGATTGTTTGCATAAGAAAAAAGGATAATAAGAAAACTTTACTTAAAATTAATAGCAAAATTTAACAATAAAGTTAAACATTTTGTCAAATCAGTAAAATATTATGAAGAGGTTATATAAAAAAATATGTAATAATGTAACTAATGCATATAAATCAAAAGGTTTATGTGCAAAATTTGCATAAATTTGACACCAACTGAAATAGCTCATTAACATTTAGCTTATTAAAATTCATTAAATTTATGGGCAATTATCTTCTCTCTGACAAATTATTGTTTATATCTAATAATCTAATCATTATTAATATATTGAAAATATTATGAATTAATATAAGATAGCCAATAATATAAATTTAAACTACGTTATTCCAAAAACAAATCGTCTGGATATTTAACAAAAAAGAAAAAGAAAAATTAAATAAAAATGAGGAAATAAAATTATTTATTTGTAATTATTATTATTCTTTCTTTATTGAAAAATCACGTTTACTATAAATTGAACTTAAATTAACATCACGGATGATAAATTTTTCAAAGTATATTTATTTTACATTTCATAATTTTGCTTTTCTGAATATACTACAATCAGGAAAAAGCTAACAAAAAGGTCTAAACAAAACAAAAAATTTCATAATTTTCATATATTATAAACATGATGCCCTCAGAAAATCCTAATCAAGAAAATTACATATGAAAAGTGCAGATTATTATTTAGTTATGTAATTGAATTATAAAAAAAAAAAATATAACTTCCCAAAGGTAAAATTATATCTTCAGTAGGTTTAGTCTTATCACCTTTTGTCTATTATTTTTGATTTAATGATCAATTGTATTGAATTTTCCTAGAAATTTTAATTATGTTATTTATGATTTATTGAATTATTGTTTTTTTTTTTTTGTAAATAATAACTTCTTTTTTTATATTTCACTTTTTTATTATGTAAATGATAAATCTTAAATATAATAAAACTTACCGCCACTTTGGAAAAGTTAAGAATCATTCGCGATAGTCCAATTTGTATCCGAATGATTTATATTAATGGTGAAGATACTCTCGACGTTACAGTTTTAAAATGTCAAATAAATTTATAAAATTTTTTTTATTTTGACATGATATTATAAAAACTTTGTATTTTTTAATTTTAAAGCGGCAGTGGCGAGAGTATCTCCAGCATAAGTTAAATTTACATTTAAAAATTAATTTAAAAACAAATTGTGGTTCTTTTAGATTTTGAAAGGTTAAAAGTTTCTAGCGCTTCTATATCCGGAGAATAAACAAAAACAGACGGAAAAACTGTAACCTTAATGTATTTCGTACTAGTTCAAAAAAAGTGCAATACAATTCATAAAAATTTAAATATATTTTTGAAAAACTGCAGTAATGAACCGGTAAAGTCATTTTATTTAACAAAAAAAAAAAGATATCGCTCTGTTTCTACTTTAACTAAGTAAAGGCCATTATTAGTTTTATAGATATAGACTATAAATATATTATTTACTACAAAACTGTTTTCTATTTGCTATAATTTTATTTACTAGAAGCTGCAATTCTCTAAAAACTCGTAGTAATTAATCAGTAACTCTTTTCAAATATAATTAACACTTCTTCATTGTATTCAATTTGAAATATAATTTATTAATCTGATATTACCAACACTAAACTTTACGATTTACGAAACTCCCAAATTTTTTCCCATATATATAATTACTTTTGTAAGAGGAAATGATAATTATTGTGGTATCTACGACCAGCTTAACAAAATTTAAAAAAAAATTGTATTTTTATAGCCAATTTTCTCATATCAGATAACTATTAACATAAAAATTTAAATTAAAATTACATAAATTTATAATAAATTCTTTTTCTACAGCCAATAAGTCAATAGTGAATTGGAATAATTTGTATTTAATTATGAATGGGCTGTACTCATCATCTCAGTGACTTACCATTACCATCCAACAAAATTGTAATCGATTGTAAATATGTAATTTTCATTAGACGATATTAACCTAAATCTATCAAAAATATGTGAATAATATCTAAAAAATATTTATTAGATATTTACTCCAAATAAATTAATTTGTTCAATAATTGAATTTATAAGGTTTCGTAAATTATTGGTCCATATAATAATTTCAGTATTATCTAACAAATTATACTTCTTCATTTAAGTTTGTTTTCCCCACCAGTTACAATTGATAAATATCAATTACGCGATAAACTAATAATTGAAGTATAGAGTTTTATTTAATTATATCTCTTTATAATGGACCCACCAGAAATATGCAATAATAGACCATACAAATTAAATAATAAATGAACCACAAAAATGTAATTTCGGAGTTTGTTTATATTACAGACAAGTCTTTTTCATAACTTTTTATGGTATCATTTGGTCTTTTTCATAACTTTTTATGATATCATTTGGTTAAAGGCTCTTCCGTTAAATTTTAATTTTTGGCGCGAACTGTATATAATTTGAAAAAAAAAAACAAGATCCCAAAAATGGTGTAATTATTATGCGTTTTTATTTTTTAATATATTTCAAGTTACATAATAAATATAATATTAATATTGATTTATTATGAATTATTTAACTTATTTTTTAAATATATGATTATTTTGTTCGTTCGTGTATATTAACTATGCATGGTCAGAGTATAATTTCAAATAATTTTCATATATTTCTATAATATTTTTCATTTATTTTATGTTAACTTTACTTACCATTTTAATGTGAATTCAATTGAAATAATATGAAAAATCAACTCCTAATATGTAATAATAATGTAAAAGAATTACTAGCCAAACAGAGAGTCCACCTACAATAATTGTAATTATATTAGAAATATGCAAAAAATAAAAAAAAAATTCATAGATAATATTATTATTTAACAATCAATTTTTGATGATTATAAGAAATTTGATATAAAATTTTTATCACGCGATTTCTATGTTATTTTTTTTTTTTGATTCCTTAATTTTTTTACACAATATTTTTTATTATATAAAAATTGTAAATTATTTTTATTGCCTTTCTTTTTACGCGATTTTTACGAATTTGTAATTTTTGTTATGTATTTATTATTACTGAAATATTGATTAATAATTTCATAAATATGTTAAATAAGTTTAAAAAAATTAAAATAATATAAGGAAACAATTCTACAAAATAGAATTTAAAACTAAACAAAAATTATTATATATTTTATTGAAATTTTACTAGCCCACGATTGTCGAAGAAAAGATCAGAATCAGTCCGATTCATGAATAGAATGACTTGTAAGAAAGTCATTGTGGAAGCTCATTGGATGATCGGTAAAAACGCTGTTCATATTGGAGTTTCAATGAGGGATTTATGTTATTTATACAAGTACAAATTCTTGGGTAGTGTAGAACTCACAGATTTAACGATATTTGCGGTATTGGTTTTATGGAATATCCAGACTCTTTATTAATAAAAGAGTAGTATCTTACAAAAGGAATAATTGTTAGAAATCAGGAGCTGTAGCAGTAGCACAATGCTCACCGTATAGATCACAATTGCTATATTGATATTGATATATTGTTAAAAAATAATTAAATGAATATAATGGAAATTAAATTTATGTAAAATTTATTTTAATATTTTTGTTTTTTAAATTAACATAAATTTACTTAAATCAATCATAAAATTATATCTAAAATAATCTAATAATATATTTTTTATAGGTTTTACTTAAAATACTTGGAAAAGACCAATTTGATTTGAAAAAGTATATCAATTTAACTTAGAAATGCTATTTCAATAATTTCATTAATTCGTATTATGTGAAGTATGAACATTTTAGATTGCAGTGCATTTTTATATGCAAATATTAATAAAAATTATTTTAACTTCAAAAATATTTGTCGGAATTTATATTTAAATAATAAAATTTGATTTTGCGTTCCCGTCAACAAATATACAAAGGCAAATCATTAAAAATAATTACGAAAAAGCCGACATTATTACAAACGACCAAATTTAAAGTATTGTCCAAAATGCGAGGTGTATATTTAGAGTAGCATTTTTACATCGTTAATGATAGGTCACAAAATTTACAATATTAATCAAAGTGAATTTATATCCCAGTTTGGTGATTGGTAGAACCGTAGAAATGCTAAGAATAAGGGATCAAAATTTCACTATTTAAAATATAAAACAAATTGTACAATACATACTTCCTATCTAGAAGCCCCTAGTGCGATTCCCCCTAACTTGGTATTGTTTATGAACACTGAAACAGAAATAAAAGATAAATAATCAAAATTATATTACGGAAGAGCAATAATTGTAATGACTAGTCCATAATGTTTAAAATTCAAGTTACAGGGAAAATCTGGATAAAAGTGTAATATTTAGGAACAAAAATTGGATTTAAAACTTAGAATATATTTATATAATTAAGAAAATACTCGTGATATACAAAATTTTTGATTATCGTGTCCCTATTACCAGTTTGTCCTTGCCTTGGTCTCTTCAACAATTTTAATTTTTAGAGCACTGGATTGTGTTATTCTTGACTGTGCTTTGTAAAATTGATGATGTGTAGGATCAGGAAGCTAAATACTGACATTTTGATTTTGAAATGTTTAGCTTTGTGATTTATTTATTAATATTACAAATGCATCACGACTGGCCCCAGGACAAATATCATAGGAAAGAAAATAAGTATTTCACGGGGAACGAGGTATATAATTATTTTTCTTAATTATCAAAAATAGGACTAAAACGCATACATATAAACCAATTGGATTTTCAATATAACCAAAGGATCCTATAGTAAAATCGCACAACTTTTAATGTTAAACAATTATTGCGGCGCCCTCCAACATCAAATTTTATTAAGATATAAGTTTAAAAGACTTTCTCCTATCATAAATTATCTAAATTGATGATAAAGAGTGGACCATTTTATTTTGCCAGATAGAAAAATGATTGATTCTCGATATTACAGAATATTGTAAGCCATTAAATAAATATATATGAATTAGTAGTACAATTTATAAAAAAAAAAAATACATTTCTATTTTGAAGTCGATCTTTTCCATACCGAACGTTTCAAAAGACATTAACAAGAAGTAGACGCATTCAATATTAAATTGAATTCATATATAAAACTAATATGCGTTTTTTATGTAATCAAATTAAATAACATTATAAATAAATACAAAATTTCTATAAATGCTGAATAGTTTTAAATATTTTTTTATTTTTATATTCATTTTTTAACCATAGACAAAGAAATTGAATTGATTGCTCCAGATAGAGATTTATAAATATACCTTTGGATTGGAGTCCATTTTCATTTTGATGTAACATATTTAAAATACATATATTTTACGTCTATACAGTTTTGTAAAAAAATGAAAATTTATTTTTCATGACAATCCAATTTCGGACATTATGGTTTCGTTTCGATAGAGGTTTTAAATATATTATGGAAAATTTGCTATTACTATATGCGATGCAAAAAAAAAAATATTGTATAATGAAACATTTTCTTTTGGTGCTGGCTGCTGGCTGCTATTACGGTTGCAATTTTTATAATTCTTTTGCTTGTTGTTGTTGAATCTATTAAAAATGTTATACTGTTTTATATTTGACACAGTCTAATTTATATTTTAATTGTCGCTGCGTGAATTATTTCATTATAGTTCTATTTTAATTGCTGTTGACTCATTTCAAATTTGTCTTAAAAAAAATATATATATTTTTTTTACAATTTTTTTATTATCCATTTACAAATTTTTATATATAAATACAATGTAAAATATTTAAAATTAATGTATTTAAATTATGTTTTTAATGTAATTTTAAAATCGTATAAATAAATTTTTAGTTTAGTCGTTATTTCGTAACAGGCTTTCAATTAAATTTTTTTTTTTTCAGATATTTTGAATTGAATATAAATTTTTTAAGAAAGCTTTTCTTCATTATTTATTAGCCTGTCATTTTTTTTTTTTTTGGTTTTTGAACAAAAATGTTAAAAGGTGTTAAAAATATTTATCACCTCTTACAGGAAAATTTAAATTTCATTCATTATAAAATATAAAATATTTATTTTGTTTTAATGGGGCAGTGTGCAGTAACAAATGATTTATTTGTAAATTTAAAAATTTATATAGTAAATAAAATTCAATTTGAAAAATAATTTATTTTTATTAATTGAATTTTGTGGTTATATTAGAGATTCGGGTCATAAAATTAATTTAGTATATTAATTAAAATTTTAATCAGCGTAATTCATTGATTGTGGACTTATTAACTTAGCATATATAGTTTGTCATTCCATTCAAACGAGGGGTTGCCACATTTGTCAGTTATTTTTATACTTTGACTTAGCAGATATTTTATGAACAATGTCAATCCAAGAAACTTCTATTTAACTCTTGATATTATGAAGGGTTTCATCATATTACAGTGTATATGCATTAACTTCTGAAAAATTTCTCCCATTTTTAAAATTTGGACCAATTCATATTGTATATATCAGAAGACAGAAAAGACATTTACAATAACAATATGAAGTAGACAATGAGCCAGTTCAGGATTCTGATGAAAAGAATTAAAGTAGCAGTGTTTTTACTTTTGGATAGGAACATAATAATTATGTAATCAGAAACACAAAGATTCAGAATTTGTATTAAATTTGAAGGCATTATATTAACTGCGCCACGTTAGTTAGTTTGTCTAGGATGCCAAATACAATCGTTTATTTCTACAATTGGTTAATTAATTTTGTAATTCTTTATAAATTTGTCCAGGTCTATAGTTTAAATTACAGCAGCATTAGCAAAAAATCCTCTAATGGATGTAAAGCGAATATTTCCGAAAGAAAATTCATGTAAATATTTAACTTTATTGTAATTTTAAATGATAATGAATATGGTACCCAAACCCAATATAACTAATCACTGCGTGCACCGAAAACTATTGTGATATTATCCTGTGAATTAAGTATAGTAAAAGTTGTATAATTTTTTATATTAAAATTTCAACATTTTGTATTTATTAATTATCCTAATTATCATTCTATTCAATTTATCTAATATCAATTCGTTCGATATATAAATTTTATTTTACTATATTAGATAAATAAAATCATTTCTCAATTATTGTATTTCATTGTAAAAAATTGTTTGTAAATTTTTTTTTTAATAATAAAACTTTTAAATTTTCCGCGATTGTTACCATAATCAAAATAATATTATTATTGTCATATAGTATAATTGTGAATTGAGTTGAATATAACAAACCTAAAAGATAAATATCGGTAACAAAACTTTCAACACGAGAATAATGTAAAGATACAATTTTTTATGTAGAGTGAATTTGCAAATTTTCGAATAGATATCAACAAGATATTTAAAATTGTGGCACAACCACAAAGTTTATGGCACGAAGACAATTGATTTGTTTGAATTTTGTCGTATATTTGCATATTTTTTGTGCATTTTGTCGTATAATTTACATTCTTCAGATCGTTTTTTTTTTTTAGTTTTTCAGTAGCGGCTACTAGATAAAAATTTAATCTATATTTATATTTTTTTTAGATTACTTTAATAGGAAAATCACAGTATAACTGAAGAAATTGAGATTAGATAAACTCGAGATTGATATTTATATTCATGAATCATGATAATTGAAAAAAAAAAAAGTAAATAGAGATAGTTAAAAACGATATTTAGTTATAAAAAGAATACGTAATTCTATATAAAATTACATAATATTCAATAAAATCTACTATTTTTATGATTATTTCCATTTGTCATTAAGTGATTTCAATATTAGCTTATTTTGGACATTTGAAAAGTATAAACTCTGAACATTCCAGGTCGACTTAGACAACCAGTTTAATTATGTACTCATATGAAAGCAGCAATTTTGCGAGATTGAATGAAACTAAAACCAGAAGCTCTTGGTACTTCAGAACTAGCAGGAAAATAGTAAAAGATGAAGATGAAAAAAAAAAAAAATTATTAAACATTTTTATATTTTAAAGTAATTTTGATTTATCAACTTGGCTGCATTAATGTTTTTATGAGAATTGCTAGATAATTCGTTTACTGAACTGAAATATTATAAGATTTACCTTGTGTTATTTTCAAAATTATCATAGCTTCTACTTATCTTCAATATTTATCCTGGTCTGGTTGATGTTTAAGTGGAACTGGAACTGGAATATTAAGAATAATATATTTATATTTATTTCTGAGTTATTCCAATTTAATAATAGGTTCAAATTTAGAGAGTTAAATTAAAAATGTAAATTTTTTTTATCATTTGTGTAATTACCTTGTCCAAAACCCGGAATAGTTGGTTCTAATTACGAAAAAGTTCGTAGAAGATGCGATAAATTTGTTTTCCTTTTTAACATTTGCCAAGTCCAGAGTTATCTAGCAACTACAGAGCCACGACGATGATGATGTTGATGTCATACAAGATTACCAAAAAGCAAATTGTATTGGATGAACTGTAAAAGAAATATTTTCAGTAATGACGTATAGATTATTACATATTTTAAACAACAATTTAACTCTTTCGATGCTTCAATTATTATTTCAAGGCATTTATAAAAAAACTTTTAATAAATCAAAGTTTAAAGGGCACAAATATGATAATTATAATAATTAATAAAAGCTAAATGTGGTGTAGTAGTACTGAGCTTGGTATTTATATATTCCATTTTTTCTTAGTTATTTTTGTGCTGCCGGTGTAAGAAGACGTTTCGGTATTTGATTGTGAACCAAATTAATTATGGGATTGAAACTATCTCCATTATAAATGGAAGATGTTTGGAAAAATCCCTAGACTTTTCTTTATTAGTTAAATTTTACCAAATGGAAATTTACATTACTATATTGCTGCACCATTTATGCTTAAAGTCTATTTTTCATAATCGTGCTTCTTAAACCCCACTGAATATAAAAAAATTATATTTATATGCTAATTTTACGTTTTTGTTCCCTAATTATTACTATAAATTTTGTTTGGAAATATTGTTTTGAACATTTATTTCGCCCATATGGACTCCCCGGAGCACGCATTATGAAAATCAAATGAATTACAATAAACTGTTTGATAATTTTGAATTTTAAAAGGTTTTTTTTTTTTTTAAAAAATAAATTGATGTATAATTAAAGTTTACTTGTTAATTATTATCAGTATACAAAATTTAATTCTTTTGCTTTTTCTTTAAAAAAATAAATATTATATCCCACAATTTTCAATCTAAATTCCAATAATTAAATCATAATAATTCATAAATAAATTTTACAAGCCCATTCACATTTAATTCCATATTTGGTTTATTAAATTGTGATTAATATAATAAAATCATATAAATTGACAAATAATGAATTTTAATATTAAAAAGGTAAGAAAAAATTATAAATTTTTATGATTTTAACCTAAATAAAAAAAAAAAATAGTATCGAGGCATTAAATGATTAAATAATCAAAAAAAAAAAAAATAAATAAAAAAAAAATAATTAAGAAAAATTTGAAATTAAAAGAATTTCACTAAAAATTAATTCCAACAAAACAAAGTAAAATTTTCGCCGCACCTTTTGTAACATAAAAATTAAATCAATTATCGATAAAAACATTTAAAAATATTATGTTTTTTGTTTTATTTTAGATCAACTGACCAATAATTAGTTAGTTGTTAAAGAAAATTTTCATATGTATAATCAATTTGAATTACAGTTTTAATCATCCCCTTAAACAATCAGTTAAAAAACATTTTAAAAAGTGTTAAATTAAACTAATAAATATTCTAAGAAATAATTAAAAAAACCATAACAAAATTTAAATTCATTATTAAAAATTTTAATAATTTCTACAAGGCATTAGCAAATTTTATTAATTGAATTTTTCTTGCTGGGGAAAATGACATTGCAGTGCATAACCTATTGCTATACGTTATATTAGTGTGTGACTAACCTGTGGTCTACGGATTCAAAATGGGCTTGTAATGCGACTTTACGAAAACAAAAAAATCATTATAAAGTTTTAACAATTTAAATAGAGATTCAGATGTAACGCAAATGCCAGCTCTTTTTAGTTATACAGATTTTTTGACATATTATTAAAATTTGGACCTACTAGTGTTAAATAGATTCGAAATCATTGCTTACTTTATATTGAAGAAACTTTAATATGTACACAAACTGTTGTCATAGTTAATTATCTCAACCATTGAAAATTACATTGATATATCAGATTGGAATCGAATCCGTCACCTAATGAATCACAGCATATCATATTATCATTTCCTTTTTTAAGATGAACAGAATCTTTAAAAACAATTATTTTATTCAGATGCTGTTAAAAATTATAAAAAATTATCAAATATGTCTCAGTTCCTTTTGTATCTCAAGAATTACGGCTCAGAAATCACACTTTGTAGCTGACACAAAGTTTGATATAATAATTATCTCATACAAGTTCCACTCGTGCTGATAATTGCATTACGTTCATTCTTGGCTCTCTGATCGAAATGATCCAAAAAAAAAAAAATAAAGTGGTCCGCATCCTTTTTAAAGGTTTAAAGACACTTCATTGCACTGACAATCTCCTTTATATTTATACCAATTTAATCGAGTAGCATAATTTTCTATATCTATATACATATCAGATAGCTTTAAACCACCAAAACACACATAAAATTTGTATTGATAACTCTAAAAAAAAAAAAAAAACAGAAAAAGCATAAAAATGTTGGACATATGTAGAGCAGTAGAGCTGAAATGTCTGTAATTATATTACAAATTTTATACTATATTTATTTATATATTGATTTATATATATATATTTTAAAAGTATGGTTGGGCGACCTGCATTCAAAAACTATTATGCAATTAAATGCTACTACCACTGAGCTCTGGCTATTATATTTTGTGAGAAATAATAATAATAAAAAAAGTAAAAGCACGCAATTTTTAAGTTATTCAAACATAAAGTGTAGTAACTTGATAAAAAATTTTCCAAAAAAAAAAAAAAAAACTTCCCGTCGCGTTATTTACACTTTTTTATGGGAATTGTATCTGGTTTATATTAGCATAAGAAAATTATGTGGGTGAGATTTTGATTATTAACATTTTATATTTATTAATATTATTTTACATTTCCATGTTCTATTAATGAGAGAGAATCGAATCATAATTATTATTATTTTTTTTTTAAACTCTTGAATTCATATAAATTTTTATGATAATTCAACGTTGTTTTCAACAAATTATTACCGGTACTTTGTACTTTTCATATTTTTAATCAAAAATTCATTTAAATAGCCAAAGTTAAAAGTTAAACAAGCATTCCGATTGTGGTCGTTGAACTATCATTATTATTTATCTAAATAATTTATTGTCAAACTATATTATTGCAAATTGATTTATATATTCCTTTATGTAAAAATCGTCGGATGAGTTCTGAGAAGATTTATAAAACATCAACAGAGTTTCGAGTAAAATAAATTTTAAATTAAAACTGATCTACACGCTTAGGTTTTTTTTAACTTTTACTATTAGTAAATATTTATTATGAGGTTGAAATTACAAAAATTTCAGGGGACCAACAATGTCTAATTCATAAGTGATCGACTATTTTGATTATGCGGAAATCAATTACTAAACGGACCAGATTGTTTTTTTCTTACACGTTGATTTAATTTGTTGGTCAAATTTCCTTTTATATGAAACACTTTCTCATATCTATGGAATTCTTATTTGACCTATATCCTTATAAAATAAAAATGTACGTGGATCACGTAAATAAAAATTTGAAATGCTAAATTCTATACAAAAATGACTCATATCGTTATAGAAAGTCTGAGTTTCTGAGAACACTGAATATCTCTGCAATGGTAAAGAATAGTGAAATATATAGAAAATAGTAAAATAATAACCAAATTTCAAAATCTAAATATGAGTCCATAAGTAAAAAAAGTAAAAATGGCGTATGGGCCTTTTCAGAACTCGGTCGATGAAATTACCTTTTATTAAATTTTGTATGTGAATGAAAGTGCAATACGATAAATACTTGTTAAGTTCACTTTCCGACTAGCCTTTAATCTGTTAATAATAAGTTAAGCATTTGTAATTGGCTATGATAAAGGGAAAGCAAAATGCTAAGAAAATGTTTTATTTTTGTACAGATTATCTTTAAAAATGTCGCTCAAATATTTATACTAAAAGATATCAAATTATTCATTCATATCCTCTTATGTTACTTTTAAGGTTTGTTAGATTTATTAAACAGAAGAGGCTGCAGATTTTGTACAAGTTTTAGTTTGTTAAGTTAAATTTTCAATTTTGTATTACAAAATTATAAAACGGAAGGAATTAATGGATTAATTAATTGTAGATGAATAATTTAATTGATATGAATAATGTGTTGATGAATGAAAATGCTGATAGACGAATGGGGTAATTGTTCATTTTTTCATTATGTTTATAGCTTTTGTATAATATATTGTAAAATTTCATATTACTATAGACAGCTCTGTGATTTCGGGCGTGATATGAACATACTTTATATGAAGTATGACACATTTCGGTAGTGTTTTTTAATTTCGTTTTAGTATGGTTACAAATAGTCCAAAAGAAAATTTTGTACATAAAAATGTGAGGACAGATAATATAAATTTTTTAATTTGTAAATGAAAATAATAGTGAACAAACTAGTATTTTAATAGAAAATTTTCTTTTTTTTTCATTGTAACTATTGAAAATGATTTAAAACTGTGACATAGCTTCAATCATATTTAAGATTATGGCTATATAAGTATTATTTTAACAATTTGATTGACATCAACTTCCTTTAATACCAATTACATCAATTTATATTATATATTTTATTCATGTTTTACACATTAAATCATAGATATTAAAGTTTAAGAAAATAAATTTAACTTTTTATAACAGACAGGAAATTATAATAAATATGAGACTTTCTTTTTATTTATATTTTAAGAAAATTTTTAGAAAATTTTTATAATAGAAATATTTTTAAAGTAGAAAATATATTTTACTGTAATTTAGCATAAAATAAAATTTAAATTTCATAAAATTTGGGATAACCTTGATGCAAATTACATAATTCTTAGTAATCTAGTAGACCATTTATCTACTAGAATTACAATAATTTATGTAACTTTAAAATGCACATGAAAATTTCGATATAATTCTTCATTTTTTATTACTTACCATAAATTATAAATGGTGGTCAGTGCTTTTAGGAATACTTTTACAGAACGATTACAATATGATATGTAAAAACATACTCCCCGAACTATCCTGCATGGATAAGGATTCCAATCTATAAGTACAAGTTATAATATACAAGTTATAATATTACAAATATTATCGGTTTCATAATCATTTAAGATTTTTTTAAATTTACTTCAAAATGACGTTAAAATGAGATGTTCATCTTCGTGTATTCAAAATCGACATTTTAAATCCCCTTCCCAGTGGTATTAAGGGTAGAATAACTTAATAAAAGATACAAAATAAATATTAATCGGTTCTTACTTGATCTATACTTAAAATTTTATCAAAATCATAAAATAGGGAGTAAGTTCCTTGACATCATACCGAACACACTGGATATTGGACATGTGGATTGGATTTTATTTTTGTTTAAATTTTATATTATATAAAGTAAAATTTTTAAAATTAATTTTACATTTAAATTTCAATTACAATCTTTTTAAATGATCATTTAAAAAATAGAAATTGTAAAATTTCAATTTAAAATCAAATATTTTCAAAATAAAATAATCAATTTTTTTAATTGACCTTGTTTATTATTTAGGTTATAGTTAATATTGATTTTGTTGATAAGAAAATTTTGATTTAAAAGCTAATCTAAAATTATTATTAACTATATAAAAAAGATTAAATTGTTCATAAATTTAATTATGAGACTATATAAATTTCCAGGGTCTCGAGATAAACTATTATTATTATTTAATTTTTTTAAATATCAAAACAAAAATATATACAATTAACCATTTAAAAATATATTTAAAAAAATTATATTTCCAAATCATTTCAATCCAGAAGCTATAAATTATTTGTCTATAATGATTTTCTAAAAAATTCATAAATATATACTTTGTTATTAAAAAATTAATTTTAACTGTGATACAATTAAAAATTTTAAAAGTATATATAAGCTACGTTTAAATTAGAAAAAGTTTAACTATACTTTAACATAGAAATTATAAAATTATATTATTATTGGTAATTATTTGTTAGTTAAACATATATCGTTCAACACTTTCAGAAATTATTAAAAATAATTATTAATTTTAGTAATAGAAAATAAAAAATAACTCAAGTTAAACTATTTTTTTATTTAATAAGCTCAAAATTTTCAATAACTTTAATAATGTTTTTTTTATTTTTTTTTGAGAGTGGTAATTATAATTAGGTCTATTTATGTTATAAATTATCTAATAAATCTTGTTAAACATAATTTTTTTTAAAAAAAATATGTTACTTCATATAAATGGTAACACAAAATTTATAATTATGCAGGTCAATTTTGATAAAAGAAATTTTTAACCCTTTAAATAACTGAATTTATATATGCACATATCCCATTTTTCTTATTTACACGATTTTTCATTTTCGATTTAAAGAGCAATATAAAGAACCGATTTTCTGTATCTCCTATGTAAATCGGCGAGAGGGTGTATCGTATATTTAAGAATAGCATTTTAATGGATGTACGAAATCAATTCTATTCCATGAAGAAATAAATTTAAAATTCGTATTTCCCCGAAATACATTTAAATTCAGTTTTAAGTTGACTGTGTCACAACAAAATGGGATATAGTTATCACACTGTGCACAATTCTGACTAGATTTTTATAATTTCTTGAAATATTTTGAGAATTGATGTCATTTTTGACAGTTTATTGTAATTTATTTTTATATTCGTCAAGTGTTTAATTTGTAATTTAAGAATTGTCAGGATCGGTTTTGGATTAGATCTGGGTTAAAATAAAAATAATTGAATCATAAATGTATGAAATACATTATTTAAATAAAATTGTTTTAATAAATTCAAATACATTTTTTAATTACATGTAAAGGATTTTTTGTTTTTGTTTTATATTAAATATTTGTGTTGAAAAATTAAATAATTCACACACAAAAAATAAATTAACTTGAATTTTCTCTAAATAATTCAAGTACGTATTTGAATTTTCCTTACAAGCATCTTTCGTTAAATGTGTTCTGAGCATTGACTTGACTCATAAAAAACCTGAATAGCTTATGATTAAGTTGACACTGGTCAGCACTCAAAAGAGCCAATATATTATTGAAACCTGCAAACCCGCGAAATAATACTGTTATAAACAAATTATAAATATTCTTAATTCCATATTTGTTGTAACCTGGACAACCCGAAAAAATCATTCAACCATTAAAGGGTTAAAAAGGAATAGATTTTTGTATAAATATTATAATTTCATCCCCTGTAGACTGACTATATAGTATAGCTAAATATGCGATAATATTATTGTGACATTGATAAGTGATAAAGTAGCAAGATTTTGATTGAAAGTTTAATTTGTCAATATTTTTAAATACTTTTTGTTTTATTGAGTTTGCAATGTGATATACTTTTATTTTAAATATTTTATTTATGTAAATATATTTTTATTTTTATGATATATATTTAAATAACAAATTACATGATAGTAATTTCTGACTATTAAAAATTAGCTATTAAATTAAAAATCATGACTAAAATATCATTTCAATCTTTTATACTCTATAATTTTGGTCATATTTTTTATGGTACTGCTATTTTGGTTGTCACTTACGTTTATTATAGTAAATTTTATACATAAGATCGTATATGCTCTTATCGTACAAAAAAAAAAAATATGTTTACCAATTTCATTTTATGTATAATTATAAATATACGAAATATGTTTTTTATGTACTTACTAATATTTTTTTTTTTTTTTGTATATAATTTTTGATAATTTGTTTTTGAATTAGTAGAGGAAGACATTAATGATAATATCAGCAATTTACTATCATGTTATACATGACACACTGATATGCTTTCGTATCTATATACAATAAATTGTATAGTAAAAGCTACTTTACACTATATAGCCAAATAAAATTATGTAATCAATATAGCTAAAAGGAGCCAATTATAAAGAACTGTGTAAATATTGTGTGGAAAGCTAATATTATAACCTTAATAGCCTAGTTTATTTAATTTTTTTTTTGTTTTTTAAAAAAATCGTACATTTAATAGTGTTTTCTAGTGAGTTTTTGTCCATATGTTTTAAAATTACTTACCATGGTAATAAAGATATATATAGAATTAAAAATGTGTAACTAAAATTTTGATATCAGTGTAATTAATATATCAACTAAGCTTATTTGAAATTTTCAAATGTATAGTTCCTAAAAAATCGGTACATATATAATTATTGTATTGGTTAGTAATATCATTGGATAATTTCCATAGATTAAGAAGAAGAGCAATTAATAAAACGCAGTTAAATTGGTGGCTATCGCAATGAAATTAATGAATCTTTGTTAAATATTATTGAAAATATGATTGTGATCAACTGTATTGTGTATAACCTGTAATATCACAACTCAATACTAAAGTTAAAGTTAACAAAAGTATTAATAGTATCAATTAATTTGCTATGTATCAATATTTGTAATTTTATATTACAAAAAAAATAGGGTCATTATTTAAAAAAAAACTATTAGAGATATAAATGTGACACCTATTGCAACATAAAAAGACAAATTTGTAATTTTTGAAATGTATTTGTCAAGTTGAATATCGATAAAAGTTTCAGAGATAAAAATATTGAAATATATTTGTACTTTTAAAGTATACATAGTATAACTATAATTACTATAACTTTGTAGTAAGTATATTAATCGTTATAAGTAAAACCGTGTTAAATATATTTAACACATTCGCTTTCAGACCAATTTTTCATTAGTTCCTCCGGTCAATATATATTTTTTAATTAGCTGTTAAGTGGCGTAAACATCACTCTTACAAAATTGATATAGATTGAAAGATAATGATCTCCAAAGTGATACAGATATGCCATGGGAGATAATATTTTATATATATAGAAAATGTGTTTTATATATTAAGTTTTGTTTTTACATACTCACTAATTTACTTGCAGTACTGTGTCATGATCGTTTTAAATATTGTTTAGGTTCTGTTTCTACGTTCAATATAATACTTAATATTATGATAATATTTTAAGTAATTAAGAAAATTTGGGAAATCGTTTTCAATATGTATGTTGAAACACTATCCAAAACAATAATTTATCAAATTCTAGTTTAATCGTGGCTTGTGTCATAATTTTTATCAAGGTTATCTATCAGCAGCTAGATTGCTCCAGAAAACATTAATGATTTGCGTGAACTAATTGAATCCAATCAACAAATTCAGGCAGCATTTTGGTGAAGCAAATGGTGGAAACATAAATTTTTGGTAAATCTTGTCATATTGCAACTCTAACTTTGAAGGATCATAGAATAATAATACGAAATTTTGCATTCAATTGCATTGATAAGTCATCCAGATTTATAGATCATTTAGCACCCAACGAAGTTTTTTATTTCCAACTATCAAGAATAAAATGCATAATCGAATCATAAACAGAATATTTAAGCTGCCGTTTCCACTACAAAGGACAAATGTACAAAAATTGTTTCAAATCGCTTCAACCAATATTTACCAAATTTTATAGGAGAGACAAATAACTTTTTAATATTAAGCTTTTGGTGTAAAGGGTTAACATGACTGGAAGCAAGATTATTTTAAAACAGAATAGATTGAGGCCATATTAATTTTTAATGGAAGGGTTTAGGACTATTTGTATAATTCAATAAATAACGTTAATATTTTTGTGACAAACACGAAAATTATGAATTATGGTGAAGAATAATTCAATAATAAAGTTAAATTCGAAAAATTGCGGGTTGAGGCCGTTTGAAACTTCAAACGTGTATTGATGGCAAATGAGAATTATTTTTTATAAAAGAAAACAAATAAATATTTCTTTTTTTTAAATTTTTGTCCAAATTTTTAAATGTTACTTTCACATAAAAGTCAGAATGATATTTCCTCCTAGATGTAACTAAAAATAAAATGAACTAAAAATTTCCATATATTTTAAGGAATTTGTAAAAAGAACCAAACATTTTTTTTACATTTCCATGATTATTCAAAAATACTAAATTTCTGGTTTGGTTTTTATTTACAATCGTTATATTTAAATCAATAAATTCGCGCAATTAATGACGTAAATAATATAAAATATTGCCATTTATTTAACATTTTTTATTTAACTTTATTACATTATATATTTTCATTATTTCAAATATATATATAAACATTTTATTCATCTATACAAACACATTTAATATACATATATATACAAACTTAAATATTAAATAATATTTATTGTGAATGGAAATACAAGCTTCAAGGAATATGTTGCATGTCACTGCAAATTTCTTGTATATGCACAAAAATTGTATCAAAAATAATAAAAAAAAAAGAAAAACTCGATATAAAAAAATTACACAAAATAAATACGAAAAAAAAAAATAATATCGAAAAACTTACAAATCTGGAAAATCTGCTGTTGTAATGTGGTCCGATCAACTCGTATTTAGTGGACAACTGTTCAAATCTGAGATTTTTCAATAAAAAAATTTTTGTGGTCATTCTGTGAACAAATGAAAAATGAAAAACGAAAAAAAAATACAACAAAAACTATTAAATAAATAAAGAAAATTTATGTGGAAAAATGTATTTAATAAATTTTAACATTAAAAATTAAATTATTTTATGTTATGGCAGGAGATTTTTTTTTGTATATTTACAAATATTTTTCTTTTGTTTATTAATTGGATCTAATCAAATTGGACATATAAAGAGGAGGAATTGTTTGTGGTTGGTAACAATTCCAATTATTGTATTTTTGTCATTTGGGAATTCAACTTTTATAAAAAGGGTATACCGTATATATAAAAAATATTTAGTTTAACTAGTTCGAATTTTCTGCTTATAGTTTTTCTATTATATTTGGACTTAAAGTTAAATTATGATTATAATATAACATACATATGTATATGTATATAATTAAAACACTCTTTATAGTAACCCCAGGAAATAATAATAAGAAATTTTTTTTTAAGTAAAAATATTCGAAAGTTTTCACTTTTTCTGTAATTAAATATTTTTGTAAAAATTTTAATTGAAAAATTAGATTTTTCATATTATATAAACGAATTTTGAAAATTGTTATGTTTCTGTTTAAAAGTTATAAAACAGACCCTTCTATATTTAGACTGTCACTATCAGTAGACCATTTTTTTTAAACTGTTATACTGCTATTGTTATACTGTTAATGTTATAATATTACCTGCTACGCCTGTTACTATTATAATATTTCTGTTATACTGTTAAACTAAGACTATTATACTGTAACTGTTATACTTTTACTGTTATAATGTTACTGTTATACTGTTTACGTAACATAAATCTTTTTTTACAAGAACCTTTTCGTATTTTATTTCGGTATCCTCAACTTTTTTATGATTTCCTTTCCTTACGATTAAAATATTTTTGAAAGCATTTAGTAAGTTTCAAATATTTAAAGTTCTTTAATCGTAAAACAATTATTGCGTTGACAACATATAATGTCGTATGTTCTACATTATCAGATTTGAGCTACATTATAATTAGACAACATTATCGCCACTACGAAAAATTATTTATTTGATCATTTTTTCTCCAACTTCCAGTGTTATTCACCTTGCTTAATATGAACGAACACAATTTACCATCAAAGAATATTCTTCTACGTTAGATACAAAACAAAATTGATTTCGAGTCTGATGTTGTTGCGTTCTGCGTTCATTAAATAACTAATGTAAACTAAACAATAACTAATGGTTAGGAGCCATTACGTTCTGAACTATTTGGCTGTCTTTTCGTTCATAATCAAACCTATAATCTGCTTGCACTCTATTTTTGAACAAAAGCTACAGCATAAAATTACCGAAAAATGAGTAGAAAAATGGCAATTGTTCTTCTGTTATTTTTCGAATAAAAAAATGGCAACAGTGCTTTCATAATCATTTTTAGTCAGGAAGTTTTATAATTTCTAAAATAAAAATTTAAATATTTAAGGTTTGGAATAATTGCTATTGAAAATTTCTAGATATAGGAATTAAATTTTATATTTAACAATAACCATAAAACTAAAACCAAATAAAATTTACAAGGATGTGAAAAAATGGGAACAAGATATCCAACATCGCGGACATAAGCCACAAACTATGGAAATTCAAATTAACAATATTAAAATAAAAATTGTTCTGAAATTAATTTGAGAACTATTTTTAATATCAAATATCAAATAAAAAATATGTAAATAATAAAAAAATACCGGAACAAATAATAATGTTAATTGGCACCTCACTGATTTCATTAAATATAAAACATATAAAATGATGTTGACCTCGGAAACTAAATATTTCAAATAATTAAAACAATAAAATAATAAAAAATCATTTTATATTTAAAACTTTCCTGTATAAAAATTGAATTTGATTTTTAAATTCATAAAATTAAAAAAAAAATTAAATTGAATTTACAAATATAATTTAATTTTACGTGTTGAAATATTGAAAAAATATACCAAAAATTTACCTTTCACAATATTATAATAGATATAGGTAAAAAAGATGTGCGTTCCCTTTGAAAGATTGATTAATGGCAAAATTATCGAAATTAAAAATTTAAATCGTGATGATATTTATGAAAATTACATTATGACAAAATTTTATCTATCGGGATTTTTATATCAGAAATTTTGCTAATATTTTGGATTATTAATTTATATTACATCCAAAATGAAATAACAAATCATAAATTCCAAAATGTTATGTTAAGATATTAAAAAAAAAAAAAATGTCATCAAATTATTCAAGGCCAGAAAAAAGATTAAATTAATTTTTTTTTGAAATTATCGAATTTTATGCAATTTAAAATTTTTAGCAAAAAAAACAAAATTTTTTTTCTTCATCTAAAATTATCAATCATTCCCAGAAAGCAACTAAATTCATCGCATTAAAATTGATATAAACTGGAAGTAATCATCAGTCAGGGGCGTAGCGGATAAAAGTCTATAGAGTTGCTGAGTTCAGAGAATTTATTTTTTAACAAAAATAATAGAAATAAAAAACGTGGGAACACAAAATAATTGGGTGAAATATAACCAGGATAGGATAAGCAAACAAAAACTGTAGCCAAAGATGTAATTTCTAACTGCGGGACTGTATAAAGTTATGTTATTACTGAATAATTTCATGATAAAACAATTTTTTTGAAGTTGAAGACGGTTGAAGAACAACCAACATTTCGATAAGTTCCAATGACAGCCCCTGACAGACAATATTTTAAATGGATTTATTATAGCCAAATTGGTTTTTAGAGCATATTTATGAAATTAATTTGGAAAAATGTGTCTATTAAATTGAAATTATTAATTTGTTAGTTTGTTTAAAGATTTTGGAGTTATGACAACTAGTAATACGTTGTCTGTGCGTCTGCTGCTTAGCACATGTAATTTAATGTCAATATTTTTGTAATCTAGAGCTCACTCGCTACTAGGTTAACTGTACAGTACTACAATGTATATTAATATCATCATTACTTTATAATTATTTCGATTTAAATATACTCAGAAAATAATCTCTTAACCCTAACAATATTTGTTGCTTTGGAATATATTTTCTGCAAACTCATTAATTTTCTAATATAGATTTTAAATATAAAATTCTTAATAATTTAATTTATTTCAAAAGATTGAAATTATAACATTAATCAGTAATGGAAGATTAACAAATTGATGACAAATTTAGTAATAATTTGGGTAAAGTAAAAATTAAGAAGATGATGATTTATATACCAGATTTTTATATGGTTAGAGCGCATTAATAAATTGCTTTATTATTTGAGAAAAATTTCGTAGTTATATATTTTTTTTTTGAATTTATCTTAAGCTGGGATTTCAGACTAAACCATTGGATAAAGGTTCCATATAAAATTAGTTAGAAAATTGAAGTATAAGCTCCATTTTTTTAAAAACTATACTAAAATATACTATATGCCAGTTACAGACCGCTGATTAATATCAACTCCGTTAATTGAAATATGGTTGCTATTATGGTTGCTATATGGATTGCTATTAATACTAATATCCCAGCTGTTCAATTAAACAATAATTAAACAAGTAATAAAACGGACAAGTAAAAGGTGTGATTTAAAAAGACCAATTCAATGGAATTAGATGTATTTTAAGGATGGGAAATTCTTTCCTTAAAAATTCATAGACAATTGGAACAATTGGAACCGCGAAAATTTTATTTAAAAGATTATTGTAATACTGTGAACGTATATAAGATTTCCAAAGTATCCAGACCATTCGACTCCAACTTTTTAGTTATAATTATATGATACGTAAAGCAAGATTTTTGTAATCGTGGCGAGCGATTATTTTGGTTAATTTATTTGAAGTTTATTTTGATTGAAAAACTCAATTAAATAAAAATTTATAAATTCGTTATTTCTTGTTGGTATTTCATTTATCATAAATAATTTCAAATAAATTAAGTAAATTAATCGCTACCATTACAAGATGTGAAATAAATTGTTTTTTTTTTTTTTTAAATTTCAATTATGAAAACATAAATTAAAATATTTTTTTGTTTATTAAAAATTAAGAATATTAATTTCATAAATATATTTTCAAAAATGTACAGAAAGAAAATCATATAATTTCCCATATTAGATTTGTATCTAAACAATTTCAACCATTAACCAAATATAAAATTTTCTATATGCCATAATATTTTTTTTTTTTTTAACCATATAAAATGTTATGACAAATATGAATAATCGAATTATATCTTTTGCAATTATTTCAATTTCTAAAATCGATTTTTCAATATTATTATTTTTTTGTCCATATTGGTTCATTGATTTGACATATAGATATGAGATACATAACTCCCAAGAGTATACGAGCAATGTAAATAATTTCAAAGTTGTGAACCGATCAAGTTAAAACTCTACTTCATATATAAAGTTGTATTTAAAATCTAACCAAAAAATGAATTAGAAAAACGTAAATGTACAACAAGAGCAAATGTTTCACATGTCTGAGGTGCGACGGACGTTGTCCACTTAAATGTGCGACATATTACTTCAATAAAATATACTTTTTCTATATAGGCAATTCTTTATATAATTATGTATGTAAAAAAAATGTATAGCAAATTTTTGGGCTAAATGTCTTGTATAAGAAAACTAAGTGCAGATCATTTTTATATTCTGACTTAGCAAGTTTATATCATTATATCCAGTTATGGTAAAAAGAACTTTCACTGTTTTTTTTTTGTTTTTTGTTTTACCGAACTTGTATAGTATAAGATGCTAAGAGAATTGCCGCACCAGATCAGCCAACAGCAAAATATAAATGATTTTTAGTTTGTGGTTGTTGTGATTGCAGATATATGTACTTTAAATGTTATAATTAGATACAGAGTGTCCCAGTATGTTCTTCAAATCATTTAATTAAAAGAAAGTTAACAAAAATTAAATAATCTGATGTAACCACTACTGAAATTAACGAAATTTATAGTTTATTCCTCAAATATTAAGGTAGAAATTACAGAAATCTTATCATATATTACTTCGTTTAGAGAAAAACTATCTATTCTTGGAAAAATGATCAAAAGAGTTTAAGACATATAAATCTATTCTTGGAAAAATGATCAAAAGAGTTTAAGACCTTATGAAAATATGAAAAACTTTCGAAAATGTGAATGGGTGGGTCTGAATAACTCTATAACATTCCTTGTTTAGGAATATAGAAAGTAAAAAAAAATGGAATTTCCTTTTGTGTTTATAATCAAAGAAAATGCAGTCCGAAATGTAATTTTTTTAAATTTAATATTACAGTTTTGAAACTGTTACTTTTGTCATTGTACAGATTCCAAAAATTCAGCGTTTAAGTAGAGCAATAAAATATATCTTAAGGAATTGTTATTTGATTTCTATGAATTTTGGCAAATAATTTTTATAAATAATAAACGTGTAAAATTTTGGCTCAATAAATTCAGAGAATTCATATCAAAAATTCCGAATAAAAATATTTCTGAAATTATTTACCCAGCTCTTTGAGTTTTGTAGTAGTCCTCTAAAAGTTAGCACCTTCTATTCTTTAACTTTTGTAGGCAATATTTGTTATGCTACTGAACAATAATTTTGAAAATATGTAAATTAAAATTAGTATTTATAAGTACAAATCTATGCTAAACATACTTGTTAATCCTAGACGTAATCACCACCTTTTCCGTTGCCTAGAAGAAAATGGGGCTTAAGAATGAAACTGATTATTTGTTTGAATCAGACAAATTAAGCTTTAAGAGAGACATATTGTTAGTAGCTCCATTAACAAAAGACATGAAGCTTGTATTCACAATGGATTAAACTATGATATTTCAAACACCGATAACAAACAAATTTTAGTAATTAGACACAAAATACTAAAACTTCAATTAACTGGTTACCACTGTTCAAAGTTTTGAAAAGAACGCTACTATTTCCCTTCGTCGTTACCTGGTAATTCAAACCATTAGGAATAAAAAATAATAAAAAGTAAAATAATTAAATTAACAGCTAATCACTAACATTATCGGTTCCCCAGTTTTGAAAAAAAAACTATAATTCTTACTTCCCTTCACTGTCAGCTGTCAAATCAATTAGATTTAAATTATAAAAAAATAAAACCTGTTAATTTGTCGTAAAATGATTTTTGTACTAAACTGATTTTTACAACAAAATATTGGACAAAAAAAATGGACTAGTTATAAATGAAATTCTCATGATTTATGTTTTGTTTCTGTGAAACGTTTAAAACGCTTGTTTTGTTATAAATGTAGTAAAAGGTTCAAATTGTTAATGTTAGTACTACAATTATTTATATTTTTTATGATTTACATAATTCATTACTTCCTACTTTTTGATCAAATAAAACCAATTAATAAAATGAAATAGTATTTTAAATTTTGATATTATAATTTACCATTTTTAATTGCTTCTCTTTACAGATTCAAAATGGCTTGTACAAAATAATCTTAACTAAATTTATTTTGATTAATAAAATTATTTTGAAAAGTACTGGGAGTAAACCAAATTTGAAAAATATAATAAATAGTAATTTTTAAATCATTCGCTAAATATATTATAATAATTAATCGTTTCTTGGAAATTATATTTTATTACTAAATAAATCAGCAAATTTTCTTTATATAGAGCACAAAATTTTGATCAATTGGTCATTAACGAATTTAAATAATCTTATTTTATACTAAATATAATTCTTCAGAGGAACTTTAATATATAAATAATATAAAACATTAATAAATCTTATAAGTATTATGTGATACATAATTTTATTATATTACATTAATGTGCCAAATGTTCACCTATAAAATGAATATTTATTACATTAAATTGAAAAGAAAATAATATTAAATTTATTTATGCTATCTATTATGGAATTTATGAAAAAGGAATAACATTTGAACGCCATAGAGTAAAATATTTAATAATTTTATTACAATTTAAATTTTTTGTGAAAAATATATAATATTATAAATATCAGTTTTTAAGTTTTAGTTATGCAAAAGTTTTTGAACTAAAATTATATTAATTTGAAATAGAAAAACTGGGGGTTTGTTTAAATTGTACAGAAAACGATGATTTGTTGAACTTGTTTTTAGTGATACATCTAATCTACATTCAAATTATCGTTCAACTAATGTAAGAAAGCCAGATGATATTCTTACGAATCAATATTCATAAGATAATTATGAATCAATTAAAGAATTTCTCAAAGGCAAAGTCGGCCACTGACTGTTGATTTTCCTCCTTGGGCTTTGATCTATTCGTTTCCTACAATAATTAATTGTGCAGGGTTTTGTTCAACTAATTACAATTGATTATTGTACGGAACGAATAGATCAAAGGCCAAGAAGGAAAATCAACTGTCACTGGTTGAATCTGTTTTGAATAAATTGTTTCATTTTAAGGTCAACCCACGGACTCCTTGAAGGATGAGGAAATTCAACAGTACAATGCAACAATAAAAATATGTTGCATTTAAAGATCTACCTAATCACTTAGAATTTGAAGAGGTCTCGAAATGAAGCATGAAAAATCGTCCTGTATAACTACAACCCATTTAATTTTTATTATACATCATAATACAGAGACAAATAGAAATCTTTCCAGAAGTATTGTTATGGACTCATTAGGATACGGCGCAACGCTTGGTAGTATTTATAAGAAGATGTTACATTTTAAGATAAATTCGGTTTACTTAAAACTTGAAAAGGACTGGATTGAGGAAATGGGGACTGGGAGTACTAAACTCAGTTGGATACATGATGGTATATAAAAAGCTTCACAGCTCACAATCAACAGAGATTTAACTACAAATGTAAATTCTGTTCATATTTGCATTCAAAATTATTTAATGTTTTGTAAAAATGCAAAAATTGTTGATATTTGGTTGGAAAACTAATCGATAATTTATAATTACTATATATTAAAATGGCGAAGAAATTGAAATATTTTAACTTTGATTGTCTTATAATTAGACATGAAATGGGCTAATAATTATAATTTCATGGCATATTGATTTTAATTGCATTTTTCTATATATAAAGTAATTAGTTTTGTTTGAATGGTGATAAAATATTATCATAATTAAAAATATTTTTCGGTACTTACTATATAAATTCGAAATGTGACCCAATTTGAAAGACAAAAATATAAACTTAAATTTTGTTTTACATTTACCTCTTAAATAAATTTGAGAAAAATATGCTTAAAAAAAATTAAATATTTATTTGCTCGTTCAGTTACAAATCATATTGAGAGAATATGAAACATATTTTTATGCAATGATATAAAAAATGTCTTTTTTAAAATGAAATAATGAAAATTAAATATTATTATAGTATTTAGTAGAAATTTTTGATATCTTTTATAATTTTCCATAGGTAAAAAAAAAACCTGGTGTACATTCCAATAAACAAGAATCAATTTTTAATGGTCTTTATGGAAGAGTGAAGCGCAAATATGTGCAATAATTTATTTATGGTTTGTTCGATATACGAGCATAAAATCTCAACAAAAAATTGTTTGTTTTGTTGAGCGATTTTTTTTTTTGTTGTATTTTGGTTTTGGTACGGATAACCGAAGAAATCCGCCTATACTAGATTCAATTCATTGATTTTAGAAATTGTTTTTATATAAATTAGGAAAATTTATTATTATGTATCTAAAGGAAAAAATGGAAAAAAAAAACATTTTGAGGAAAGAAAATTGTTGTATAAAATTAATGAAAATTTACTGAATATATTACATTAATAATTAAAAAAAGTAAGTATACAGTATATAATATTTAAAATAATATATTTGTGAAATTAAATTAAAAGGTGATAAAGAATTTCGATTATTTTTACTTTAAATAGTTCTTTTTTGATAATTGTATTAATTTTTTTTTTTTTTTGGTAATGAAAATTGAAAATGTATTTTTCTATTTTGCACTATAGTAAAAGTGAATTTTAAATATTCGTTTTAATTCCACATTTATAAAATATCAATAGATTGAAATTATTTTGTTCCTGGTACTACAATTCATATATGGCGAAATATTGCTAAAGTCTCAGAAAAATGAAAATGCTACTTGACAAAATAGACCTCTAAAAGATAAATTCTTATATTAAAACCAAGATTGTCTAAATATACTGGAAACAGTCGACAGAAGGGCGTTAAATTATAAATATTTCATGCGTAAATAAATATCAATAAATTATGGCAATATGAGACATTGTTTAAGTCCCCATAACGCCATTATAATAATTTCTACCCGAACCGAAATTTGAACTGAAAATATGTCTACAAATTCATGTTTTCACATTATTATGATTATTTTCGATTTTAGCTATATGGAAATTCCTCAGATATCTTCTTATATTATCGACACATTATTACATATATTCGGTATACAATACCAGAGGTAAAGACAGCTCTACTTTTTTATAACTTGAAAATATTGTAATTAATTATATTGTAAAAGTTTCTAAGTAAATTTTGATAGAAGTTTCTTTAAATTCTTATATAATTTGAATTAATTTTTGGTTACATATAATAAGTTTCTATGGAAATATCATTTTTCCTTGGGCCTGGCTCATTAGACCTATAGTGCCGATTAAATAAGTAAGTACATATATAATAAGTTTCTAGTTTGGCTATTAGATTCTCTTCAAATTATATCTATCCGAATTTTTGTTTTGAAAGTTTACTTTATCTGCATTCCATTCTATTGGTGAGATAATCGAGAAAACTTGAATTATTTCATATTTCATATTTCGTTTGAGTAATTTATCATTTTTCTACCATACAAATTCCTTTAAATTCAATATTTTCCCTATTATGCAACTAACAAACTTAAAGTTCAAAGTTATTTCGTGGATTTGTTCAAATCAATAAATTTATTGATCCTTCAGAACATCCTTCCAAACATGATCAGAATCGTTTCTGGGAATCTTAATATATGAAAATTAACAACAAAAAATGTTGATAAAACTTTGATTTCCATTTGATTTATTTCCTCCAGTCAAGATTTTATAATTTTTTTTTACAAAATATACTGTGATACTGTCTAGATATCGATATTGTAATTGTAAGTAACCCGCGGAAATTAGTTTAAGTTTAATCTAATAATAGTTTAAAAAAATTCATATTATTTTTGTTTTTTTTATAAAAAAATATTACTCGGAAAAGTTGAACTATTATTTGTCTGGTAGACTAACAATTAAATATTGCCTATACTAATATTTTCTGTAATATGTGGCGAAATTTTTCCGATATGTATAAATAAAAATAAAAAACTCCTTTAATAATAATTTTCCATATACGGACAATTAAATTAAATGTTCATGTTTATACTTTTCATTTTAATAAAAAAAAAAAATGGTTCAAATTTTTTATTTTTTTCCTTTCCTTCTTTATATATAAAATATTTAAAATGATCATATACTTTACAATTAAATCATGGTGTAACTAAAAAAAAACTGCAATATTATGCAATTTATAAATATATATATGTAACATTCAATACAAAACTTTCAAACTACAACAACATAAATACTTTTTATATAAATCTCATCAATAAATTTACTAAAAATAATGTTTGATTAAAAACGCACCACATCAATCTTCATCAAACTTGTAAAAACGTACTAAACCAAAACTATCTAGCAAAATCCAATCTAGTACAATAAAATCATGAAAAATTGCATTTTAATTAACAAAACTTACATACTTTACATATACAACATAAAATTATGCTTCGCATATTAAAAAAATCACTCTCACTTATTATTCTATCTCTTTCTCTTCTTTGCTAGAGTATGCAGATTCTCTCAAAACAAAATTCTGTTTAGCAAGCAGCATAACAAAAATATCTGTAAGATATTTTTAACCAATTTTTTTTTAATGTTTATGTATTTGTGGTTGTGGCACTCAAATTATTATATATCCAGTTTATAAAACATGCTGTTTGCTGCTATACAACAAGCTTCCAAAAAAAGCATAAATATAAACTTTCTGATAAAAACTTATACAATAGAAGACTTTTAAATAAAAAAAATGAATTTATAATAATAAAAATAATCAAAAACTTTTGATCGAGCGCGCGAGCTTACTTTTATGCTTACCAACTATGCCCGCAAGATAAACATGCAGAACTGCTTGGCTTATGGGGTTATGGGGCGGTAAATGTTATGGTTTTTGTTGTTGTTGTTGTTGTTGTTGTAGCTAGTTTAGTTTAGGTTAGTTTATTTTGGTATTTATTATATTATAATTTTTTGGTAAAATATAATTTTCATACAGAGAATATAAACAGAATTGTTTAGACCGCGTTGCGATACGGTTGTGCTTTTTACCATACAATTTTTTAATTTATTTTATAACAAAAAAAAAAAGATTTTTTTTTTGTATTTATGTTTTGTACGAATTTTTTTTATTTGTATCTTTAAGATATAAATATTATTTTATAATATAAGATACAATATTAGAAAAAAAATAAATAAAAATATTGTAGACATAAATATGAATGGACTGTTTTAATATATTGAAAAGTGAAAAGAACTATTGAAACGGTAAATTATGTTTCTAAAAATTATGTTTTAATTAATTTTTTTAAACTTTCAAAAAAAAAAAAAAATTATAAACATAAATTTTGTGATTGTGATTTTTATAAGAAACTTTTTTTTTAATAATAATATTTAGGATTATAAATTTATTTGGATTAATTTTTCCCTATAGCATAATTTATTTGACATAGGTCAACATAAAAATCTTATTGGATTAAAATCAATTTTTGATAATTAATTGAAAATTTGATTAAAAATTTAATTTCTAATTTTAAATTAAAGACAATTTTTTTCATAGTCTAATTAAAATTAAAGTGTTCATTAAATATAAATTGAGTTTCTTTTCTATTCAAGTGATAATTAACTCATTTGGATGAATTCTTTCAGTTTACGTTTACAAATTAGAATATTTTTATAATATTTTTTATGTAAATTTGACTTAAATCAAGAAATATTTCTTACAAAATTAAATAAGATAAATCATTATTCAATGCAACATAAATTTAATCAATTTCCTAAATTCCAAGTCGAAATTTTTTCTAAATATTTTGTATTAACTAAAATTCTGTGGCTATACGCATAAACTTTTACTAAAAAAAAATATCTTCAAAAACTTTTTGGAAAATCCTTGAAAGTATCTTTTAATAGTTACAATATTCTTGTACATATTTATGCTCTATTACCATTTATGCTATTATGTCCTATGGTAAAATAAATTTTTTATACATTTTCTTGTTGTTAACATAATATTTTGTTAGTTAGTTAAAAAAAAAAGTAACGACCTATTTTCGACAAAAAAAATATTCAGCATAGATTTCAATAAGATAAATAAAATTTATGCTTGTAACAATTGTTTATTTTTTATACAAGTTGTCAGCATAATTGGATTTTATTGTTGATATTTTTATTTCAACGATTTACAAAATTTTCAATATTTTGGTATATTATTAAAAAATTATTAAATATTTACTCAACCATTAAACTTTTATGTATAGATACATTTTGGTAGAATTTCGTAAATTTTCTTGTGTACATAGAAAATTCATAAATTTTTGAATAATTTCTTTACCATCAATTTATATCTTTTCAGTAGCTTAGAAAGTTTAAATTAATTTGTTAAAAAAAACGATATTCATAAATAATATATGCTTTTGATAAATTTTACTATCTTTTCACTTTAGTAATTTTTTTTTATTATTAATTTCTTTATTTTGTGTGAAATAAAAATGTTTTCTTTCAATATATAAAAATTGAAAAAAATAAAATAAAAATATTTAAAATTAAAGTTATGAAAATTTCTATTTTTTTTTTTTTATAGTGATTTTCATTAATAAAATTTTTTGAAAATTTATTTTTGAAATTATACAAGAGAAATTAAAAAAAAAAATTAAAAATGTGCAATTAAAAAATTGTCATAAAATTTAAGGATTCTAATAACATCAAAATAATATTTTTTTAATAAATGAAAAATTATTTAAAATTAAAAGAAAATTAATCATTAAAATTGAGTGTGTTAAAAAGTGGAAAATATAATTTTATTTTTTCGTTATAAATATAAAATATATATAAAAAAAAAGAAAAATTCCAAGGACAAAATAATTATTATATTTTTGTAAAAAATGTCGGCCTTAAGGGCCAATTATTTTGGCACCAATAACAACAACAACAATAGTACATTATTAAAATTAAATAAAAATTTTATAATAAATTTATTTATTTGTGCTATTATATTTTGTGGATTTACAATAAATGGAGTATATTGTGGTGCTGGTCCAGTTAGACCAGGTACTGGTAATCCATCACCAAGATTACCAAGGACCAGTGCTAGCCAATTGAATAGTGGTGGTACTAGTCAATTAAATAAATTGGCTACAAAAACATTAACAAACAGTACACGCAATGGAAATTTACGAACAAGGTAAGTTCATTAACAAAAAAATTATAAAAATTTAACTTCGTAGTTTTTTTTAAAGTCCTTATTTAGATCTTAAATTAAGTCTGCGAACACCTACTTAATTTTTAACGAGTTTATGTGATTTCTTATTATTGCAAATAATAATTTTTGACATATTAATAAATTTAATAATTTAGCTAATATGGAAAGTTAGAGAGCAAATAAAGGACAAATTTCGACAATAAAGAACATTTGTCTACTAATGGCGGTGGCGTTGTTAATTTGTAGAGTTTTCTATGTGGTTTCATTTAAAATGTTGTTAATAAATGTATAATGGCGTGATTGACAGGTCATTTTTATAATTCATTCAAAATTCTATTAGTAAGAGCAATTAGTTCTTAAATGAAAATCTTCTAAAATTCAATTATGCATGGACAATTTTCGTTTATTAACAAAATAGAAACTTTTATTTTTCAAATTACGTTTCTAATCCTGTTAATCCAAAAAAATTAGCGATAAGTGATGGACTGATGAACGTACAAAATAGAAACTTACGAAATCTGGTATTAATGAAAGATAACAAATAAAATACTTTGGTAGCCAGAAACAGGATCTATAATAAAATTGAATAGAAAATTAGTTTATATTTTGTACTAAATTCCTAATATCTTTCAATTTTAGTTTCACTCGATTTCTGTTAAGCATTTTAACTGCAATTTTACGCAATTTTGATTATAATTGTTGACAATACATTTTAATTTTGCAGATTAATTTGGATTTGTTTTTACAAATTGGAAACTAATTTCCTTACAAATTTAATTTTAAACATTCTAATTGAATTTAAAATTTTTTTTAGGAAAATCTCAGTTGTTTGATCAAATCTTATTCGGCTTCGTAGAGTTGTTAGAAAGTTGTTAATGACGTACGTGTATTTAGTCTATTAAAATCTTATTTATATATCTATTAATTAATTATATTGTTAAAAACAAATTTTCTCAAATTGCCAAATTTATGAAATATATCACATACATTTAATGACTTTGACTTAGATTTGATAGTATATAATAACCTCCAAAATATTTTAAATGTTAATTTTAAACTTAATTCTGGAAATTGTCAAGCAGATTTTTTTTGTTCAAATTCTTAATTTATATTTTCTTAGAAATTACGTAGCAAAAAAATATATCACCAAAATAAAAAAATTCTTAAATTTTATTTTGGAGGCTATTAAAAAAATAACCTGTCAAAAATCATATTAATAGAAATTTAATATTCAATAAAAAAAACGTTTACTATCAGATTCTTCAGTTCAGTTCTCATGTGTTAAGAATGAATTAATTTTGCTTCATTGAAAAATGAAAAAATCTAAATATTTTTGTTTCTTTATTATTTGGGCTAAACTCCAATCCTGGCCATAACTAATCAGTTTGTCAAATATATCAATGCCACTTAATTCAGTTGGAAGTAATTTAGCAACAAATTTAAAATTATTGAAATAATTCGGTTGTAGAGCAAATCTTGCTGTTTTAAACTACCATTTACAGATTATACTTATGGACGCTGCCGTCCTTATAAGTTTCTCTTTAACTCTAGTAAAATCTTTGCTATCACCTGCCAGTTAATTTGTTTTAGCTTGTTTTAATTTTAACTATTTAATGGAAATAGACTAAATTGAAATTTGTAAATCAATACAAGATTACATTTAATTATACATGAATTCCACATAAATTATAATATTTCTTAATTCTTAATCATATTTTACATGATTAAATTATTAATACCAAAAAAATCTTTTATCCATCAACCATTAATTCATTCAACTGACGAATATTATAAAATTATTTTCAAAATTATAAAAAATTTCATATTTTTACATATTTATTTATATTAAAATATTGTTTTTCAACATTCTTAAAAGTTTTACACAAAATTTATTTTTTTAATAGGATCTCATTAATTATAAATGGATATAATTTTTTCAAAAAAAAAAAAAACATATATAAAAAAGATAACAAACATTTTATTTTTTTTTGCGAAAGTTTGTAGAAAAATATGAAAAATAACATAAATATAAAATTTCTATGTTTTTGAGTCACCTGTGAAATATCATAGAAAAAATCTGTTTATCATATATGTTTTTTTTTTCTCGAAATATACAAAAAACATATATAAAAAAAATGTATATATCTCGTCATTAATAAGTTTTTGTGGTCTTATGAAAAAAAAATATGATATATTTTTTATAATGAAATTGACTATCCGCAGCTAGTATGCCATAAAATATTCTGGTTTTATGCTAAAGAAGTGTAAAGATATTTATTTTTTTATGAATAAGAGTGAAAGTTTATTTGATGATATTAATTTTTTTTATTTATGTTTTGTTGTAAAATATATTTTCTATTTTCCATTTCGAAACTAAAGATATAGTAAAATGTCACGAGCATTTAATAAATAGAAAAGAAAAAAGTGATGATTTTTGTCACAGTTTCTTTTTTTTTGCACGACACTAAAAAAGATTAGAATGTAAAAAGAAAAATGTAAATGAAAATGACAGTTTTTTGTGGGTGGAATGCAGTTTATTTAGGTAGTAAACATGTGAAATGAAAATTTCTTCTTTTTTGTCGTATATTTTTCATTTAAATGTAAAAAATATTGTAAATATTATTTTTATAATACACAAAAGTGTTAAGCGACAAACTCATAATTAAGTTTTTTTTTTATGATAACAATGACTTTGCTTATTATATACAAAATTGTTAAGCGACGAACTTTATTAATTTTCTACTGAAATTTATTAAATAGAAGTGTAATCAAAATTAGTAACAATATTTGTGATGGATATCGTACAATTAGATTAAAATAAGTTAGTTAGGAAAAATAGGTCAGATTAATTTCACACGATATCTGTAAACTAAAGGGTTACAAAATAGAAAAACTATATTTAAATATACATATCAAAATAAACTCATAATTTTTAATGAAATAAAATATATAATAAATAAAGTTTGTCTAATATTTTTTTCGTTTGATTGGCAACACCAACAAATTCAGTGTACGAAGCATTAATTGTATCTATAGACAGAAGTTACAGACAATTGCATCTATAGCGTAGCGTAGTAGGAAGATTATAAATTTTGTGTGGTTTGTCTGGTAGTAGAATCATTTTCATATTTCAGTAAAACACTAAATTGTTTCGGGAAAACGTTTCGATTGACTTTATACTATCAGGCAAAGTACACAAAATTTGTAATCTTCCTCATTACAACCAAAATCTTGTCGAAGGCATAAATAAATATGTAACTAAAATTTCATAATATGTTTAGTTACAAATATTTCTTCACTTTTCAATCATTAATAATTAATCAAAATATTTTATTTTGTAAGGTTAATAAAATTGCCATTATCCAATTTTAATAATCTAATAATTAATAAAGTTATAATATTATTTTTAAAGATAGTAAATTGATGAGATATTTTATAAAAATATTTATTTACAATTTTCATAAATTTTGATTATTATTAAAAATATGATTTAAATACAAAAAGTATTATATAATTTGTTATTTAAATATATATGAAATAATTCATTATTTATGTAAAAATAGAAAAATAGATTTTAAAAATATCTAATTTCAATTATGATGAAAGTTAGTTACGGTCAATCTTTAAGGAAAATATTTCATTATTTGTAAATTTTAGTTTAGTTAATATTTAATTTATTGAAGCTGACTATATACCATAAAAATTAATCAAAACTGATTTCACAACATAAAATCGTTTTGATTTATTATACTATATTTAATTATTATGTTTGAGTTTTAAAAAAATGTTAATTAATTAGGATTTATTTAATAATTCTTGTTTAAAATTTTTAATATATTATTAAGAAAATATTTAATTTTTTCTTGGGTATATTTACTAAAGTAAATAGTTAAGGAATATTTGATATAATAAATTTAATTGGAAATATTTTGTTATTATAATAAAATATATATATCAAAAAATTTTACAGCAACAATTAATTAAATGTCTAGAAATAGATGGAAAATAATTATATATAAAAAGATCTTCATAAATTTTATAATTTTTTTGTATGTTTTAAATTTTACGGGGAATTAAATGCTAAAAATTTGCTCAGATCAAGTTTTCTTCAGGTTTTCGAGATGTCCGCAGAAGTATCGTAGCGATATATATCATAAAATAATTGTTATCCGATTTGAATGAAATTGGCGGACAGGTTAACTTCGTGATCTATAGTTAATTTCTGTAAAATTTGAGAACTTTAAATTTATATTCTCTGCTCCCTATTTTCTTGGTTAACGAGAAAATGGAGCTTGTGTCTGAGATTGATGAGGATTAGATACTCGATTCGATTACTAATATTAAAATTTTCGAATTCTATAAAAAAAAATCCTGATGTTCTAAAAGATTTAAAATTTTGTACATTTTTCTGAAATGATTCAATTAAGAAATTCCGAGTTTCAGTTTTTTTATTGGTGTAGTATTTAATTTGTATTTGCTGCCACTAACTTGAATTTGAATTCAACTAACTTTGATTTTATAGAATTTGTTTGCATTAAAATTAGTAAATTTATTTTAAATTTTGCTTTAATCAAATTTGACTTAATCAGTTTATTATTTTGTTAATATGATTTAATTTTGTAATTAAATTAATTTAATAAAAACATAAATTTAATTTAATTTTAATTAACAATTAGTCTCAAAATTGAAAAATTGTTATATGTAATTATAAATATGTCAAATGAATTTGAATGTGTCAAATTCTGCACTATACAGAAATGTTAATTTATTCCACACTAAATTATCATATCAAGATAGCTTTACAATTAGTTGTGTGTGGTGTGGACCTTCTTTTGCAATTCAGTTTAAATTATCATGTTTACTTGCAGTATTTCTTCAATTCTGCACTCCAATTATTTTTAAAATTTCGTCCAGCTTCTGTTTTATTTCCTTTTATATAATATAAAACTTATGATTTAAATACATTATGTACACATGACCTGCTCATTTTAGTCTTTGCACCTAATGAATCTCACTAACGTAAACGTTCCATTGATTACCATATTCATATTCATATATTATCTACGACTGGTTTTTCTCTATCTCTTATTTTTGATATCTTCACTAAATCTGACTATTCGACAACAAATTAAATTTTATTCGGTCTGACAAAATAAAATTGTTTGTTAGAAATTCTTATAAAATGAAATAGTAAAATAAGTTCTCAATATCTCAAATGTTATTTAATTTTATACAGTAACTAAGTTTAAGATTAAGTCTTAATTATTATCAAGGCTATTTAGAGGCTTTTAAACAAAGTATTTAAATAATTATAAACATTTTTTATTCTGAAACAAAAGAAGATGCCAAAATACGCAAAAGTTATTTAATTTTTATTTATATAAAAAAATTATAAATTCAAATTATTGTTTTTAATTTTATTTGCTTTTCATGCTGTAAAAAATATTTGTTCACATTTTTTGTTAATAGAACAATAATCCTTAAAATTATGGTAATTAATTTATTAGCTACTCTAGATCTAGTTTCATTATTCTATATCAAGTATCGGAATTGAAAAACTACTAACTACTAACTGGTCAAAAATAAATTATAATTAAAATATAAAATTTAATTTAAATTATTTCTGTTCTCATGCTGAGTAAAACCTCGATTTAAATTAAAGATAAATTGAATCTAAATTGATATCAAATTAGATTTGAATTTTTGAAATTAAGATATTAAGGTTTCTAAGGTCATTCTTAGTTAATAGACAAAATTGTAACAATAAGTTGGAATAGATTAGTTAAGCAATGCAAAATATCCTTTCATATTTTGACACTCAAAATTCTTCCCTTGATTTTGAAGCGGCTGTTGTTGCTCGAGTTGGCTTTGGAGCCTAAGTAAACGAACTTCCTCAACATTTCTATTGGTATCTGGAAAATTCGTAGAAAAGAAGTTTTATAGAAAAATTATTGATTTAATATTTTAATTTCTGTAAATTCATCAACTCATTTTTCTATACAAATTATTTTCCTACAAATTGTCAGTGACTCCTCAATAACTTTTATGGAATCTCTATGATTTTATAGGAAATGATTAATAGAAATTTATTGAACTAGTAAAAATAACTAGTTAAAATAAATTTTTTTTCTTGGTCCTTCCCTGTTATTATATTTATCTGACACTTTGTATTCGAACATTAGAAATTAGTATAAATACTAATTTTCCCAGGTCTAATAAAAAAATATTTTACTGGAATGGCAAGGTGATCTTAACCATGTTAATTCAAGTGTTAATCATCTAAAATTCACCAATTCCGTGTATACAAAATTAAATTATTTTTATTGTAATAAAAGCATTTAAAAAATAATAATTTTATGATTTTATTTTATTTTTTTATTAGTTGTATAAACTAGATTATTAACTATAAGAATTATTAAAAATTATAAATTTTATTATTGAATTAACTAGCTTGAAAATCAATAAATTATTAATAATATTAATTTAATTAATTATTCAAAAAAAATGTTTTAAGCATTCCCAAATAAAGTTAATAAAAATATTTTTAATTATTAATCGTTTAAGTTAAAACTAGTTCACAAAAAATCATAAAATTTATCTATAATTTTAGTGTGACTGCATAATTTTAATTAATTCATTGATTTTTCTAGTCTAATTCTAACACTGATAAAATTAAGGCGATAATATTTAAAATTTCCTGGATTTTTTTTACATATTAATAAAATTAATTTTCTTTTGTATATTTTCAAATAATTTTTATTTAAATTTTTATTAAATTTGATAAAGAATTAAATATAAATAATAATTAATTTTGTTATTTTATTAAAATTTATGGAATTAATTAAAATGAATTAATGATCTAAATTTGAAACATTTATTTAAGCTTGTTTTCAATGCTTGAAGTTTCAATTCAGATATATGTTTATACCTTTTTTGTTGTTAGCACTTGATTCAAAAGGAATTTTAGTATCTTTAAGTGATCTAGTATTATAATTTTAAGTTTTTAGTTACATTTAGTTTAAAATTTATAAAGAAAATATTTTCCGTGTTTTCAAGAGAAGACGCTTTTTTATATACACTTTAAATAATTCTTTTGTTACTACGTATTTATTTAATCATAAAAATTTACATTTTAAAATAATTTTGGTAATTATTTCTTTTGAATAATTTATCTTTATGTGTTTATTTTTGGTATTAATTTTAATAAACTTTATAGTTTCTTAAATTTGAAAAGTTTTTCGTATTAGAGAATTAATAACTTTGTTAAATTAGGAATTAAATTTTTAAATTATAACTTCTTTACAAATTGCTAATTAATTGGTTTTGTATTTCAAGCAGATGAAAGTTTGTTAAATTTTGGAGTTCATTAATTAATTATTATCGAAATTTAATTTAAAAGTGATAATTTTGATTATACATTTCCTAAATTAAATTGATCTGTCAAGATAAGATCAAAATAATTTATGTAAAATTTTTTATTTAAGAATTGTTTATTAGTATGTTTCTCAAGAAACATACTAATAATATTTAAAGAATCAGTAAAAAGAATATTTAAATTAGCAATGTACAAATTAATATTTGTTTAAAATGTTAAAAAATGTTTTTAAAATCGAAATATTGAGCAATTTTTACAAAAAAATTGTTCTGTTTTTTAGTGAACTTTTTCCAATTTGTTTTTCCAACAAATTTATACAAGCAGGCCGCAGTGGTACTGTCGGTATTGATGTAAACTTGTATAAAATGAATTAACTCAAAATAACAAATGATAAATAATTGTTAAAAGTCAACCATTCATTTTTAAATCAAAAGAAATGGACCAAAAATATCGATTTTTTAAAAATTATATGTAAATATTAACTTTTTTTTTCTGATCTATCCTAAAACTGGGTACAAGAATTCTCGCCAATAGGGCGAAAATGCAGGGAAATTTGCAGGTTTTGTCTGAATTATTAATGTTTTGAATGTAAATTTTTTGGGACGTTATAATTTGGTAGATTGCAGCTTATTGTAGCAATGGAAAATTCTTGTCTTGGGGAAGTGCTAAATATTTTTCCGTCAAATATTTTAAGTATGATTGCAGAACTATTACCACAATTAATAAATTTTCATTCATTTTTTTTTTGGTACCTAATAATTATTTTAAATTTATATATGCAATTTCATCAAATGACGACCTCAGAAATATTACTAATTTATGTATTATTACATAAATTAAGTAATTTTCAATATTGATTTATTATGAATTATAAAAGATAATTTTTTTAATATTTTATAAAATATTTTTTTTTAAAATCTTTTGATTTATATTGAAAATATTTTTGTTAATATAAATGCATTAATTATAATATTAAAAAATATAAATTTTAATTTTTCTATTGAATTTCAGAGGAAATCTTGATAGTCTTCAACACCTTGCAATAATTTAAATTTTATTAATTATATAGCATAAATTTGATTGCATTTTTTTATGTCGAGGGCTTCAAAGGGTTTTTTTATTATGATTATTATAATAATTTTTCACATTTTTAAAATGTTATTGATACCAATTTCAAAATTTTTAAAAATTATGTATATACATAATTAATAAAATAAAAATTAATGATAAACAAATTTTCTTATAAATTTGTTAAATTTTTGTCTTTTATTGTTAGTTAATTAATATTAGGTGGAACCAAAAATTACATAAAAATTTACTGGGAAATTTTAATTTTGATTGTATGACTAATTTGAATTGAAATATATAATAATTTAAATAAATAACAATTATAGTTTTATATTAATTCAAATACTCCCCATGATTTAGATAACAATTTTCGATGTTAATAAATTCCATTTAAAATTATGATTTCAAAAGAATTGAATTTATTTTATATTACATTTAAATTATTATTACATAAATTTTGAAATAACTGGAATAATAATTAGGTAGCTATTGCATAAATCTTGGGTTCAATGGTAATCATTAATTATAAAGTTATATTGCCAGGAATTAATAAAAGAAGACATTAAATTCAATATGGATTTAGTTTAAGAATAGCATAAGTATAAAACCTATGCTTGACTAGCCAGTTTAAGTTTTTTTTCTAGAAGAAGAAGTAGATATGAAAAAAGAAGAATTGCGATAGAGCTAAAAGAACGACTTTTTAGAATATTTTTTTAGTTAAATCAGGCAAAATTGTACCCAACATAAAAACACTTTATAGTTATTCAATATAACAACTCGTACTTCCTGCAAAATTTATATTTTTTTTATTGAAAAATATTCTGGAATTTGGTCGCCATATTTGCTAATTATAATGCTACTGATTTTCAGATCAAAATTATTGGTCGTTTTGCATATTTAATGGAATTGATAATAAACTTGTAATAATAATACAAAAAAAAAATTCAATTAACCACAAGAATTTTAGATTTTAATCATAAAAAGAACCTTGACTAATTTAATCTAAAATCGAATTATTAATAATTGATTTAATCTATATAAATTCAAATTACATTTAAAATAATTTGTATTTTTTTAAATTGTAATTGTAGTAATTTAATGTTAATTCTAAAAATAAGTTTCTGAAATTAGAAGTTAAATTCGTACTAGTCATTCTACATACAAATTAGTTATTTATTCTTTATGCTTTAGTAGGAAAATTTATAGTCCGTCAAAATTTGTAAGATATTAAAGATTTGTGTAAGCTGGAAACTAATTTTAATAAAATCTTTTTAGGTATAATAAATTGTGGTAACAAATTAAATACTAAATCAAGTAATTAGAAATTAATTTAATATTACACTGAAATTTAAAGTTCTTTTCAATAATTTTAAGTAAAGATTATTTCTACATTTTGTCAAGTAGATTTATATTTGATTAAGTTTATTTATTAGCAGTAACTTAAGCGTTTAAGTATTTAATCACAGATTTAGAAGACCTGTCAAAAAAAGAATCATACATTAACAATTAAAATTAGGTAGATCACATTTATGTTTAATTAACTTTTTATGTTTAATTAATCACTGGTTAAATCTCAATCGGTAATTAAGTAATCTATGATTAACACAATAATTGTAAAACGTGGGTAAATGAATTGAGATTAAATAACTTTTTATGATTCGGGCCTCGTAGTTACTTTGTATTTATAAGAATTATAAAATATATAATTTTAAATATCCATTATAATTTCAAAGTATATTATTCAAATGTAATTTGCAACAAAATAATATAAAAATTTAATTTTTTTTTAAATAATTTACTCTAAAATCATTAAATCATTTAATGTAGTCCAAAATAATGAAAATTTTTTCAATTTAACAAAAAATGCTATCGAAAACTAATAAAATTCTTATTATTACATAAAATTTTTTGCACACCTGTGGCCTTGTCGTGTTCATTAAACTTTTAACAGCAATATCGAAAACCTGAAATTGGATATTTTCCCATTTTTTTATTGTACTTAAATCTTATACCTTCCTGAAATAAAAATCTCGGAAATATTTTTTTATTAACAATATTGTCACCGATAAATTTGAAATTTGTTGCAGTAAAAAGTATAAAAATCACAAAAGTTCACACAGCATGACCTTTTTTATTTGGTTGTTGTTTTTGTAGAAAATATATATGTTTTCTTTACATGAATTGAAAATTTTAATTTTTTGGATTTTCTTTGCCCTCCAAACATTTACCAGAAGTATCAAATTTTATATGAAAACCACAACCCAACCCCAATATCTTAAAAACTCACGATTTTGCTCTACAAAAATAAAAATATATGAATATAATTTTCATTTCCTGGCTCATTTGATTTTGCCCCTACTTTCATTATAAATTTTCATTCATTAAATAACAAAAATAACAAAGATTTTTAAATTTGTTCCACGATTCTTTAAATTTGTTTTTAGTTTTGTGAAATTATTATCTCAAAAATTAGTTAGTTTAAAATTAAAGTTGCTTTATAATAAGATTAAAATTCATTTTTCAATTTTATATTAAGAGCGAAATATAATTAAATATTGTGAAATATTGAAAACATTAAATTTATTTGAATTAATTTTTTTTTGATGATATTTGTGATTATGATCAATTTCACGATCACCTAAATGAACTATAGAATTGTAAAATTTCTATTGAATCAATTGCCAAACAGGAATAATGCTATAAAAAAAACGATTTATTTTAATTTAACAACAACCAAAAAGCCAATAACACTAAAGCAACTGAACTGAAACTTAATGCCATGTGACTGATTTAGATTTTAATGCTTGTATGATATTTAAAATTATCACTTTTAACAAATTATTTGAAATTTCTGAGTATTTTTCTGCTGATTTTTGTCTTTTTTTATACTTAAATATGATTCTATGCCTTTCTCTTTCAATTACTTGAGGTTTCCTAAGATACAATTATAATTTGGACCTACTGGTTTTAAATTTTTCCCGAAAGCTAAAAATTTCATAAAGTGAAGAAATTTTGTTTGCAACAAGTTGTCAGGAAATGGTTTCAACGGTTAGTATTTCATCCAGTTCGTATTATTGATTAATATTGGTTAGTCTTTTCATTTAAAGCTGATGTAACTTCGTATCGTATCGATATAACCTGTGACCTAAGCTTGGCAGTAGCAACTTTCAAATTATGAGAAATCTGTCAGACATGCATGATTACAAAAAACTAATATAAAATTTCGATAGACCAAATTCTCTGCTATTGCGAACCGATCGCAAGAAAAAGATAAAATCTTCTGGGAAAAGCATAGGTTTCTTGAAGTCATATAATAGAACAATAAGGTCGCAGCGTTCTGTTGCGTTTCCCATTTACGAAACAAAATAAAATAAAAAATAAAAATTAATTAATTATAATTTTTTTTTCAAAAGAAATGGAATTCCAGTTATTGTCTAATTTATTTTTCATATTCAAAACCAGAGAGAGATAAAAAATTGACCTTACAGAAATATGACTACAGAAAAATTAGGCTTCATAATTCAATTGATAATGTAAAATCAATGTAATTAGAGTAAATCAGTTCTACTCCAAATTACGTAAAGAAATATATTAATGAAATTAATTCTTTGGCAAGTATAGACGACATGCAAGTAAAATCCCAAGTGCATTAACTTTCTGTTAATCAGAATTTCACTATTAAATGATTTCATCAACTGTTAAGCGTATTTAAACCATTTTTAATCAATTTAATTCCAAGATAATTTTAATAAATTTATAATGAAAATATTTTTCTGTTCTGTTTATCTTGTTAAAATATTCCTTTCTAACATAACCTAAATTTATAATTACGAATCTGTTATACAAAAAATTGTACCAAACTTTATTTCTTTCTGAAAATAAATTACTTAAAATAGACATTTTCCATCAGTTTTCTTTTGAGAGCATAAAATTCTGTATAATTTTTTTTTGAAATACTTTATATCGCGTGCTCTTGCATTATTTAAATTGACCGCATCGTTGAGCTACTGCTGTGAGCTACGTTTTTCTTGTTGGATGAAAAAAAAAACAACCAATCTTATACTTAATATACAAACCGCCGCCGCCGTCAATTTTTAGTAAACGTCCCTTTCTCTTGTCGGTGAATATTTTTATTAATAACTGATATTAAATTTTTTCTTTAATCGCTCGGAAAGTGTGTTTTTTAGCAGCTATTATAATTATACTTGTATTTTTACTTTAAATTATTAATTTTTTTTTAGATTTCTTTTTTATTTAACCTTTTCGTATTAATTTTTTTAAAAAAAATAAATTGTTGCATTTTAATTATAATAAATTTTAGTGTGTAACTAATAAAATGAAGTTTCTATATTAATAAATTTTAATTTTTATTGATTTATGATAGTAGATCGCGTCGACTTAGTTTTCGTAATCGATTAAAAATGCCAGGTTTTTTAGAATTATTATAGTTCGTGTTTTAGGATTTTGTTTTTTTGGCTATTTTGTGATTTAAAAAACATAAAAAACTATGGAATTAGATCAGTAATTAAAGTGTTACAGATCATATTTAAAATAAAAATTAAATAAATTATAACTTGTCAATTTTATAAATTGTAATGAAAAATTGAAGTTAGGAGGAGGCTAGTTTTATAGTAAAAAAAAATTGAATAAATTATGTTTCCTTAAGTTAACTAAAATCATTTTTCGGTTTTAGATCGATTCTTTATTAAGATCAACCGGTGAGTTGACATCTATAAAATATTGTTTTTTTTTCTTCATAAATGCCAAGTCTGTGTAGTTTTAGGGATACATGAATCAGAATAATCTACCTGAATTATGGTAATAATCTACATTCTACAGGATGATGTAATTTTAAGGCACATACTGTAATTATATCGGGATTACTGAAAAAATCACTAAACTAACAGGTGCAGCTTTGCAGTCAACATCCTCGTATTAATAAGCCAAATGCCTGCTCTAATTAGGATAGTAAAATATTATTTTTCATTAACAAAATTCGATGGCAAAGGCGGAATATTTTTAAATACCGAAATTCTGAATAATTATTTCATAAATCATACAAATATCGATTTTTATAACTCGAAATATTTCGCTAGATTCGAGATATTTTATGAAAAAAGACTATTAATTACAACCAATTAATTCTTAAATTAAAATTTGCTCTTGATGACCTAAATTTTTTAAAACGTTAGCGAACGTGTTAAATGTAATAATCTATGAACTTCATAAACTTAATAAATAAATATACAATTTAAGTTTTTCTAAAATTATAATGTCTCCATTATCGATATAAATAATGTTTCAATTCAAAATCATTTGAATTTGATTTCTTAATTTATACAAAATTTTACTAAAAATGTTTTTTTTTACAATATTAATTTATTGCTGTAGTAACACTAAACATGCTATCATAAATATAGTAAAATTTCTGTAGTAGCATAGTAACATAAAAAAAAACATATTGCAAAACTTTTAAATCATTAATTTCTTTTGTAAATTAAATAATAATTTAATGATGATACCTAAAAAAAAAAAAAGATATTAACTTTTGAGTGCCAATTATTTTATTAGAAATTATGTAAACATAAATTTTGTTTTCATGACTTCTTTTTTTCAGGCACTTTTTGTACTAGTACAAAATGCCTTAAGGTTTCATTTTGTCCGTACGTCTGTTATTGATTATTCCTCTGGATCTACAAGCTCTAGGAAACATTATACCAATGCCTTTAGCAAACTATATTTGTTCGTCGAATTATTAAAATTTTATAAGATTTTAATTTTTTTGAATTGACCCGGAATATTTCGACTATTAGAAGAAGATTTCGATAATGTATGATTGATATATCATTTTTTAAGAGTTTCTCAAGTAACTTTTTTCAATACCAATTATACATGTCTAATTGACTTCAACCATATCATAAAACTTAATATAAAATTTGTAACACATTGAAATTTTCAAGCATTTTTAAAGTCAATTGTTAAATAAAATTACATTATAAATATTCAAATTTTGAAAAACTCTTGAGAAATTTGGAAATTTTAAATTTTTTAACACTATAAAAATAAAAAAATAAATTTAATTTAATGATTTATAAAAATATAATAAAAAAAAAAATAATTTCTACTTTGAAATTATATTGAGAACAAAAGTTCAAGTATCATCGCAATTATGTATTTAAATTATTATTACATAATTTCTCTTTTCTGTTACATATTTGATTGTTATGAATTTTACATAAAAAAAAATTACATATTTAAATTTTATGCTTTATAAATAACTCAAGGTCGACTGAAAAAATTAGATAGCTTTTTTTTGTTGTTACAAATTTCCTTTCATAGATTTACTATGTGAATTATTAAAAATTTTCTTTTTAAAATTTTATATATTTTATGAAAATTGTATTTATAATATTAAATTTGATATCAAATTTGATGTTTTAATTTCGAACAGTTCATAAATTTAAATATTATAGCTTAGACATGTTAAATTGTCCAAAAAACTCTAAAGCAAATTTAGATTATTATATTTTATATGGTTTGTTAAGGCACGAGACTGTCTCTCATTACTGTTTCTCATATTGTATATCCTGGCTAGTTCAGGTTTAGAGTCCAAAATTAGAGTTCTAAATATTCTATATAAGCTTAACACCTTACTTCCTGGCACTGTCGGATTTAGAATTCCATTACTTGGTAAAGCCAAAAATATATTTTATTGTTTCTACGTGATTGGACCGTAATCGATGGAATTCCAGTTCAATAAAAATACCAGTTATTGAACAAAGCTTGGATTTGCTAAGTGCAACTACACGTTTTTTGTCATGTTTCTTGAAAAGTCTATAAACTGTAAAAGTCTGACACCTGAGAAGTTGTCCCAGTATTTATATTTGTTTTATTACTTTCCAAAAATTTGGTTTACCGGTAATCCGTTAATGGCCTGCAGATTACCATTGGAGATTATGTATTTAAAAAAAATATTTTGCTACAGGCGAACAGACAACACAATTTTCTAGAGAAGTACAGAAACAGAATAATAAACTCTATCACAACCTAAAATTTAAAAAAGTTAGAATCGAAGTGTAAATTGTTTAATGACAAAAGTAGCATTAAAATTCAACCCTCCAGCATTTAAGGTTGTGGCAGTTCCTTAAGAAAGTCTTTGGAGAAGAGAAATAATATAAGAAATTGAAGAATTTGATTGATATGAAGACTACTAAGTTATGGGAGTTGGACCAGTATACAAGCTCTGAATAAAAATCAATATTTTGCAGAAGTCCGAATATATTTTGATTTATCGTATTTACTTTGAAACTCATTATTGCAAAATTCAAATTTCTTATATCTTGATGTACCAAAAAAAAAAAAAAATATGATTTTTCAATTAGTATTTTCACATATCATAAAATTATAATTAGTAAAATCTTGGTCAAAAAGTCCATCACAAATCAGTAAAATCACTGAAATATGTTTGTAGTTCATTAACTTGTTTTTTTAATTTATAAATCATAAAAATTATTATACAATAAGCTGCAAAGTTTTATGCTGACTAGGTTTTTAGTCTCTTTAACTAAAAAGCTACCGACAATATTTAAAAAAAAAACAACCTACCGCCCGCAGTTTCACGTATACGCTTCATTGATAAATTGTGTATGGTCTAACTAGCTGTCATAATGACAGGTTAAAAATAAAATAAATAAATATTAGATGGAGCAGAGAGTGAATTATTGATTTTCTAATATTTATGATTATGATCGATAAAATATTTCGGTTTGCAATTGATGAATATTATTATGTTTATGATATTTAGAAAGCCGTATTGTAAAACGTTTGAAAGTTTATTGATTTGGTTTGGTTTAGTTAAGCAAATTAAAATATTTTTTTTTTTTTTGATTATTGTATAATATTTTCAAATATTTTTTTTTTCCAAAAATAAAATTTTTATTTATTTAAAATTACTAAATTATGCATTGTTAATGTCACTTTTTGATAAATTTTTGATTTTCAGCGAAAGTTTTTCTATTTTTTTTTATGTTTTGTGAATTTGGATGAAACTTTTTCTTTAATATAATTTTTTTTTTTGGTTTTGGTTAAAAAAATAATTTATGATTTATTTTCATAATTGTTATTTATAATGGAGATTTTATGTACGTTTATTAATTTATATTATATTTTTCGCCCCTGAGTCAAAAATATTTCTTCTTTGACGAAAACCACGAACTTTTGTGTTTAAATTGTGTCATCTTAAGCACATAATTGATAAATTTGATGGAAATCGGATAAAAAATTATTTATTTAATCAAAAATATATTTTTTTTGTGGTCTATTTTGGGCTGCAATAGAGTCTCAAAATTAAATTCTTACATTTGAATTCATATTAATTCAATGGGTCGGACAATTCTGTTTACCGGATGATTTTTCTCATCTTAAAAACACATTTCCATTTCGAAGATTTTAGATGGGCGAAATTCTAAATATCCGGCCCAGAATATTTGGGACTATCAAGAAATCATAGACTTTTAAATTTTGATTTACATTGGTTTTTTAAATTTTGTAGATTTGGAAGATAAGTGATTAGAAAATGGCAGTACGTCCAAAATTATGGCGATTTATGCGACACTGTTAAATAATGGTAAATAAAGTGAAATTAACATTTTATTTACCATTCTAAATGAATAAATGAAAATTCTTTTAAAAACATTTATATATTAAAATTTATAATTATAATTAAATATTTATAATTGTAAAATGCTATCACTAAGCAGTTTTAGTTTTAAATTACGATTTACTTTAAAAAAAATTTAATGATCATATAAATTTTTGAATATATAATTACATAATTTACAAAAACAAATAATTTTTTTTTATATATTAATTTTAGAAATTTTATAATTTATTAGTTTTAATACATCAAAAGAAATATATTTCTTAATTATAATTTCAACTTCCGAAAAAAATTAAAACAAAAAAAAAATATTTACAAACATTTACTAAAATAAAATAGGATTAGCAATAATTATCAATAATATTATATACTTCCAAAACCAAAAACTACTGAAGAAATCTAACAAGTTTCTAAAATTAATTTATAATTTAAATATAAATATTCATCAAGAAGGAAATTTTTATTTTGAGGTAGTAATCAATTAAAATACTAGAATCAAAATTTCTTGTTAATAGTTTTTATTAATTGATAATTCCGATGTCCGGTGTTTTGCTTATCAGTCATTAATTTGAGATTTTCTCTTAACCTTAGCCAAATTATGAAGTTTGAAAAGTGCAAATTTTTTTTTAGACAGATTCCAAAATTACAAACAAGTTTTCTAATTATTACTTTTACTATTTAATAGCTATTAATGATTTAAATTTGACAGTTTATATGCTTTAGGAGTTTTATTTTCCATAAAATCAATGTAAATATTTGAATATGTGATGTTTTCGGGAAGTTTGAATAATAAAACTTATAAATTTTTAAGATTATATTAATTTACTTTTAGATAAATCAATAATCGTAAATAAATTTGACACAGAAATGATAAAATTATCAAAATTTTGGTTATAGGAAAGAATTTGTTTTGTATTTGTTTTAAAATTGATAATTTCAAAGTCCAAAAATTTCATTATTTATAAATCAAATTTGTCAGAACAGTGTTAAAGATTCAAAATTGAATAGAAAAATTAAAGTAATTTTGGTGGCTTTTTTGGATTCAACTATTAATTTTTATAACCAAATTAATGAAATTTTACTTCTTGTAGCTGGAGAAAGTGAATATATCAAATTAGGTTGTTTTAATTTTTGTAATTCTTCATTGAAAGTTCTGAAATCAATTAAGGTCATCAAAGAGAATTTTTATTGCTGTTTGGTTATCATGAGTAATCTAAAATCTTAGCTCTTTAAGCTTGTTAATTATTTTTAATGGAGAAATTCTCTTATGATTATATGTATTTAAGCTTGCGTTGGATATAAACGCTTACAAGTATTAAAGTGGTATTATGGTCTACTCTATATATTTATCAGTTTGTTTCTTAGTTTCAATAAAATATATTTCTTCCATTCATTTCGATACCAATAATTATCAATTATACTCTAAATATTCTCCGACTCTAAAAATGTTTTTTTAAAGTTTAGTTAATGGACGTAAAAAAATGGTTCAGTAAATTGAATTGGTCTACATAAAAAATTCTGAATTATATGAAAAATTCTAGAGATCTGATATTTTGTACATATATCTTCGTTTTGAATGACCGTTTTGACAACAAATTTTAGGTGAGAGCGTCAAAATTTTCGATTATACTGTATTAAAAAACTTAAGTTTTTCGGCTACCGCTAGAGGTACCATAGCTTTTTAATTACAATTGGATAAATTTAATTATTTAGTTACAAAAAATAATTTCTATGAAATTTTTGTATGGGCACTTTTTGCCTAAATTCAAAAACGTTGTAAGCCATTAGCTTTATATAAATATTTAATATAAGCGTTTTTTTTTAATTGTTTTTTAATATTTCAAATTTATATTTTTAAGGTCACCTGTATGATATATTTCAAAGAAACTTTATGAAAAAAATGTTGAATATTGATATAAAAAAATGAAAAAAAAAATAATAATTATTAATTCACAAATATTATATGTGAGAAAAAAGTGAAACCATGTAAAAAAAAGTGTTTTTTTTTTTGGAATATAAATCGCCATATGTCATAAAACCAGATTTTCAAGTTTTATTTAAATAGATAAATAATATTGATTTATAAATGCACATAAATATAATAATAATTATAAGCTAAAAATAAAGTACAGGAGCAAAATTTATTGTACGTAATTATTTTGACATAATTGAAAGGATATTTTTTAAATAATATAGATCAAAATTATTTTTGGTTAAACGTTTTGTATTTCGTAAATTAGTATTTGAAAAATTAGGTCCCCTGTCAACTTGCTCAAACATTTATTTTAATTACCTCTTTGTAAACTTGTTCAAACATCTAACATTATCATCAACTTAACATCACTATATTATTCGGTTTGTTGATGCTGTGTTTGTAGCTTCTAATTTAAAATTACCACTTCTATGTTCGACAGCTACCTAACAGAATAGCCGATTCACTTGTTTCGCATTTTATTTCCTTCAGTATGTCTTTTTCGTTTGTTAGTTCGCAGACATATATAATGTGTTTTGAAAAGGGTTCGAAATTCAGTAATAAACATTATAGAACTTGGGAAGAAATATAAATTTATTTCATCAGAATTATTGTTATTTTCTCAGTAGTAATTTATAATCCATCAATATTCTTAAGATAAACCATTTCTATTTATAACTAGTTTGATATTCAAAGATATTATGGTAGCACTGGGTAATCTGAGAAATTCGATGCTTTATGATTAACACTTTCTATATGTCAAAAATTATTTTTTTCTTTACTAGTTCTTTCTGTACTGATATCACCTTCAATTATTTCTCATTTAATGTAACAACTTTGAACATCGCAAATGGTAAGCAATAATCTAATAACTTTATATCCTAAATTTCTAAATCGTCTCTGCCCAAAGTTAAAATGCAGATAATAATGAAAAAATGTATAAAAACAAATTTAAATTCCATCAACCATCGAAATAATTTTCAACCGAACAAAAATATTTATCAAGTTCGTCGCTTAATTCTTTTATTATTATAGAAGAAATTTATTATATTATTTTTAAATATTTTATACCACAAAATTTTGTATTGTATTTTTTTTTTATGAATAATCTTAAGAACATGAAATTATCTTACGTAAGTAAATGGTTAAATACAAATCGATTATAAGAATAAAATATATTAAAAGCTTGTTTCCTGTGGGGCGTTGTTTATGTAAATTCTATAACAATTAGTAAACATATAATTTTATACCACCACAGAAAAATTACATTTTCTCAAGGTAAATTTCAAAGTTCTTTGGTGGTAGATAAATAATTTTCAATAAAAATTTTCATTGTAACTTTTTAATCAAATTGAAATTTTCAATATAATTTACAATAAATAATTCAGATTAAAACAATTTAAATATTAATATAGTTTTAATATGTCGGTGATCTGTGACGAAGCGGATATAACTTGTTTTTGATTTTTTTAATATTATTCTAAAAATTTATGTTGCCATATTTTTTAAATATATATCTAATAAATAGTTTATAGTAAAAATATAGCTCAGTTTTGAAAATATATCCAAATTAAAGCATGGCCAAAAGTAGTAAACAAATGCATATAATAATAAATTAATATTTAAATTATAAACTTGTTTAGTATTCTTTATAGTATTCTTTTTATTGCAATTTTCACTCATAAATTTAAGCGTTTTTTTTGTATTAAGAAAGAAAATCTTGTTTTTTTTTTAATTGGGTGTTAATAAATTTAGCTAATCAATTTAGAATGACATTAACTTTTTTTTGGTAAACAAAATTAAGACTTGATTTTTATTGGATTTCTGTTTTTTTATTTTTTATTTTTGCGATATAATTCTGAATATTTAGTATTAACTAATAGATTTATGTTGGTTTTAATATTAATTACTTATTTCCTTGTTATTTTTAAACTAATTGCTAACTATTAATTTATAAACTGTATATTTTTATATAATCTAAAGTGATGTCGTAAACTTTTTAAATAATACTTGTTAAAATTATATTTTTGGTTTGTTTTTTATGTTAAATTATTTAAACAAACTAAATTTTGAAAGAAATGGATGTAAATAATACTTAAGAAACACTAACTAAACGTTCCAAACATTCCTTCCATATTGATGACAACTATGCCTAAAAATTGCATTTTTTGCTCTGTAATTATTTTCCTTTTTATTGCCGATCAAATTGATGTAACTAACAAAAACAATTCATTAAAATCAGTCTTAACTTGAGATCAGTCTTAACAATACCACTCCAACAATTCAATTGATTTTATTTTATATTTATATCAATTCAATTGATTGGCCAATGTTTGTGTTGCTTTCATAGTTGCATTGGTCTATCCATGTCGGTAATATTGTAAATTCAATGTTTATATAGGAATAATTAAAATATCTAACTTCTAATAATGAAATTTGTGTGAATTTATTTTGAACAAATCAATTTTAAATTCATAAAAACTGCATTTTTCTATGCATAATTATTTTGGTCTTTGACAGTTAATTTAATTGAATTCCATAACCAAAAATAAATCGATTTTACGCTTGTTTTTTATTTTGTTAAAATTTAAATACGTTTTTTTTTTTTTTAAATCTTATTTTTACCTTTGTGAAATTATGCTGCAAAAAAAATATTATTATAATAATAATAAAAAGATTTAAAAGATGCCGACACCCAGGCCCAGGCGTTACTTTATTATATCAGAAATATTTTTATATATTAAATTTAGCTGCAACAAAAAAAAGACAAGTAATTCAGGTAATTTAGAGGATAACCTAATAAATAAAATATATACAACACGTGCAGATATTTATATATATATTTACAATCTACTTTAAATCTTAAAATTAATGACAAATGGAATATTTAAGTATATAATTTTTACAGGTGGTGTAGATAAAAAATTATGTTTATGGCCTGGCATTATTTCATGATTTTCTTTATGTACTAAAATAAATAATATTTTTTTTTTTTGTTATTATAAAATTTATATATATAAATAAATGGAAACAACTTTTAAGATATCCTGTGGACATGTAACTGATTAAATGCTTCAGATTTGTTGACGTGTATTATAAGCAGAATAATAATAATAATTTTTTTTCTGTTTGTTAAATTTATATTTATTTTGTCTGAGCTATTAAATCAGCACATTTTGATTATGCCAATAAAAAGATCATAATATATTTTTTTTTCTCTTTAATACAATTTTTATGATGTAATAATTCAAAAGTTTACTTAATAATTCAAAAGTTTACTTAATATTTTCTATTTGAATAGTCTGCATTTTACTATGATATAGGGTTTTCGAGATTTTCAGGATTCCGGCAGAATAGTTTTGGTAATAAGTAAATTACAGCCTTAGATTCATTAAAAGATTTCGAAGGATTCTAGAAAATCTGAATTCAGATATTGTGAAAATGATCACAATAATAGAATTGCTCACTTTCGTTAAAGACAACACGTTAATAGTTTACAATAATAAAGATTTTAGCTATTGTCCATAATTCTATGGTCCATTAGGGATATAAAATTAAACAAGGGTGAAACTGAATCTAACTTGAAGTGGAATTTACGTCCAATAAGTATTGTTAAAGGCACTATCAAATGAATAAGATGTAAATTTTCTCTCAAAGATGTGTGGATCTATAATACCATTTACTCTGAGACTGTATGCTTCTGATTAGAAGTAGTCTAAGGAACTTTAGATAGACGGTCTAAAACCGAAAATCATTAATGTAAAAATCTTAGTTTACTTTAAGAGTTAATCAAAAATTCATTAACGTAAACCTTATTTTACACATAGGAAACAGCCAGGATAAGGGTACATTTCTTTGAACCAAATAGTGGTATTGTGTTTAGGGTTATTTGATATAGCAAATATTCCCACCTTCCAAACAAGCTAATAATGGTTTAGTTGTTGTGTAACATTTGATTAAACTAACTAAACTAATATTTATTAACACTTTCGTCTGTTGAATGTAACAATCCTAAATATTTGCATTGATTTACGATTAAAAGGAGAAGATTACATAAATGTTGAAAAATCAACAACAACAAAAAAATCTGATAATTATTGAAAGTATTGCAGTTCACTTTCAATATTATCACAATGACCCTTTTTTAGGGTAAGTAACATATAAATCTGAATTAAAAATATAAAACCTGTCCAACAACACAGGTTATACATTACACAACAATCTGATCCATTTATTTAACAAGTTAATGTCGTTTTTTCTTATGTCGACATTTTAAGGTTCACTTTTTTTTTTCTCTTGATTATTATTATTACGAAATTTCATTCAAAAACCTCTTATATTTATAAAAAAAAAAGAAAAAGAAAAATCATTTCGTAATTTTTAATAATTGCCATTATTTTATTGAAATTAATTTATAAAATTTTTATAATATGTTTGTCAAATTTAAAATAAAGATTTTGACAATCGTACGATCAAAAATATCTTTACCATACAACCCAAAAGTAGTGACAAATTTTTGCTATTATATATTTTGTTTTTTGATGAACAATTGGAATTTTGTAATTTTTAAAAGAATTAGTTTCACAGTCAAAAAATCTATTAAATTATACCAATTTGAAAAATCTAATTTTTTTTGACATGTATGTAAGTCAAGTTTATATTGAAAATGGTTTATAAAAAATGATTTAGAAATATTTTTTTTTTATTAACAATTGTTTATTGAAATTTTTCATAAAAACAAAATATTTAAAATATGTGACATAAAGTATACATCTACGTTTTGCAGGGTTGTGCAATGAAAGTGAATCTCTAAAATCAGGCGGTAGTTTGTTAGAATAGAAGTAACACCAACGATAATGTTTCTATAAAAGGATTAAAGTAAGACACTTTTACTTAATTGACCCAATTGATTTATTACAATTAAAAGCAATTTATTCTACTCAACTGAATCCAATTCTATTTCATATAAAAAGATCTTATATTCCTATATCTAACAAACTGTCAAATTTATGATATACCAGAATATAAAGGCAGTTTGTTAAAATTTACATATGCCACTACTATACTCTTCTACTGCTGGTAGACCTAATTTCATTGCATTGAAACCTAGCCTCAGAACTCTCAACGCTCGGTCTTCCGACGATGGAGCCGTGTGATGGAGTATCTGATGACGGCTTTATGTAGACAGGCTCGCCGTGTTGATGTTATGATACTAAAATTGAAATGTCATTTAAATAAAACTGTTGTGGTTGAAGTTTAAATTGTTTTTATTAAATATTTCTAAAAAGTCTAATGAACGAAATCAATTGAACTTTATAACTGCACGAGCCGCACCACGGAGAGTTTTTCATTTTTCATATATTTCTATATATTTGAACTTTTGCTTGACCTTCCAAACCTTAAATGGCAATGTAACAGCCTTTCTCAACGGCGAGTCTGTCTATGAAGTTAACCTTTTGACAATTTTTATTGTCAGATATCCAATTACGAACTGTGGACACTGGTCAGTTTTTATTAAGTGAAAGTTTTTGTAAAGCAGCGGCGGCCAGATAGATGCGAAGGGATAGATACAAAGCGATAAGCTCATCCTTTTTGCTCCAAACAAATAATTTTCATTACTTGTAATTATAATGTTTTCCATAGCCCTGATTGATGACACCAGTTTTGTTAAATAATATTTTTGGCAGTAATATTTATTAGAATCATTTCATGAATTTTAATTATTAATTACATATCAAAATATGCTAGCACAAAAATTGTACTCCAATGAATTTTAATTAAATGATAATTTAATAAATATGAAAACTAAACAATAATTTTTAATAGAAAATGTAAATTAAAAAAAAAAACTTTACTATGAAAACTGACAAATTTCTTGCTCATTTTGAATCACTTTCAATTTCTAACTTTCGCTTTCGGCAACATTCATTGTTTAAAAGTTAAATAGAAATTGAGTAAAAATTTTTTGGGGGCCAAAAATAATAAAGATACGCAATTTTTTAACGCATATTTTTTATTTAATATTTTACTCACGCGTATTAAAAATTGTAATTAAATTAAAATCTTTTTCATTTCTTCTATTTTGTTAACGTTAATTATATTTCCGAAATAAAAATTGAATTTTTAATGAAATATTTCATGGTTTTGTTGTTATGTAGATTTTTAACATTTTCGATTAATATTTTTATATTTTTTTTTTGTTTGGTAAAAGAAAAGGTAATACCGGAAAAATCTTATATTTTCAGATACTTTTGTACATTTGCATTTTAGATTATATTTTATGACATAATAATATTTATTTTGATTGGAATTTTTATTAGTATATTATGAAATATATAATAATAATAATATGAAGATTTTTTTATATTCATTTTACACCTTTTTTTTGGTTATATAAAAATTATTGTAAAATTGTGTTAAGTTAATAAATTATCAGCAAAATTTAAGTTTTGTTGTTCCCACTGAGTCGTAAATTCAAATAAAATAAAATAAATTTGATTTCTATAAATTTTATATTTACAATTTACAATATCAAAATTAAATATTCAAAATGGATATTACCTAAGATCTTAATTGGCACCGAAACTCTACAGTCTACAATACAAAACTTTGGATATTTTGAAGTTACCATTTTTTCAAGGGAAATAGTCAAATCACAATAAATTATTATAAAATTAAAATGTTAAATTTAAGTTCCTCTCTGAAATTTGAATAGCTACAAAACACAGAAACAATATGAAAATCAAGATTCTAAATTTGATGCCAATTAAGATGCTGCAACCGTTTTAGATTACATTTTCATTAGCCAATAGCTTTTATCCAACTTATTGTTGATTATACAGATTGTGTAGCAATATATGGAGTAGTCCTTATCTTGTGTGCAATATTTTGGACCGCAGAAATTAAATTTATATTAATTTAATTCTGCGGTTGGTTACGTTACTTCAGCAAAAACCGCAATATCCTTATCCGTATATAGTTAATAGGCTCTGGCACGAGTTATATTAATTTAAAAGTTTATTATAATTTGTAAATTTTTGATTTCTGCACTTTAGAATTCGAATAATTTTTATTAATTAATTCTACATTTTTGTTTTATGTTAAAATATGAAATTAATGTTAAATGTACAAAATAATTAATTATTGAAAAACTTAAAATAAATATAATTTTAACATAACTTTCAGATTTCTGATAAAATTTTTTTTAACTAACCTTTAAATTATTTCCAATTAACCTTTTAAATTATTACATGTTTTTTTTTTTTGGTTGTTTTTGGAAGTTAAATAAATGTTCAAAAATTATCTCTAAAAGTAATTAATTTTTAAAATTTATATAATTTAACAATCCCTTTAAAAATCAATATAAAAATATTATATATAATCTAAAGTAAATAAAAACATTTCAAACCTAACATTGTAAAAAAAACTTGTACCTTAACTTTCGGTGTTCAAAAATTCCGCACCCATCACAAATTGGCCTTATAAATCAAATAATAAAATAGCCTACAAATTTTTTTTTTTAATTTAATTTATTTGTTAACTTCATTAGTACAACATGGAAAATGTTGGTGACCTGATAATATTGCAATAAAATTAATTTACGTAAATATGACAATTTCTATTACAATTTTGGTTTGTAGGTTAAAAAAATTTCGATGAATTTAATTAATTTATGAGTTTGAAATGAAATTGATTTTTTTTTTGATCATCAATAGTGTTCAATAAAAATTTTTGTAATGATATTTAAGCTGTCAATTTATAAAAAGCTAAGATCAAATTTAAAATTAATTTATTTAAATTATTCAAAATTTTTGTATAAATTAGTAAATGTTCTAATTAATTAATTATATATTTTTGCATTGACATTTTGTCCAGATTTATTAAATTGCCCTAAATTATTTCTTATGGTTAAATCACGAATTTTTTTTATATTTTTTGTTATTTACAAAATTCTTACGTCGCCCAGTCTACCTTGAATTTTTAATCATTGTTATAATATTTTTTTGTTGTTGATTGGTTTGATTCCAAAACATGATCAATGCCAAGAATAACACCTTTCACTCATCATGATATTTTTTAAAGTCCATTATGAATTTTTCATTTTCTTGATCCCTGGTCATAATTTCAACAATAATTGTATCAGTTTTATTACTTTTACTAGTGTGGACTGAAGGTTTAATCCTTTGGGTCACGATATTTGTTAATTAGTCTTTGATGTTTGATCATTAGACAAGCAAGAAATTGAATACTTGACGGTGTTAATTTTATGTACAAAATTTAAAACATTTTCGAGAGATAATTGAAGTCGAATTTTAGAGTAAAAGAAATATGTATGATAGGCTGATTTATAAAATAATTCTGTTTGGTGACTGTTTGATTTACTATTTAAAATTTAATTCTACAAAGGTCGGGCCACTGTTGATTCTTTCGACTCTTAATGTAACCATTTGATAAAAATAAGAACCTTTTGAATACAAATTTGCGGTTACGAAAATTAATTTCAAGAATTTGTGTTATTCAGTCATTTCGAATCAAGTAAATTACAATTTCTATCATTTTTTAAGTGTTTCTTAAGAATTTAATATTTTTTTTTAATATATTGACAGAATGAATTAACTTTATGTTTTTATTGATGATATCTTAAGAATGTTTTTAGAATACTTTTCATAATTACACTTTACATAAAATTGAGATGTTTCGATTTCAAATATAAATTTCCATTAAAATTGGAAAGTGATTTACAAAAATAAAGAAAATAAAAATTATTAAAATAAATTATTTAAAAATAAATATAAAATTTAATTGATTTGATTTTATTTCATTTATTTTTTTGGGGTCAGAGGAAATCACTTAAATAATTCGTTATACATTTTTGGTATAATGATTTGTGGTTAAGATATTTTTGATATTTAATCAATTTATTTTTGAAATATTTAAGTATATCGAGAGAAATTTCTTAAATATTTTTAATTACAGTGTGGCATTTTAAATGTTTTCGAGTTAAGATCTTCATTGTTCATATTTATGAAATTAATTATCTTAAATTTTATGTTTTTGGTATCAAAGAAAGTAGATTATTATGTGGTTTTTTAACAATTTTAATTATAATTTTAAATAATTTTGATGAAACATTAAAAAGTTTTGATTTGTAAAATATTTTTATAGACTTTTCATTTCATGTCTGAAATTTTCTTTTGGAAGTTTTTGAAATTTCAATCAATTATACGCATATAATTATTATGATTTAATAAATTAGTTATTGTATAAATATTTAAGTTTTTGGAAATTTTTTTTGTGAAAATAATCCAGTTCATTTTTTTTTTTAAATTTAAGAAAATCTTATAAAATTTATATCAAAAATCAAATATAATAAATGAATTAATTATCATCAATTTTAGTTGATTAAATAGCAATCGGGAAAAGATATTTATTTGTAAGCAGAATTGTCTTAAAAAATAATTGTCTTCAAATTTAATTGGCAGTTTAGAGTCTACTAGTTGTGTAATCTATTATACTAATGTAGTGCTAGTATATCATCATCATAACTGGTTTGCTAGTGCGGGATGAATTTTAACCTCTTTCACAACGTTTTTAAATTTTCATGTTCAATTCTACGGTTTTACTATTGATAGTATTAATTTTTTTCGGTTTTTTCTACTTCATCCAGCCATTTCATTCTACATGACAATTTTCCTTGCGATAGCTGATCGATTTCACAATTAAACCCTTTGCTATATTTTTCAATGTCGCAATACTACGGGGCCATATACATTTCTCACTTTTTCGATAAAAAATCATCAGATTCTTTTCATTTTGTTGATGTAATGCCCAAAATTATTAATGAATATGTCAGTGATTTATGGTTTTTTTCATTTAATGCTTCTAGATTGTAGTTTTGATTTTAATAATTTGCTATATGCATAGAAGAGTCTACTCTACTGTGTATTCATTTTTTCGTTTCGCTGTCCTCAAAAAAGTTTTATACCTGCTACTTCTAAACCTTGAACCAATTGGATGATCTGAACATTTTTTATATATTTTATATTATCACAAATTATTGAAAGACTAAATTTATTAACCTCTTTTGCAAGAATCATGTATAAATCTTTCAGTTTTACAACATTTTTTCCAATTATGACTACATAATCTGCATAAGCATCAATTTGTAATGTTTTATAAAATATGAGTAAATTTCCATAAGTAAAGTACTAAATATATGAAAAACATAAATACAATTATAAATTTAGATAGGCTTGATAAGTTGATAGAGGACTATTTCTAAAATTTGATATTAACTGGACCCTCGTGTTGTTTTCTAAATTGTAAGAATCTAAGTTTTCGAAAAATGTTGATGATAGAAATTAGAGAATTTCGATGTCGGGCACATTACAGAGATTTATAAATTATTCGATAGTTTTAAAAATGGTTAGGAAAACTCATATAATTTATCAATCCGAAATTCAATATAAATTTTCCAGCTGAAATATAATTTATGGTTATTTGAATATAATTTCAATCGCAATTATTTATAAATATTTATGATCTTAAATTATGTACAAAATTAATAATATGGTAATAATTTCATAAAATAAATTTTCTATATTATGTCAAACTGATGGAAAAATGTATTATTATAAATATGTAGCACCTAAATTTCATTAATTTATTACATTTATAAATCCCTTTTGAATATTTTATAAACTCTTAACCACTTAATAAATCATATATTTATAATCTATCAAAATATTTTCTTATGTAAATCTTACTAAACATTTTCTATTTACGAAATTATTATTACAATTTTTTTAAATCATATTATAAAATCCGCAATTTATTTATTAGTTAACAATAATTTTTATATTTCAAAGCCGCCTTTAAGCTAAAAAGAAAGTAATTTTATTTTTATAGTATTATTAAAATATATAAATTATTGTAGACCTAAAGGACTTTAACTATGTAATCTATAAAATACATGGTTTAGCATAACATTAAATTATTAGTTTTATATAGACATTTTTAGTACCTTTTAAGAAATACAAAGTAAAATCATTTTCACTTTCACTAATAAATAGAAAATTTATTATATATATGGAAATTTTGTTAAACGAAACTCCAACACCTTTTTTCTAATAAGTGATAATTTTGTTAAAAATGTTAAATAATATAATAATTTAATATGATGTGGTTTATATTATAATTTGTGATTCGTATTTTAAACGTATTTCCGGCAGATTTATGAAAAACATTTAAATTTTTATTATATTGACACGGTTATTAATATTCAGGGAAATATTTTATGTAATTTTAAACCTTTAAATATTGTACGAATGCCTAATCCATTTAATTAAATTTTGAAGAAAGCTGCTCTTATCTAATTTAATTGACATATCTAAAAGAAATGACATTTTTACATGTTATTCTGTACATTTTAAAGATTACTCTTTAGAAAATTTACTTTTCTAATCCAATTTAACGAATTCTTCCATTCTGATCCAATTATGAGCCATTAAATGTCATTATTACCAAAATGTTGTAATGTACACTCCTTGGGACTAAATGTTCAATTAATAGTTTTTATGAATCTTCTTATGATATTTCTAACACTCAATAATTAGGTTAAATATCTTCTAATAAAATTTTACCTTATTTTACTACTTCTACTTCAATAAAATGCGATTTATTGACCATTAGAAAAATCCATCAATTTGACATATTATTTGACATTTGAATAAAATTTAAAAATTCTCAAAGAAATAATTTTTGTTTTCATTTATTTTAATGATTCAGATATTTTTTCATACTTTTCTTAACAAAGTTTCATAACAACATAAGCAAAAGTAGTTGAAAGTATCACGGAATTGTTAAATTATGTAATTGGATCGTGGCGCCTAATACATTTTCTATATAACATTTAGTAATTATTAAGGGATTATGTTTCTTTAAATTCAAAATTTTCTTATCTTAAATGCCCTTTCTAAAAAAAATATGATTTGCTACAGACCCTAATAATATAAATGCTACTTTAAATTTAAACAAATAACATTTTTAAAATTAAAATTTTTGAATTCTATTTTTGTGCGATACATAAAACTGATTTGTCGGTTATGAAATTGGCAAATGTTTGGGAATAATTAAAAAAAATTTAATGGGAAATATTTTATGCAAATTTTTTGTGGCAGCATATTTTTATGCGTTTTTAAGCAACACTGTCAAGTGTCTACTTAATTTGTGTGTTATTTCGGTAATTTATAGGGTGTGTTTGGCTAGAGGTTTGTTTTTTAGCAACTTATTTATAGTAACAAAATTTATAGTAATCTTTAATTAGGATATTAAATAATTTGAGTTATTTTTATACGGAGCTATAATTTTAATATGTCAAAAAATAAAATAAAAAAATATGTTTAATTAATAATGCAAAATAGGAAAAGAAAGGTTTTTAAAGGTGTGTTAAATATTTTTACTCCAGTTTTTATTTTATTTATAAAGTTTACACCTTTTTTGTAGAGTTGCGTAATTTTTTAAAGGGGCTATAAAATTTATTTTTCTTTTATTTGTTATTTTGTAATTAAATTATTTAGAGTACGAATTTTTGAATATCATGGAATGTGTTTTTTTTTTTTGGTGACCTAAATATCTAGAATTTTATTCATTAATTTGAATTTGTTATATTACTCAGTAATTTATTGTCATTATAATGTTTTAAAGTTAAATTAATTGGATTGTTATATAAAAGCGTTTCTATTTGAAAATGTTCTTTCAATTTGAAAATATTAAACGTTTCCATTATTTATATTAATGTTTAGATTTATAATATATAGGAAACAGATGGAAAAGTAATGGCACTCATATTAAATCTAATCCGATATTGAAAGAAATTTTGAATTTTATTGATATTGTATTTCCATATTTGAGGTACAATTTTGGAGTACCCCAGTAATTGCCAAGTAAATGTAAAAAAAAACTATTGGAACGTATTGGAACATATGTAATATTTACTGGGGAGCAAAGGGAAACAATGAATAAGAAAATGGTTACTGTCTGGACAATATCTGGACATTTTTACACTAATTTCAGATCAATTGTGTGTGTATATTTTTTGTCAACACTGATTTCAGATGAATTGTATATATTACATTAAAAACGTAACACCATTTTGAAATATATTTTCTAGCTGAAAATATAGCATGGAAATGGCAACATTGCGATTCCTTCTGGAGACAGAAAGTCTCCAGAATATTTTTTTAACAACAATATTTAATTTAAATATTTGAAACATTAATAGAAATCAACAAATCTAGATAAATTCTCAGATAGAAATTGAAGTCCAATTTCGTTGTTTCGTTGGATATTTCTCTATTATCTATTTTTTGTTAAAATGAAGTACCTGATCCAAATTTCTTTCTTGAATTACTCTCAATCTATTATCGAATTAACTTTTGAACGGATTTTTAAATTAGTTTAATTTTTTTAGGAGTGTTGGCTTGCTTTCGCTTAAATATATAACAATAAACTTTGGCTATTATCAATTTAATTAAACGATCAAATATTATCTTTTCAATAATTGGTTCAATTTATTAATTAAAATTTGAATTCATTTTGATACAAACATCAATTATTTATTTATTTTTTATTAAATTAATTTCCTAGTTTTATTATAGAACCATAAAAAAATGTTATAACTTACCTTCATAATTTATCAATTTACTTTCAGTTTTTTTAAATTATATTTTTTTCATACGAAAACAAGGTGAAAGTTTAATTAAAAATTAACAACACTTTTTATTTTGTAATCAATAAATTATTAAAACAAATTAATTTTCGGCGGCTTCTATTATCAATTGAACCAAAATTGTGTGTCGGTAAAAATATGATTTCTTTAACAAACAATTTAAATATCTTCAAATCTGCTACGATTATTTTGAAGATATTCAACATTTTAACAATTGAAACCATAAAAATCAACATAAATATATTTACATATTTTATTATACATAAAATTAAAAATTATAGTTGATTTAATAAATTTGAACTAAATTTTGTTTCATTAATGATTATATATTTAACTGTCAAATTTTGAACCCATAAAAAGTTAATAATGATCACATAATTTAAATATTAATTAAATAATTTCAAAACTAACAAAAATTTATGATGTTTAAATAATCGCTGAAAAATGTGTGAAATAAAAAAACTCGTGTGAACATGAATTTATGCTATTTTTATAATATTGAAAAGGAATGAGGAATTCCTTAAATATAATCCAGTATATTTAACATCTTGTTTAAAACGATTTATTATTATTCAACATGAATTCGGAGCAATTTAAAGACCTTGTTAAAAAAAAATGGTTACAATTTTGTTAAATATTTCACAAGTTTTAAATTAAAATATATTTTAAAATAAATTCAATTTAATTTACAAATGATTTATAATTTTTATGTATTTATTGGGGGATGGGGAGTGGACCCCAGAAGTAAAATAGAAATGTCATAAATATAAGTTTTTCCTGTAAAATTGCAATTAATAAAAAAATTTCGAATTATTTATTTATATTTTATTGAATTTTTGTTTTATTGGATTTAAGAGTTGTTAGATAGGTTCATTAAAAATTATAATATTTTCAATTATAAGACAAATTTATTTATTGATTTTAATAGAAAGTGTTAGTTTTTTGTCATAATATATTAAAATATCACCGGAATTGTCATAAATCAATGATAAAGAAGATCAAGTATTCTTAATATAAAATATAATTAACAAGCATTGTAATCTAGTTATCGATAAATAAATTAATTTCCTTAAATATGCTTTGAACAAGATTTGAATTTTAAATTAAATTCAGAAGTTACAATTTTCGTAGTGTAATATTAAGTAAATTTATATGGTAAGTGTAGTAGGTAAAAGATGCCTGAGTTAAAGTTTACACAAATACAAGTCCATATATTAAATTGCTTATTATCCGGATTTATAATGGATACGCATTCTTCAAATTAAATTTCAATGAATTAAATTAAAATAATTAATAAGAATCGATACTTTCCAAATTTCAATAATGTAATATTTGTTTGGTTCTAATTAATTTTTGAGTATAGTACAATTTTTTAAACCTATAGTTTTACTGTATAAAATTGAGGCTTCTATTTGTCTCGCTGATGGGCTGGTTGTTTTTCTCAGTCCAAACAGAGATGAGCTATGTACTCAATTTCATTTAAATTGATCAAATAGTCCACAAGATTAGGAATTTAAAATAATAATTTTAATTAATATTAGTAATTTGCATTAAATGTTAATCAAGAGACTTTAATTTTTCCAGTTTTATCAAATGCATTGCATTTTGTTGAGTTAGTTTCTATTTTAAACAACTTTTAAAATTAATTCAAAGTCATGACAAATTTTAAGAAATTTTATAATTATCAATTGATAAGCTAATCATTTTCAAATCAATATAAATTATAAAGAACAATTATTTATAATCAAAATGAATTCTATATTTTATTGCCAATTACTATTTCTATATTGCTATAACAAAAATTTTATATTTGAAATAATTTTACCATTACAGGTGTATTTTTTATATGCCTTTAATCCACTAGACACAATATTAAATATTGAAAAGACCTTGTCGAATAATAATAATAGTTATAGATATTTGTATATAACTTAAAAACCTAATATAAACCTGACAACCTTGATAAATATGCCATGTTATATTATTTTTCACTATATAATTTTCCATCTAAAAAAATTACATATTTAAACTTAATGCAAGTTTAACAATGTTCACTGGTAATCAGAGATTTATCAGTAAACTGCAATTTTTTTTATCTGATAAATTAACGAAACAACAATAAACATATTTTTTTTTTAAATTTAAACTACCCGACAAGTTTCCAGATTTTTTCAATAGATTTTGGTTTACTTATGTAGAAATATTATGTTAACATAAAAATATATATTTTAATTTTATGTTAACTTGACAATTGGAATTAAATTAAGAAAAACTACAATTAGATTTTATGCATTTTGACCAAACAGGTTTTGCATAGTTGCTAATTAATTTTATATCGATTTTATTATCTTTATAATTATAATGAATTTCAAGAATATGTAATAAACATAAATACAGGAGTGTAAATTTCACATTTTTAGTCACCCAAATGTCCAAAATTCAATTGGAATTATTTTACCATAAAGAAGAAATATAGCCTTACATTAGAAATAGTAAAATCTACGTCCCAATTTTGGATTAGTACCAAAAGGTTTAGTTATGTAGTTAGAAAAAGAAGATTTTTTAGGATATACGGCCTACACTACGCGCATATCTGGCTCATTTCTAACCTTTTATTATTTTATATTTATTTTTCAAAATTTCCATTATTCGTAATATGGCCATACTTCTCCCAAACAATCAAATATCTATTACAGAGTCCTTAGTTTGTTACCAAAGAAACTTAACATTTTACATTATGACACAATGTACACTTACATATTTAAAATATTTCAAGAGCTTCCACATAGATGGACTGCTGTGAAACTTTGTATAATTACTTTATAAAGGTTATATCTTGTTAAATTCATTTTATATAATAAACCCTGCAGAACTGCGGGACAAAGTATAAATAGTAAACTCATTTCATTTTCGGGTACTCTTCTTGACCAAAATAAACCCCGTTTTTACTTCGTACTTTTTATATAGTTGAAAATAAATTAAGTTAGAAAATATTACGTTGATTTTCTTCTAATATTGATTAGGTTTGATTATAATGAGGAGCCGACTCTGTACAATAGGAAATGATAGATTAATTATGGTCGCTACGTAATGGAGCATTTATGGTCACTATGATACTATAAATAATCTCAGTTCCAACTTCCCACAATTAATCTCTTTCTCAGATATAAAGAGTGGAATTTTCGCAACATCATTAATGTCGATAAACCTTTTAGTACGACGACACTACTCACACTTTACACTATTGTAAGATTCCTTATTTTCTAGATTTTTCCATTCTTAATTGAAAATTAACAAAATAATTTTTGCAACAATGCAAAATTGATGATAAATTTTCGAATATTTATTATTTATCTAAATTTTTTAATTATTTTTCTTTCAACAATCGTTGAAAATTTCTATTTGAAAGTTTCAAACTTTCTTAGAAGTTATTATTAATGGAAAATTAATTTACAAACCTCCCGGCTTTTCCCGAAATTGAAGATATTTGTAAATTATTATTAATTGCTGCAAATGTTTACACATAATTCAAAATTAATAAAAACATTTTAAAATTGAGGATGTTCAATGATATTTTCCAGTAGTCACACAACTTTTATAAGAAAAAAAAAATTGATAGCTCATGGTATCGTTTTTTACTACTTAAGGCCAACATTAATCTGCGCAATAAAGCAATTATCATTATTATAATTAAATAATAATTAAATAAATATTTAAGTCTTTTTTGTTTGTTGTTGTAGAATTTCCTTATGGTCTCACCTGCCGTTTTTTATGACAACAAAAATGAATGAAAAATTTCTAATATTAAATTTCATAATTCGGAAATTTGAAATTTCTTCATTTTGGATATGTTTTTATTTGTACAAGTTTTTCTTCTGCACAGTTTGTACATTTCTGATTGCATTGGAATATTTTTCCATTGAGATTTCATAGATTTTTAATTTCTTTATTTTTTTGGAAATTGATTATTAAATTTATCTTCGTACTTTCTAATTTCGATGCAAAATTTTTTTTTTAAGTAAAATGATAAATATTAACAGGGAATTTTTTATGTAATTGGGAAATAGTGTGTGAATTATTGAATATGATGATTTTATTTTGGGGAAATTTAAAATTTTCTTTTAATCACAAAAATTTTAGGATATATTTTTAATATATGTTTATAATTTTTGTTGAAATGGTCATATTTAAAAGAAGTTATCGTGAAAGTTTAATTCAATTTTATGTACAATTAATTTTTGTGAAACATAATTTACGCAGGTGTTTCTAATAAATAATTCAAATGATGAAAGTGAACAAATTAACATTTTTATTTGGAAATGTTTCTTTATAATTTATATTTGTTTATTATTGAATTATAATAAATTTTATGGTATTTACTTACTTTCATTTAGTATAATGTTCTTCATACGTAAAGTCAGTAATAAAACTAAAACTGCTTAACATCAGGAGCAAGTAAAGAAGTGCTGTAATTGCATCAATTAACAATTTTTTTTAAATTTTAAATAGTAAGGGATGAAACTGTAACCATCTTAAATATTGTCAGATTTCTATTATAATCATTCTTCTATTTTAATTTACATATTTTCATAATTGTTTGCAGATTTTGCAATTATGTAATTAATTCAATTCAAGTCTTGATATTGACAGATTTTATATTCAAACTAGAAACTTTTCAAGTTTAAATGCAACTTTTCACTTTAAGTGCACTTCTCAATATTCGGGCTAAATTATGCTATGTTAATTAAATTTATATAAAAGATTCAGACAAGTAAAATATTGTTCCAGTAGCCCTAAAGTTTTGATAATTCGAAAATCTTTAAACATTTAAATAATCCAATTTAACTTATTCTATAGACACGGTTTTATGCTAAAAATCAGCTTTAAATCCATTATGTGAAATACAGTGGGAAAGGCTATACATAATATAAAAAAAAATAACATAAATTTAAATTTGCAATCTACAAAAATCAAAATAGAAATATTTTTTTTAAACCATTAAAAATGTCACAAATCATAATTGTATATTAAAATTATGATTTATTAAATTTATAAACTTAATTAAATTTGAATTCAAAATCTCAAATTAAATTTACATAAATGCACCTGGTTAAAATTTATGTATCTTATTTATGTATCTTTAAATCTATCTGTACAAAAATTATTCTTAATTGTTATTTTTAAAAAAATTATATATCATAAAAAGACAATTTAATAATAGCTTTAAATGAACATTTAAAAAAAATAGCTTGAGGTTCAAAGTCAATAACAATAAACGATTATAATATTAAGTTGTTAAATTCAATTTTATTGTTACGAAAATTTTGACAAATTGACAAAAAACATAATTTACATAAATTTTACCCTTGAAAATTTATGTTTTATTACAAAAATACGCAATCATATTTATATATTTAAAAATTTTTATTATATATGTTAAAATCATAAAAAAAATATCTTTTTCATTTATGGTAAATTATTAATTAAGGCGGACTTTTATCTATTAAAAATATAAATTGAATTTTTATTTGTTTGTTTATCAAAAAAATTATGAATATACATGTTTTAGGGGTCATTAAAAAGTACTTTATAATTTTATCAAAAAATTGATTTGTGAAACAAGACATTTCTTTTAGATATAATTTTATTTATATGCAATGTTAAAAATTGAAATTTTGATAATAAATACAGATAGCCTAAGGTTAGGCCTATTGACTTTCTTGATTTTTGTTTAAGCAGTACACATGTAGCCAGGAGTAGTAATAGTACTGTAGGTTAGATAATACAAATAGTGATTAATGAGGTGCTATAAAAAATCGTTTTTAAGTTTATTAAAATTTAATAATTATTGTTTAATATTTAATTTGAGGGCGAAATGGAAATTATTTCTTATGATTTGAACAAATTGTGTGTTTTATTTTCGAAATTTAATTTAGACTGTCAGTTAATTGACGTATAATTGAACTAGTAAAATAACTGACTATATTAAAATAGTCTAGCATAATTTAGTGATATAAATAATACGAATATACTTCCAAAAAAGATGTGGCAACAGGGTTCAAAATAAGGGTTTATAAAAAAATAAATTTCAAAATTGTAAAGTTTCACTAATATATCCATGATGACCCAATAAACATACTGAACTGACGAGAGATTAATTGGTATAAAAGTGTCCGTTCCTATAAAATCTAATGTAAATTTAAAAATTTTATTAAGCAATTCGATCATAACTCAAAACACTTTGTAGTTAACCATAATAACTCCTCGTAAAATATAATATTTTTATATTACTCATTCATGGATTTTGGATAATAAAATATTGGACATAACATTTTTTAGTAAATTCATTAAATTTTTTATGAAATAATAAAGAAATAATCATAAAAATATTTTATTAATTAAATTTAATTTATAAATTAGTCTTAATAGTAAAGCTAGGTATAAATGTGGGAATATTAGCCTAGTAAGTTGAGAGATTTCTTTTCACAGTGATTTTTTCTGATTATCCCTGAACATTAATTGACTGTCGTTACGTTACTTTCACATAAAATCCATTACAATTAATTGATGTTGATAATTAAATTGTTTCTTTAAAAAAAAAATAATTGTTTCTATTCATAAATCTTAAGCAGTAATGCTGTTTAAATCAAATCCGATGTGATTAAAGATTACGTTGATTTGTGAACAGACAAGTTCATTCAATGAATATGTAAATTTATAAATTTTAATAGTTTTGCGTAAATATTAAAAATATTTATTATAAATAAATATATGCTAAAATGTACGTAATAAGTGTTAGTTAGGCCAACGGTGATTAAATATAAATTACTAATTTCTAACAATATTTTCGAAGAACTGAATTAAACTTATGTTTTTAAATTTACCTTTTTATGTAAAATTTGAAGATTTACTCCCTAATGAATAAAATGCATAATATACAAACGTTTTAAACCTAATAGTTAATATGTTAATTAATAGTTTTACTTCGGCACTAAACTTTTAAATAAAATAAAAAATTATTTTCAACAATAAAAACTCTTTTTAATAACATTCTTCGTTAGTTTTTCATGAAACTAGCAATTTCAGTTGTAAAAATTACATAAATTTTAAATCTGAAAAAGAAATGTCATATATTTGATTAAGGAAACTGATTGTAAAAATGTTTATTTAACTTTTCCAACTAATTTATGATTAGAAAGATATATTTTTGCTTGTTGGAATAATGCTGGCTTGTGGTCATTATTAACTAACAAAAAAAAAATGTAGAAGCGGAACTTGCATTTTATAAAACGTTTAAAATTGTTTGTTTGCTTGCTTTTTTTACCAAATAACTATCATAAACACTAATTAACAACATGAAAATATTTTGTGAAGATGAAAGTTTTGTTGATTTTTTTATTATTTATGTTTTAACGCATAAAATTTTAATATTTTCATAATTGCTACTTTTACATAAAATATATAAACAAATTTAAATTAGCTTTTTTACAAAAAAAGGTTTAAAAAATTTGAAACATAATCTCCTGAGTAAAGATAATTATTATTTTTGTGTGGTTATTTAGTGATCATTAAATTTATGATTTATATTTTAGAAATATGTTAGACCTATAATTAATTTCTGCTATCCCTAAAATAACAATGAAACAAATAAACTAGGGGCAGCCCAAAATGCAGTTTTTTATAATTATGTAAAAAACATCACTTTAAAAAAAATATAAAATGTATTATTTCAGCAACGTGTACTGAATTTTAGGTCACTTATTAATACATATGAGAAAGCCTTTTATATAATTAATAATATTGATATGGATCTATTACACTTATTGACCCACAATATTAGCGGCAACATCTAGTTTACGAAAGAAACCAGCGAGCCAAATTTCATAACAATTACTATATATGATAAGAATTATTAAATTGATCTAAAAGACATCAAATGTAATTTGAACATTTTAGCATGAACCTAGACAAACGACCTCAAACTTTTTAGTAATTAATAGAGTACTACACTAACCTGAGTGCATAATTTCATACAAAATGGATACAAACTACAAACTACTCTGATTCGTGAATATAATAATTAGCAATGACTCAAACATAAAAGGTTTGAATCATTGGTGTACCCTAGTACCGTCAATGATATTATGAAATTGTTCAGAACAAAAGTATTTTAAAAATTGTAAAAAAAATATTATTAATAATTTTAGTATAAAAGCAATAACAAGACTTATAGCCCACTGTTTTGTACCTAGATCTTAACTTGAACTGAATTACTTGATTTATTAATTGCCCAACTGAACTATAACTTCACTAATTTTATTTAATGTTGACCATTATGTTAAGGTTTTGTATATACACCTTGATTCCTGTCACTATAACAATTCTCGGTTGTTATAGTTGAATAACTAACATTGTGATACACTAATTAGTTTCATGGTATGATCTCTACAATTTCTTTCACTAGTGACTGTGTATAGTTGAGCTGTTCTGAATTCGTTTATTATATGTAGATAAGTGTAAGGAGAGTATTCATCAACGAAGTGTACTCGAATCTAATATTATATTAGAAATATAAAATGATTCTTATATAATAGGTATTAAAAAAGTTGTAAAAATATATAAAAAACTCAAATTTAATTAAAATATAAATTTATTATACTCCATTCGACGATAAACTTTTCAATTATAAAATATATTGTAAAAATAATGATTTTATATGCCATTTTAAAAATCATTAATCACAAAATGCCATTCTAATAAATTTCAATTGAACTATTTTCACCAAAATTTTATATAACAGAAACAATTTAACTAACCATAAATAATGTACATTAAATTTGGAAATATCAAAAACCATTGTACCCATAAATATTTTCCTACGCTTTTACATCATAAATTTAATTTAACGAATATTTTATTTTATATCGAAATTAAATTAATTTGGTTAACCAAATGATGCCACCTTCAATTAAACTTTAATTCAAGATTATTCATAGAAATTTAATACCAAATGATCCCATCGAATTATTCAAAATTTTATTATACAATAATATTTGTAATTAGTTTAGTGGTAATAATATTGTTGAACCACAATTGTCAGCTAACCAATAAAGTTTAAATTCATTGAAAAATAATTGTTTAATATTACATTTTTCATTCAAAACCAACATATAATTTTTATTTATTCATTCTTTCATGAATTATATTACAAATAATTATAAAATTCATTACTGGCTTAGCATTTAAATTGCATATAAACTTTGAAAAAATAAAAAAAAAGTAGCTGATCTTCATCATTGCAATTGAATTTCATTGTCTACCACCAAACATGCAATTATTATTTTTATAAACCACAAAGATTGCGATTATTTTCAGATTCACTTTTATTAGCGGGCGCTTGCAAGTAATCATTTTTATGTGCAAAATGAAACCAAAATTCAAGATCAATGTAACAAGGAACATCAAAGATCACAGTCAGCACAGCACGTCACGATGATGTTTACAGTTTTATTTATGGGATTGTGCAAGTGAAATTGAAATTTATTTTGTAAATAAATTATATTTTGTTTTTATTTTTTCCTCGTTTTGGTATCATGAAAATTTCTTTTCTGAACTGAATGTTGTTAAACTTGAATCAAATGAACTGCTGTACTGATTCTTTTACAAATTTTATTTCAACATTAATTGAAAAATTATCATGTTGTGATTTAAGGTGTGCTATTATTATATTATTGTATACAAAAATTAACAATTGAAAGTTCCATCTTTAGGATATCAAAATTAATGACACATTAACGATTTAGTTTAAATTTATGGAGGAGAGATGAAAGTATGAAATTTGTTTGAATTTTAATTTATTTTATCTATAATAATTGTTTAATAATAGATAGAAAATAAATATACTTGCAATTTAATTAAATGGAATAAATTATTGAATTATAATTGCGGTTTTGGTCAAGTAAAAATGTAAATCATAATTGAAATTTACGATTTGTAGAAATGTTCAATATAATTTAATGCTTTTCATAACAAAATTAAATTACTTTCCGAGTTTCTCAAAAAATACTTTTACTATTTCATAAAATAAGTGGAATTTATTATAATGAACATCAGATTTTATTTGAATTAGCATCTATTGCTCAATAATTTTATTGATGACTGGATAAGTGGATTAAAAAAGAGGAATCCACAGGAGATTCACCCACTCTGGAAATTAACTAATTTGATTGTACGTCTGCATAATCATTTCGGAAAGCTTATTATGTGGTCTGAGTGAATCTGAAAAACGGTTTCTTCTTGCTTCGTGGAACTGATGAAATAAAATTGGAAACAGTTAAAATTTGCAAGTGCATTAATTGGTTACAGAAAAATTTAAGTTTATTTGACTAAATATAGGAAAACCAGATTTACAATTAAATTTAAAAATTGATGGAAATTATAAATTCTAATGAAATCATAAATTAATGACAGAAAATTGACAAAATTTTCAATTATTGTACATTCAATAAAAATGACAAAAAGTAACAATTGATTAACAAATGAAAAATTGACAAAAAGTGATAATTGATTGATAAATTTTCAGAAATTAGTTAATTTTGTGATAGTAGAATTAAATAATATTTAAAATTCAATGATTTTTTATTTATAAGATAATTTATTTTTTAACACTGACAAAAAATGGCAATTCCAATTATGGAATATAACTTAAATTATTTGAAATATGGCAAAAAAAAATATGTTTATTAGGACAGTAGAATTAAATTTGTTTAAATTTGACAGTAGATGGACAAATTCTATGAAGGTAGAGTTTATTTTTGTAATACTGATCTCTTAACATTTTGTATAATTTCAATGTTGCAATTTAAACTGACAATACCATTAACACTCCCAAAAGTATAACTATTTTAATATTCTATTAATTTCTGTAATCAATTAGCTTACAATTTCGGAAATAATAAAACTATCTTTTCAGTAGTAAATAATCTATTTTATTGAATTTTTGATTTATTTACTATAAATGTTATCTTGAACTTGAAAAATGTTATCTTGAACTAGAAGAAAATTATTGTTTATTTGTTTTTTTATTGAAACATTTCAAAATTTTATATAAATGAACAACATAAAAAATCGTTTATCACACCTTAAAATTTCTCACTATATGAAATCATAATTTATTATTTAACATTATAATTTTACCACAGTTAAACTAATACAGGAAACAAATAAATAATGATTATTATTTTTAAGAAATTAACATTTAAAAGAAATTTAAATTCAAAATATTATAGAAAGAAAATGTTAAACTTTAGTTAATTTAGTTATTTTGTAATAATTTTTATGAGCATAAACATAATAAGAAAATCTTATAATCATAAATTTTTATTATTTATAACATTATTAAGAAATTCATTTCCATGTTACAACATTTTAATTAATCAATGAAATTCATTTTCATATATTATTTTTTGAACTAAGATACCAATTTAAAATATTTTAGAAAATACTATTAAAATATTTCCCAAAGAAATATTAAATTATGATAATTATGGTAAAGTAAAAATTTCCTGGATTAATAATAATAAATTTTTAATTCATATTTTTTGAAAATTAAAATATATTTATTATAATATTTTCTTGATTTATATTTAAATTGAAGGTCTATTAATTAATAATTAAATCTGGTTCAAAAATCTGTGAAAATTCTTCGGTCTCATTTTTTAAATACACATTTTCATTTAGATTGCATAGAAGTTTCAGGAATTCTGCGCAGAATTCTAATACTTTGGTGTTCATTAAGTTTGATGGTTTTGTGTTGATTTGGATTAATTATGAGTTATAAATATAATTAATTATTGAGTAATTGAAATTTAAAATGGGGAAGATTGATCGTAGTTAAAAATAATTCGGATAGAATTATGAATTATCTATCTTGATCCAAAACATTAATTCTTATAATTATATAATCTTCATAGATTTGTTGAACACTCAAATTTAGTATATTTTGTTAAAAGTATGAATAGAGACACTGAGAAATTTAAGAATATAAATGAAGAAATTGATATTGTATCGATGAATGATTAATTAATTGAAATATGTAAATTAAATAACAGAAATATTACAAATTAAAATTTAAAATACTTCTTATAAATAGTATTATTATTAAAAATTTAAATTTTTAATAAAACATAATTAATAATATTATTAAGTTGTAAAAAATTTTCTTTTAGGTATACTTCACCCAATCCTTTTCATCCATCTCTGTTTTATGTTTTGCCATATTTGGTGGAATTTGTTCAGCTCGTCTTGCCATTTTGTAAATTCTCTACATGGTGGTCGTCTTAAACAGTCTCTGGGTTGTCATATCAATATTATTTTAAATTTTTTAAATATGTAGATATATCTATTGCTTTCTGTTTTGTTTCAAATTTTGATTTAGCGCTAAAATTCGTTCATGTTTCCTATCTGTTTCAAGATATTTGCAATGCCTATGTTGAAAACACAAACTTGTTCTTGTTATCCTAAAATATAAAACATAAAAAAATATTTCTAAATATTATTCTGGACCAAATCAATATTTAATATTTGCTTTTTTTTTCTTTATAATTTAATTTCCGGCAATTTAATGTTTGGTAAAAAAAAAAATTAAATATTGTTAACTATTGTATATGAGTTTTCCATATATGCAGATATTAAGTGAACATGTAATTTCCAAATATGGAAAATCTTGAATATATTAAGTGAAATCTTCCATTGTACTTGAATTATACGCAAGCAAAAAATTTTGTATTTAAATATTCATTTTATGGCATAAATTTTACAAAAAAATACCAATTGTTTTTCGGTTTTAATACCATCGAGAAAATATGATAATTGCGTGTATAATAGAATCATAAAAAAGATACCAATTCTTCTTTCCGATTATGATATAAAAGTCTTAAATAAGTTCAATTTTTATGAATTTCATTTTACTTGCATTTAAAAGAACCCTAAAAACTTGCCAACATAAATTTTCAATTGAAAAATGTGTTTAACAGCATGTGGTGTGAGTGGTAAAACATAAATTGAATGAATTTAATGTTATTTTTTTGTTTAACATAAATGATACTTTATTTATGTCGGTAGTTTTTCATCTTCCAAAAACAACAAAAACCGCGTGTTATATTTGTATTGTTTTATCAACCCGAATTGTAAATCTATAATGAAAATATCAAAGCGAAAGTTTATTGTAATTATAAATTTTTAACAGAGCCTAAAGGGAACTTTTTTTTATATGTTACATTTCATATGACAACATTAATTTTTGTGGTATGAAAGTGTTGATGGATTTTCATGAAAATTAAGTTAAAAATCATTTTTAATGTAATTTGTCTTTTATAATTTGTACAAAATTGAATTATATTAATGTCTTTTTAAAAAGGTAAATTAATGGTTTACAAATTCTGACCGCAGAAAATTTAATAACAGATGGTAATATATAATTATGAATTTTTTATTAAAGATAACCAAAGATTTTTGGTTAATTATATTCGATTATTGTAATAATAATTTGATCCTAATATTAATTCAAAGAACTCAAAGAATGTTTCTTCAAGAATATTAATAAAAATATTAATAATAAATAATAATATTTTATATTTTCTTAAAATTATGTAAAAAAATTTCTCTTGATTAAATAATAAGTTAAGTAATCTTTAAAAAAATTAGTTACGCCATTTTATTATATGAACTTTAATTCTTTTATATTTATTAAAAGCGGATGTTAAATTATGGACATTATTTTAAAGTTATACGTTGATGATTATTTAAAATATTATAATAGCAATGAAATGAAACTTCTTGTAAAATTTGAATATTTATTTATAAAAATTACAATATTTTATACTTTCAAAATTTATTCATAATAATTTATATTATAATTTGATAAATATGTAAAATTACAATACGAGTTATTGGTTTTTAAGTGAAATTATGAATATAAATTGTCAAATTATTGAATACAAAAAATTGTGTTTTTTTTTTGTAAAAATATGTTATGCAATTTAATGTTTGTTAAAGTCAAAGCCCTTGAATTATATTATTTTTATATAGAGTTAATTATAAATATTAAAATATTTTAATAAATTTCCTAATCTTTCAATCTAAGAAATTCAGATTAACAGTGAGATTTTTCAATGATAAAAACATTTAATATTTGACTAGTACAACTACGCTACTTAGAATTCATAGCAAACACTATTAATGGAGCATTATTGGCCTTCAATAAAAGATTGTCACTTAGTCCTAGTTACATTATTTATTTCGATTTTAGCTCAATTGATGGGTTGTTTGGAATTTTTATCATCTGTTATGGCGTTGCTTAACTTTTATATTTTTCAATGCTTATTTAATTTAAATTCAAACTAATTCTCTTGTCTGATTCGATTTATTTTAATGGTTTTAGTTTTCGAGATGTCAATTTTTGAAACTGCCTTATTTGATTCTTTATTCAAGTCGTACAAATTAGTTTTTTTGAAAGTTTTATCGAAATGTGATATGATCCGTGTAGTCAAAACCCTTTAGATGTTCTTCGAAGTTCTACGAACTTCGAAGAACATCCTCTACTTCATTGACTGCAATAGTTGGGATTAACTCGGTAGAAAACAAGCCTTTAATAATTTAGAAATATATAATTTCCCAAAAATTTATTCGGCAACTAATTTATTGTCACCATATTTATTTTTAGATATTAATTTTGTTAATTTTATTTATTTAATTAAATAATTAATTTATATTTATTTATTTTTCTTTACAGGTAAGAATTTTCTTATAATTCAAGAATTTGACACTAAAATATATTCACAATTGTTGTAAGTAATTAATTTAATATGAAAAATTATATAATTAAATTTTTCTAATATACAATTATCTAAATTGTTAAGCTACAAACTTTTTTTTTAGCAGACTAATATTAAAATTTTCAGTATTTCCTTTATTTTATTTTTAATATTATGTTAAATTAAATATGATCTTAACCTTAACATAACCTTAAGAATGTTGTGTGTGAACTGTAGAAACAGTAAACATACATTTTAGGAATTATTAAACATAATAATTTGTATTTAAACATTTTTCATATAATTTAACAGTTTTGTGGAGTAATAAATCATTTATGATTTTTGAATATTTTTTTTCCAGCATATGATGCGTAGGTATTAACATTATAAAATATTAGCGTAAAGTAATTTTTTTTTTCAATTTTCACTATAAAATAAATGACAGCTTAGAAATATCATAATAATTAATCAATTTTAAAGCTAATCGTTTATAACCATATAATAAATGTGAAAAATGTGATCAAATTTGTAGAGTTTTTATAGTATATAATTTTTGCAAATTATATTAAAATTACTTGTCATTTTTCAAATTGCAAATGGAAGTTATTGTTAATGAATGTTTTCATATTTGTTAAAGCAGTGAAATCTGGAAATTAAGGAATATTAATTCCGGGATTGGCAGAAATGTATTATTTTGTCGGTTTATATTGCTATAGTACCAGCACAATTATGATAATTTGTATTTTATGGAATATTTTGACAAGTATTTTTTGTCTATTTATGTAGATTGAAATTATGAATACCAAGCAGCGTAGTGGTAGTGCTGTGCATTTAAGTCACGTATTCAATTGCTAAATATTTCTAAATATATTCAGCTTTAAAATAAATTTGTGATAAGGGAAAAATGCTAACCTTTGAGACCATTTCTTGACATAAAATGTTTAACTAATAAAAGCCATTAGCTTGGTGCAAGGAATAATTAAAAGCTTCTTCACTAAAACTAAACCTATGGCTTGGATTTCAAAATTATAAAGTCGAAATGACAAGAAAATGTTTAAAAAAACCTTTTATAATTAAAAAGAGGATGCCTAGTTTTACATCTGATTCCCGGCGCGCAAATATAAAGAAATATAAGATTTATAAAATGTAATTATATTTCGGGTGCTCTTAAATTTAGTTGACTATTTAGATGAAGTTAAATCTTCGAGAAAATCCATAATTTCATATATCAAATAAGTTAAAGAACACAAATTTATGAAATTTACAATTTTTTTTTGTATTTTCCTAGATGAAATGTTGCTAGATTATGTCAATAAATATTAAAAATGATGTAATAAAAGAAAAACATTTATTTTAAGATATCATTTTTCGTGATCAAAGATTTAAATTGGATTTCGATTTTGAATTCAAAATATTTTTGTGTTACTCTTATTTTAAAATGAATTTGTATTGATTTTCCTTCTGTTTTCCCAAACATATGAGAAAATATTACTAAAATTTTCATTAGAAATATTTTTTTATCACATAATCACAAAATAACAGTAGTTTTTTTTAAAAAAACATTATTTTTCAAAAACATCATTTAAAAATGTAATATGGAATTGTGTCATATTCACTTTTTGTTTTTATACATAAAAATATCTAATTTCCCTATAAATTGCACGACTGATTATAAAATTGATTGGATTTAATTCAGGTTTTTCCTTTATATATAGTTAATTTATGTATTATGTATATAGAAAAATAATGTTGTGCTCTAAATTTTTGAAATTATAATAATGAAACTAACGATACATAAGAAAATTTATGGGTCAATGATTAGCACGTGAGGATCATGTATTTTTGCTTGATGGTTATATCGATACTAGAAATGAAGTATATAATAAATTTAGTGAAAATGTTCAAGAAAATGTTTAAATATTTTAATATTGCCATAACTTTCTTAAGACAAATAGCAATTTAAAATTGTTTATAATTAGATTAAAATAAAAATAATTGAATTGTAATAATTGCACTATATTTATCACTTCTATTACAATTAGTTTGAGTTCACAAATATTTTATATACAAATTTATGACACTGCAGAAATGGCAGGAGTCTAAAGTAAAATTTGTTGTTATTTTGATATGAAATTATGGAAATAATTTATTAACATTCAAGCTTAGTTGCAACATGTAAAAACAATTTGCATATTCTTTATTCCTAGTGACTGGAAACATCATAATTTTCCATAAAACTAATTTCTAACAAATAAGGAAAACTTAATTGAATAATAAAATACTTAAAAGAAAATTCAATAATTTCCCTTGTTCTTTCCATGTTATTAGATTATTCATTAAAAATTCTATATGAGGTACATCAGCATGCCAAAAGTTATAATAAGGGTAATCTGTTAATGCTAAAACGTAAATCCTTCAAAATTATAACAAAATATTGCAAGTGGAAAAAAGCCATAATTCATTTAATTAGTTACTTAAATGAAATCTCTATTAGTCCTTCTAAAAATTGGGTTTGAATTTAAATGTAAATAATAATTGAATTTGGAATGAATATTTGAACAAGGAAGTTTTACAACAACGTAAAAATTAATATAAATCATTAAAATTATATTATGATTTAATTTTCCTGCATAAAAACATATTATTAATTCTTAGTTGATTTTGGTAAAATCATAAAAATTGTTTACTTAATTTAAGTGTTAGTAAAGTCCCACTATTTACTAGCAGGTCGCCCAGTGAAGTCAAAAAATTATAAATTTATATCAAATAAAATTAATAAAATTTCAAATTTAAATAAACTATAAAATAAACTAAAAATAGTTTGAAAATAGGTTAATTTTTATAATTTTAATGATCAATTTTGAAGGTGTCATAAACATTTTTTTTAAATCTATTTTTATTTTTATTTATAACATATATTTTTATGTTATCACTAAATTTTTTATGTAACGTTTGATTTCATATATTCGAGATAAATATTTAAATATAAATATTCTTTGAAAATTAAAATAATTTTAATATGTTTTTATAAAACTACAAAAAATAATTGACTAGTCAATCTTTAATGAGCAAATTTATATTTTTCGATTCCTTTAAAAATCAATTATTAATTTAAATTATTTAAATTCGAATATGACGCCACCAAAAATGGGATCGCAAATGGTTTGGGGACTTACAGATTAAAAAGGTGGCTTATATACCAAGAATTCCAGACTAAAACTATATCGAAATCTACTAGTGACTTTTTAGCTATTGAATGGCGTTAGTTTCAATCTGTTTTAGATTCGGAGAATAAACACAATAACTGACAGACACTCAAAATGAAACTTTAAAGCATTTTCTATTTCAACTCCCAAATTTGAAATATTTTATGATAAATTTATATTTTTTGTACCTTTTTATATACAAAATATTATTAACATAATTTGAATTTTTATCTATTAATAAATCAAATTCATAAATCAGTCAATTTACGAATAATACTCTGATTATAAATCTGCATTAGTTGAGGGTTTTTACAGTTGTGTGTTTTTTTTGTTGATAGTTTTTCTTAAGTTAAAAGGTCACAATAATCATCGGTTATGTTATAAACAGAAATATTATTTTAATATGTGAAAGACGCCTACCGTTTGACCCATATCAAAAATTCGTATTTCCTGAGTTTTTACTGATTTATTTAACTTTTTTTTTTTTTTATTTAAAATGCGATTAACAGAAAAATAATCCAGTTAACAACCAAAAATTTGTATTAAAAATTTACTTTTATTCAAGGTAAATTTTCATTTTTTATTAAGAATAAATATTTAATTAATTGAATAATTATTTAGAAGTACATTTAATGTTGTAAAATAATTGATTTTTAAATTGCTTGCATGAGAGAAACATGATTATGTAATTAGTGTTATATAAACAACATATCAAAAATTACTAAATTTGATTATTTTACTTATTATGTTTAATAGAATTTTATAATTTGGAACTTTACTGTAATGATTAGTCCTAAAAAAATACATAATTTTAATTAAACATTTATATCAATCATATTTAATGCTCCAGTTATGAATTTGAATGAACTTGTCTTGTATGATCGGTTCTATAGACAAAACTCGTGAGATACATTTACTCAGATTTATGACATCTAAATCCAAAAAATCAGTTTTCACATCACCATTTACAGTAGACCAAATTTGTTCAACTTATACATTGAAAATTAGTGTCAATTTCAAATTGATTATAATCCCAAGTTCAAATTCAATTTGATTAGTATCCAGTTTGAACTTGAAAAGTTATAAAAAATTTATATTTGGAGTGTTGATTATAATTTATATTAATTGACATTTGTCAAATTCATGTAATATTTCGTTTTATTATATAGAAATGGCACATTATAAATGGTAATTTAGTTTGAACTTGTCTAATTCACTGAATTTTACATGTTTATAAATATTTTACAATTTGTATATTCCATTAATAATCAGAACTTTGTAATTTACGATTGGTAATAAAATAATCTAATCATAATCCTGATTAAATTTCGCACCAGAATGTTAAGCTAATAAAAATCTACTTTTAAAATTTTTAAAAGGAAATTCAAATTTCTTCAAATGGGTTTATGATTCTTAATTGTTATCGAGTTTGTTAATCAGAATAATCGTAAAAAATTATAGTTTATGTTGTTTAATTAAATATTTTTAAAAAATATTTAATTTTTTGTATACATTAATTATGAAAACAGTAGAAATTTTCAGACAAACCTACAATAATGAAGTAATTAACATTGAAGTTTAGAAAAAATGTAACCTTAATTTTACTCGTTCTGGGTAATTTAAATTTTCTTGTATAATTCTTTGATTCTTAACTCTACAAAATTATTAAAGTATAATTTAAAAAAATTTGGAATCAAAATCTTCCGGTACAAATTCAATAAAAATAACTAAGCTAATTATTTAGAAGGTTAAAGAATTATTCTCTACTAAAGAAAACTATTTTTTATTATAATCTACATTTTTTATTTCAACTAATTTTATAATTTAAAATTACTTCTACTTGCATAAAATGTTATGAAACCGCTCACAGCATAACTAATTGAGTTTCTTGTTAATTTCTTGATTATAAAAATAAAAATTCCAAATTTAATTTTATTTTAAATAATAATAATTATTTATTAAAATTTTGATTCAAACAATCAGCACAAAAACTGAATTCTTGACCAATTGATATGATTATGGCCACCTTTAGGTTATATCGGAGGTAAGGTAAAATTAAAGCTGCATGAATTTTATAATTTAAATTAAACTTAGAAAATGTTGATACAATTGTCAACCTTCAAATATTTGGACAATCATGATTTTTATGATAATTTATTATGGTAGGGTTCAACAGTAACAAAAAATAAAACTTCCTTATATGAAAAATTTACTCCAAATAATTATAAAGCTATACAATTTAAGTCGAGCACAAAATTGGGCATTTTATTTTAAAATTAAGTTTTAAACAAATTTTTTTATATTATTATTTTTTTAGTAATTTCAATGCTGATGGCAAATAATATAATAATTGTTTATGAATAAAATTCATTTATTGATCAAAATCATCTGCCTTGACCTTATAGAAAAATTGCTTACTGAATTTAAAAATTATTATGAATTATAAAGCATAAAAAATTTAGATCAAATTCTTTTGTTGTTACTGCTAACGAGATACTTGTTATCTATAATTGTATCTTTTTTAATGAAAAACACAATCAATTTTCGATAATAATCGATAATAATTGATAGGAATTTCGATTTTTTTTTTGTGAAATAGATTTAGGAAAGCCAAATTGAGAATTATTGTATAATATTTGAAATTGAGATATTAAATCTACTTCTTGCTTGAAATGAATAGGATTCAAATTAGGGTTAGAAATATGTGAAGAAATAATGAAGTACAATCGACTTTATAGTGTAAATATTAGGCACAATCAATGAAAGACTTCATATAAGAAAAGTAGTGATTTGTAGAGTTAAGAATTACTAATTAACATATAAGGTAAAAATAATGTTGCAAAATATTTAGATTAGCACAGGGGAATAAGCTAAGAATTCATGCAGTCAACCTAGAATATAGCCAATTATGCTATCAACAGTGTTGCCATTTTCGTATTACCCAATAATAATACCGGCGGTAGGCTAAAATTAACTGTTTGAGTGGGGGGTGTTGGTGCCAGTGACGTAGTGGTAATGTTGAAATGCATTAGGTCCCCGGTTTAATTTTCATTCGAGATTTCGATGTCGCTATAAGTTGCCTCAGCTTTAAATAAGTTTCAGTAGATTGGGAAAAATGTTTAAGCGGTTAAGCAATCCAACAAATGTTTTACTATTAAAAGCCATTAGCTTTTGTTGCAATTAAATATTTCATCACTATATAGAAACTTATGGTTCGGAAAATTAACAGATCCAAATTGCAATAAAATGTGACGAAACGTCATTGTGGAGAAGGCGGATATAACACCATTGCAATGAAAAAAGTATTGAGTGAAAGTCAAGATTGATCGCAAAAATAATTAATAATAATTGGTTGAAAAATTTTTTTTTTTTGACGTATCAGAGTATTTAAACTTTTTCAATATCAGTAACAATTTTGGTAACAAATTATGCTTTCTGTATTACTAACTTAAATGACTAAACTACGAATCCAGAAATTATTAGCAATAAAATGCAGTCATTAAAATGCTCTACAATAAAATTCTTAACAAAATAACCTTCTTTAAAAAGTTTAAGTTATTATTTTTGTTAGAACGCAATCAATTTAATTTAAAAAGCTTATAAAAAATTATAGTTCTTTTATAATTACTTGATGATATTGATTATTAAACTAGTTTAAATAATTTTAAATACAAAGTTTCAAAATTTTAATGAACTTAACTTCTAACAAATTCCTATTATAAAACGATTAATTTTTTTTTTATAATATGCAATAAATTTTGTAATTTAATTGTAGGTCTTGCCAGTTGGTGTGAATATAAAAAGTTACATCAGTAAAGTCATTAAATTGGAAAATTAATTAATATTATGGGAATTAAAATTTATTTTTTTATTATGTTGATTTTATATTATTTAATGAATTTATTTCTGATCTATTATAATGTTAAGGTTATCACATTATAACAGAAAATTACGTAAAATGTAATTAATACGGAAGTTAAAATAATCGACCGACATTTTTTTTTTTTTTTTTTTTTTGAAAAATAGGAAAAGTTTAATGTAATAAAAATAATGGTTACATTTTTGAAATTCTAAATTAACAAGAAATGTTGATTTTATAATGACGACCTCGATTTTGATAATAAATAACAAATCTATGATTTGTATTTGTTATGTAAATAAGTGGGCATATTCTTGTTAACATGAATCTTCTTGCTAAGCGAGCATTACACATTTTTCACAATTGATTCAAATGGTCCAGTTGTGATAACTGACTATGCTAAATTGTATACCAAGTTTCTAATACTGAATTCTTGTAAAATGAATTTATAGATCACTAAAGTTTACAGATTTCTAAACTAAATTGGTTTTTATATCAGGGAATTTGGTATTTTACTTGAAACTAGACCAAACCGAGTAAAGGCAGGCGTTATTTTCATCACCGTCTGTTCTATCAACATTAAAAAAATTAAAATATTCTGGTACGCAATCAATTTTATTAGTATATGCTGAAAAATTGAAATTGATTTTTACACTTTCACGGTGTCAATTGTATTTGGATTTTGGAAATGCTACTATAACTTGTTTAAACTTATATATTTTGAAATGGCATTTTGAATTGTTTATCTTAGAAATGGTGAAATTTTTATGAATTCAAATTAATTTTGAAATTTTAAATATGAATTATATTTTTCCGGTGAACGAGAGTGGAATATTGTTTCATTTATATAGTCTGTTAACACTGTCAAGTATAATTATTTAATTTCACCAAATTATAAATCAGTTTAAAATTATGCTATAATAAAAATATAATCTCAAATTACAATGAAAAACATAAACCAACCAGTTATTAATTGCAATTTCTTTACAACTTTATATCTAATAAAGTAATCTAATTAATGATCTGAGAATATATTAATACATATCTAAATTAAAGTAATATTCATTTTTCGAGAAATTTTTGTAAGATTAACAAAATTACTTATTATACTTAAAAGTGCATGTTAAAATATAATTACATTTTTCATGTAAGTGAAATTTTCTTTGGAAATTACTTCTCTGACAAATGGTTTTTTTTTTTGTGTAAAACATCAAGTATAGTTATTTCTAATAAATTTTATCTATTTTTATTAATTAAAATATAATTAGAAAAAACAAGCAATTTCTTTTAACATTGATGATTAAGTAAAACATAATAATTAGCTTATTTATTTTGATTTTGATTTATATATATTTTGTAGTAATTTGATAAATTCCATTAGATTAAGCTTGAAATAGAATAACCATAACGTACTATTTCTAACAAGTATATTACTGTAAACCCAATTTAATCATTCAAGATCATTAAAAGTACAGTATTTTAAAAGTACATTGGTACCAAAACATATCTCCAGAAATTCGAAATCTTGATAATATTAACATCAACATTCATGATAATATTAAAATCATTAATTAAATTTAATATATTCAAAGAAAAACTTATCAATTAACAAAATAGACCGGGTCGGATCTAATTTTTTTATATTTTGTGGCAATTTGATTAATACCAATTATTTAAGCTTAAAATGTTATTTATTACCATTTTTAACAAGTATATTATTTTAAAACTAATTTAATGATATTTTAAAAGTACATTGATACCAAAACATTTCTCCAGATATTTGAAATTATATCATTATAATCACAAAAGGAAAAACTTAAAAAATTGTTAAATTAATACCAACATTATTTCCTATTCGTATATGAATTATTTATTTATAATATACGAATTGTTATTTTCAAATCTTATTTGGTCAATCGGAACTACTAGTTTTCTAATAATTTTTTTTAAACACAATTTATTTATATTAATTAAAACCGTAAATGGAAAATATTTAGAAAAACATTTAATTCCTCAATTCCATATTTTTAATAGTAATATTACAAAAAAAAAAAAAAAAAAATTGTACTGATTATCAGCAATCGTCATTATTAATACGTTTTTCAATTAATTTTCATCCGCATTAATCGTGGACAGTTTGTTAAATCTTGTTAAAAATATATTATTTTAATGAAAAGTGTATTTAAAAAATCTTTTAAGAGATGTCATCATGGATAGCTTTATTTTGTACACAACACTAAAAAAACGTAATAATATTTTTAAGCTTCTGCAATTTTTCATAAAATTCATAATAAACAAGATTTTTTAGCGGGGAGTCGACGACTTGCTGATTGATGTTAATAAAGTAGTATTTATTGTAAAGATTGTTTTGTTGGATAATATTTATGAAAATTTAAAAAAAAATGGCTTGTTGTTTACCAAATCGACGATCGAATTACAATTTGATTAAAGTTAAATGTTGACCCGAAGTAGGACCCAATTTTGGAATTACCAAAATGACACAAAATATTTTATCAACTATAATTTGTCATTTGTCAAATAAATTGATTTAATTCAAAATTTCATTATCAACAACAACATAGAATTTGATCGGTTTGAAAATATTCAAAGATTACAATATTGATAAACAAAATAGACCGAGTCGGGTCTAAATTTTAAAATTTTAACAATTATATCGATCAATCAACATTTGTGTAATCTGAACTAAATTAACTTTTAAAAACTGATGGCCTGTTTGATTTAAAATTAATGAACAAAATTTATATAATTTATAAACGATTAAAATTTAATATTCAATTTGATCAAAAATGTTTGGTAACATATAATGATCAAATTTACAAGTTCATCATATTTCTAATGATACATTCATTTTGTAATTAATAAAAAAATCCAATTTATTGCAGTATGTTCTTCTTCTTATTTTAAATCTGTCACAAAAATTGTTTATTAATAATTTTAGTCAGCATGTTAGCCATTTTGTCATGAAACTGGGAAATGCAAATGTTCATGAACTTTTGAATCTTTTCAACAAAAAAACATTTAAAAACTTGTTGTACCATTTTGGTATATTGGATAGTATAACACGTGATATCATCTTTAATAATAATTTGTCTTTTGCGATGATTTTGTATTGATTATTTCGTTGGTGTTGTTCAGTTTAAAATTTGTTGTTGTTTTGTTTTTTTTTTTCTCCGTGTTTTGCCTTTGCATAGTTGTTTAAAAGCATAAAAAATCTTATGGATTTTCTGTTGACGATGTCAATCTTGTTGTTGGCGCGCAACTTTTTTTTTTTTATTTCGACGAATTTAAGTTTCACGATTCGATATGAAATTTTATTTACGGAAAAGCAAAAACATTTAAAAAAAAAAAACCTGAAAAAAATTATTATTATTATTTAATTGAAGATGCGCGCTATTTTTTGCACGATGCATAATTTAATTGTTGATGCAATATTTTCCAGTGGTTGCAAATATCTAATTTATCATATATATGCTCCTTTATTATTATTATTATTATGTAATTTAATTTTTTTAAAATATTTTTTGAAAGTATAAAATTGACGTTAAAATATTTTATTGAAATTCAATTTGCAATATAAAAATTTAAGATTTATTGTTGATTTTATGATTTAAAAGAGTTTGACAGTTTAGAATGTAGTCAAATCAAATTTATAACACTGCATACAAAATACAAAAGTGCTATTATCCCAGTTACATATTAAGGTACTGTCTAAGTAACATTTGAGATAATCATCTGTTTAATATATTGATTAAAAAGGGAAGCATATAATATTCCTAATTCCTATCGGGTTCTTGTAAATAACCTCAGCAAGCAAAACCATACTGTTAGTATCATCTGGAAAAAAACTGATGACAGCATTATTTGCTAACTATATATACAAACTAAAAATCATACCTCTTAATAATGAAAAGAACAGTTTCTTAAAATGTAAGCGATATAAAGTTCTTTCGATGCTCCGGAGTCGTAACTAATATATTGACCGCAATATTGATTATTTCCATAATTTATTTTACTTGACCGATTCGGTAGCTTAGTGGATAAGATAACTGAGATCACTGGTGGGCGTAAGGTTATGATTAATCACAAGGCACAGTTTTCAATTTTTTTTTTTTTTTAATTAGCTGCTGTCATGCATTTCTGTCTGTTGTTATATGAAAAGGTCAAATAATTTCACTAATCAATTTTAATTTTATCAAAGATTTTCTTTTAACAAGTTTTTACCTACTCTGGCTCACAATTAAAAGTAATAAAATCTCCAAAATTACTGTTATAATAATAATTTTCCTGCGCGTTTTCGTTTCGGTTGGTCGATGTTGTTGACCTTTTAAGTTTTTTTTTTTATAATTTGAAATTTGTTGATAATTAATTCCGAATTGTCCGAAGCGAGATAATAGCAAGTTGTAATTAATCTTTAAAGGTCACTACAACATTTAATGATTAATTTTGTCTTCATGACGAAGATGGTTAAATGTTAAATTAATGTTTTTTTTTATAATTGTGAATAAATTTCTTATATTTCTATACTTGTTAGAAAAATGATATAATTGTTAAAATTTTGGCACAATTTTTTAACACAATTCAGTGATTTTTCTACCGGAATTTCCTTTAACGCCTTTTAATACATAAATCTAATTAAAATTTATGTACTATTAAAAATTAATTTTTTATAAATTTTATGTTACGAAATTTTAAATTTGAATATTTCTATATTAAAATGAATTTATTTCAGTATTTTTTAAATAACATTTTTTTTTTTGGACTAAAATAGAATCGATTTTTATTAATTTTTCTGTTATTTTGAATGTCACGGCTGCCAATCATGTATAAATAAAATATTAAAAATAAATTGGCCAATAATTTGTAAAAATAAAAATATTTAGACATTAAAATTAAATAAATTTATTTATGCAAAAAAAAAGGTGTTGAAATATTTCTGTTTATGTTATTTCTCGAAAATCTAAAAATAGAGATAACCCAATCAAAATTTACAAAATTATGAAAATGAATTTAATTTATATAATTAATTAGTAAACGAGGCAATAACCTTGTGAGTATATGAAAATTATGATATTAATTAAGATGATGTCGTTATAAATGCTGGGAATTGTAAATTATTTGATTAGTCTATTAATATTGCTGGATATTATGTCGATTATGTAATTATCTTAACAAATTAACTTAAATCATATGAAAATGGTTCTGCTTTGTGACCCTTTTGTAAACTGCAGATAAATAATTCAAAGGTTTATTAATATCAATTCTTAAAGGGCTATTAATTATGTTGAGTAATATTAACACAATAAACTGAATTTTATTGGCCAACTTTAACCGCAGAATGACACAAATTTATTAAAATATGAGAAATGTATAAAGTTGGCCAAATTGTGTGCTGTTTTGCAGTACATTGAAGTAGCTTTCTGAATTCGGTATAAAGATTTTACTGAACAGTTAAAATAGAATTTACCTGATGAGTCAATTTCCAAAATGAATTTTATTGATAAAACTCATGACAAGAGCGAATTTTATGTAAAACTAGCATAATAATTGGATCCATGAAACATAGATTCTGCGCTGTGAATTACTATTTTGTCTAAGTGCACACAAATTAGTTGCATTCGTTGCCACAAATTATTAGAGAAAAAGTCCAAAATTTTAAACAGTTCAATTAAAATTTTTCTATTTCTATTGTTGGTTTGTAAAACTAATTGTGGAATGCTGTTCAAACAGTTCAATACAAACGAGCTTCATTTTTATATGACTTTATTTTCAATTAAACATTGGTACTCATTTTAAAGATAAGTCGACTTAGAGTGACATCAATGTCAGGACCTAATGCATCACAGCATAGCACACTACTACACTGCCACCGTCACTTATATCACAATTTCGTATAAAAAGAAGAAATTCGCATTACACTATAGTAATTATCTATATATAACAAAAGTCTTATTAATTTATTGAAATTTCATTTTAGATAACCCTTTACATATCATAAAAATAACAAAACCTGGAATAATGTAATATACCATTATCTTCCAAGTAGGGAAATTATGAATCTAATCACTGGCAAACCAGTTGCGTGAAACTTTTACAATTCATTTTTATGTTATAATAAATTATAATTTTGTTGCATTGCAAGTAAGCAATTGGTCTGTGTATTAAGTAAAATTAAATTTCATTTGATTTGCACATTCATTAAAATTATGTTTAATTATGTTTAATTTAATTTATTCAATTTAGAAATTTTGAAAAAAATAAATAACAACTACATAATTTATAACAATTCGTTACATTCACTTTCAATATTTGGAGAAGGAAAACTTAATATAACTAACAAGACAATTGAACAAGTGTAAAAGTAATAAAAAAAAATTAAGTTATTTTTGATGTTGTCATCTCTAGACAAGGAAAATTTATTTGAAAACAAAATATTTTTTTTTTTTTGCAAAATCAGTTTTGTAAAATTTTCATTTTCTGTAGTAAATCATCATAATTTTTAATATCACGATTATATAAAATGATTTCGTAAATTTTTTTTTTTTTTTGTTTCCTAAAGATCTAATTTTGTAATAAAATGTAAATAATTTCGTTTTTGTAGATATTAAAAGATGTTTCGTACCAATGATTATTAGTTGTTTTTATGTTTATAGGATTAATTGTTAATTGGGCCATTAAATTAGTTTTACAAAATAATTTTATTGGATCGCTAGATTTTCATGTATATATGAGAATTGTATAACTAGTTTAATATTTCGTTAAGAAAGGTGTGTGAAGGTCCGTGGTCATAACGCATCACGAAATATCTCTATGGATACATTGTTTTCACTTATGTTTGGTTTAAAAAACTAGGAACCAATAAAAAAAATCAGCTTACCATTTTGAAGAGCACAATTCTTACCTAACACAATGCCACACTAGTTATAGTTTACAGAATTGTTAAATAAATAATACATTATTTTTGTAATGCATTAATTTTAATAATTAATAATCCAATGCATTAATTTTTATGTAATTCAAATTCATAATTAATTTTGAAATAATTAATTAAAATAATGTATTACATACAATAATTCGAATTACATATATGAATTAAATTAGAATTATTTGAATTATTTTTGAATTAACAAACATAATTCAAGTAATTCAATGAATTATTTTTTATTAATTAAAAAATAATTCATTGAATAACTTTTCTTAATTCAAAAATAATTCAATTTATTTGAATTAAATGTTATTTAATTCATATAATTCGAATTATTTTAAGTAATGCATTATTTTTAATGCATTATTTCAATTTATTAATTCAACAATAATGCATTACTAAAACAAGTAATGCATTATTTTAATTCAAATTTAATTATTAAAATAATGCTAATGAAGTTCAAAATGCATTACAAAAATAATGCATTATTTAACATCTCTGATAATTTATATACTAATTTTACAAATAATTCTTTAATTTGATAATTTCTTTAAAAACTATTAACATGTAATTGGCTTTAACTTTAAATAAAATTATGTTAAAATTAATGCCATTGCAATATAAATTAAGATATGACCAATAGTTTACATAATATATTATTTATGCGTGTATAATACGTGAATGGTAAATGACCATAGAAACTCATAATTAATGAGCTGTGGAAATGATTACTGGCGGCGGTGCGTCTGTTGTTGTTCACAGATGAATGAATTTTATTGCGTATTTCTTCTATACAATGCACATAATTATGTTTTGAGATCATCATGTGAATATTTAAATATACTATTTAAAAAATTCAAATAAATTATAAAATCAAACTAGGTTTACCAATAAATATAGATCGAAAATCAAAGATAATCAAATATTTAGAAAATATTTAATATTACAGAGTGTCTGTCGTATATTAGGAAGAATATTATTAGAATAGAATAATGTCGAAGTAATTATATTACCTAATCGATATACAAATAAAATTCAATGAACAATTTGACTGTAGAGTGTCAAACAAGCATTTAAAGTTAATCGACATTGTTTCTCTACTATAATTGTCGACATTGTTTCTGATTATTAATATTTAAAAAAATATTACGTCATGAATTTGATAATAAAGCAGATTCAATTAATATTTGATTCGAATCGACTAATATTCAGAGTGTACAGAATATTAAGATTTCCGGTAATTTTGATTTATTTGGGTTTCAGTTGACTACAGTTTATATATAATTATTTATTATAAATCAGTAGTAAAAACAGCGCATCTGCCATTTTGCAAACCGGTGCAATATATATAAAAAATAGAAACTGTTTCAAAATGGTTCAAAAATTTTGTTGAAAGACAAATCTTAATTACTATGCAATATCTGAAATGTCAATAAAAATTGATACATTCTCATTGCAAATAAAAATTACACTATTACTCAAAAATATGAACTTTTCAATTTTTGAATTAATCGTAATGAATGGAATTTGAATTAAATCCATTAAATAATTAATTAATTAAATAAATAATTAAATATTCTATCATTTCTGTAAATAAATATTTCTATTTAAATATATCACGAATTAGTAATCTTTGTCAAGTGTCAAATTATAAGTAATTATGCAAACTTAACGAAATTGACATAAATCTTCATTACATTTAATTTTCGTAGTCTATTAAATAACCAACATAATTTTATTATTATCTTTAATTTTATATGTATAGTGATATATTTAAAAAACATAAATTTGTATTCTTTGTTTATGCAGCTTAGCAATAAACACAATTATAAATATTTAAAATAGCTACAACACGCTTAGGAAAATAAAAAAAAAACCAACAAACAAATTACATTACACGTAACTAAAGTAAACAATTTTCAAATATAATAAATTTATCAATATTATTGCATGTTCAGCTATTAAATTTCAATTGTGGAAATGTTTTGGTTGAAAAGATATCCAAACATAAATTATAAAATAGCTCTGTAGTGATGATTTGATGAAGAAGTTTCCACGAATGAACAAATAGTGACGACCACTCACACAGCAAATGATAAAAAAAAAATTTAACCAAGTTATAATTATTTTCATCATCTTCAGATTATTAACTGTGGCTTTAACCGGATATAATAAATATTTAAGCGTGTTTATGATTTTTTTTTAGACAATAAAAATTAAAATTTATTTAAATGAATTTCCTTGTGCTTTTCTACAGTGACGGACCGGCATTGGAGTTGTTTCTTGGTATTCTATTGCAGCATCATAACTTCAAGTTTAGTTAAAAATATTATTTAATTATTTGGTACTAAAAATTTATGTTACTTTAGCTGCCAGCGGGTCTGTGAATAGTCAATAAAGATTATACAATTCCCTGAATTAATGAATCGAAAGCCTGAAATGAATCCAAGCCGAATGAAGATTGAAAAATAGCATGAATAGTTGAATTAGTTCTTAATAAACAGTGCAGCTAAAAGTTCCATCTTTAGTCAATCTAATTTAAAAGCTAATATATTTTGATAAAAAACGCTAATTAATTTTGTTATATTTTTGCAACTCTTATATTAAATCTGTTAAAAAGTTACTTTGGATTGTTTATTGTCGGGTCCATTTATTAATAGATTTTTTCCACTATTTTTGTAGAATAGCCAAAGTCTAGAATTTTGTGTTTGCCGAATTTGTGCTCGACCGGGACCGTGTCCATAACTGTTTTTCAATTATATGATTGGCAAATGCTTTATAACTCAAAAGATTGCATCAGCAAGTGAGAATTTATTATGTTTAGAATTGATTTATTATTTAGTGCGATCTCTGGCAGTATTAATTAACTATGAATATTTGAAATAAAAATATTGTTTAGTTGGTCTTGAAAATTAAATTATTTCTTGAATTATACTCATTAGAATATACACAATACATAAAGTTCTTCAAGAAGTTGTAATTGTAATTGTAACTTCACCTCTGATGTAATGATCAATATTTTAAAGGATATTAACCCACTTTAAATAAATTCACAAAAAATAAACGTGACGTGATAATTAAAATAATTTCATTTTTACATACTTGTTTATTTCTTAAGCTTAAGCTAACACTAACCAATAGTAATAATATAGGAATAAAGTTTATGAAAATAAGATCATCTCTATGACTTTCAACTGTTATTTAAGTATTTGAAAACATATTTCAATTTGCTGAACTATACGCTTTAATATAACAAAACCGAAATATAGTTTTTAAGTAACAAAATTTACGAAAACTTAATTCAAACCATCAACTTCAATATTTACAATTACATATTTCATATTTAAAGAGAATTGAAAAAAAAAAATATAAATTAGATTAAGGAATCAATTTTTAACTTTTGTGCTTCTTTTAAATACTTTTACGATTAGTAAATGGTGATATTACCAAAACTAAAGTTCGTAGAAGCACTGTAAAGTAAAGGGTACCAAAGTAAGTATGTCAATAATTGCAGCGGTGATTATATAAAGTATTACTTTTACAAGTAACATTTAACATTTGAATCAAACTGTAAAGGGTCATCTCTATCTTGAAAGCAGTAAATTCAAATGGGAAAAATTCCATCTTCTATGGTATTTGGAATTCATAGAGACCACTTTATATCCGCTCCCCAGATAGTGTTATAGGTGCAGTCTACGAGCACGTAAATAGTTTAATTTCCAAATGCATCTCCAGCTGACAACGAAATGCTCCGGTCTTGAAATACCGAGGATTTGGATGACCAAAATAATCTAGAGATTTTTATCTTTCGATTGGCTTTGGTTTGTAGTTTTTAAGATATTCCAGATCCGGAAAATTAAGTTAAATATTATAATTATCGTACCTTTCATTAATATTATCTTTATTTAATGATCCAATCCAAAATCTAACGTTATAATATTTTAAATCTTCAAATTAACTTATTGTTAAAAATTTCTTAATTACATTTTTAATCTTTTATTTCCTATAGATATCATTAAATAAAGAAAATTTATATGGAAATGTTTTTCGGATTTCCGGTAAAATTTCAATTAATAATTGCGTATTTATTTAATCTTGTAAGTTGTTCACAACTTCCAAAAATTATTCAAGGGAATTTTTTTTGATATTTCTTAATATATTACATTTAATGAAATGAATTAAGATTACAATTTATTATCCAAAATAAATTTTTATACTATTCTTAATGAAAAACTGTATTTTTCGAACACGATTGACCTAATATTTTATAAATCAATAATTATTGCCCTTTCCATAAAATACATAATTCCTAAATAAGAAAAAAAAAAATCTCTTTTGTCTAAGAGTATCTTAAAAATTTGTAATTTTTATGCGGAAATTTGATTAAATTTATGATTTTTATGCTTTTTTTTTATACGATTGCCAGACTACAATTTTTCAAAATAAAAATTATTATCATATTGTTTTGGATTTGAAAGAATCTGGTATCTACTAAATATATTTTAGAATGGAGGAAAATATGAAAATTTATGATTTCATGGTTTTTATTTTTTCTATTTACAAAATATTTACATATTTTTCCTATTATTGTTGCAGTTCTTTTAATTTTTGGTATTCATTTAACACGGCAATGGCGGAATTTTATGAAAAAGACAAAAGAAACCAAACAATTATGCAAAATGAATAATGAATATGTTTTAATGTGAATTTATGTGTAAGTTTTTTTTTAAAATTTACATAATATTTGAGAGGAGAATTTATGATATGTAAAAGAAATTGCAACTTATTAGATAAATTTTCGTAGATTAAAAAAAATTAATTAAGAATTTTGTTTGTTTTTAAATATAATTGGATAATAAATTTTCTTTTTTTTTAGCAATGTAAAATGTTCTGTAGGATTTAGACAATGTTATTTACAGGGTAAACCATTTGTATGGTTATCAAATAATATTAGTTCAATAATTATAAATTGCTTAAAATTACGTAATTTAATGATTACGAAGTTTAAATTTCTGATTGCATTAAATATAACCTAAATTTATGGTATAATTCTCACATTGTAACAATTTAAAATTTTGTTTTAAATTTTGTTTATTTTTGTACAAAGTATAAATAATTTTTTAAAAATTTTCAAAATAAATTCTTTCAAAAATACAAAATGCATTGAAATTACAAAAATTGTTGTAATGATAATTTCTTAAAATAAAATCTATAATAAAATTACTGGTAGTAACAGATACAAAAATCCAACAAAAATTTTAAAACAAGGACAACTCAATTGGAGAATTCATCTAGCGAGTAAAAAGTAAAATAAATCTAGATTATCAGCGGCTTATTTACGGTAGCCGGCGACAACACAATTTTGCCGTCAATTTTTTTTAGAATTTATAATTTTTATACTATTTAGTGTTATATCATTGAATATATCACATTCTATCACTAAGTATTTCATAAAGAATAAAGTATCATATAAATATCTGCTAGCTGCCATTGCCCAAAATAACAGATTAAAAATGCGACAAGCTTGTTTGAATTTCGTGTAAAATAAATTTTGAAATAGATTTTTGTAAAATTTGATATAGGCCTTTAAGATAATTCTAACAATTTTCTATAAGAAGATTTGATAGAATACTCAATTTTATCATTTACTATAACGTGGTTGTCTAATGGTACGAATTAAATACATTAGAATGACACATTTCCGTTTGATAATAAAAATTTGATTTAATGAGGACGAGAAACGTAAAAAATATACCATTTTCAGATTAAATTAGTAGTTTTTCGAAATATTTTAATCAATTTTCAAAAATTTTGTAACATTTTTCAACTTGAATTGATCGTTTTTCAAAATATTCCAATCTTTTTTCAAAAATTTTGAATTGTTTTACAAATAGAATTAATCGGTGTTCAAATAGAAACTTTTTGAAAATTGATCATTTATAAAATTATTAATTTAATCTGAAAAATGTTGAATTCAACCTGAAAATGGTATATATTATTAACAGTGTGTGCTTAGTCTGACATTTAAATGGTAATGGTTAAGATCATTTCCTGATAACAAATTATCTAACTACTGCATGCCAGAAGCTAGCTAATTATAATTACAAAATTATTCGTATAATCAATTTTATGGTAAGATATAAATTACATAGTAGAAGCATAAGAAGTTAAGTAACATTTGAACAGGAATTCATTAACAGTTCTTGTCTTTAGATGGTATACCTAAAGACAAGAACTGTTAATGAATTCCTGTTCAAATGTTACTAGAAACCCAGAGCAAATTTGATAATTTCAAATTAAGATTTCGATATTGTAAATAAAAATTTATACATAACCTTAAAAAGTGAAAAAAAATATGCTATAAATCAATTTTCTTTTTTATATTTAACAATGAAATATTGGCTGTGAATAATTCAAAAAAAAAAAAAAACATATAAAAATGTATCTATATTCATTTTTTATTGAAATTTTCAATAATATGCAAAAATATATTAATATAAAATTCAATGAAATTCAGGGTCAAATAAATAATTTTATATGTTTCATTCATAATTTAAATATTAAACTTGTTCATAAATGTTTTATGAAATTTTTAATGAGTTCATTAGCAGCTATTTATTAATTTTTTATTATATTAATATTTAAGTGCATACAAAAATTCCCATTGATAAAGTAAATATGAAAAATGTAATAGAATTTTATGTTATTTGAAGAAGTTTTTAATATCTCAATCAATTGATGAATTCGATATTTGGTTTAGTGAATTACTATAAAGAAAAGATTTAATATTTGTGGAGTATATTTAATAGATGATTATGTAGAGTAGAGAGTGACAATTAATTGAATAAATAATATTTTATTAGTAAGTTTAAAATTTATAGTGGTTTTACAAAATTGATGAAGATATTTGAAAAACATAATTCATATTTTTATATTCAGGCCTATGATAACTTAAAAATTGAAAGGTTAAAATTATGAAAGTGATGGTAATTAGACAAAATTTATAGAAAAATCATTCTTAGTATTTTTTAAAATATTTATGTAAACTTAAATTTCAAATGTCAGTATCCATAAAAATTACATACAAAAAGGACTATATTTTTTCAGTAATTCTATACTGTCTGGCTAAAAGTAGTTAAAGCCATTTTTGCAACTTTTCTAGAAAGCCTTTTGCTTTTAAATAACTTAATGAATGCACTTAGTAATGATTTTTTATACGTGATAAAATCCATTTGCTTTTGTGGAATTAATCTCAAACAAAGTGACTTAAGTGTTAATAGCAAGACATAAGTGAAAATAAAATAAATTTTTTGAATAAAATTACTTAGGTGGTTTTGCCTAGACGACGTATAATTAATATCGACTTCTACATTTTTAATAATAAGTCAATTTTATTTTTAGATTGGAACAATATTTCCGAATGGAACACTTTTTTACCTATTCCTATTCGATGACATTTTCTCGGAAAATAGTTTATAAAGTGTACCGAAATGCTAAAATGTCGTACTAAAATGTCGTACACTCTTTTTCAATATCTTGCAAGCCTTTTTTTAAAAAAAAGTTTTATAATCCTTTATAAATATGTAATTCATGTTAAATATAGTAGCAATTTTAATTTAATTAAAATATGAGTTTGGCTTTGGTATACATTTTCGTGCATTATAAAATGTTGATTCTTTCTTCTCGTGAACATAAAACAGAATTCTAAGAATTATTTTGTTGAAAAAATTGTTTAGCTACATAATGTAGACGGTGGAAGAGTCCCTAGATTAAAAAAAATATTTTTCAATATAAATTTCGAATTCATTAAAAATTTTAACACGATTTTAGAAGCTCGAATGTGCGCCCCCTGTGGTTAAAATTACATAAAGGATTCTGCGAATATATCAAACTTTATAGAATCATAAAATCAATTTGATTCGTTTCTAATATAAAAATTCTTATACATATATTTAATTATTTACGTAAATAATTCACGATTTAAATTAATATTTACAAAGATTTAATTTAATATTATGACAATATTATAAAAAATTTGTCACGAATTTTGACAATTTTTTTATCCATTGCTTTCAATTATTTATCAATTGACACTATCTTTATGATCTATGTGAAAAAATGATTGATTTTATTTATATATTTTCATATTTTTGTTAATAATAAAAGTATTAATTGTTGTCAATGTTTAAACATAAAAATGTTGATATGTCGACAGTTAATTTATGATGTTTGTCTTTCAACATAATTTACAATATTTTGATTTTGAAATTTTAATTATTGATTATTTAGCACGACATGACAGAAATTCCTTGAAAAATATTTCGAATACGTTAATTTTGGGCGCTGCTTAAAATAAAAATTATGATATTTTATTCTTCAATCTCTGATAAAGAAAGAATGATTCATAAAATTATTCCCATTTCCGTAATTAGAATTTAAATTTAATTGTGTTTTGAAAAAAAATATCATAAATTTATGTATTGTTTTGTTTGGAAGCATAGTTTTTTTTTTGTATATAATTTACACGAAAAATACGAAATTCTAAAAAAAATCTGACCTTATCCTAATAATTTTTTTTTTGTTTTCATAATGGTAAAATTATGCAATTTTTAAGAATTTTCAGAATTAAAGTTTTTATATTCAAGTTATGTACTAAAATTAATGTTTTTGTTATTGTATAAAGTTTTTTTTTGCAGTGATGAATTAATTTTATGAAATTACAATTTTGCACAATAATTTAAAGAGCCTTGAATACGAGAATTTCGTATTTATTAAATCATTAATTGAAAACATAATTTTTGGTATTTTTAGATGAAGTTTTTTATTGTTGCAATTCTAAAATTTTATTGGTTATAAAAAATGTAATCTTGAGATGTCCTGAATATTAATTTCGCCTATTAGTCTGCCTGACTCCGGGTTATTTTAAACCGGACAAATCTTCAATAAAATAAGTTTTATTAATAGATTTTTATGTAGTTGCGATTAAATATTTACCAGGGTTATATTATTTGAAACGTAACATTATAACGATATAACAAAATGAGTTCGCGATAATTATTAAAATTAAGTTACGCAACGTTATACAAATTAATCGAAACCATAAAGCAAACTACAAACTTAAATTTATTAATTTTCTTCGTTTGTTATTTAGTTACCCATTCTTTCCTGTTGACAACAATTAATGATTTATAATTTCTTTACTATTTTTCAATTTAATTTTCTATGAAACGTTTTAATATAACTCATAGTAACGTTTTAACTACATAGTAACGTTACATACATAGTAACGCAATATTTTTTTTTATAGCTAAATAACGTAACGAAACCAACAAATTGTAAAATTCTATTTCACCAAATATGAAACGTTATTAGCTTACTATCAATAACATTTCGGTTCATATTATAAATTAGGTTATTTTGACATTGGCAGTGAGCTAGCGCAGGTTTTCTTGTTTTTCTCAAAATCAATCAGAGCATCATACAAATTTGATTGTACATTTATATAAAAAAATTGTTGAAAGTATCTTAAAATAATGTTGGTTACAAGATTTGATTGAAATGTGATGTAGTTTAAATTCATTATTGTCTAAAATTCAACAAAACCGAATAATTAACTGTGGAGGGAGACAATTCACGAATCAGTGTCCACAATTTTATGTTTTTACAATTCACTGTGGTTACAACTTAAATTCACTATACGTAATGCTCAATGGATAATTACAACGTTGCGAATTCTGAATAACGAATTGTAGCTTAAATCTGAAATTGAGATATTTGGTAATAGTTTTCAAATTATTAAATTTATTGCTGATAACTCATTTCTTATTACATTTCAAACCATTAATAAGAGGCGGACACTTAGACCATAAATGTCCATATTTCATACATCAATTCAAAAATCTTAAAAGACTTTATATCAAAATTCATAATAACATTGAAATTATAAATCAGAATACATTAAAATATGTAAAATATGATATAGAAATCAATTATAAATTGGGGTTAAATTCGATAGATTTGATGTTTAAATACAATTTGAATTTCAAAGAATTTTTCTAAAAAGTTGTTTCTATCATTATTTCAAAATTGTATTCATTTTTTGAGGTTTGTTACTTAAATTTTTTATTTCTTCTATAAATTAAATCTGCGCTTGTCAATTTGGTATTGAATTACTGAATTTATGGATCGTGTAACTCTTATAGAAAAACTAATTCTTTGCGGCGGCTAGCTTGATTTTGAAAAAAAAAATAAATAAATATAACCTCATGCAGTGCAGTTTTAAAATTTCGACTACATGCAGTTAAGATGTAAATGATTTACATAACAGCAGCGTTTATTTAAGATGTCTTATGTCATCTAAATTTTAAATTTGATTTATAAAATGATTTGAAGTGTAAATATAAATTAAATAAATAATTTTTAATATTATGTCATCATCAAAGAAATTTTATTGACAAACAATTAATTAATTGAAATATAATTAATTTAAAAAATATAAATAAAATTATTAATGATTTTTTTTATTTCATTTCAGGTAAGCTTTAAAAAATTTAATAAAACATATCGAAAGCATAAGAAATTAATTCACTATTTAAGCAGAAGTGGTAAGCAAATTGTGAAATTTTTATTGATTAGCTATTAGTTTATAGGGTCATAATTTTTTTAATTATATGTATTTCAAAAAGTGAGATTAATTATAATTTAAAACTTTATGTTACCACGGACTTTAAATATTTATATTTTTATTTAACTCAAAATGTAACAATCCTTAAACAAAACTAATTGATAAATTTGAAAATATTCTTTAAAATATTTTAAAATAACAATGACAGTCCAAATATGAAGTTACATTTCCATTTTCTAAATTATAGATTCAGATTTTGTACTTATATTATTTTTACGAATTCCGAAGTAGCTTCCAGAAAGAAAACAAATTTCTTTTCAGAGAGCCAATAAAAGGTTAAAAAAGAGAAATCTTATTCCTAAATTAAATCTTTTTTTAAATATTTATTTCTGATAATCATTTAGAATTGATTAACCTTCCAGAGAAATTCTTTTAACATAAAAACTCAAACTCGTCGATATAGTCAGGTTAAAGTGTATTCTAAGTAACTGATAGTTAAAGATTAATTGAAGATGAACTGTATTTGTCAGTATTCGATTGAAATTACTTGGACAGTAAAATAAAGTGTTCTTTATTTTGATCCAAAAATTGAACAATTATTACAAAATTATTACCTTTCGCCTTATATAAATTTCAAATGTTAGTTTATCCTAAAATGTAATCCACAATTTAATTTATAAAAAATAATATTTTAAACATTCTTCTTAAAACTAATTATTTCACAATTCCAAATTAATTATTATTTTCCTCGATGACCAAAACATAAAGTCATCTCGATAAAGTCGATAAAATTTCAACACCAACTAAAGAAAATCCTTTCGTAACATTTCAATATTTTGATCTCAATTTGATAATACATTGTTGCCAGATATCGTGATATTATCCATAAATAAATTAAATCTAAACAATGTTGAGAAATTTTATAATAAATCAGTACTACTGAATTAACAAAAATAAGCTTCATCGTAATTTAAAGTTGGTCTAGTTTTATGTCACTAAAATATTACAAATTTCGTTTTGGTGCCAATTTTGTTTCCCAGATATTGTACCAAAAAACAACATGTTCTAATTTATTGAATGAAATAATCAAATTACAAATTTGTAGTTAAATTTTAAATCAAGAAATTATCTCACAGTAAAGAACCAATTGTTTAAAAATCAGATTGAATTAATAAATAATTGGTTTTCATGTCAACTAATTTAGTAATTACACAATTTTTGAAATTTTGAATTATTATTTTTGTGAATTTTATAAGAATATATGCTGAAGAATGCAATAATGATGAAGAAATTTTGTTATAATATTAGTTAAAATTTCCTTCCATATTCATAAAATCATTAACTAAATAATGTTGAAATTATGAAATTAATTCTGTTATATGAAAAGGTGATATATATAATATACAGTAGCGTGTTGATGAAAATCGCTTATTTAAAATACTACAACGCAGAGTAAAATAGATTAACTCAAAAAACGAAATATATTGGGTACAGAGGATTTACATATATGTGACATAAATAAATGGAAGAAAGTTACAAATCCATGGCAATAATTCATTCATAACCTCGTAAGTCCAGTAATAAAATATGAGGCGCATCATCTGGTTCATTATGTTTAGGCCACAATTATTGTAAAGTTAATTAAAAACTCCTAATTTAAGTTTTAATAAATAGAAATCGTTTTGAGTACCTTGTACTTTCTATGTCAAAATTTGTTAGATAGAAAAATCTATTAAACAAAATGTATTTATAGTTAGTTTAATTCTCCTATTTAGTATTTTAGAATGTGCGAATTCAAATGTTGTCAAAAACAGAATTTGTATCAACATATTTTTATTATTCAATAGTAAAATAGATTTTTATGTCTCCTGTAATACTTGGAAAAATCACATATGGCGAAATGACATAGCAAATTAAAGGTGAATTGTATGAGGATAATAATTCTTATAATTGTTTTACAATAGAGAATTAACTGAATATAGAATTAATCGAGGTTAAATTAAAATGAATGAATTACTGCAATTAAACTTATATTCCGTAAACTTCTAATCTGTCATTCTGCTTGGTAAAAATTGTATTTTCGATATAAATTAGCCGAAAATAGTTATAAACATTATATTCAATATAATTAAATATTTATTTTTAATTTACTTAATATATTATCAAAAGTCTTAAATATATCTAACAATTTTGAATTAAAAAAATGTTGAAAATTACATAATCATTGAAATGAAACAGATCCTAAATTGAAACCAATTCTGATAAAAATCCAAAAATTTATATATTAAATTATAAAAATTAATAATAATTAATCATTTTTTCAATTATAAATAATTTATATAAAGTCTTGTTTTTGGTATTTATTATCCTATTAGACTGTAATTTATCAAATTATTGAAAACTATAACCATTAATTAACCAAAAACCAATAAAAAACTACTGTTCTGTATATTTTTAATTTAAGTTAGTTTGTTTTTAATTTTATTTCCTATATAATTTAATTTTTAACACTATATATAAAAAGCATAAAAACATAGAAAATCAACAGATAATTCAATTTATGATAATATCTAGTCATTGAAAATGAATTAAAAACAAATTACGAATTAATTTATAATGTGCTGATATGATAAATTGTACTTAAATTTCCTATATTTTATTAAAGATAATTATTTATCTATTATTGAAGCTATTTATATAGAAGAACTAATAATCTAATCGCAAGAAGTGCTAGTAAATTAGATAAAGTTCAAATTTGGTAGTTCAAAATTATGAGTTTTTATAGGGAAATATGCTACATTTATTCTGATTTCCTATTTATATGTAGACAATAATAAATTAAAAATAGGTCTTCAAGGATTTACACAACCATCAAAATTAATATCCGGAATATATTTAAATAAATATGTAATTTATTATTTTGCATAATTCTAAAATAATTCCATTTACATGAACCTTTTTCACCTTTTTTATTATTATTAACTGTTAATATGCAATCAAGGTCGTTGGTGTAGGTAAAATTTTATTATTATTTTCCTGAATTATTAAAATTTCGTGGTAAATTATTTAAAATTGATTAATTAAATTGAATAAAATTTTACAATTGTAAATAATCTGCAGCATAAAAAAAAAAAAAATATTTCAGAAATTTTTCTTTTAAATTTGTCCATTATTTATTATATTTAATTTTAACCCTTTTGCGAAAGAATTCGCTAATGCAGACAAAACCATGACCTTCTGTTGAAACCTTAATTACCTAGTAAGTTGTGCGAGCTAGCAGCTTTATTGTTTTTAGATTATAATGATGGTTTGAACATCTTCTGCAGACTTTGGTGGTGCAATATCGTCTGTATAAGTAGAAAATGGTGATTTTATCATGGTTATTTAGCGCTTGATGTATTGTTTAAGAGTTCGGAAAGCTGCTCTACTCAAAAAAATATTATATTCTGAAACCTTTGTCATTCTCGTGTTCTGGATTTTATAAGTGAATTATAAAATTATTGAATTATTATCTATTTATTACTGGGAAAAATTTCTTGTTAATTTCTGTAGTTCCTCTAGTTCTAATCAATACAGAGTGTCACAAAAGGGTTAAAAAATGAAATTAATTATCCGACTATCATTTTTGACATATTACTCCCACCGATAATCATAAAAAATAAATATTGTCAGTAATATTTATTTTATAATCACAATTCACAATCACATAATAAAAGTATGTGAAAATTGTCAGTTTTTGTAAATTTTACTTTGACTATTTCATAATATTGGAAAGTATATTTATTTCTAAAATGAGAAAATTGTAGTTTAATAAAAAAATGTCTAAACAAAGATTGACAAAAAACTTTTTTTTACATAATTTCTCAAATATAAACGTCTTTTTAAAAAATAACCTTTCATTTTTGGAATTAATTTCATGTATTTAATTATTTTTTTTGGAAGATTTTACCATATTTATGTAATCTTTATTAGAAGAATTAGGCTATGACTATATTTGATATAAAATAATTTTAATTGAATATTTGTCTCTGTACGGTTCATTAGATAATCAATCGGTAGATACGGTGCTTACCATGGAGTCTAAATGAGGAGATCTTTGGCGATGTGGCGACGATACCAAAGAATTTACAAGTGTGAATGTAAATGTACTGCACGAGTACTTGGGTGACGTAGTACTTGGAAGTTTATTGACACTAACTTCCTATCTGTACCAAGGACCATACTGCGAAATCTTTGAATAAAGAATAATTGTTAGGAATCTGTACAAAACTCGAAGGATTAATAACAAGATCTTCCGTGTTATGGCGCGTTCAGTCGGGTTTTCTATACCCTTTTTAACATAATCAATCCCTGCGTGTTAAAATAAATACCCAATAAAATATCAAAATTTATAAATTTTACAAAAATAGTCTAAAAAACAATCAAATAAAAATAATATTAAACTAATATTACAAATTAATATTCAAATAATCTGTCTTCCTTCATCGCATGAAAAATATTTTAATATATGCTTCGTTTTTTTCAAATTTATTAATTTAATCTTTTAAATTGCTATTTTAAAAGCTACACAAACACTTTAAATATATTTAAATAAATAAATAGACTTTTAATATTAATTGTTATTGTAATTGATTTTGCATAAAATTAATTTTTACACTCTTGAATATCAATTGGCACCTTCATTATGAAATTGTGGGACTGTCGAATGTTTTGTATTTATTAGCTGTTAATATTTAGTGCGAATCACGATCATTTTAAATTGCTTCCAAACTATGTTTTATTTATTTTTTTTTATTTTTATTGCAATCATCTACAAAAAGCATTGACGAAGGTCGTCGTCTGTATAATATTAAATTCAAATTAATACAGCAAAAAAAAAAAAGAATATTTTGCGGTAAAAGCATAAAAGCTTAAGCATGTACATAATTTCTACATCACTTAATTTTACTACATGGACAACAACAACAAAAAAACTGTGGCAAACATTTAGCAACTAAAAGTCTGTAGACTGAAAACTGTTTAGTCGGAACAGTAACAATTCGTTTTTTTTTTTTAAAAAAAATCACTCAATTAAATAAATTGTTATACACAAATATCAAAATAAAAAGGAACGCAAATTTTATAGTCCAGTCACGGTTCAAAATAAATTATTGTTAAATCGATTAATGTCACCATTTAGGTTTTCACATAATTAGGATCTCTGCACCAGTCCAAACTATTTGTATGACCATTATCCAAGAGTGTATTTTTAAAACTCTTAAAAATCTGTAGCAAAATAATAATAATAATAATAACTAACATCAATAAAACATGATTCAATTTTATTTATATTTTCAAATTAACCATTCCGCGGCATCATAAATATATTAATCAGCTGAGTTTTTTTTAGGTTAAGTTAAATATACTTGGAAATTATAATGTAGAGTTCAGTGTGTAATAAAATACCAAGCGTTATTTTTTTATAGGAAATTTATTTCGCTATGTGCTTATGTGTCATGCTCCCGAATTTCTCAAAAATATTATATCGGACTCCTCATACTTACGTATCACTATATGTAATAATCAAATTTAGATGAATTTTTCTACGTAGATTCATCGATATTGACTGGACTAATTGGTGTTTCAGCTACTGTTAAGATTAAAATTCCTGATTATATTTCTATTACTACAAATCATTACAAATTTTTGTAACCAAAACGTATCACTGCAGCCGCGAAAGTGTTAAACTCTATTTTGCTGTTGCATTAATTTTTTCTTTATCTAGTATATAAATATTTTGTTGTTTCTTCATAAAAACAGAATTTCTTTTTATAATTCGAGCAAAATTGATTTCAACTACTCAAAATCGAATGCAGCTGCTGTTTCTGCAAATATTGCAATATAAGAAAAATTTATTTAAGATTTAATTTTATTTGAACAATTTTCAATTGATTTTCTTCATGTTTTTTTTTTTTTTTTTGTAATTTTCCAATCTAGTTTAAAACTCGCGGATTTATACAATTTTACTTTTATTAATTTAACCAGGTAAAAATGCATTTATATATTACAACTGTAGACCAAACCCATTAAAAAATTTATATATTTTTTATAATCTTTAAATGCATTTTCAAATAAGAGTTTACTTAACTAATGTGGTTTAGACATTTTTTATTTAATTTTCATACAGGGTGATTTTCGGATTCACGATGAATTATTTGATTTAAAATAATTTTACATTTGGTCTGTGTCTCCTATTATTTATCTCTAAATTGACAGAGTTTCAAAATATAGAATTATTAATTTTCTGAATCTGGTACTTCCTAGTATTTACACCGAATTTGTTCTTAATGCTTGCTCCAGTAAATTTTCGGTGTTTTAATGAGCGAATTTATTATAAATTTTCATTAGTACAATTACAAGAAAATGTAAGAAAAATATTGAAAAGCAGAAAGCTTTATTTACTGAAATTTATCCTTGGAGCAAATAGATTTTATTTTTTTAACATTACACATTAAAGCATTGAAGCATTGAATTTGTTTCATTAAAGCATTGAATTCACAGTTCAGAATTTACATTCGGCATCGGTATCGTAGCTAAATATAAGCTGCCTAGTTTTCAGGAATCTAATAATACTTCATTTAGATGTTAACTCTCAGATTTATGTTGTTAAAAACTAGAATCTGTGGATTGGCGGCTGTGGCATGTATTCTACATAGTGACAGTGTATAATGGTGTAATCATGGTGAAAATATGTAAAATGTAACCATTTACTGACATCAAAGATCTTGCACTGTTAAAAAATGATTAACATCTTGCAATTCCTCAATAAATTGTCAGGAAACATCTTGAAATTTTTCAACTATTTGGTTTGAAATATAAAACACTCTGTAATAAAAAGAAAATTTCACTTCACTTATAAAATGTCACTTTAAACTAAAGCGGATGTAAAGGACATGCAGTTTTCTATTTAAATTTAATAAACTTTACTTTTAAAAAATTTCAGTGTTTGTTCCCAAATTGAATAAATTGTGTCCACTAAAAATTTTAAAGCAAATTTGGTTGTTGTGGAAATAGTGGTGGAAAGTCTAATTGAAATTATAAAAAATTGTGTTTGTTTTTCTAACCATAATTTAATTAATTTCATTTTAAAAATTAAATCTAAATTGCTTTCCTATCATTTGATAATATAATACGTAAACATATAGAAACTATGTGAAAACAATTTTTTTTTTTCAATTTTCTTGTATAAACTGTAAAACTTTTACATGTTTTTATGCATTTATGTTTCTTTCTTTTTTTATATGTATAAATGATGATGATTTGTTTCGGTAATTAAATAGAAAAATACATTAATTTACTATTACATATAATTGAAAAGAAAAACGATTACGTCAAATGTTATCATCTTTTATGGGAAATGTTACAAGATACTTTTGATTATTTTTAATGGTTTGTCAATAGTTTTAGTTGAATTTATGTAAGGAGGCTTTATTTATTTATTTTTACAAGCCAAAATGTTTTCTAATTAATAAATTTGAAATTGTTGGCTAATCATTACGGAAGAGACAGAGAATAATTTGGAATGAAAATTGATATTATATTTTAGATGTAATTTTTTTGTCATTTAGGAAAAATATCTTTTGCTAACGTAACATATTTTTGAAAATGGAATTTATTTAAAGAAAATTGTCATAAAACATTAATATTATTTAATTAATATTATTAATATATTTTAAATAAAAGATTTTATCTTATATAGCAGCAAATTTAATTATAGTAAAATAATATTAAAATTATAATTGAATATTTTAAAATATTTATTTTTAGATTATTAATAATGGAAAACTTGTAAATTAATGATGAAATTTGTTTGTATAAGTAATTCTTTCTAATAAACTGTTATGTTGTACAGCATAGTACCATGTTACCCACGCAATTAGTTATAAGTTATAATTCATATTTAAGATCTTATAAAAAGATAAGTAATTTAATGTAATATGCTAGTGACTACACTGATCAAAAACTACCCACTAATAAAAACCATCAAGTCATTTAAAAGAAAAAAGAAGTTTTAATAATTTTACACTGTATAATATTTAATATAAAACTTCAATTTAACCATATTTTTATGAATGGAAATATTCTGCATCGATGACCTTCTATTTCCCCAATGGTGCATACAAATATCATGTTTGCATTATGCATTACAGTTTTTAGCTAATTTGCATGTAAACGGAATTATTTACAAAATTAACTTACTCGAGTAATAATTAAAGGCAAAGTAAATGCAAATCTTCTCTATATTATCTTAGTCCAATTGACATTTTGAACCATTTTTAATAATGCAGCTCTTTTCGAATTTTTAAACCATTTAATTATATTTCTTTCCGTTCACTGATTGATCCACCATTTATTCCATATCCAAAAATGAAAATGTCTTTCTTCAAAATCAAATTATGATTATTATGAGCACGATGAAGGTAAATTACATCCTGTTAGTTGTACGTTCTGGCGTTGCATTACAACAGAGAGGATCGATCATTGGATCGACTTTTCGAAAAAAAATAAGAAAGCTCAGTAATGGTAATCAGGTCTGAGATGTAGTTTTATGAGGATAAATATTACCGGTAACCGATCAATTTGCGCGTGCTACAATAACACATTTAAGGCAAATTTTTAAAGAGCGAATATTTTCTAGATATCGCTGAGTTCAAGATCAACATTGAAACAGAAATGCGAGCGCTGCATAGCCAAATATTTTAAAGATAGGGAAACTTTGACATTATTTTTCATACTTAGTTAAAAATTATTTTCCATATTTTATAAACGAATTGAAATTAAAAAAGTATATAAACGAAAAAGTTATTATGTTTCACCCTGTATATATATTTATTTATTAATAAAATAATCATTTCATTATTTACTTAACAAATACAAAAATTAAGTTCAAGAATTTCCTTTTTTTCCAAATTTGATATTGAATTAATTAATAAAGGAAAACATAATTCATGATACTAAAAAAATAACCACAACATCAGTCAACAAAATTAACTAATTTGACATTTTTATTAAAAGACAATATTTTGCTAAATTAAAATTATAAATTATTTTCCTGGCTTTTGAACTTATGTGTCGGTAAACCTTGAGCTGTAAAATTGATTTTTTTTTTATTAAAATATTTTCTCTTGGCACTAATTTCTTAATCGGCATTTATAAGATTTCATTAAAAAATTTATATCTATATATCAAAACTGATAATTTTTTTTTAAATGTTAACCAATTTAATATTCAAATTATCACCAAAATAAAAAAAATTTATGGTTAATCATAAAAATGTTCACGGAATTTTCTTTTGTATGTTTTTAATCATTAAAATTGAAAATTGTTTATCAAAATTATCGATAACATTTTCTAATTATAATAATTGATTAATTTTGGAAATTTGGAAATTTCGTACCTTGGTACCAACAATTAATGTTTTTTTTTTAGATTATCAATAATTTTTATATAGATTTAATTTTTGATTTGGTGTTGATATAATATTGACACCAAAAATTTATTTACAAATTTCATATTTTTTGTATAAATTCAAGGGTACTTAAAATACGCACTTAACAATAAATTATTTAAATCTTTCGAATGGAAATTTTAAATAATAAATGTATCTCTAAGATATTTTTTTTTATTATAATTTTAATGAGAGTTGTAAATTGTAAATTGATAATGTGGTCAGTGCACTCGATAGACTTATATTTTTAATGACAACTTTATTTAGTTTTTATTTTTTCTGCAATAATATTTTGTACAGCATAAAAATTTGATACTTTTATGAATGAAAATTTAATATATAAAAATTAATAGATTCAAGTATCTCAAAAGAATACCGACTTACAAAGTATAACATAATTTAATTTATATTTATTTTATATTAAAATTATGTTGTATATTTATTATGCTGCTGGTACTTGTTTTCGATTTCGATTGACCATAAATTTGTATATTTAATTTTAGAAATTATATGAAAAGAGAAATTTTTTAATATAAATATTTTTATTTTTTATGAAAAATCAAGTATTTTTTAATTCAATTTATTGAAATTTTTGGAATTTGAATTTATATTATGCACAAATATTTGAAAATTTAGAAGATATTATTAAGTTGGTAATGGTTATTCAGATAGCGTATAATTTATAATGTAGATTGTTTGAGCATTACAGAATATAGAAGGAACAAAGATCTAGTAACTGTGGGTCGATCATTATAGCAACGATGTTGTAGCAACTACAGTGCGGTAGTTACGTGTATTGTGCTTGCGTTGTGCTGGCGTATATTAAATGAATTGTTGAAAAGGGAAAATAAAGTTTAGAAATAGTATACATTGATAATCAGTAAATAATATACGATAATATAGGAAACTTTAGGTAGCGTTTGTATAGTTCGATTGATGTAGCTCTAAGTTAAATCAGTTTTAAATGAACAGTTAATAAAATTATTAGCCATTATGTAGTAAGTTTTTAAGGCTAGTACATATAGTAATTATATCAATGATGGAGACTATTAAATTAATTATTAACTCACTATCAAATTCATGAAATTAGCAGTTTTTGTCATTGTAAAACATTTTATTATTCATATTTCATGCATAAATTTAATAGATTCAAATTGCAATTTTAAAGCAACAGGCCGAAGCTTACGTCTGGGCTATTGTGCTAATGAAAAAAAAAATATTCAACGAAATACATTGATCTGAGCTCAACAGTTTCTTCTAATTGATTTATTTAACTATAAGTAGTTTTAGTTCAACAATTTCTTCTAATTTTTCTCTAGCATTATTTAGACTGTAAAATATCATTAGTTGTTGAATCAATTTGAAAGTAAAGAATTTCTAAATCATATCGTACTAAAATAAAATTTTCTTCAAATAATACGAAATTATAGCAAATAACCTAAACATATTTCTTGTTTCTGATGTCATGTCTTTAATATTATATAAAATTGAATTAAAAATTTGGTCCTTTCTCTATAAAATCAATAATGAAAATTTCATTTCCTATACAAATCAATTATCTTTAAATATTTTTCCTTCAGGGGATACGCGTTCATATTTGCTAATCAATTAAAATATAATTATAGAAATTTAAACTTTGCTTAGCAATTGAAAATATGTAATAAGCTTATAAATGAAATTCGTATTTATTGTCCTTTATTTTAACTATTAATAATATCATTAATTGATCTATAAAATTTTATGATCATAAATTTATAATCAATCAATAATTACAAAAACATTATTTTATTTTTATTCAATACTTCAAATTACCTTGTACATTTTAGTAAATTCTTTAATAGGCTAATTTGTACTAGTACAAAATGCTTTAAGATTTGACTTTGTCGATTCGTCTGCCCGTTGCTGTAATCGCTATTTTCCGGCTATATGAAGACTAGTTCAAAACTAATGCCATTAGAAATGATGACACACACTAGACTTTGATCATGAATCCTTGGTGCATTTTCATAATAAATGTTCTTCGTAAAAGTACTTGAAAGTAATACAAAATTGCCCGAATCAGTGATTGATGGGTCAATATAATAATTTTTCTATAATATTAAATTGGAAACATAAGAATATTCCCTAAGGTAAAAATTATGTTTCAATCTTTGAATTTTCGATTTCATAAAAAAATATATAAATTTTTTTTTATCGAATTATTGATTAAGTAACAATTTTAATGTTGTTTTTCTTGGATTCAATTTTTTTTTTGTTGTTTTTGTTATAAATTGTAACATAATTTTACTGTATTCTTATTACATATTTGGTCGTTCATTCAACACTTTTTTTTTAGTGTTTTGAAAAAAAGTTCACGTAATAAAAAAATTATGCTTAATTTTTTTGTGTTAATAAAATGCCCCCCAAAATGATTACACAATTAAGTATTAAATAAATAATAATAATTTTAAAAGAAAAACTTGTCTTTATTTCTGGTTTCTTAGTGGAAATTATTGCAAATTTTTAATTACAATAACAAAACAAGAATATCAGTTTTTTTTTGTATTTTCTGTGTCAGTCGGAAAATGTGAAAAAGATAAAAGTGAAATCATAAATTTTGTATTTTTTTTTTTGGTGGTTTCGGTGTTTTTTTGTAAAACAAGTATTTAAGAAAAAAAAAATAAGGTATTTTTTTTTTTTGGTTTATGTATCTTTAATGAACCAACAAAAATGGAATTCAGTTCAAGATAGAATTACAACATTGCAAACATAAAATAATTAAAGTTTACCAAGAATTATTGAAATTGAATTTTGTATTTTGTGATATTAATTTTAGTTATTTTATTGTATTAACTCGAAATTTGATAATGAAAATTAGATTTTTGAACTAATTCTTGAATTAATCAATTTATAAGAGATCATTTGAAAAAAATAAATATGAGTTAATAATAATCAATTGCTTAGTACTACTAAGTTAGTAGGTAATTTATTTTTAATAATTGTTCAGAGAAAGAAACTGGATTAAGATTAAATAATTATGACTAGTAATTCTGTAATGGAAATTATCAGTAATGCATTTGTATGAAAGTCATATATATTGATTCCTAAGTTTGAATTTATAAGAAGCACAAGATCATAAGGATTAAGAGATTGATCAGATTTAGAAAAGCGAACATTTAATTATCTACCGAATTATGTAATAATTATGAAAATTTATGATAGAGTTAAAAAATAGAAATTCTTTAAAGAAAATGGAATAAAATATAAATTGTTCAAATCAATTTTTTTTCTTTAGGTTTCCGAGAGTGGAAATACCAAAAACGAAATTAAAAAATTACACATTTGCCTGAATATTTTATTCTATCACTAAGTTAACCTAGTTTTTTTTTAGAATATTAATAAAATTTATTATGAAGAAATATTAAATTCATTATTAAATAATTTACATTTGTTTTGGAAAGTATATTTTATTAATTCATAATCCTAACAAACATAAATATTAAATTTATTACAGCAAAAAAATTTCCATAAATATACTATAAATTTAATATGAAATAAGACTGTCAAAATGCAAAATAAATTACATAAAAATTTCTTAACTTTAAAAATTATTTAATTAAAATTTATCGTATGATGGATTGATTTAGAAATAAAATGTTGCGCTTCTTTTTCTAACAACATTATGAAAATTATTTTAAATTAATTTTCAATATATATTTGTCAATATTATATAATTTTCAAATATTAAATATTATTGAATTTAAATTATTTTTTATCATTAAATTTAATTTTTTTTATTACTTTAAATATTACCAACAGAATCCAATGAGATTTAACTAAAATTTTATATAAATTTGTCAAATTTTATAAAAATTATCGTATATTTTTCATATCTAATCATTATTGACTAGTTGAATAGAATATATAAAAAATTACTTTATGTCTAGAAATATTTGTTACAGAGATTGTTAATTTTAATTAAGATTGAATGCTGAAATGTATGCAGTTTTGTCAGTTTTAACAATTTATTAAACAAATATGATAATTTTAAAATATAATTTCGATAAAATCGTTTTACGTTTGACAACAATTAATGAAGTGTAATTAAGATAAATGAAAGTCATAATTTTTCTCAGAGATTCTTCGTTCCATTAATTAAATATTCATTTAAATAATTTGAAAGAAATTTATTCCAAAAATAAATTGAAGTAAAAGAAAATTTGTAATGAAAATTTGTTTTTGGATTGGAAAAGAATTTTAACATACCCAACTTATCTAATATTCATTACCGCAGGTTAGAAACTGCCTAAAATGTTGTAAGAAATATTTAAGTAAAGCGAAACTGAGTTAGAGTATGATAAAAATTAATATGAATAGAACGTAAATCATAAAAACTTTCGGTATAATTGATGACTAGCACAGTATGAATGAAACTTTCATCAGTACATCAATTATTGACAAATCATTAATTTTAATTAAAATATATAGTCAATAATTTAATTTTATTATTATCTTTCATTAATATTATTTCACGACAAATAAAATTACTAATAATTTGTTAACTAAAAAAGCAGATTTGATTGCACCATCGACTTAGAAAGTCTGAGAAATATGATTTTTGGTAATTAGGAGTGTACACTAAACTCATCCAAATAATTGTAGAATAATTCATAGCTTTACCATATGATACCAAAAATTAACTAGCGAAATATTTAGTTACCTAAGATATTATTTTAGTAATAATAAAGTTTGTAAATCGTAATGTTTTATGTAAAGTGTCGACTTTTATCTGGATTGTTATGAAGTTTGGAATTTTAATGTTAAAAAAATTGGTATCAATTATAATTTTTGACCAAAGACCTTCATTTCATAGCAATCCACTGATGGCGTTTGATTCTACATACAGTAATCTTATACACTAAGCGTTTAAACATAATATTATATTAGCAGAACCAATTTAATATTTTAGTATTATTTTAGAAATAGTAGAGTATTAATTAGCACAACTTAAATCTGATTACTTATGGATCAAATATTGACCTATTTATTGGTGTCAATTAAAATTATTCACTATATTTTGTTATAAATAGAAATTTGTTATTTATGAATAGTATAGTAATATGAAAATAATATGAAAACATAAAAATGGTTTCCATAAAAATATCACCTTTTTTTTTATATATATTTTAATTAAATTTTACATGTCAACTTTTTTTATTATAATATAAATAAAAGAAACATTTTAATAACATGAAATTTTACATGTAATTTAACACTTTCTTGTTACACTGCCATACTTTTTTTATATCAATTTACCAATAAATACCGCAGTCACATAACTCTTTAACATAAATTTAAAAAAAAAATGCATTTCTTATGTTAGATTTTTCATATATATTTTCATCAATTTGCAATATTTTCATCAATTTGCTATTTATATACAGTATGAAAATAATACATCGAGAAGATAAAAACAATCTCCAACAGAGCATAATTTTATGTTGCCATTTGTTTTTTGTTTTTTTATTACTATACAACAGAGAATATTAAATTTCTTAGACTGGTGGATACAATTTATAAATAAATTAGAAATAAAAAATATGTTTTTAAAGGGTGGTTCGGATTTAGATACAAATCCATTAATTTTGGTTCAATTTAATGAATATTGGAATAATTATAGTAGAAATATTGGAAATTCTGTATATACGATAATTCCATATTGGATAGAACAGAATTGGATTTATTGAAAATATAAATGATTTTCATTTATCAATACTTCTTAGAAATAAATTCGCCTTCTTTTAGTTTCATTTGTGGATTTCGCAAATTCCTATATCAAAATAGAAAATAATTTTGGAAAACATTCGTTTGTAGAAATGTGAACCAAAAGTATTTTCGGAATAGTTAGTTTTTGGTTCAATGATAAATATCATTTAGGTTTAGGTTTTCGTTAAATTAAGTTTTGATTCAGTTCTGGCTGAACACCTTTTTTAATTTATGGTTTTTGGTTCCGTTTTTTTTTCAAAAAAAATTATTTAATAGATTACTACAAAGTCTGTAAACTGTAATTGGAGGCAGTGGTGTATGTATTATTTAATTCTGGCCACTTTATAATTCTACGTCAATAGACACATATTTAAGAATATAAAAACAAAATTAATAAATTAAATTAAACAAGAAAATTAAAAATGATCAAAGTAATTATAAAATTTGCTGAATTTATGGCAAAAACTTTGTAGAATTAGTGGAAATTGAATTTTTAATTTCAGTTTGATTTGAACTTCCAGTTTCTTATAAATAATTTAACCATAGATGTAATTTAAATTAAAAAATATAATAAAAATTAGAATTTTAAGTTAAATTGAACCATGAACCAACCAAAAAATATTGGTTTATGGTTCGGTTACCATTTTTTTTTGAATGGAAATGGTTTAATTAGCCCAATTCATTTTAAAAGTGGTTTGGTTTTAGTTCGGTTCATTCGTCAAAATATGACAGATTCAGATGATTTTTAGTTTGGTTCAAGAACTAGTTTACATATCAGGTCGTTTCAAATGAATTACAACGAAATATTAAAACCTCAATTTATTATATTACGAATTTACGAATTACGATAAGAAATAATTCAATTTCATCCAGTATTTCAATTAATTCTGATTATTATTTAAATTCGTTATTATGTCAATAACCTTTTTTAAAAATTAATTAATGGATTTGGACATTATGCCTTAGCAATAACCGAAATATTTCATTACTTGTAAGAGGGAATTGAGGTCCTTTAGTCCTTTTAAACCTTAGGTATTATTGAAATTTTTAAGTTGAAAGTAAAATTTCAAATTTTCTATAAATTAATATGTATTTCTATATAGTTTTGTATAATTATATGTTAATTTGAATCACCCTCTGTGTATCATAAAAAAATAACTTCCGGTATTACAAAAATGATTATATAGTATAAAATTTTCGAATATTTAATTACTTTATAAATCAATCAACTATTTTTTTTATTATTATTAACTAATATATAATTTTAAATCATGATAAAAAAAATCGATACATAAATATCAATATCGATTAAAATTCATTAAATTAAAATGCGTCTTAAAGTTAAATGATTAATTGATTGAAAGATTATTATAATAATATATGAGATTTTCAATCAATTTGGATATAAATTGGATTTATGAAAAGAATTGAAATTTTTTTGCTACTATTTTTATGCTACTGGTTTATGTTCAAATAAAATAAACTTTTTCAAATAATTGATAGAAAATATTTTTTAATATTGTCCTTAAAATTTAAACCTTGATTTTTAAATAAAATAATTTTAAATTTAATTGTATACAATAATGGAAAAAATAAAGATGTATAAAAAATTGAAGGTTTTGTCATTTGAAATTATCGTGATTTGAAATTATTTGTGGTAATTTATTAATGAAAATTTTCATGCATTTTACATATAACAATAAATTTTAGGTAAATAAGAATTTTTATTTAATTTTTTAATTATATTTATAAATAAAATTTTCATTGATTTTTCAACAATTTTGATTTTGAAATGTCACGAAAATATTTTTATACTATTTTTTTTTTTTAATTCAATTATATTTCATTTATCGGAATTATGAAGATTATTTGATAGAATATTTTATTAGTTTTGTTAAATGGATTTCGTTATAATCATTTATTATTATATTAATCACAAATTAAATATTATAATTAAAAAATTTAATTTATAATTAAAAAAATTTATAATTAAAAAAAAAGGAATAAATGAAAATATTAAATTCGTGATAGTATAAAATTTTTAGGTAAATAAAAATCTGTGAAAAAATCATGAAAATTATGTGAATTTAAAGATTTGTAAATAATTTTATAATTAATCAAGAACGAATTGCTTCATTTTATAAATACGGTATTTATTTTAATAAAATTATTGTATTAACAAAAACTGTTCAATACCAAATTTTATAAAATAAATTATATCTGAAATATGTAAAATGAGAAAAATGTGTAATAATTTATACATATCCGGCGTTAGATTACATGACCGTTTCAGCTGAAGATATGGCAAAATATACGAAATTGCTATCGAACAATCCTGTAAGCTTTAGAATTGGTACCGCTGAGCTTTTACGACGTCCAACTTAGACTAGTTCGTCCTAGTTTATGCTGTACCATTTTCCACTTTTCTGACAACGTTTTACAATTTGTTTGCTAGCACTCTCGTATAGTTTTCAATAATTAATTGTTAAATTTCAAACAATCTCACAATTAAGAATTGTAAATTATTATATTTTACGAATTTATACAGGAACTTAAATGCTTGTAAGAATTTTCTTTTACATAATTTTAGTTATAAGAATAATTTCTTCAATTTAAATTAACTAATGTGGTTGCAATTTAAAAATGTGCCTAAGAAATATTAAATACAAGACTTGATTATATATAACCTAAAAAAGGTTAATAAAAGCAACAAGAAATCATTAATTTTACATCAACGAAAATCATTTTTTTTGCCATGTAAATTTATTTCCAACCATTTTATAAGCATAGGAATCTAATTGCTATTCGAAGTTTAAGAATTTTAAATGTTTATAGTATTAAACTCTTAAAATTCTTTTTCAGTCGATTCTTAAGACAATCTCCTGAGACACAAATATTTTATAGTAAATTGAAGGTGGGCTTCACAAAGTTAATATCATCCTGACAGCGACTTATGAGCTTAGATTGGTTGTGATCAATAGAATTTACTGAAAAAGAAGTTTTCTGAAATCAGTTTTACCATGATCTATTTGGGATTTTAAAACTTATTTAAATATTATAAAATTAAAATATTAATTACAATTTTTAGTCCCAATTAATACTAAATTAATAATTTGATTTATAATCTAAAAAATCTGATTAAAAATGTTAAATTGTATCATGTTTTTTTTTAATATGTATGCCTACATCGCCATTTAGACTAGTAAATTAATTATTCCACATACAAAATATATGAAATCAATTTAATTAAATTAACTTCAAATTAATTTTTTTTTGTTACAAATTGAGTAAACTTGAAATAATCCAATTACCAACGTCATTTTCACAATTTAGTTCAATTAAAAAAAAATATATATTTAAGACTAGAAAATATTAATTAATTAATTTGTTAAAAAAAAAATATGATTTTTTTTTTCTCCCAGTAAAATATCAATTAAATAAAAATAATTAATCCAATTTTATAGAAACAAGATCAAAATTCTGAAAATTTAAAAAAAAAAAAATATTTTCTTATTGAAAATTTATAATTGGATAAATATATATCAAAATTTAGTAACTAAAAATGATTTATAAAACACGTCCACCTTTACTTCTTGCTGTCAAATGCATTAAATTTGAATTAATTGGAAAGTTATAGAAACATTTTTAAATAAAAATTTGATTTTTACTATTCTACATAGTTCCATTATTTTCTGTAATCTCTGCAACTTGAAGATTTCGACCAGAACGAGCTATAAGAAACACTGTTTTAGTTGTAGTATGATGGGTGGAAATTCAGCATCTCCTGAAAAAATTTAGGAAGCGTTTTTTATGGCCAAAAGTTTGACACTTTTGTCAGATCATAGCAAAGTATTTCGATGGAGTTACTTTGCTATAACCAATGCGGTCTAAAACTATAATTTTTCTTTGTAATTTAGTTTTGACATTTTTGGTTTAATACTACCAATTTATAATTATACCAATTTGTGCCAATTTAAGTCATTGTAACTTGACAGTAGATTATATATTAGAAGTAAAAAAAACTATGTAGCAATATGAAAAATTATAATAAATGATAAATTTTAATTTTGTATTAAAGCTAAAATAATATTTATTACATAAATTTGTAATTTAGTTTGAATGTCTTTTTTTTTTTGTTAAAGGCTAACCAATCAACTCGACTACAGGGTGCTTTAAAGAAACACTCTTTTATGGTTAAATTAGTCGTAATCATAAAATGCTATTGCCTAAGTTAAATAAAACAAGTAATGATGAAATTGAAATATTTTTCATAAACACATTTTCACCTTAACTATAGTGATCGTACAGTTCCTATTCTTTCTTGCAATTATTTCTTTTGGCATTCTAATTTGAAACTTCTTTTTTTCGTTAGGGGTTAGGGGTTTCGTGACATTCTCTACAACTTGGCCCTACTAATTTCATAAGTTTCTTCATACTGAAGAAACTTTAAACTGCTACAATCTAATCGCTTTTTAACAATGAAACATTTGTGGTCAGTAAATGGTCTCAACCGTATTTTCCCATTATTATATTCACAATCACGTAATTGCTAATTTTTTTACTGGTACTCATTTAAATCTGAATCAATTTAGAGCCAAATCGCCTCGTAGCTCGGAGTTGTTCACAGGACCTTTTAGCAATCTAAAAATTCCACAATAAAATAACGTAATAATTGAAATTTTAATAAGCCATATGGAAAGTGTAATGCTATTTAATATGAAATCATTTTGAAAATTATTTAAAATAAAAAATTAACCCTGTAAAAAAAATTCTTTATAAATAAAAAAATATTAAATAATTTTTAATTGGAAATTCTTTTTTCATGTTTTTAAGTTTTGCTGACCAAAAGTTTGAGGTTAAAAATTAGAGCAAATTTGTTCTATATTTTACATGATGGTTTAGCTAAAAAAAAAACTTAACGTTGATTGGAATGTTGTCTAAATAATGGTGTTAATGTGTCCACTTCGGTTAATATTAAAATAATATTATTTTTTTTAAATCTGACAGATTTTATTTCAATAATTTACGTAATTATTGGTTAATGGTAAAAATTTCAAGATTGATTGAAGTTGTTTTTATTTTTAAAGAAATATAATTTTATAAGGTAAATTTTGTTATTTTTTGATTATTAATTATATGAAATTGATTAGAGTATCTAGAAGTTACAAGATTTATGTAATTCTTATGTAAAAGCTACATAAAAATAAAAAATAATTTCTGAGATTTCAATTTATGTCAATAATTATCAGTTGTAATTAAGTTCTTATTATAAGAGATGACTTTGAAAGTAACCACGAATTTTAAACGAATTTTGAACTTACTTTTTTAATTTTAAATAAATATTAATTTAAAAATGTATTTATGCAAATATTAATTTTGAAATTTAAATACATGAGGACTAAAAAATCACAATTCAATTAATTTCTAATACGCCCTTTAACTTAGTTAATCATAAAACATAAATTTGTTAACTAACTACAACTTTTTCTACTATGTGGAACTAAATACCAAAAGTAATCAATTATAAATTTCCATCAAGTTACATAAATCACAAATCTTTTCCAAAGTAAAATTTAAATATTAGGTAGAATTGTATAGTAAATTTATCAAATAAATAAAAAAAAATCAATCTATTTTTACTTGGTAATCAGTCATCAGCAACAGAAAAAATAAAACTTGTCCACTTACTTCCTTGTTAACTTATTAAATAACAATTTTACAATCTGTCAAATTTACATTACCATAACAAATCAATATTAAAATATATATTTTAGATCTTAGCCTAAACAACATTTTCAGATATAGAGTGTAGCATATAAAGTTAAATATTGAATTTATCACCAGTAGTCTTTAAAGATTGTAGAGTTTAAATTTCTTGCTCCTTGAGTTTGTTTTTTAAATTTGTACTCAAGTCTTGTTAAATTTAATAGGGGAAATAATTATCACACATAATATTTAAATCAATCACAATTTTTTATTAACTAAAAAATAAAAATATATAAATGAATAATCATTAAGGATTGAATGGTAATCAATAAATTTAATTTAATTTCTTTTTTATCACGTAATTGATTTTTGTTTTTTATAGTATATTTACAAAATATAGTTAATAAATTTGTGTAAAATTAATTTTATTTAATTGAATTTTAAGTTATTTTTCAGTTAAAATTATTTTTCATAATATTTCGGATCACTCTTAAAATGATCAATAATAGTTTTATCCGTAAGGCCTGTAATTTTTTATAAATTGATATGACATGTTATTTAATCGAAGATAGGGCCAACAGTTACTTGATCGTTACTTTAATTTGGAATCACACTTACTTAAATTGATAGTTTTATCTACAGAAACTACAAATTCTGATCTAATATTAATTATAGTTTAGTTAATATTAAAAGAGTTTTAATATTTTTGAAAACTAAGTTTGTGACTTAACACTTTTGATATTTCAATATTTTTTTTAAAATTATTTAATAATTTCATAAAAAAACTTTGATGAATTATATTTGTAATATTTATTTACAATTGTTAATTTAAAAGTCCACACCCAAAAGTCTTATCTCAATAAAAAAAAAACCATTAAAAATTATCTTAAAATACAGCGCTAACAAAATCTGACATACTAAATGATAAAAGATTTTGCAATTTAAAAAAAAAAAATTACAAATTAAGAATTTTTCCAGCAACAAAAACAAAACAAAGAAAACTTTTTTTTTTTTCAATAAACATTCAATTCCCACATGAAAATTGCATCCATCAAAAAATCATACGAACCAAAATGATCATAACGCCCAACTATATAAACTAAAATATTTTAAAATCTATGATCATAAATAAATTTATTTTTTATATTTAATATAAATAAAAAAAATATTATTTTATTTTATTAAAGAATAATTAGTTTTTCATTTTAAAATGTGATTTATTTAAAAGGTTTCCAGTCTCTAAGTCAAGGTTATTTACTACGGTGTGTTATGTTTACAGCATAAATTTTAATAATAGCCAAAACTTTAGATAGATTTAAACAAAATTGGTAAAAGCAAAAAAAAAAATTGTATAAATCTTTTATTGTAGTTTAGCCTGGAGGAGCATAACAAATTTTAAAATTGCTAACAGAAAATAAAAAGTATAAAATTTTAAAAGTAGAACAATTTACAATTCAAATTAGTAATTGCAAAAATTTATTATTTTCATTGTTGCTTCCAATTTTTATTGTAGTGGTGGGTAAATCAGTATTAAAAAAAAACTATAAAAAATATTTGGAACGTGCCAAATATTTAATTAAGATAAAGTTTTAAGGTGTAGTTTGATTGAAGTGCAAAGGTCCTATCAAATATTAGTCCCATTTAATATTTAGTTTGTTTTTATTTAGGGGGTTTTGAATCAGATTTTTTGTCTTATTCATTACTAGCAAACCTTTAAAATTATTACTCTGAAATGTTTTATGATTCTGTAAGAACTGCCACTTATATATATTGAGGACACTACAGAATTTTTTAATGCTAAATATATTTTTGGGTCCATATCTTGCTAGTGGAAGTCTATAATATTGAAGTATATGTTACAGAGCATCTAGGAATTATATTTTAATTCCAAAATTTGTTTATTACTAAAAATCTTTAAAATGAATTTAAAAATCAGAAAAACAATTTATGAATTCAAAATTAATCAAGATTTAGAAAGTTTCATTGAAGTTAAAACCCAAACAAAGTGAACTTCATAGTATTTATGTGACATACTGAATTTAGACTGAGCGTTCAAAGACAATTTCCAATCTTTTATGGTTAAAAACCAATTTTTTTCGAAGTGTATTCTCAAATTTTTTACAATCAAGAAGTAAAAAAATATAATTAACATTCAATGGAAGAACCTACCGTAAGGTTAAATTTATACTTCCACTTTTAATATATTTTAAAACATCGTATTATGTTAATTCTGAAACAGTAGTTAATCTAACATATCTTGTGTACGATCATTTGACCATACGAAATTGTGCGAGACAGTAGTAACCTTTATGTTACTATATTTGGTGCAAAAAACCATTATTTTTTTTCGGTTGAAATTTATCATATCTTCAATAAATTATTCAAATTTCAGATGACACTGTGAATTTAACAAAAATGCTATAGTTTTTATCAATAAACTAATTAAGAAAATTAAATTAATCATAAGTTAACCTTTAAATAAATAATATTTCAGAGTTAATAATAATTAAGCATTGATAAATTTCTAAGCATTAATCATAGCAAAAATGAAACTTTATTAATAAATTAATAGTCAATTAATTTAAGTTAAATGGAAATTTTAATTTTGGTATCATCAAATTTACAAATTAATATCGTATTACATAAAATCAATTTATTTGTTTTCTAAGTTGTTCAGAATTCTCTAATTCAGTTTCAAAAACAAGTTTTGCTAATGGATGAAAATTATTGCAATTTTTTATATTATAATAAAATTATAAACCTCCAGAAAAAATATTAACACATTTAAGCTAAATAAAACATAAATTATTAAAGTTTAGTTTGAAAGGTTATCGGCTTATCTTATATTAGCTAAATATTTCGTAAAATTATTAATGACTAATGAAATGGTGCGTAAATTAAACATTTTTATTATTAGGAAATCGTATATATTTAAAAAAAAAAATTGTTTTTGTGGTTTCATTCGTATAGCTATCATCAATGTTGTCCAATGATCAGAGCGTTGATATTAAAGACATGAAAATTTGTGTGGGTTTAACACTTATTTTTACAGCATCACGCAAAATTAGATGATATTGTAAGAAATAGACAACAATTTTATATATTTTTTCAAAAATCGTATTTGATGGAACATGACATTTATAGTTTGGCAGTTTTCTCTTGTAATTTAAACAGCATCATTAATATTATATAGTGAAAGTGTATATATGTAATGTAAGGGCCCCGTATTATTTGTAAATAGAATTGAAAAGCAAAAAAATAAATAAAAATATTACCTAATATTAATTATAATTATTTGTAAAATATAAATAAGTTTTTGAAATGAAGTTATTTAAATATTCATTTATTAACTTAATCAAATGTTTTAAGTTTGTAATTTATTCGAAAAAAATTATAAACACATTTTAAATTTACTTAATTTAGAATGAAATTTTTATAGCAAGGATACAACTTTCATAAGCTTTTAAAACGTTTACTTAACGTCTTTGTAAAGGGGAACTGAAAATCAGAGTAAAAAATGAATGAAAAGAAGTAGAGGAATTATTAAATGTCAATAATTTTATTACAGAAATTAAAAAAATACATAAATTTAATAAAAATTACATAAATTAATTATATAATATAAACATAATTAAAATTGTAATAGTTTCATTTGATCGGGAACGTTCAATTACGTACATTATATCGCGGGAACTTTGTATTGAGCAAATGTATTTAACAAAAATATTTTTTAGGATTCCTTTTTCAAGTTATTACCATCGGGAATTCGTATGACCATTTGGTATAATTGAAACTTAAAGTATATCAACAAATTCGTTTAGTTACCTAAGTTAACCAATTTCTTAACCGTGTTCCATCCGTTAGCGATTGTGTTCAATCTGATTTGATGTATTAATTCGTTAATTTCGTTTTTCCCCATCCAATCTTTTAGATTTCCATTAATTACATCAATTCTATTGTTTTTTTTAAAATATAATTCATCTTTGTAATTTTTAACCGATATATTTAAATACATAATTATATATTTCTATACCTAATCTTTCAAAGTAGACCACTTGTTATTAATGCATGTAAATTTCCCATTACAATATTAACAAATGATATACCAAAAATTATCAACGGAAATTTCCCAATCAAAGAAACTTTAATAAAAACTCCGCACTTCATAAAAGAAAGTTTGTGCCTTAACATTTTTGATTTATATACCAGCTAAATTGAAATTATTATATAAATTGATTTTTTAAATCAAAATTCAATAACCATGAAATTATTATTTTTGTGAATTCAAAATTTTATACAAATCATTAAATATTCAGATTATAGAAATTAATTAAATCTATATAAAAAACAAATTTTAATTACAAAAAAACCAATAATAAATCATTCAAAATATTGTTAGTCGGTGACCTTTTCGCCTCTAACTAAAGTCTTTTTTTCTGTAACAATTTTTTTTAAAAAAAATTACCAATTTTTATTTAAATGCGTAAATATTATATCAAAATCATTAAAATAATTTTTAATTACTATATTTAAGAGTGTGGAAAAATATTGTATAGTAAAAAAAAAGGCCTGAAGAAAATTTTTCAAGTTCAACTTCTTTTCTATGCTAAAGTTTAAAATAATTTTTTTTTGCACTTTTCATTTTTTTTTTTTGACATAGTGTAGGCTATATAAAATTTATTGATATTTTTTTTTTGTGGAATCGTAAAAGTTGTTTTCTGATCTACAAAAAATTATTAATAAATGTATTATAATATTTACCAATTAAAATTATTTATATAAATGTTAAGAGCAAGACTGGAAATTTACATGACATAAAGTATTGGTAAATTTCATATTTTATTTATTTATTTTAATTTTATTATATGTAATTATATTTAATTGATGCCATTAAAAGCTTAAAATCATTATTAACAAAATATTTTAATACTTAATGTTTATTTGTATATAAATACGTCAAAAAATTTAAATTAGACTTTATGTCTAATTGTGGGATTAAAAAATTTTGATTTTTTGTTTTTAAATTATATTCAATAAATATATATGTGAACATTACAGAAAGAAGACAAAAATTAGGAAGAATTTAGATAAAAAAAAAAAACATATTTATAATTGATTTTATTAAGTAATAATTTTGAATTATGGTAAATTAGAAAAGATTAATATTAAATTATGTATTTGAAATAATTTAAAAGACATTAATCGATTAACAAAATTTCATATAAATTTATATTTATTGATTGTTTTAAAGGTCATTTTGGTAATATACTAAACAAAATTATAAAAACAAATTATGAGTTTTAAATCCAATTTCAAGGAAAAGGCTTAAAAATTAATTAAACTGCAGGGAATCAGAATTTTAATTGCAAAAGATGCTAATTTATTATAATACTAAATTATTATCATAATATTTGTGTGGTAAAGTTAGAAATTTTTCGAAATTATAGTCATAAATTATGAAATCGATACTAGAAGTCTAACGAATTCCAAATTAAAATATTAATTAATTGTAAATTAGATTTTATAAGATTAAAGATTGATAGTATAATATTATATTGATGATATAAACTGTAGTCGGATATTTAGTCAATCTTTAACTGCTTTCTCTTTAGACTTCTAGAACATCAATTATTTAATTATAATTTTTTTCATTTAATCAAAAAGTATTGCTCCATATAGGAAAATGTCCGTAGAGTTACCGGTCTATCAAAAAAATGCTCTTGTTACCGGTCTATCAAAAAATAAATCTTCCATTTGATGAAAACTAGAGTACAAAGTTTCGTGTTTACCTTGTTCACTTGATTTGGGACCATAACCATAGGGCCTCAATGATCATATAGATTTCGTGACGTTATTTATTGTAATTTGGATCTACTAATTTTATATACCTTCCGAAAAATAAATATTTTTATAGTGAAGAAAATTTTAATTGCAACAATTTAATGGCTTTCTTTAATAGTAAAACATTTTGTGGGCAGCAAATAGTCCAACCTTTAGCATTTTTGCCGGTTTTAAAATCACAATTACATAATTTCTAATTTACTGGTACACATTTAAAGGAGATGAATCAATTTAGAGCAAAATCGATGCTTCGGTCTATAGTTGAACCCCGGTATAGTTTAATTCATTACCACCACGACACAACTATGCGGTATTGCTATATCTATACGAATTAAGATTATTAATAGTTTCAGATTGAATAGGGTAGCAGTGCGTTATGCTTGAAAAGTAAAATATATTTTAGTCAGTAATTATCATCATTTTAAAACATTACTAACTATTTAATAAGAAAAGTATTCAGATATCAATTAAATTTACTAAATATATAAATTAATCTTTTATTATAGCTTAAAGTTATAAATTTTCCTAATATTTGGTATTAATTTCTGATGAATTCTACAGAAACTATACAATTATTTTAAATTTCTGCTTCTAAATTTATTTGGTTAATAAAATTTTAAAATCACGTTTATTTTTAATTCAATTAAATTAAAATTTAATCCATTTGAACTATTAGTAAGGCTATTCATTTAAATATATTACAAATTTATTGTTTTTTTTTTCTTCAGCATTTTACAATAATTATAAACTATTCACTTTTCTGCTGTCCAAAAACAAAAATTTAATACACAAAGTTAATTTGACTGACATTGTGTGGCTTAAATAAATCTACAATGGCAAATCGTGAATTAGACCACCGCACGGTTTATAAATGAGCTATTATTATGTTTGGGTGGAATTGAATTAAATTTACCAGAAGCTTATACAACGCGAGAACAAATTGTTGAGGGTGTATCCGCGTATTTTTTTTTTATAAATTGCGCGGAGTAAATTATTTTCAATGGCGATTTTACATGGTTTAAATGTGGCAGCTACAAAATAAAAAATATATTTTTTGTTGATTTTCATATGAACTTTTTTTGTTTATCTGTACTATAAAAAGTCATGTATCTTTTTCACACTCAATTGAAAAACATAAGCTTTAAATAATTTTACATGAAAAGCAATTAAGAATAAAGAAAAAAATTAAATGAAAATTAAATTATGCAAGTTTACAAAAAAATTAAAAGTTACCAAGGACACAATCCGTTTTTTCAAAAACATTTTTTTTATATATTATATGAATTAATATTTATTGAATTTAATATTATATTTAAACAGTGCTTCACATATTTTTAATACAACTGCTAACCTAGGAGTAGCTCAAATTTTGTAGTTATGTATGACATTTCTTTTAAAAAATGTAATTTGATTGAATGTTCTTAGTTTGTTTTGAATCGCCAAATCAACCTCTAAATTCTAAATTTCATTCAAATCTGATATTATCCGCTAGCTAAAGTATATGAAATATAAAGCTACGAACCCACTTTAGCAGATACATTAAAGCTACACAAACTTCAGAAACATTGAAGCTACACAAAACCCAATAAACTCAAATTAGAAAAACGAAAGTTTAGAAATACGATTTTTGATAGGTTTTCGTACACTAAAAATATAAATAGAAAATTTAACATAATTCGACATTTTAGCATGGACCCACTGACACTACAAAAATCAAAGAATAATTTAACACACAACCATCAAATCAGTATAATTATCAGAATATTAATTTTTCGGGTATCTAAATACCAATTTCAATCTATAGACGAATTCAAATTATTTTTTTCAAATTACATAAAAACTTCTGCCAATTATTCGAAGAAGGGTTACACAGTAAAAAGGGTTCATAATTACTTAAATTATACAATTATTGTTGATTTTCTAATTGTTTCTTTGGTTATATGAATTGTTGTGAATCAACATTAGCCGAATAAGCAATTTGAATTAAAGATGTTAAGAATTCCAATGATTATGATGAAAATTGAAGAAAGGAACAGAATCGAAATTCTACAGTAGTTTATTTAATCTCTTATAAGATGGGTTTTTGGTGAGTGAATATAGGAGTTGGTCATCGATTACTATTTTTATACGAATTCAAATCTAATTTAGAAGGAAATGATTACTACACCTTTTCCAAGTGTAATTCAGAAAGTATCAATTTTAATTCAGAAAGTATCAATTGTAATTCAGATTAATCAGTGTTAATTCAGAAAGCGTTAATTGTAATTCAGATAGTATGAATAGTAATTCAGAAAGCCTTAATGGTATTTAAAAAACGACAATATTTATTAACTCTATAATTTTATTAACGTTTAATTTACATAGAAGATAAGAAACTCATGGTTAATATTATTCTAAGTAAATTATTAAATTAAAGCATTCAGACTTGCAGCAGACATTAAATTGCACTTAACAACCGACAGGCAGGTCATTCATTGTTAAAGCTGTAGTTTGATGTACTTTACAATGTTGCACAGCACCAGCAGAATCACCCCCAGTAATATTGTTTTGAGCATCATCTATAATATTCCATCATGCCAGTACCTGCAAAGTTTTGAACCAAATATTCTCAATTATAATTGACGCTTTCTGAATTAAAATTGACTAATCTGAATTACAATTGATACTAATCTGAATTACAGTTGGAAAAGGTGTAGAGAGGATTTTTTAGATATTTTTTAACACCATAAAATAACTTACAAACAAAATACAAATAATAAAAATGTTATGCTAATATGTCAACAGCTTATTAACCCGCCATATTATCAACATAATGTTAACTGATTTGCTGGTGTAGCCAATAGCTTATTTTCCAGCACATTTGAAGTTAAAGTTGAATTTTTATGCCAGTCAAGTAAAACCTGCTAATATTTTGATAATTGAAATGAAATTAACACAATACTACAAATATTTATATAAAAAAACTAAAGAACCAGCAGCTATTTGTAATAAACTACTGGCAACAAGCATAATTCGACATTATTATTAGTGTCGAAAATTACTATAAAACAAAAACAAAAAATTAATCAATTTCATTACTAAATCAAAACTAAATTAATGATATTAATTATTCGTAATTTAACTTTTATAACAAAATTCACAAACAAAAATGTAATAAAAATTATTTAATTTCTAATGTTTTATTTAAACGCAATTTTAAATTTTATGAAATATTATTTATGAGCTGTTTTAGGATATTGCCTACAAAATAAATATTGAGTTAAAAAATTTCATGATAAAAATATATTAATTTAAATAATAAAATACCAAAAATACATAGAGTGAACTCCACCTTAAATTAATTACAAATAAATCACAATTTTCTTACTGATGGAGACCACAAACTTTTTTTTTTTTTTTGCACCCAATTAAATTTTATATGCAATTTTTAAGTATGGCTACTTTTTTGATATAAATCTATTAACACCTTTTTGTTCCCCCTCAGCAAATATCTTTAATAACTTTTGTATATATAAATATTATGTCATTAAATTAAGTCATAAAAGTCGACTTTTATTTGTTGTGAAACAACGAAACCACAAAAAATTATTCTATATAAATTGATTAATAATTATAAGTATTTTATGGGCTAAGTTCTTATAAATAAATCAAAATAATGTCAAGAAAATTTGAATGCAGAAAATTTGAAATATGATAAATTTGCTGATTTTTGTTTTCATGTTATATTGTCAAATTAAACAATATTAAAATGTCTTGTTATGTTTTTTTAAATCTTAATGAACTTTTATAAAATAACATATCAATTAGAACAGTTTCAGAATATGTCACCATAAGTGACGGCAATGATTCAGGCGCTAGTAATAGTTAAATTAAATTTTATTAAATTCAGTAAAACAAAAAATTAGTCATTTGTGAAAGATTTGTTAGTATTATTAGTAAATGAGTTTCTAAACCACAATTAATCCAAAACAGAAGGATTTATATCATTGAAAAGGGTCAAATAAGAGCAGCTGATTGAATGGATTAGAAACAACAAGCATAAAGAGATATATGATCATTAAGAGGATATGCATTTCTTTAAGAAAGGCTGTGTTGATACAAATGATTAGTTAACATTAATTTGTAACATTAAAATTGGAAAAGAACTTGAAGTTGTAATTTTCGCGTGAAAAAATATACCTCAAAAATTTGGATTGTGCAAACACAAAAATTGCATGAATCAACAGATTACCACATGCTTCAGGATTCACAGTTCTAAAAAGAACGCTCTACTATTTCTTTCAGCGTCATCTGTTGAGTGTTAACTATCTCAATATAAATTAAAATTATTATTTGTATTAATCACCTGATGCCGCTTATATCTTACCGAAAAATATTATTTAATTGCAAATTTGCACTTGTCAGATTTATTAGCTTTTATAGCTCTGCAATTTCAATCTAAATAATTTAATCAAATGTTTTCATTTGTCTTCAAAACCACGATCAGATAATTGCCATCAGTTATTAATATTTTTGAATATTTTAAGTTTGAATTTATAAGCTTTAAGCTAGTAATTCAATCTATCGGCTTTTTGGCATTATTTTATAGTGGAAATTGATCAAACCAATTACTTTATATCTAATTGCAATATCAATTTCTTACCAAACACTTAATTCATAATTACAAATAGTTTTGATTAGTATAATAATTAATTTTGGAACATTTATTTTGATTTTAAGGTCAGCAATTAAGGAAATTGGTTCGACAGTTTATACTAATTAATTATTTTGATTATGATTTATATTGCACCGAATATGCTTGTAGTTTTTCATATTGATGATTAGAAATTAATTATAAATTTGTCTTTACTGAAGGTTAATTAATTTATTAAAACTTTGCAAAATTAATAATGACAAAATAATATTTATTGATTGAGAATTTAAAAGTTTCGTCGTGGGAGGACTTGTATAAAATATTCCATTAAAAATGTAAATATGATAATCAATCAAATTAATTTTATTATTATTTAGTGTATTCTAATTTTAAAATTACTATATTTAATAGTGGAAAGGCTTACGACGGATTTAGAGCTTAGTTATGTAAAATATTTTGATAGACTGCACCTAAGTCATAATCTTCCCTAGAATTGCACTGATATAAACAGCTAGGAATTTGATATAATGACATTGTACTTTTCACTATAAATTAGTTGGTTTTTTAATTAGCAGAGTTCGAAGATGTAGACCAGTTCTCAGGTACATGAAAGCAATTACTTTCTTAGTAACTCGTAATGAGTGGAGTCTTTTAAAGATTAGGTGAATCCTTCCATGCATTTCAATTATATATTCATATATCCATCTCAAACTTAAATGAAACTTTTAACATTTTCCAACTTCCCTTTATATAATTTATAAACTCTTCCGAATTAATTTTTCACAACTCAATATTTTTAACATTATATTGCAAAATATTTATAAACAAAAAAATTAATTATCCAATTTTCACTTTTAATAATTCAAATTAATTTCCCACAAACTTACAAATTACAATTTTATTTATAACACATAATAAAAATAAAAAACTTGAAAAACAAATTTAATTATAATACCAATTTCAATTCAAGTAAAAAATTTAAATTCCCTAAAGAAATAAAATCAAATGCAGAAAAATTGATATTTCAAAAAATTTGTTCCTGTAATTTGCTTTTGCTGTTGGCCCTCTTCATATAAAATGTTAAATTGATATCATTTATATGCCAATCAATAAATAAAATGTGAAAATTTGAAATGTTAGTGAAAAATTTCCTTATAATACACTTTGTATAAAGCTAAATAATTATATGCAGATTGATGATAATGATGATGACTGCTGGTATGTGTACAAAATAACGTACGAAAAAATGGAAAAATTTAATTATAAGAAAATTGCCTCCGGCTTTTCAAAAATTTCTTCTTATTTTCTTCAGTTCATTTTCGGATTTGTTTAAATGTCTTCTTTTTTGTTGTTTGTGTCTGATGTCAATTGAAAATGTTGCAAGCAATTTGTTTCTTTGGCACCATGTCGTATGGAAGGTGCGGCAATTTGATAAAAATCGAAATTTATAACTTGACAGTGGCCGTTCGATTGATAAATTATCAGAATTGTCGTAAATTATTCAGATTTGAATAATATTTTTTTTTTTTGATATTTATTGTAAATTATTATCAAATTATCGGGATTTTTTTTTGTTTTAAGTAGAAATTGATGAATTTATTTTGAGACCGGAAACATTTGCTATGAAAAAACAGTAATAAATTAGATATAATTTAATCTTATTGAAATTATTCATTAATGTATAAAATATGTTAATTATTTATATGAATTTCACTTTCGAATTGCTATCTCATTATTGTAAATTTTTACAATAAAGGTGGAATCACAGTGCCACCATTACCGTAGCGTTGAGAGCTGTGTTTAATATACAGTTTTATACTTAAGTTATCAAGTTGTAATTAATAAATCAATGTACTTTTAATGACCCTCACTTTAACTACATTGCACTTTTAAAGTTCCATATGCTTTATTGGCAAATTCTGGCACTTGTCAGTAAAGATGATGAATAAAATGCAGGTAACTCCATTTGTGCATGTGCTATTCAAGATAGTAATTACAATATTATTGAAGGAATTTATATTTATATTTGCCATTGATCAATTCAAATTCCCTTTTTCTATAGGATTTGAAATTTTGGATAAATTCATTTCAATTCTTGATATCCAATTGATGAAATGGAAAATTTACAATTTGTAATGGATGGAAATCATCTGCTTGATTTAGGAAACAATTAGTTTTTAGATTGTCTTTCCATAAGTCAGTTTTCCGTTGGTAGGGTAAGAAAGTTTTATTACACATTTTCCTTCAAGGTTGGAAGAAGCAACAGATTCTACAAAATTTATAATACTTTAAACAAACTCTTCCAATTTCTTATAAACTGTAAATTAAAAGACTACAAATCCAAATGTTATCATTTATTTTCATCTTTCTAAGAAAGCTTTCAAAACAATTGAACATTTTGTAACCATATCAATTCCATTTACATGAAGAAATGGTATTTCTCTGTTTCAGCAAAGATTATAACTAAAGATAAGCTAATTAATAATGAGGAATATAAGGTCAAATTGTTCATAGACATAAGAAAACAAAACACATTGTCAATACAAAAAAAAAACTGAATTTTATTGAAAAATTAACATGAAAAAATTGATTCAAAATTCATTTTTAATTAATACAAAAATTAAATTAATACAAAATTTAAATTGGCAAGTTAGTGCACGTGTTTATTAGAGCACGTGTTACATTTTTCTTGTACTTTTCCTTATTTATATATTAATGATAAATATAAAAAATAATTTTATTATTAACACAAAATTTCAATATTATTTTATATAGAAATTGAAATATTATATTGAAAATATTAAATTAACATTCACTTTAATTTAAATTAATTGGAATTTGCTTGCAGCTTTTCCAAAACAAAAAAATATAAGAAAATTCAAAATTGGTCAATGATAAGTACCAATATAAGTATTACATTTTGGACAATAATGATCAACATTCCGGCAACTGTCAATACAATATGGCAAACAGCAACAACTAAAATTTATATTTAAATTACAATTTAAAATGTTTTCAACAAACAAAAATTCAAATTATTTAAATTTTAAATTATTAAATATTTTTTACCCAAGTCCACATAATAAAAGTGCTACAATATGAGTCATTGTTGTTGCTTGATAACGTCGAGTTGTTTCAATATCACTACGACAAGTTGGACATATAACACGTGCTGGTTGTGGCCCAACTTTTATTTCGCTTGCCATTTGAACTGACGAAAATGGAATTGGTTGATTCGTTATTACTAAATTTGATGATGGTGTAGTAGGATATAATTTATTTTGATGATTATTAGCCATTTTTCTTTTAATTATTATTAATAATTGATATAATTAAAGATTTTAAATAATATTTTCTTTAAAAATTTCTTTTTCTATTCTATTAAGAAAATTTTTAATTGAATGCTCTCTATAATGTCGTATTGTAACGTGACGTGCTATAATGATTCTATTAAATAATAATTTAAGATCTAAAAGAAAATAAATAAACAACAATTAAAAATTTGGTGAAAATTTAAAAACAATATTCTTATCAAAATGGACGACACGACATTTGATCTGACCTGACCTACCTGAACCTGACTGAACTGAACTGAACTGATACTGAACTGTTGACGACTTGACTCTCTCTTGACATGACATTCCAATTAGGAGGGCGGAAAGTGGACAGATTTTGCCAAAGCTTTTATTTAGAATATATTTAGCGCATGATTTTATGCAATTTTATTTGCGCAGGTTGGTAGTAGATTGTAGGCGCCGAAGAATAACTATAGTCTAGTCAGAATCAAATAGGAAATACGAAAAGGTTAAGGTATAGGGTAAACTGAACTATGTACTTCCTTCTTCTTAATTGGAACTTCAAACAAGCAAGACAGCATAGAAAAATTAAATAATTATTAAAATAAAAGTTTAAAAACTGAATGAATAAAATAAAAATAAAATAAAAAGTAAAATTGAATTTAAATCAAATCAAAATTAAAATTGAAATCTATTAAAAATTGAATTAAAATAAAAAAATTTAAAGTATATTCCTAGAAATATAAAATTGTAAAATTGAATTTACATTAAAAATAAAATTTTAAATAATTGGAAAATAAATAGTAAAATTCAATTTACATTATAATTCAAATAAGAATGGTTATAATTAATATTCAAATTTAATTCAATAAGAATTGGTGAAATTCAAATTCCAATACGAGTATACTTAAAATTCAAATAAAAAAATATTAAAATTTAAATATATACTTTAAATAAAATTCGAATTGAAATAAATTAAAATAAAAAGAATTATTAAAATTCAAATCAAATAAAAATATTATTCAATTCAAATAAGAATTATTAAAAATACAAATTCAAATCAATAAATTATTAAAATTAAAAGTTTACTTTAAAGCAAATTAAATTCCAAGAAAAATTCAAAAAAATATATAGGAAATAAAAATAAATTCTAATAAGAATTACTAAATATAATTATAGTAAAATTTAAACTAAAAAAAAAAATTATTCAAATTAAAATATTAAGATTTAAATCAGTTTATTTTGGCTAAACAGATTCAATTCCAATCAGATCTTGATTAAAAATAAAATTTATTAATTAAAATTAAAATTTAATTCTAATTATTAATATAAAAAAAAACAATGATTATTGCAATTTAATATTAAAAATAAAATTGAAATTCCGAAACAATGATGAGTCAATAAGTGAAAGTTATTCTGTGGGGAACTTCTGAAACAGTTCCGAAATGAAACATGGCGATATGATCGAGTTTGTAGGTTTTTATTAATTTTTGCTATCCATGTCACGAAAGGGACAATACATTTAAAGTTCGCGCCGAGTATTGTCAAGGCAGTTTATTTACTAAAATAAACTTGACTAGGGGTGGGTAACGCGATGAGCTAAAACAACATCATTAGCTCAATATTCTTGTCGATTGCTGGGAAGACATTACAACGATTGTATATTTTTTTAATTAATTTCAAGTTGAGTTAATTTAAATTTATTGACAAATTTAAAAAGAATCATTTACTTAAGACTCGGGTGTTAAAATAAAAAAAAAATATATAAATAAAAAATGTCGTCCCAGTGTGATTAACCTTTGTTTATTTATCGTTGTTTAAGTTTTTATAGATTCAAGTCTGGTTAATTTATTCCGGAGTCGCAAATACAGGTGAAGTAGTTACACACTTCGTGTCCAGCTTGTAAACTCCTCCTGACATGCAAAAAAAAAATGTTAATATTGTGCCTCTCATAAAAACAACAAACCCCCCCAATCAGGCGAGCTAAGCTGTGCTTAATGCAAGGCATGTCAAAAAGTTGCTACGAGGGTACAACAAGCGCTTGACGTAGGTTATTCCGGATGTAACCCTATAAGTGTTAAGCGGTTCTAGTAGAACTAAACGTTTCTGAACGCTGGCGTAAATGTCAGTCATGTGCTTGTGCTTTTTTCGGGAAATGACAGAACATAAGCATTTATTAACAATTACTCTACTCTACTTTAGATTGATCGCTGGACCCTGGACAATAATTCTAATTACGTTATTTCGCCAAGTCGTTCAATATATCAATGTCAAGTCGTTCAATATATCAACCATCTTCTAGATCTAAAGTAAAATTTATTTCGAATTAAAATTATGCAATTTTTAGATTAGATACTAAATTATCCAAAATAGTTTTTGGTAATCTGTAAATTATTTAGTAATTAATGGCCTACTTGATAACTTTAATAGGCTTCAAAAGCTTTAATATGGTTCATTTTTCTCTTCTGACATAAATGTTAAAATATTCGCCATAACCCAAAAATATGATATATTCATTCAAAAAGCGCCGGTAGCTTAATGTAGTGTGTCCGAGCGAGGTTGAACTTTTGTGCGAGACATCGATGTTTCAAGTGGAACGAACAAGTAAATTAGTAAATTCCTCTATTTAGAAAATTAAAGTTAAAAGTTCCATAATATTTAATGGTTTTAATAACTTGTATATTAAATACAATTAATAAATCTCATTAATTTCCCATTTTATTTATAAATGTCAATTTTTTCATTCATCTTTCTAATTAATTTCAAATCTACTAGCACGACAAACCTAACCAAAGAGCAAGCAGACTAACAAAATTTATTCTATTTTTTACCATTCGAATAATTTGTCAAACCTTACAGAAACGAACAAAAAAATTATGTTTTTAGAAGGTTTGTCTTTCTTAAAATATCAATTTCATTTTTAATACAGTTAAATGACACAGATATTCAATAAAAACGATTGCCAAAATTAATATAAAACATTTTTAAACTCTCCCCACATGGTGACTTGAACAGCTTTAATCAATCAAGTCATTTTCATGGAATAAATTCAGTGTTAAATGACATTTTTGTCACACCAAACAAAAAAAAAAAATTCTTAAAATATTTTTTTATATTTTAAATTTTTTTAAATTACATATTAAAATATTATTAAAAAACACTTAAAATTTTTTGGAACTGTTAGGTTTTTTCTATATATTATCTAATAAATTATATAAACTTTATAGACGACCGACGACGGAACGTAGACATTTGTTCCGTGTTTTCTTTTTCCGGATTTTATGAATAATAAAATTATATATTTATTATAATAATAATTCATTTAAAATTTCCTTGACCTAGTCGTAATTGATAAAAAAATTAATAAAATTAAAATATGTTTTTGGTTAGAAATAAATCGTTTCATAAAAAAATTAACCATAATATTATTTAAATTAAGAAAAATAAAAAAAAATAATTCAAATTTACATAATATTAAAATCAGTTCAATCACCTGTTAAAATTGATTATAATATTTCGATAAAATTATTAATCATATTTTAATTAAATTTTGTTAATTATATTTTTTTTTTTGATTTAGTTTAACTCACTAAACTAGTTTAAATGAAAAAAAAAAAAATTGTTTTTTTTTTTATGTAAATGTGATTTATGTTAGTTAAAGGCCAACCACCTTTATAAGTTTACACCAACATAAAATTGTAAATATGAATATTAATTCTATTTATTAGATACTATATAATTATTTTTAATTATTGTACTCGAAATATAGAAAATTTATTCAATTTATTTTTACATTTTTATTTAGAATTATCGAAATCTGTTTTTATACTATCACTTTTGGTGAACCTCTGTCAAAGAGACTATATTTAAAAATTATTTTTAATAGTACGTCAGCATCTTTCGAAATCAAATGGATGGATAGATAAAGGTGGAATCTGCGTAAGATTTACATATTCATACCAGAATTTGGGATATAGTGTACCTCTCAAAACCATTCACTGAATCACTCTAAAACAACTGTTCTCTCTGGACCTATTATGCATACCTACCTCGAAGCACCATATTTTAAAATATTGATAACATAAAATTGTGTCTGTTCGCGGTTTTCTAGTAAATCTAGATTTAATTTTAAGTCACTACTATTTTTCAGTAACTATTTCGGTCTTAATGCCACCATATATTACATACATTTCTACCTTTAGATTAGTTTACGGTGTACTAGTTAAATCAGGATACCTATTGTGATATAGCTTGAAGTTTAGAAACCTCTCCCAAGGCCAGTGCTTTCAAAGAAATACAATAAGTTTTTGAATAAGTACGACGACAGTTCCATTAGATCCATAAAGCCGTGTTCAATGTGATGAAGTCTGGCTGGATCGTACCAATTCTGAAAATTCGTACAAAATATATTCCTTGTTTTGACTATACTCTTTATGTAAAGGTTTCTTCGTGTTACAATGTTCAGTATGTTTCCCAGTTATTGTTGGTACTCTAAATCTGCTGATATATATGCGCTCGTGCATTCATTGACCTGATTGATGGTTCTAGGTTTATCACAAGGTATTGTCGAAATCATAAGTCAATTATTTGTTTCATTCTCGGATATGTTACGTTCAACACTTAGAGTCAATAATATCGTATTCTACTGTGTGTCAACTCTTTTATCTACACTTCATTATCAAATTATTTTTGAAATATTCTATATACTAGGCAAATTCCAGGCAATCTTTATTTAGGTTTAGAATTAGGTTTGATCATAGAATATAAAATATTGTGTAAAAATTTTTAAAAATTTTGTTTATAAATGTATGAGTTTATTAAGATTGCTGATGTACGAACAAGAAAATTTAATGCCGAAGATCATTTTATAAATTAAATTTAACCATAGTTATAAAACCATATATCTTACCAGTAAGGTTCTGCTGAGCCTGAAGTATTATTGTGGTTTGTAAGACAATTTCTATTTAGTATTATAATTATGTGAACATAATTGACTAATTAGTTTTTTTTGATCTACAATGACAAATGTTTGAAAATCATCAAATCATAAGGCAGTTAAAATACAATTTTATGTTTTATAATACTTTTTAAAAGTACCATAAATTCCTACTTTGTTCATATGACCTTTTGAAATTACATGCGTAGTTTGTAGTTGCTATGCACTTTACTGGGCCGAAGAAATATTTGGTCAATTAATGTTTTACTTCTTTTCTTTTTAACAACTTTTTTGATTATGACATTACCAATTTTCTTGTTTTGTCATAATATTCGATTTTAGAGTAATTGATCATAATATTCAATTTCTGCTAAACACTTTGATCTCATATTCCATAAACTAATCGACTAAACTTTTAATTATTCAAAAATCTAGAACAAATCCATTCGAAATTTTTTATAAATTTATATAGACAGGTTTTTTTTTATATAAAAAGAACCATTTTAAATATTTAGAGTAATTAATTAAAGTGTATTTTGTTGTTGTATTAATTACAACTACCTATAATATCAAGTTAAAATTTTTGCAAATGTCCAGTACAAGCAACTCCTACTTAAATAACATAAGCTTTATAATCAAAATATTTATATACGAAGCTAGAGGCACAATTAAATAATTTTCATTTAATATTTTTGATTTAATGTTACAATATTAATTTAATTATATATAAAGCTTTAATTAATAATTTCAAATATGTTATTTTTTTTATGTTGATATCCATGCTTAAGAACTGCATTTTCTTAATGATTCGGCGGTCATACATCAAAATAAGTAAAAAGTTTTACTATATTAAAAATTTATACAAATTCCAGTCCAATAATTTTAAAAAACTAAAAATTTTATAAAGATTAAATTAAATTTAATTCTATACGCACTTGTGCGCACATAATAAATTATGTAAAGTCCCACAACATAATGAAAAATTAATCTTAAAAAATAATAATTTTTCCCAGGTGTACCAAAAATTGTTGTAGTACTATGTTCAAAAAAGAAAGATTTTCCCAGATGTAAAGATTTTAAACAATTTACAAAAATAAAAAATTCATTTATGATTTATATATTAAAATACGATTTTTATATTGATTCATATCTTTTTGTCTAAATGTTATAAACTTAACAGAAATACATATAATATTACACAGTACATAATATCTTATGTTGGGTGGATAGCAGTAATATTAATGGTCATACATTCAAATGATATCTCTCAGATTAAGAATGATATACAAGCATATAAACATAAAACATATATTTAACCTTTCACATTATTTCAAATTTATTTAAATAATATTATTAGATAAAAATCATATTATATGAAAATAATAAATATGAAAATATTATAATCTTGATCAAATTAGGTGGTTTTTTTGTAGTGGTCGAATTAATATTATATATAGTAAGATTTTTGCCCTTTCTATATTATTGCAAGCATGAAATTTTTGTGACAAGCATAAAATGTAGTGAATTTTTCATATTTTTAAACATTTTTGTACAATGTTGTTATGTATGTTTAGAGTATGCTTTGTTGCCTGTTTTTTTTTTAGAAAATTATATGTAAATTTGACCCCCTATTGGTCTAATAAACAGATTGTACTAACAAAGCGTTTTTTGGTTAAAATATTTTAAATTATTAACATAATTGTGGGTTTTTTGCTTTGTAACCTGTTACAACTTTTGTGGTGGTTATATTAGACCGAATTAAAATAATTCTTAATTTGATTTTTAATCGGATTTATTTAAATTTTGTATAATAGAAAAGAAAAAAGTGGCTTGTGTCCAGCAAAATGACGACTTGTAGCAGTGTAAAATTGAAATTGCTATGATGTTATAGCATTTATAATCGAAATCAGTATTAGTTAATAGATATTTGGTACGTTTACACATCGGGTATGAAAAATATGTTACTTACTTACTTTATCGGCATAACAAAGGCTCTTCTCCATTGCTTTCTGTCCAACGCAGTTTCTCTCCAACTTCCAGATATGTTCAGCATTCTTACGTCCGATTGAACACCATCCTTCTATCTCAGACATGGTCTACTTCTTCTCCGTGTGCTCTCTGGGTTCGATTCAAAAACTGCATTTGCTACTTATAAATATCTGCTATTAAACTCTAAGAATATTGCAGAATTTAGACACTTAAATGAATATAAAAGAGATAATTACCGTCTATTTTTATGTCTCAAATTCGAATTTTGATATTTTTGTTGAAATTAGTAGTTAAAATATCTTGTACATATTATAAAGTTAACAAATTTTTTAAATAGTTTTGAAATAATGATTAAAACATCAAACATTTCTTGAAATATTTAAATAAATCCCGAAATTTGATGGACTATTTTAAATTTTAACAAAAATTGGTTTTATTTAGCTGCTATAAATGTTGCTCTACATATCAGAATTTAAAATGTTACGGATTATTTTATGACATTAGGAATTTGTATAGATACTTACACTCTTCTAAAGCATTTATTTAACTTTCAAGTAGAATAACTTTCATAAATAATACATCTTTTAAGTTACAGTTGAATAATTCTCGTCGATATTATATTCTAAGATGTAAATTTCAATCTGAAGAACCATCTAATAAACCTTTTATTTAATTCATCCTTATACATTTATTTAGAACTAATAATGATCGAGATGGTAGCAAATTGTTCCTGGGCTTAATTTATTACTACTTAGATCTATTACTAACTTAACATATGCAGAATTTAACAATTTCAATTGAACTATTAAGATTTATTTTAAGATTTTGTATTAATTATGAAAAGTTTTTAATTCTAAAAATATAATTTCAAAAATTTCACTAATTTACATTTTTCTTATTTTGTTTTTCCTAAAACAGGGAACAGCAATTACTAAATATTTTTGAAGTTGTGATATCAACGCTTGAAGGTAAATTAAAAAGAATTGATAATTTAGATAAAGCTGTTGAACATTTAATGAGACGTGTCGAACAATTAGATAATCGTGTTGGTGATAATATCTTAAAAACTGATTCAGTTATATCAAAATTACGAAATTTGGATAATAAAATATCATATGAACCACCCATTGAATTAATTAGTGGCGGTAGTACACGTCAACCACGTACATCAACAAATCTTGACAGTCGATTAGTATCATTAGATCAAAAAGTTACAGATATTGATTCAAAATTAGAAGGTTTAAAAAATCAAATTGATAATAATTTCTTACAAGTTGATGATATTAATGCTGAGGCAAGTGAAAAGAAACCAATTAGCATGAATGTTATTGAAATAACAAAAGCAATGAATGCTGAAGTTATGAATCATATGACAAATGAATTAAGCCAATTACGTAAAACAACTGACAATATTGATAAGAAATTACAATTTCATATAAATATTGTATCGGATAATGTTGGACGTATGTTAAAAATGGTTGATGATATTCATGATGCTGTTCTTGATAATCAAGAACAATTTCATAATTTAAATGCAACAACAACATCAGCACCAACATTAATTAAATCTAGTAAAATTGATGCATTAGTTAAACAAATTAAACCGATTATGTCTGTATCTGAGAAAATGGATGAAGTATGGGATGTTGTTGTTGGTACAAAAAGTAGTGTTGATGATTTATTACCAAAATCTGATGAGCTATTAACACAAAATCAGAGACAAGAACGAGCAATTGGTCAAATACATCGTGATTTGAAAACAAAAACAAATTTAATTATTACGAATTTAGATATGGTTGAGAAACGTTTAAAAAAACAAGAAGATGATGTATCAATATTAGCACAACGACCAGTACCAGCTGAATTATTATTGGATCCAACAATTGATAGATTAGTGGAATATGATTCAAATAGGTAAATTATAATTTAATTAAAAAATTTATATTATAATAATATATTCAATAATTCGGTGCCGTGTGATATGGCCATTATGTCATAACGTCATAATGGCTTTATGACTCACTTAAGTGAGTGTAAAGTGTGGGCTACATGTAGTTTCTATCGGTTCAGTTGCGATTCGTTCAGTAAAGTTCAAATTTGATATCTTCATATATTTTGTATAGGAAATCGAGTGAATGGACACATAGGTCGAATCGGAACGAATCGAATCGAAAGACTTTTGAGTGATTGGAATTTTGCGAATTCAAACTGAAGGAAATCTCAATAGGAATTTAAAAGTTTGAAAAAAAAAATGTAATTTAATCGGTTGCAATCGATAGCTATGTGTTCATAGTCTACGTAACCAGTCGAATGGAATCTAATCGAAACTGAACTGAACTGATAGAAACTTTGTAGCCCAGCCATTAAAGCCATAAGTATTTGCCATTTTTACTAATATTGCTTTAATAGGAGTTATAAAGCTATCAATACAATGAGTCCTAAAGCTATATGGCGTTATGACCCATTCGAGTGAGTCTTAAAGCCATATTAGTAAAAATGCTGAATATGGATTTAAGACTCACTTTAATGGGTTATAACAGCATTATGGCGTATTGACATTATGGCCTCATGAAACGGCATCAATAACTCATTAATGGTTTATTGATTTTGAATATATTTGATTGATATTTTTAGTGTTTAATAATGATTTATCTATCAATATTTTGTGATTAATTATTTGTTTAATATGGGAATAATTATAATTATTTGTTTAATATGAAATTGGGTTAAATATTTGATTTGTTTGTAATCAATTAGTCGGTGGTAAATTTTTGATATATTGAAATTATAAAACAAACTTTAAATTTAGATCAGAAATAAATATAAGAAAATGTATAAATTTTATTAAAGAAATTAATATTAGACAAAAAATATGGTAAAATAATTTATTTATGGTAACCACATAATTATTTATGGCAACCTTATAAAGAATTCCTTACCAAAAATTTCTTTTATATATATTTAGATATTCAGTAGTTGAAGATTTTACAGAACCATTACCTACAACAACACCATCATCAAATTCAATACCACTATCATCTTCATCATCACCAATATACTCACCATCATCAAGTGGTACAACTACAACAACTGGTATACCAAATCCAGCAATTAATATTATACAAAATACAACAACTACAAAACCATTATCACGAAAAGGTGGAATAATATTTCCAAGTGTTAAAAATAAACCATCGGTACAAATAAATACAACATTTTCAACGGACGCATTAACAATCAAAGATGTTAAGGTAAGCAATCTAATAATTTAACAAATTATAATTATTTATGTAATTTATATAGAGACAGATTTGTTATAAAATTTTCATTTATTGTTTCCCACTCAAAATTCGTACATGCATTGCAACATAGTGAATGTCCTAAAAATATCAAAATCATTTCAAAGATTATGATCTGCTGCAACTAAACAGATATTTAATAATAAATGCGACTCAATGGTAAAAATAATTTTCAATTCAAAGTACAAAGCGTACGCGTCTGTATAGAGATTATGAATTAAAAGATATGAAATTTTATGTATATTATAAATAATGTTTACTGATATCTATAAGATACAATTTTCCAATTATTTGATCGTTTATCGTACTAATAAATTAAATCGTTTATTATAAGTTATATAGTTTGGTAACAACAGCAACAAAAAAAAAAACTTATCACGTTCATAAATTCACAGCATGATCATCGATTTTTATTGAACTAACGAACCTATAATTTTTATATTAATGTTATTTTAAGTATATTAACTTTCAACTGAATTTGTATAGGACAATTTTTAAAATATTTGTTATTTCAATCAAAATATGCAATTTAATTTCGTTTAGTCAGTCTATTTAGTTGAGATATATCGCAAATAAATTGAAAAATTAAAATTTTCGTTGGTACTATTGCTTAATTTGACTACAATTAGGGGTAAACATTTTCACAATTTTGAGAATTAACAACAAAACTATTTTTTTCTTGTTTACTAAATTTGTTGTTTTCTCAATTAGAAATTAAAAGTAAATGAAGTAGCATCAAGCCGGAAAAAAATATTTCGTTCATTATAAAACGTGGAATGTATCGACCATTCCGAAAACTGCTGAATGTATACAACACTCATTTCAAATCAAAATTTGTTGGGAATCGTTTAGACAAAAAAAAAACCCTCTTTCAAACCAATGGACCAATCCATTCGAGTATGGTACAGATCTTAATGAAAATTTATAATTTATTATATGAAATATTCATTCCTGAACTTAGTAATTTCTAGACTGATCATAATAACAAACTGACTGAATTATATCTCATTATCTGTTGAAGAAGTTGTAAAAGTGAAGAAGTATGAATGTATTAAAAAACTATATTGAATTTGAGAATTAACAATAATTGACAATTATTTGTTACTAGATATAGAATTTTTGAAATTTGACCATTTCAGTCATAATGGCAAAATTAGTGCTATCAAAATTTTATCCACATAAAATTGTAATTATTTTACAATTCTTCGTAAATTTAAAAAATTCTTTTCAAATTATATTAAAAATGGAAATTATATGATATTAAATATTTATCTCGTAGAGATCAATCTCGAATGTAAGCGTTACCTTACCTTAAAATTCAGAAGGAATCTTCAAAACATTAGATTGGAAAAAGCCAAATATTCTTCAATGTGACCTGACATTGTGACCTAAATGTTACCAACGCCGATACATGCATTGATTTCCATGTTGTAGTTTGAAATTACGCGACAAAGTTGTAAACCGATTTTAACATTGTAGATTAACCTTAATTTGGAAAATTATTGACTTCAAACAATTATGTTTATTGAAGGTATGAAGGTATGAAAGCGATACCTGATAATAAAAGAGACAGTTCTTAGATCTTACATATGTCAACCAAAATTTCCATCTCAGTTATTTTCAATATTTCAACTTTAAAAACTGTTTCGTTAAATGCACTTGAGAACATTCACTTTCTACAAACTTTATTTAAATTTTTATAAAACGAAACTCAGTGCACTTAACTCATTCCAAGCAAAGCTGCATTTTTCAATAATTTTATGAGAAGATAAGATATTCAATTTTATTAGTTATACTTAAGAGTCTATAGACAAAATTTCTTTTGATGAAAACCCAATAGCTATTAATAATTTATAATATAGAAAAATTATTGCTCGTATACATTTTTATGGTCCAGGAAGCCATCAAAGAAATAATGGACTCTAAATAGAGTAATTTTATTATTTTGTTTTCATATATATTATAAAAATCTATGTTAATTTGATTGAGATTTTTCGCAAAAAGGTTAATAAAAATTATGATTTATATTGTGTTCAAGTGTAAATTTTAATGATATTTCTAATTATATGGATGGTTTATGGTTGGCTATTTCGCAACATTGAAACAAAATTAAATAAAAATTTCTTTTAAATTGATTGAAATAGATGGAAATTAGTTATTTTTAAATTTTAAATTATATGTGGGTATTTTATTTATTAATAACGAAAAATATACAATTCATTTTTGAAATGAATAGCAACAAAATTTATGTAATTGAATTGTGAAAAAGCATTTTTTTATGAAATAATTTCATAATAAAATCCATTATTAAATTTTGTAATATTTAAAAAAATAATATTAACTAATTAATTATAAGAAATTAATTAAAATTATTTCTATTAATTTTAATTAATTAATTTTAGATAATTTTAATCAATAGATTTTTGAAATAAATTAATGACTTTTAAATGCAATATGGAATCCAGTCCAGATTGACAATCATACTAATAAAAAAATTGTTATACAGTTTTTAAATGGATTAAATTATTTTTATAGAACAGTAACAGTGTGACATTTATATTGGTTATAGTTTATAACAGGGTGTTTCAATACATTTTCAAAATAGGTCGAATATATAAAAATATTGACTTATTGCATATATAATTGCACTGAATAACTGAGACGAATATGACAGTTGTTATACAATTAGGATACAAATACAATAAATTACTCAGTAGCTCTCCTTTAATTGTTTGAAACAAAAATACATAAAAAAATCACTTGTCTTTTCCTACATTCATGTAAAAACTTAATATAAATAATACTAAAAGTTCAAATTCAAACCTTTAAGATTCAAAAATAAAACGCTCTGTATAAACTATAAAAAATTATGATAATATAACAACTTTTCAAATTATGTTTCTTAAAAAAATAAGTGTAATAAATTGTATATTTTTGTGTACTTGTAACTCTGAATGTCCATTCGACTAATTAATATATTACATATACTATCAATCTTAAACCCCATTCAAATAAGTGGCTAGCAACAATGTTGCCATATATCAAAACAAACAAAAAAAAAGTCCATTCAGCTCAACAACAAAAAATACATAAATATTTCTCACGACATGATCGTAATTAATTATCTTCCAAATTACATTCAGTTTTTATCTACAAATGCTTAGACATGATCATTAAAAAATGTCTTGCCAGTCAAAGAGAGGTTACCCTACATTCAGCAGACACCCATAAATTATTGCTGTTGAAGGCGGACGGTTTATTAGCCAAAAAAAAAAACATTATTTACTTAAAGTTGATTTTTTTTGTTGAAACTGTGTCCATCTGGTTATATATACAATTTTTTTTTGCTTTTGCTGTTATTTATTCGGTGGCATTGTAAGATTTTTATCAAATGTCATTTGATTTTCTTTCTTTTTATATTATACTAGTGACATTTACACAATTCATTAACATTATTACTGAAATTTTGGAAATAATTAAAACGAAATGGACTTTTTAAAATATTTTAGGTTTAAATTACAAATAAAAAAAATATTTGTTAATGTCAAAAAATCAATATTAAAACATCGGAATTTTTTTGTATTTAAGAGAGAAAAGTGTAACTGAATTTTCTTTCTGAACATAACTTTTCAATTCACTGTTTTTTCAAAAAAATATCTTTTCAAAACTTCATTTCAAATTTTTATCAGCCAGAATCAAAAAACCAAATTGAAAAATGGTAACCTAAAAATGTGAACCTTAATTTTATATTAAATTAAATTCGATAAGATGTCAGTACAAATGCCACACATAAACTGCGTTTTTGAAACTGTTTTTTGTTTTAAATGAACTGATTTAATGAACTGTTTTTTTCTTCTTCTTAACAATTTTACAATTATTCTCTGGAATACTGGAATTCAAATGTTATTTAATTCGTGAACAATATAAATATATCCAGAATTTTATTTATACAATTAGTTCTTACTTTAACTCCGTACTTAACACTTTCATAGTTTAACAAATATAACAGATAATTTTTATTCTTTAACAATTTATTGGAGCTAAACTGTTGCCATGTTACAATCGCTGTTGTCAGGAAAAAAACCAGAAAAATCACCGGAACCAGGATTTCCAGCAGAAATTTTTCAACAAATTTCAAAAAATAATTCTACCAAAAATGTTATAATTTCACCATTATCTATACAAATCTGTATAGCAATGGGATATTTTGGTGCTGATGGTAAAACAGCTGAAGAAATAAGTACTGGCCTTCATCTTAATTCAAATAATAGAGAAGAAATTGCTTCTAAATTCGAAAAATTATCAAATTCAGCTAAAGGATTAATTAAAATAGCTAATAAAATATATGCCAATAAATTGTATGAAATTAAATCCGAATTTAATAAAGTCAGTGAAAAAGCATTTAATTCAGAAGCCGAAATATTAGATTTTTCAAAATCAACTGAAGCAATTAAAACGATTAATGATTGGGTGGAAAATAATACAAATAATAAAATTCAAAATCTTTTATTACCTAAATCAGTTGATGAAGATACAAAAATGATTCTAGTAAATGCAATTTATTTTAAAGGTGAATGGGAGAAGCCATTTTCATCTGATGCAACATTTCCGTCTGAATTTTGGACTAGTGAATCAAAAAAAGCATCTGTTAGTATGATGAGTAATTCAGATCCATATAAATATGGTAATTTCAATGAATTAGATGCAACTGCCATTGAAATGCCATATAAAAATTCTGATCTATCAATGATGATTATTTTACCAAACGAACGTACTGGCCTTAGTGATTTATTATCAAAAATTAAAACTGAAAATTTCTTGGAATTAGCCAATAAACTGGAAACTCATCGAGTTAATGTTATTTTACCGAAATTTAAAATTGAATTTGATATTCATTTAAAGGATGTTTTAAAATCAATGGGAATGAATTTAATGTTTTCAGATGAAGCTAATTTCAGTAAATTACTTAAATCAGATATTCCAGTTAAAATTTCCGAAGTCTATCACAAAGCATTTATTGATGTTAATGAAGCTGGTTCTGAAGCTGCTGCAGCTACATTTATGAAAATGGTGACGATGTCACTAAATGCAAATGTAAAATGTTTCAGAGCAGATCATCCATTTATTTATTTAATTAAGGATAAAAATTCTGTTTATTTTGTGGGACAAGTTGTTAAATTTTAATTTTTATTAATTTGTTTAATAATTTCCAGTGATTAAACATTTTTTTTTTTATTAAAACTTATATAAAATACTAAATGTTAAATTATGTTTTGAAATGTTTAATAATTTTAATTTATTTATATTTTTAAGTACTTTAATATTCTGGTTTTTAATAAATTCTAATTTTTATAAAATAAGTATTCATTTTATTTAACAATAAATAAAATGATTCGAATTTAAGATCAATTTAAAACCGCAAAAAAAAGGGAATGTTGGCTACTTTTTGCTTAAATTATATTTTTTTTCCTATTAAATTCGGAAAGTAAAAAATTTACAGGGAAGATATAGAAAGTAATAATTAGCGCATTAATATTACAGATAATTTTAATTTATTTCCCCTTGTTTGTTTGGGGCTATTGCTCGATTCGAATGAGATTTTGAGCTGGTGAGTCCAAATAAAGATCTCAGGATCTTAAAATTAAGAAATTAATATTTACTTTTATTTGAGATGGGTGAAATTTTTGTAGGCTTAAGGTTGCATGTCAATATTTAAAGGTTCAAATATTATAAGTTATATTTAAGACAAATTTGGTCGTGCTCTGTGGAATATATTAAAGGGAGTACGGTGAATATTAAATAATTTGTCGCCTTTCTAATAGACTGTATCATTGAGGCAATTAAATTAAACATAAATTTATATGAATTTACGAACTGGGTGAATTTAGAAATTTAATGGAAATTTCAATTTCAAAATGAAATCAATATTAATAACAATTTATTTTCTTTTAGTGCTCATTCGATAGCCAAACAATTATCGGTTTTAAGATATTCCGAAATTATAAATTAAAAATTGTTAATATAAATTTTCTTGAAAATAAATCTAAACTAAATTAATTTATAGTAATATCAAAAAAGTCATCATTTAAATAGTACAAAAAGAACTCGAATTTGTTTAGTAAACTGTTTTTAGTGAACTGTTACCTGTTTCAGTGAACTGTTTTTTTTTTTCTTCTTAACAATTTTACAATTATTCTCTGGAATACTGGAATATAAAATGTTATTTGATTCGAATATTTAATTCGTGAATAATATAAATATATCCAGAAGTTTTTTTATACAATTAGTTCTAACTTTAACTCCGTGTACTTAACACTTCTATAGTTAAAATAACAGATAATTTTTATTCTTTAACAATTTATTAGAGCTAAACTGTTGCCATGTTACAATCGCTATTGGAAGGGAAAAAACCAGAAAAATCTCCGGAATCAGGATTTACAACAGAAATTTATCAACAAATTTCAAAAAATAATCCTAATAAAAATGTTATAATATCGCCATTATCTATACAAATCTGTATAGCAATGGGTTATTTTGGTGCTGATGGTAAAACGGCTGAAGAAATAAGTACTGGCCTTCATCTTAATTCAAATAATAGAGAAGAAATTGCTTCTAAATTCGAAAAATTATCAAATTCAGCTAAAGGATTAATAAAAATAGCTAATAAAATATATGCAAACAATTTGTTTGAAATTAAGCCCGAATTTAATAAAATTACTGAAAAAGCATTTAATTCAGAAGCCGAAATATTAGATTTTTCAAAATCAACTGAAGCAATTAAAACAATTAATGATTGGGTGGAAAATAACACAAATAATAAAATTCAAAATCTTTTATTACCTAAATCAGTTAATGATGATACAAAAATGATTTTAGTAAATGCAATTTATTTTAAAGGTGAATGGGAGAAGCCATTTTCATCTGATGCAACATACCAGTGTGAATTTTGGACTAGTGAATCAAAAAAAGCTTCTGTTAGTATGATGAGTAATTCGGATCCATATAAATATGGTAACTTTACTAAATTAGATGCAACAGCTATTGAAATGCCATATAAAAATTCTGATCTATCAATGATGATTATTTTGCCAAATGAACGTACTGGCCTTAGTGATTTATTATCAAAAATTAAAAGTGAAAATTTTTTCGAATTATCCAATAAAATGGAAACTCATCGAGTTAATGTTATTTTACCGAAATTTAAAATTGAATTTGATATTCATTTAAAGGATGTTTTAAAATCAATGGGAATGAATTTAATGTTTTCAGATGAAGCTAATTTCAGTAAATTATTTAAATCCGATATTCCAGTTAAAGTTTCCGAAATTTATCACAAAGCATTTATTGATGTTAATGAAGCTGGTTCTGAAGCTGCTGCAGTTACATTTATGAAATTTAATACAAAGTCACTAAATACGATTGTAAAAAGTTTTATAGTCGATCATCCATTTATTTATTTAATTAAGGATAAAAATTCAGTTTATTTTGTTGGACAAGTTGTTAAATTTTAAAGTTTATTAGAATTTATTTTATTATTTAAAATTGAAAATTTTTGTAAATATTTATTAAATTTTATTTATTTATATTTTTACATTATTTCCTTTAATATGCTGCTAATTAATAAATTGTACACTTTTTATAAAAATTATTAGTTTGCTTTTTAATTTGAATTGCCTTCTTCCAAAAAGGGTCAAAATATATTCTTTTGTAATTAGTTTTAGCAGTTAATACACATCCATTACCATTGTGAAGCTGTAGTTCGAAAAAGTCATCATCTTTGTAAGTGATTTGTAAGTCCTTACGAAATTGGGAGTCTGGCCATTAAGAAAACTCTGACTATTTGTTTGTCCTCTTAGTAAAATATAAATTTATGTAAATGAAATGTTAGTACGCCTTTTATCTCCGTCCCAATCGATATGTTACGAGACAGTATATATGGTTGAATTATCACATTACAAAACTAGATTGTTTACATAAGTAAAATCCATCACAATAAATTATTAAATATGTAAACCAACTAATTTTAGATCTATAATTATATTCGTTATTAATGAATTACATTAAAAATAAATCAAAAATTTTGTCATAATTATTAACATAAATTTCATTATGCTTCATAGCTTCGATAACTTTAAAGATATACAAATTTAGTTAGAAAGTCAATTTGTGCACTGGTCATAACATAAAAAATATTAGAGCATGTCCTCCATAATACTAGCTCTAAATCTACTCTGGCAAATTCTTAACTCAAGTAAAATTTTAACTGAAAAGTTATATAATTTTTCATATATATAAAATGAAAATTGGTTAGAAAAATGCAAAAAAAAAATTACTTTGAAAATTCAATTTCAATATTTCATATAAAGTCCAAACATTTTTTTTTTTATATAAAATTTATCGAAAATAATTTACTTAATTGGCAATTACACAAAATTTTATCATATTATTTAATTGATATTAGGCTTAATTAATACAAATTACTATAATTACTAACTATTTTACCATGTCACAATTTATATATGTATTAATAAATAGATTTTAATTATGGAAATGTTGAGGCCGCCGTTTTTCATTTTCAGTTAAAGTTTTGTGGGATTGTTTGTATAGCCCTGGTCTGTTTAATATTTTTCGTTGTTGTTTTTTATTTTGAGATATTGTAAATTGTTGAATTTTCTTGTGACAATAATGTCTTAACCAGAATTTTCGTAATTGTTATACAATGAAATATGTAGTTAAAAATTATATTTTAAAATATAGCCTAGAAATTATGAATAAGAAATAAATATTTAAAAATTATACATATAACATAAAATTAATGTGTTAAAGTATTATATGTAATAAGATAATTGTTATAATTTATGTATATCATGTTAATGACAAGGCAATTACTATTTATATGTAAAAAAGAAAAAATCATTTATATAAGGAAGTGTCGAAATTATGTAAAATTTTCATAGTTTTTATAAATATTTAAAAGTAAAGTTCATTAATTGTTTGTAGGTTGATTTGAATGAAATTTTGTAATTTTTAAATATTTTTGAAATGGTATGACATGTTTAAAATTTGTGATATTAACAAATTCTGTTCTTGTAATGGTTTATGTAATTAAGTGAAATTTAACATACATTTTCTTTGGTATAAAGTTTTGTGGAAATATATTAATGTCATTGATGGTAGTTTATAATTCCGACTAGCAAAGACTTGAAAATTGTGTACGTACGAAGTGATTTCCATTACATTTAGGAAACAATTAGTAGATTTAACTGAATATTTTCATTAATATATTATCGACGCTTAGTTTAGTGTTTCTCTTTTCAAATACTACAAATTACTTAAAAATTTATATTAAAATCAAAATTGAATAGTTAAACTTTGAGCTGTGACATTATAGTTTAAAGATTTTTTTGGTCTTCCATATAATTTTATACAAACTAATATTAAAAAATTGCTGTCAAAATTAAATTCCATTACTGAACTTTTGCTTTCCAGCACTGCGACCTAGAGAGATCTATTCTGCCTAACATTTTAATAGTTGGTCAGTCGATATATTCTCAGGTTTCTGTAGAAGTGCAGAGTTTTCGTGACGGCCAGTACCTCCCAATTTAGTTAGGACTTAATAGAGTTCTTAGGTCAGTGAAAGCTTAATTTAGCGGAATTCCGATTATTTTGTTTGTGAATTTTCAAATTCTAAATAATTTGTCTCTAAATTAAATATTATCTTCGATTTTCTCTTCAGTAAACTTTGTAGCCCAAATTGAAGAAATTTGTTGTTTCAAGAGCGTTTTTACTTTTTCTTAAAAATAGAATTCCTTTAATAAATGACCTATATAAAAATGACCTAATGACCTAATTTTAAAAAAATAATTACAAATATTAAAATGTATATTTAATTTGATCGAATCTGAAATGAAATTTATTACACGCAACTTACAAGTAATTGATAAAATCAATAATGTTAAATTACTTTCAAAAAAAAATAATAATGAAATTAAACGTAAATAATATTTTCTTTTATTCAATATTGAACTATAATTTAATCCAGATCAGAAATAATTATAAAATTAATAAATTTTAAAGATTTCAATCTTAAAATAAAGAAAGGTTTTAATTTAAAAAACTGAAAAATGGAAAGGCCAAATAAATTTCTTGGCTATTAAGACATGTTCACTCAGTCAAGAATTTGTATTTTTTCTGGAGTAGTATTAAAAATATAAATAATAAATTTAAAGTTTGTTGAAAGTTTAAAAAGAATTACTGAGATATTAAATTACTTAATAACGAATTGTTGAAAATACAATAAGAATGAACGTAAACGTATGAGCTTGTTGTAACTGTTATACTGTTATTGTTATACTGTTATTGTTATACTGATACTTTTATACTGATACTTTTATACTATTACACCTATATTGTAACTGTTATACTGATGCTTCTGATACTTTTATACTGTTACTGTTATACTGTAACTGTTATATTATTCCGTTTATACTATTACTGGTATACTAACTAGTACTGTTATTCTTATACTGTAACTGTTATACTGGTACGTTCCTGTTCCTGTTATACTATAACTGTTACTGTTATAACCAAAACTATGTTCAAATCAGAGTTGTGAAATAATGCAGAAAAATATAATGCAGTATCATTATCGAGTAATTCAAATATTAAATGCATTACTTGTTTACAAATAATTTGTATACTAACAATTTTCAAGTATACAAAATACCTTATAACAACACAGTAATGCATTATTTTAACTGCATTAAAAGTAACGCATTATTTTATTGAATTCCAATATTTCTCAACTTTGTTTAATTACTTTGAAATATTTTTCGAATTATTCTGTACTTCAATGAAGGACTTTGAAGTACCAACACAATCTTTATAGTAATTCAATGAAGTATTGTTAATTATACTTTTGTAATTAACTACTTTATACGGTTATAAAAAAAGAACATAATTTGTTCGGCTGGTGTTAAATTCAAATTATTTTATATATGATGAAGATTGCGGTACTGAAGTGAGGAATGGTGGTAATCATAATATAAATAATATTCAAAACATATTTTAAAGTAATTATAATTTTTGAGAAATACTGAAATGCAGTTAAAATAATGCATTATACTGTAAGTATTATACAATATACTTGAAATTTTTTAGCACTGTACTGCACTAAGTAATTCAAATGAAGTGACTATGGTACTAGAGTAATAATGTTTAATTATATTACCAAAATTCAAGACTTAACAATTAAACACTTTGAACTGTAATCGTCTAACACGATGTAGTAAACAAACATCGTTCTCTTAATGACCTGACAAATTACAAAATGAATTTGTTCATTTTATCAATTCTCTTAATCAATTCCAAAAATTCATTATTATTATTCATAAAATTCAATAACATTTACAAGAAAACATTTTAATTTTTTTTTTTTAAATTGATTATTTTTCGTTGTATATAATTGAAAAAAAAAATAACACCATAATAATAAAATTATTAAAATCATCACCCTTAGGTGAAAATTTCAATACATATTATATTTATTTAATAATACACTTTAAAAGTAATAAATCGATTATTCCACGACGGATAGAAAGTGTAAAAATCATATTCATCACAACAGGTGAACAATTTTTAATTCAACAGAGAAATACACAAAAAAATAATAAAGATTTATTATTGAAATTGCTAGCTATAGCATAATATTTAGAGCAGGGAAGTATCGAATTTTTGTTGATATGAACATACGATTCCTTATACAGACAGAAATGTTAAACACACAGTTAAAGTATGCGCAAGAAAGTAATGACCATATACCAAAAAAAAAATAGTTTTATGCTGGTCAGAAAACAGCTGTGAAAATTATGTAAAAAGTATATATAAAAATGGATGGAGATAAAAAATACAATATTAACATTATAATTAAAGTAATTCATTCAAATTAATGAATTATATATTAAATAACTATTAAATGAACAATGACCAACACGTCATTGGCAATGGTTTGTTGTTGACTCTCAAGTTTCATTGAAATATGGCCGATTTAAACGAAATGAAATTATGCCAATCCCTAACTAGTTTAGGGGCCTGTCTGAACATGATGTTATTAGTCTTCTTACGAATTTCATGTTGAAATTTTATTTTAACATTCTATTTATGATATGATTATTTCCATAAAATAGCTTTATTTTGTATGTATGTGTGTTTGTTTGATATTGTTCACTCCACTTCGCAGCATAGGGCCTCACTGATAGAGGTTTCGTGACTTTTAATACTTGATACACTCAATATTTTTCAGCAAATAGTCTGAAACGTTGTCTTAAAATCACAATTCACAATTACATAAATTACAAATTTATTATTGCTGATATACTTACAGTATTTAAAGCTAATTCAACTTAGAGCGACCTGAATATCTAGTAGTTCTATAGTTAAACCCGGGATGCTAAATCAATACAACATTATATACTTCCACTACACATACACAAAACACACATATAAGTATCCACAAATATTACTTAATCACCGTGACCACATTCTTATTCCATTATTATAGCTTACTTCATTATAATGATCACAAAAAAGTCTTTATTTTAAACTTGACTTGTATTTATATTTCCTCCAGTTACTCAAGCATTTCAAATGAAACTTTTAATCTTTATTCTACAGCTTATACAGTTTCCAACAAACCCCTTGCATCCCTATATATCAATTTTCCGATTTAAATTACATCATTTTATAATTAAACAAGCGAATAAACAAAAAAAATATATTACATCAAAGAAATTGGTGGCGACAATTTTGTATCAGTCCAACTTTTGATGATTACCCACGATAGTAAAGAGCGTCATTAAACCGGTCAAAATTTATTGTTGTAATCAATTTGAAATTTATTGGTTCATCGGAAAAAAAAAAATAAAATACTTTTATAATCGTACTCGTTATTACAGGCTCATATCAATCATTTTTCAACCCAAAATAAAACAAAAATTTAAAATTAAATATTCGATCTCATTTCTGTTTCGGAGGTCGTAAAATGGAAATATTATCATATAAGAGTTTTCTTCCTTCTTTGGAGCTGGTGTGTTACAACCAAAAAAAAATTATATTTACTTTTTTCCAGAATTCAGACTTTTTACATAATAATATATAATATATTTTTGTAGTTACCGGTTTTTACAAAAAATATTGGTAACCAGGGTATAAAGGTTTCGTATTGAAATGAAAGTGAAATATATAAAAAGGTAAAAACTCCAGATCAGTAAACAGGTTGTAAATATAATAATAATATGAAATTTATTAATATTTACAATATTTATGGAAATTTGGAGCATAATCCTTTATTAATATACGTATTTGTAAAAAAATTAAAAAAACCAGACATTTTATATTTACCACAATTTATTGACCATCAACCATCATCAATGATGATGACATAATTCTTAAAGATATTTTCGTATTTTTTTGAATTTATAATTTAATATTTAATTTTTTTTTTGGTTACGAATTGAATTTATATTAAGAACGTAGAAATGTCGTAGAATTTTTATTACTATTTAGGCTGTCTAAGAATGGCTTTATTTAATAGATGTCATAAACGAACTAAGAATAAGTCATAAATATTTCAAAGTTTTTGTTGTCAGAATAATAATTAATATATGATTTTAATAAGAATTATAACCTCTAAGAATAAAGATGTCCTTGTTCAAGGTCAAAAAACAATTTTATCGTTATATCAAACATTTTAAATTTTATACAAATGTTGCTGGACAAAATTTTAATGAAGAATTTGTTTGAATTATGGTGAATATAAATTTGAATAATTGATGAATAATTTAATGTTCAAATAATTAAAAAAGTTTCGATTATTTCATAATTTTTATATTAATTAAGTATATTAAAATTTTAAATTGCGATCGTTAAGGCACGTGACCTGAAAGTTCTTCAGTTTATAGTTAGTTAAAAATCGTTAAATGTTAATTATTTTATAGTAGCATATCAGAATTTAAATTATAAATCATAAATTTATGACCGAATGATTCAGAATGATACTTCAACGCAAGAAGTTACACAGCTATTAACTTTTACAGTATTTTAATATATTGAATCTTAGCCAACCCTTGATTTACACGGTAGATTAGTTCCCCAGAAGTACCGATTTAAATCGTTCAAATCGAAACCGTGCAATTAGAATTCACATCTTATATTGATATCGTATTAAACTGAAAAAAACAGTGTGATTTTTCCTCATTTCTTCAGTCGTGTTAAAGCGAGTACCTTGCAAAATAAAAGTTAAGAAATTTAAGAAATACGCGTCCCCATTTAGAGTGTTAAGTTAAATTTCCACAAAATTCTGATAGTCTACAAATAATTTTTTTTTTACATATTTATACAATTTTCAATTTGTTAAAATTAACCTTGTAAAAGTCTATTAATTACGTTCTGCAAATATCAAATTAGCAATGACACTACTTTTAAAAATTAGTTCCATCCAGCTCACATTACAGTATCATAACAAAAAAAACCTTGAACCTTTCTTACATCTTTAAACAAACCCTTAAAAACCGCATTCATTCTCTAATATTTAATTACTATATACAAACAATTAGTGGTAATCCCTCAAAGCACAACTTAAGGTTTATATTACCAAAATATAAAACAACAATTTTTAATTGTAACGATCATGAACTCAATTTGTATCATCTCTTTTGCGTCTATATTATTATTGTTAACCATATTTGAAAAACACTATAGAAATTATTGTAAAAGTTACAGAATCAAAGACGCGTATCGGTCAAGGAGAAACTTTACTTATTTGAGGAAACTCAATTACACTTAAAAATTTCAGATTTATACACAAGCTAGTATGATAGAATTAACATATTTTTTTTTTTTCTGAACTATATTCAGAGCTGTTGAACTTCAATTATTTTGGTATCATATTTGAAATAAGATCAAAAATAATAATTTAAATGTAATTATGCCAAACATAATTATTCACTACCTCCTTAAAAGGAAACGTATAGAGAAACAATACTTACAAAAATAAATTGAACCTGTCAGATTTGATGACTTTTAATGATGTTTTTGTGAATTGGACCGAAAATTTAAGTCACTTGTGGGTATTCAAAATTTTACCAAAAAAAAAAAGTCGTACGTTTTAAAAAATTGTGAAATGTTTAAGTTTTTTTTGTAAATTTAATAATTGGAGTAGATTTATTATCAAAATAGAATATAATTAAATTCAGTGGTAACTAACGCATTATTAATTAATTCAATTAATTATTAAAAATTTTAAAATGTTGATTATTTTTAAAAAAAATGTCCGCATTAATTATTTGTAGACTATGCATTGGAAAGTTTGAACGATTTAAAACACAGAGGGTTAGAAAATTCCAAAATTGACACTATATTCGGCACGTAATTTATGTAGTGTTGTTAATGTCACTTTACACTGGATAATGTCAAAGAACTGAAAGCACTCAAATAAACCCAATTAATATTAAAACTATTGCGCTGTATTTTAGCTTTGTGACCTTTATTATGAAAAAGATATTTTCTTTGATCGAATTCAACAAATTTAAAATTTATTTTCATCGCGGTATGGTTTACAAGGTGAGAAGAAGAAGAAATTCGTTAGGTATAATTTCATAATTATATACTTTTTTAATTGGATTTTAATTTGAATGTTAAGTTCATATATCATCATTAGGTGATCACTGGAGTTTACCATAACTAAACAAACAAAGATTTCATTAATTCATAATTTAACTATAATTTATTTATAAGTGAACACATTTTTCTTAGGGTGGTCTAAAAAAAAATTAAACTAGTTCAAGTACAATAAAAATAATTTTCTTTTTTAATGTATAATTATGGATTTTGTAATGTTGTGTCAGTTTTTTTCAAAGAGTTTATTTACATAATGATTTTATATGTCAATAATAATAAAATATTATTCAATTTTCATGGATTGAATTGGAAGAATGATTTAGAAAATTATTATTATTTTAAAAGTTTGTAGCTTGTAGGTTTTTTTTAAACCTACTTGTTGAATTAAAATTATTAAATTTATATTAATTTTAAAAATTTCAACTTTTCCAAAATCTTATACGATTTTGAAAATTCATATATTTTCGTTGTTTTCGTGAATTTTTAATATTTCTCTTGTGGGTTATAAAATTTTTGATTTTATTTTCCATAATTTGTATTTAATTAGTATATAAAGACTTTCAATATTAAAATACTTTTCTTAAGGTCATGATTTGTAATTTGGTATTGCTGTGGGATATGATGTTGTTGATGAACCAATTTTATGGTCCAATTAATTTAATATTGTGTTGATAGGAATTTAATAAAATTGTATTTTAAAATTATGAAAAATGATTTAATAAAATTGGTCCAAGAGAGAATGCCATTGTGTTTAGTATTAAATCTACTATTTTCTGTAACCTGTAGAATTAAGAAATTAGGACGGTATTAGTTCTACAAAATAAATTGTATTATTTGTACTATTCTAATCACAATTTTGGATATTACATAGCTAATAATTAAGGTAAAGCACCCACAGATCTTTGTGGTGTTTCGAGTTAACTTGTCTAAAAAGCATGAGAAATGGGAACGAATTCTGAGATTCGGTGGTAATAATATGCGCAGCTCAATTAACCGATGTTATTATTGAATTAAAGGATTTATCAATAAATTCAGTATACTCCATATAATTGGAATATATTTCAATAATTTTTAAGTATGAAAAGTTGAAGTACTTATTAGTTAATTGTTTTCAAAAAGAATAATTTCATCCATTTTATATCAAATTAATTACAATTTTCATACTAAAATCAACAGAAATCGATGTGTGAAATGTGAAGAAAATGGAAATATTACTTTCACTATTGACATTTTTGTTAATTTACTATAACTAATTCAATTAAGTTATCAAAAATTTTGTAAAAATTCAGTATTTTGTTGTAAAATCAATAATAAATGTTATATTAGAAATCGTAATCTTAAATTTTCTCAATCTTAGACCTTTAGAATTTCGTTAATCTACTGTTAAAAAAATGAATTCCAACACCAACCCACAAAAATTAAATTTAATAATGATTTGACCATAAAAACCAGACATAAAATACAAATTATTGAGACCATAAAAATAGTTTAAAGAATTTAAAAAACATTATATTTGAACAATTTTAAATCGTTTCTTTTTATGGTATTTTAATTATGTAATATCAACAAATTATATTAAATAAATACTTAAATTGTTTAAATAAAACCTAAATTATGGTTTCCAAAAAATGCTAAAAAAAACCTACAAAGAAACTATAAATTCCAAATTTCAATTGAAAATAAAATCGATTATAGTTTTTAAAATATAATAATAATAAAATTTAATTTTCGCATATTAAAATCCTTTCAAAAATGACCCAGAAAATAAAAATCGATTTTTTTATTTTTTTGTTATACATAATATCAAAAAGTTCAATTTTAAATCGAATTTGATTAGTTTTTTTGTCATAATAAAAAAAAACCAATTTGATTTTCATCAAATCTTCAAATTTATGAATTGAACTTTAAATTTATATTTTTATTTTTGTTTTATGTTTTTTGAAATTTTTTGAAACTCTCGAAAAAATGTGCACGATTATCATCAATAAAAGAATCGATAAAAAAAAAATTAAATTAAATTAAATGACGATTTTTGAAATTTGCAGTTGAAGTGGCTCATAAAGTAATAATTACCGTATTTGGTGGAACGAACTATAAATTTTATGATACTTTTATGATATAAGATTTATTTTTTCTTCAGTTTTATGGTGTAAACCTGTAAACTAAAGGTTTAATGTCGATGGCGTTGGTGTTGTTTACTATTTTACATTATTATTATTGCGATATGTGAAGAAGGAACAAATTTAATTGCCATCACTGTAAACAAACTGTTTTGATTACTGTGTGATTGATAATAAATTAAAAATAATCGTGACAAAGGTTAAAGTTTTTAATTTATACTCCTGTGTTGCCAAACTTAATTACTGTGCAGACATAAATTAAGTCGATTATTTTTTATTGTATATAAAATATCGTAATGTAAAGTATAAGTAATACGTAAAGCAGAGTTAACTCAATTTTAAATGAGTACCAGTAATAAAATTTGCAATATGTAATTGTGATTTTAAAACAGGAAAAAATTGTAACTAATAAAAGTCATTAATTAAATGTTTCTTCACTATAAAGAAACTTATGTTTCGGAATCGATATAAAATTAATAGGTCCAAATTATACTAAAATGTTTGCGGATTTAATGCCATACGAAAAAGAAAGATTGAGAAAAGTTTATAGCTTCGTAATGGATTGATTTATAGCAATAGTATTTAAATAGTGTTTAATATTGTAATTTAATTACTGCAGTTATTAAATTACTTAAAATGTTAGATCTATTCAATTGAATATCCTTTAATTTCTTAGTGGTACGCTAAATACTGACAATATACAGTGATTAATATAGTAAAAATTTAGCATAACTAAATTTCTTATTTTATTCAGTCTAGCATTAATATTTCCTCAATTAAATTAACAAAAAAAAAACTCTATTTTGACACCAATAACTCTTAAACAAAATTGCGACAATAAACTTTGAATGAAAATCAATTAATTTGTGAATCTCTTATTTAATAAAATTCGGTGTCAGCAACCATTAAACATTACACAATTATTGAAGGTTTCTTAGTCTACCATAATAACTCATACTTCTTGTAAAAAAAAAAAAACCAATAAAAAATTACAATTTATTATTTAAAATCTCAGTCAAAACAATAATTTTAATTTTTATATTTAATTTCAGGGTTTCTCGTGTGTTGATCTTTTGAATGCTGGTATGAGACAATCTGGAGTATTCTATTTACAAATCCGTGGTACAACATATTGGTTCCTAAAAGTATTTTGTGAACAAGAAATTGCTGATGGCGGTTGGACAGTAAGAATTTATCAAAATTATTTATTAAATTTATTAATGAAAAATCACATAAAAAAAATTTACAAACTATAAAAATTATTAATAATTTTTTATTATAACAATTTTTCTTCTTTTTTTTTTATAATTATTTTAAAATTTATTTATTATAAAGATGTTAAAAATAATATTTGTTAAATCGAATATTTTATAATTAACATTTATGAAAACTGGTTTTATTTTTAGGCTAATTTTTATTATTGAAATTAACCATTTTGTGTGTCAATAAGATTTATAAATAATATAATTTCATAATTACAAAAAATTCGAAGAAATATTCAATTAAATGATTTTTTTTTAGGTAATTCAAAGACGTGATGATGTTGGTGAACCACGAGAGAATTTTAATCGTGATTGGTCTGATTATAAAAATGGTTTTGGTGATCCAGCTAAAGAATTTTGGTTAGGCAATGAAAATATTTATATGCTAACAAATAATGAAGATTATGCATTACGTGTTGAATTAGAAGATTTTGAAGGAACAAAAAGGTAAAAATTAATTAATATTTAAAATAAATAGAAATTTATAAATAATTTATTATTTTTTAGATATGCACAATATTCACATTTTAAAATACATTCAGAAGCAGATTATTATAAATTAGAAATTGATGGTTATGAAGGTACAGCTGGTGATTCATTAAATGATCCATGGTATGGTTCAAATAATAGTCCATTTTCAACATATAATCGAGATAATGATAGAAGTTCTTTGAATTGCGCTAGTATGTTAAAGGTATGTAATTTACTACAGTTAAAAATCAATATAATTACAAAATAATTTAATTAATTTTATTTATAAATTTGGAGACAATTTAATATAACTTCTTTTAAATGCTATACGTACTAACAAAATATTCAAAATTTCAATGTTGAAGTTATTCAAAAAAAATTATATGTAAAAATCAAAAGTGTTAAGACACAAACTTGATTTTCTTATATATATTAACATTATTTACTTATAAAATTTTAATTTATATTAACAGGGCGGCTGGTGGTGGAAGTCATGTGGTCGCGGATTAAATGGTCTTTATTTACATGATCCACAAGATTTAACAGCACGACAAGGTATTGTTTGGTTCCGTTGGAGGGGATGGGATTATACATTAAAAAAAGCAACAATGATGATCAGACCTCGTGGACCACAACCAGTTAATACAGTGACGGGATCATAAATACAAAATTTTAAATATTTTTCTATTAAATTATATTAAAATCCAAAATATTTTATATAGAAAATCAAAAAAAAAAAACAGAAATTTAGAAATTTTCTCTCTAAGACAAAACAAAAAAAAAAAAATATTTAAATTAATATTAAAATCATAAATATTTTCTCTCTATATTCCATAAAATCATTTATTTCATTTTTGTTAAAAAAAAATTAAAATCATTCTGTTTTTAAATAAATAAATAATTAAAATATTCAAATTTTCAATTAAAAAAACTATTGGAAAAATATTGCACGGCCGGATAAATAGCAATAATTAAACGTTTTTCAAAAACAAAATTTATAATAAAATCTATTTAAAATTGTTTTAAAACATTTTATTATAATATTTTTTTAATTATTATTTTATCATTTTTATTTTTTTTTTTTCGTATTTTTTCATTATTTTTATCATTTGAATCATTATAAATTATTTTAAATGCGCGCACATAAAAACAAACAAACAAAATCATTTAAATAAAATATAAAAATCAATATAATCATAAAACATTTCGTTATTATTTTGTACAAAAAAAATAAAAATAAATATAAATTATACTATAAATTAATTACATAAAAATGAATATTATTTGGTTATAAAAATGTTAAAAATTAATATAAATTCAAATTAGTTTTCTTTATAAAAAAAATTAAACTAAAAAGTAAATTTCAGTCGCCTTTTCATACTTACGACGTGTAAAGCCAGCGATTTTGGAAATAAAATTATTAAATTCGATCATTTATGTCAGACATTAAAATGTTAATGACAAAAATTTCAATTTTTCTGATTGGTTAAAATTCTATAGCGCTCAATCCTGTCGATCAGGCTCCATGACAAAGCGACTGAAAAATCATCCTTAAATAGTATTAAAATTTAAAAAAATAAATAAATAATTTTTGAATTGCACAATATTTTTAAATATACAAAAAACAGATAAAAAACAAATAAAATTGGTACAATTTAGAGTAATAAAATATAAAAAATTTAATATTAATATCAGAGATATTAAATATTATAAAAAAAATTGTTTTAATTAAATTATTATCAATGAATATTCAAAAAATAAAAAAAAAAATAAAGTAATTAAATGAATATTAAAAATCAAAGAAAATAATTTAATAAAAAAAACAAGAAAAAAGAAAATTTCTCTTTCATGATAGGAAAATTCTGTAAATATCGTTTTTATAATACATAAAATGTACAGTGTTTTTTTTTTATTATTATTATTATTTTATAAATAGAAAATAATTTTTAAATAAATAAGATATTTTTGTAGTAAAAAAAATATATATTATTATATAAAAAATAAAAAAAATTGTTATTTTTATTTTTATCATACTTTGACTGATCCGATCCATCATAGCTACGGAAACACACTAATTGATTAATTTGAAAATTATCTCGGATGAATCACATCACATATTTATATTCCAGAAACAACCAGTTAACTAGTTTCTAAATATTTCAACTTTATTGATTCATTTCTACACTCTGGTACGCTGTTCAACGTAACGATAATTTGAGAATGCAAATATATTCATGATAATTATTGATGATGACAAGTTAAATATATGTGAAAATCACACATCAACTATGGAACTCGAAACCAAACAGTAAACCAAATATAATAAATATAATTCGACAACTAAACTGCACATAGCTTAATTTGCTTTGAACCCAACTCCATAATTTTCAAGAGCAACATCTAAATTTGATTATAAATATGGGTAACAATTACTGTAAGGTGGTAGATTAAGAGCATTTAACATATGAAATATAATTCGAGAATTTTATCATGCATACACTTAAGCTACCGACCAAAAAAACACGCGTACACAGATGAATGTCCTCTGCGCGCTATTTTTCCTAGAACTGCTTATACAATTTTAATAGAATTTTGCACACAGGGCTATATATTTTAACACATTCGTCACTCTTTTTTTTTCATTAGTAGTAGAAAGTCATAAATAAAAACTATATTATGTCTCAAATATAGGTGACATAAGTCCTGAAAACATTCTAAGTCATTTATAATATGTAACGAGTTTTGAGTAGAATTGGAGCCAAAAAATCACGATATAGGAGAGTCATATGTATATAAAAAGTACAAAAAAAAAATACTATCAAAAACTGAGTTTCAAGGGAAATTACAATGTGACGTAATTACCACAACAATGTGACGTAATTACCACAAACAATTATTCGAAAATAAAATTTATTACATATTTTCTACATTAATTACATAATTGTATGTAATTTATGTAGAAAACACTGGATAATAGTGTTGATAATAATTTGTCCCACTTTTCTTTCATAATTTGTCAACAATTTGAATAGACTGTTTGCGTTCTAACCGCGTAAAAAGTCTCGCCGTTGAGAAAGTCTGTGCAGTTGCCATTTAAGGTTTAGAATGTCAAACAAAAATTCAAATATATATCGAAATATATGAAAGATGTTAAACTCGCGGTACCGCTCGTATTGTTGTAAATTCGACTTTACAGCGGGGGCACTACTAGCCCCAATCACTGCAGCTATACTGCTTATTGTGATTACGTACGTTTCTCTACGTGATTACGTACAGAATCGTTTTCACCTTTTAAATTGATTGCAGTTTTCAAATGCCAAATTGACAAATATAATATTTTTGAAATACATAATTTGTTAATATGGGATTTCTAGAAGAATTTTTAATATCCTAAAATTTTTATATTTAATGCTATAGTTACATAGTTTTTGTGTAATATATATTTTAAACGATATATTGCTGTTTGGGATATCTGAAATTTCTTACCACCGGTGGCGCTGCATGGTAAATAAAGCATTTTGTGCGTGTGTGGTAGGTAAAAGAATGTCACCATATCTTGTGATCTGACAAACTGACATATGTGACATATCGCAATTCACCACTCCAAACACGTGTGTTTACAAATATTTGACAGTTAAAATATTTTGCCATAAGTTTAACAAAAATAATTAATTTTTATAAACTTATTTATTGTAAATTTTCACATAAAATGTCTGAAGAAGTATTGAGTGATGGTTATGACGAACTCCAAGATATAATAAACGAACAATCCGTGACAGAAGTAAATGATAATGTAACAACCGCAGACACAAATAACTTGACTATCAAAAAACCGAAACAATGGATAAAAACTGAAGAAGAAATACGTTTAGAAAAACTTTTATTTGGTGACAGAGAAGGTTTCATCAAAAACCTTGAATTACAAACTGGTAAACTGAAAAAGGAAACATCATCAGACACAGATGAATCAAATGTAACTAGTAAAAAACGTAAAGCAGCTTGGAATGATTCAGATGATGAAGATACTAACGTTGGCGATGTTATTAATGAAAACCGACATACCGGTTCATTAGCCCATTTAAATAAAAATAAAACATATAAAGAATATTTAACAAATAAATTTGAAAGAATCATAGCACCACCAAAATGGGCCCAATTGGATCGTCAAGTTGATGGTGATGATTCTGATGATGAAGAAATTCTTCATACTGTCGGCCATTTAGTGAAATCAACAAAACAATCATTACCACACAATACATTAGATTTTAAAAGACTTAAAGATTTAAATCGTGCTACTTATGCTGAAGGTTCAATAACAAGTATACAATTTCATCCAACATCAACAGTATCTTTAATTGCTGGCAACTCAGGAATTGCAAGTATTTATTCTATTGATGGTAAAAAGAATGAAAAACTTCATAATGTACAATTTAAGAATTTTCCAATTCATTGTGCACGGATTTTACCAAACGGCACAGAAGCAATAATTGGTAGTAATAAAAATTATTTTTATTCATATGATTTAATGCAAGCTGAAGAAATCAGATATTTTTTACCTAAAACAATGACAAAATTGAGTAAATTTGAAGTATCACCATGTGGTAAATATTTTGCTGTTGTCGGACGTTTTGGTGAAATTCATTTAATGGATTTAAATTCTAAAGAATTACTGCATACATATAAACAAGAAAATCCATGCTGTGATTTGAAATTCACAAATGATTCCAAGAAATTATTAACTCATTCGAAAAGTTCAGAAATTTGTATATTTGATTTGCGTAAAGAACGTATTGAACATACGTTCATTGATGATGGTTGTATTATTGGTAAAACTTTAGATATTAGTCCAAATAATCGAATGTTAGCAACTGGTAGTAATGAAGGTGTTTGTAATATATATAATTATGATGATATATATCAAAGCCAAATACCAAAACCACAAAAAATTGTTTATAATTTAACAACATCATTAAGTACTACGAAATTTAATCATTCTAGTGAATTACTAGCAATTTGTTCAGAAACTATTCCCAGTGCTGTAAAATTACTACATTTTCCATCGGGCACAATTTATTCAAATTTTCCGGGATTTCAGGCAAATGTTGGTAAAGTTAGGGTTGTGGAATTTTCACCAAATAGTGGATTTATGGCAATGGGAAATTTAAAAAAAGAAGTACCATTGTTTAGAATAAAACATTTTAAAAATTATTAATTTGTTAAATTTATGTAAGAAATAAAAAAATTATTAATTATAAATCGGTATTTTTTTAAAAAAATTAGTTTTGTAAATATATAATCGTATTCCATAAAAAAATATCTGGTTAACACTTTCTATTATTCCAGAAGATATGAGGAACTAACAATTTGGTTGTTGAGTAAAGACAAATACAAAAATTTGAGAAGAACAAAATTATTGATATTAGAAATTCTTGCTAAGCAATAACCAAGCCATCCTAAAGTGCTATTTCTATTTTGTTTTGGTAATCTGACCCAAAAATATATTTATTATATTGTATTGCGACAGTTGAAACCACAAATTTGTTTGATAACGAAGTATTGAGATAATAATATATTTTATTTTAAATTAAATTGTAATGTTATGCCTTTTGACGGCATTATATTAACTTTTACCTTAATCCACTGTTTGTTTTTTGAGAACGGAATTAAGAATTTAATATATGATTCTTAATGCTAATTAATTAGGTAACCAAATCATAAATGATATATAAATTTCGAAATGCAATTATAAATATATATTAAATTTTAAATACCAAAAATATATATAATTAATATAATTTAATGGAATAAACTAGAAGATCCTACCTTTAATATTCTATGTCCGCAGTAGTTTTTGAAATTTCTAATCTAATTATAAATCACATTTTTTTATTATATTAGAGTTTATATATTATAAAATATAAAATAAACTTTTTAATTAAAAATTATTATTTTAACACCACGTTTAAAATATTTATTTATTCACAATCGCATAAATACACTTAAATACACTAAAATAATTAAAAAAATATACTTTTTAATTTTTACAGCATTTAAACTCAATTATATTTTATTTTATTTTCTTAAATTTAATATTATATTATTTAATTCAATAACTTCTTAAAAGCTTGAATCATAATTTGGCGGTTATAACACTGACCCAAGCGAAATTTATGTTATATTGGCGGGAATATGAAATGGAAATCGAAAAAATATTACAAATAACTATTTTTTATATGTATTAACTTTATTTTAAGCTTTTTTGAAATTATCTAAATCTCGGAACCCGTATTTCAAATGAATTGCACTATATAAAATAACTGTCGCTCGGTATAAAAAAATTCAATTAATTTTTAACCGAAAAATATTAACTTTTTCCTATTCGCGCTGTCAATATTTTACACTAAATATGGACTGACTACCCAATAGGAATAGGAATGACATTTTATATTATATACTCAAAGGCGAAATTAATTAATCATCAACATTTTTGCCTCTGACTAAGTGACAAAGAAACGACATCCTCTCAGAGCACATCCTCTGCCAACTGCCATTGCGATGCACTCGCAAGGTCGCAAGAAGCAGACTACTTATCTTAGTAATCATATAGTTACTCTCGCCGTTCGTGCCACGCGGCAACAAAGTTGAAATGTTAGAAAATATATGGATGTAGGCAAACTCGCCGCAGTCATGCCGCACTTCCGCGACAAAGTTTGTTCAATTTCAACTTTTTGCCGAGATGCCGGATTGAAATGTCACTTTGTCTTAAAAAAATAGACACTAAAATTTAATCGATTTCTTCTAATTGCAGAATTTTTAATAAATAATATAAAAAAAATTTCAAAACAATATTTTTGTAAATACATTAATGTAAAAATATAACTCATGCCGCTTTGAGTGTGCCTACCATTAGCGGCACCAACGGCATTTGATTTTCAACGCGGCGCGACTAGTGCGGCAAAGCTGCGAGACTAACTGCTGGGTCAAATTCTTAGGTTTCTGTAAATTTATTAAATGGTAAGACGGATAGGGATAATAAACACACAATAGATCAGTGCTGTTCCTCTTTAAAAGAAATAAAAAATTGTATATTTTCATATGACATAATAAAATTGTCAGGGCCCAAATAACGGTAAATTATTTTTGAAGAATTTAGATTTCAGAATTTACAAGCATGGAATTAATTGTGAAAGTTTTGTGACGGACTTGGAAGTATATTGAAGGATGGAATAAATAGATTTCGATCAATTGAACGGAGTTCCAAAAAGAAATTCCGAATTATAATTATATAAAAAAATTCGTAATGTCTTAAAAGTTCAGAAATTTTAACATAGAACTGTTAGTATACTACTGTTTCTAAAAATCACTTAGTAATTAGTCACGTACTTAGTAACGAGTAATGCGCTCCCTAACAGATTTATCAATAATTTTTTTAAAAGTATAATTCAAATAAAAATATTATACAAATCGGGAAATGGAAACCTAAGATATATTATTGGAAAGTATATGCAGAATGCTTCATTGGAATTTTGAAAAAATAGTTGGACCTGTAGAACATTATTATAATTTCACCGATTCCTTTATACTCAAGCAAAGATTATACAGGGTGCCCGCGCTATGCGTGCATTAATTTCGGGAGGTGATTGGGCATGACGAAAAACGAAAAAAATCATTCTACAGGGGGCCTCTACAATGTACCGAGATACACGGTGATTAATTTTTATTAAATATTTTTTTATAGTTTTACATAAATGGCAAAATTTTGCAAACTGTTTAATCAAGATTCTTAATTTTTTTTTTTGACAGGTAATTGTCGTAGCTTTATTTTGATGTATCATTTGATCATAGCTACAGCTTTCAAACCTTCAGCTTTTTAAAAGAGAATAAAATCTAAATTAAAAAAAAATATTATATTCTGAAAATATTTTTTCAGAATTTTGATTTTACTAAAAAAAAATGAAAACTTAATATGATCAAATGATACATCAAAATAAAGCTTCGACAATTACTTGTAGAATAAAAAAAAATTAAGAATCTTGATTAAATAGTTTGCAAAATTTTTCCAGTTATGTAAAACTAAAAAAAAAAAAATTAATAAAAATTAATCACCCTGTATCTCGGTAACGGTGCATTTTAGAGGCCGCCTGTAGAACGATTTTTTTCGTTTTTCCTCATGCCCAATCACCCCCCGAAATTAATGCACAAGTAGCGCGGGCACCCTGTATTACTATAAGGCCATATCTCCGAGGAACGGCACCGACAAAAATTTGTTCAATGTGTTTCTATTGTTCCAATTGCACATTCCTATCTCAATTTGTTTAGAAATTTCATTTTAAATTCAGCTACATACTTGAAACTTGGACAATGAAAAGATTTTTTAAAAATAAATGGGATTTTAATATTTCAGATTTTTGATTTGGTTCTCACCGCTCGGAGATATGGCTTTTCAAACATAAAAACCATTTGCGTACCTACATTTCTGATGATTGTACAATGGTTAAGTATTATATTTTGGAGGAGTTATAGATTTTGAGCAAATAGTTGGAGCTGTAGAACATTATTTTTAATTATTACTCCAACGCTCGCCTTTATCCATATTCAAAGATAGCAAATCAAAAATATTTTATAGTAAAGTACCATTTAGTCTTTTCACTGTCCAAACTTACGCTTCGTAACTAAATCCCTGTTATAAAAACATTTCATCCAATTCAGTAATGCGTCGGCTATTTCGATTTTAGAGTGTGATGGCCAACCTTACTAAAACTTGTATATATGGCATCAATTTGGTGGCCTTTTTTGATTCCACAAAGCACTCCGAGACCAGGACCGCTAAGTTGGTGGTTGTTCCGTCCCTTTCTAAAACTGTGTTTCTGTTCTTTAAAGATTGGTTTTATAAAAGTGGTAATTTGATCACATATAATTTTCTCGAAAAGTTTAAGTATTGAGGAAGGTTAGGCACTAATCTCTACTAATATTTAATCAGGTACTTAATATTTTTTTTTTTTACAATTTTTGGTACATTTATATCAATGATCGGAAATAAAGTATTTTAGAAATGTGTAGAATTAGATCATCGATATTATTGATTTAATGGTTTGTCCATTTATATTGAAGACCATTACTTTTATCTAAAAAAAGTTCTGTCAGATAAATAAAAAAACTAATATAAAAATTGTGCTATTCAAAAATTTAGATAATTTCGTTTTGCTTAATGGATATTTTAAGCTCATTTCATTTCATTCTCAAAATCTCAGTCTTCTTCCTATTGGGTAGTCCAATTTTAGCGTAATGAAATGACAGCGCGAAAAAATTTTCTTATTCGCCATAGGAAAGTTAATATTTTTCGGTTAAAAATTAATTGAATTTTCTTAAACCGAGCGACAGTTATCTTATATAGTGCAATTCATTTGAAATACGGGTTCCGAGATTTAGATAATTTCAAAAAAGCTTAAAATAAAGTTAATACATATAAAAAATAGTTATTTGTAATATTTTTTCGATTTCCATTTCATATTCCCGCCAATATAACATAAATTTCGCTTGGGTCAGTGTTTTAACCGCCAAATTATGATTCAAGCTTTTAAGAAGTTATTGAATTAAATAATATAATATTAAATTTAAGAAAATAAAATAAAATATAATTGAGTTTAAATGCTGTAAAAATTAAAAAGTATATTTTTTTAATTATTTTAGTGTATTTAAGTGTATTTATGCGATTGTGAATAAATAAATATTTTAAACGTGGTGTTAAAATAATAATATTTAATTAAAAAGTTTATTTTATATTTTGTAATATATAAACTCTAATATAATATAAAAATGTGATTTATAATTAGATTAGATATTTCAAAAACTACTGCGGACATAGAATATTAAAGGTAGGATCTTCTAGTTTATTCCATTATATTATATTAATTATATATATTTTTGGTATTTAAAATTTAATATATATTTATAATTGCATTTCGAAATTTATATATCATTTATGATTTGGTTACCTAATTAATTAGCATTAAGAATCATATATTAAATTGTTAATTCGGTTCGGTTCTCTAAAAACATACAGTGGACTAAGGTAAAAGTTAATATAATGCCGTCAAAAGGCATAACATTACAATTTAATTTAAAATAAAATATATTATTATTTCAATACTTCTTTATCAAACAAATTTGTGGTTTTAACTGTCGTGATCTGGAAAGATTTTAGGTATCCAAAGTTACTTTTTCCTGACAAATTTATTGATATAATCCCGTAAATAGTGCAACGACTGGAAAACTTTCCGGGAAATCCAAAAACTGATAAGTGGCATGATTCAGTTCAGATAATATTTACCTTGTGCACTTCATATCTTCTCCCCCTACTCATACAAAGAGCTGGTTTAGTTAAAGTTTCAAGTAACTTAATATTCTATGTAAATATTATTTATTTATACAATTAACTACAAACAAAAATTTAAATAAATTTAATTATTATTTAGATATATATATAACAATTTTATATAACACTTTTATCTTCCATATTATATTAATATTATTTAAATAAATTAAGTAATTATTAATTTGTTATTGTCTATAAACTTAAATGTTTCTTGTAAATAAAATAATTTCCTATTTTTTTTATTTATTTTCATCAACCTTGTTTCGTAGTTTTTTCTCTACTAGATGTCGTTTTAAAATTACTATCAAGTTCATCTTCATGTAATTCATCATGTACAGCAAATTTTTCTTTTCGTTCCTGTTGACGAACTAAATCATAATAAAATCCTTTTCTAATCATAAGATCACCATGTTTTCCCATCTATTTAAAATAATAATAATAATTTATTATTAAGTATGATAATTAAAATCAACAAATAATTAGCAAATTCACCTCTACAACTTTTCCTTGATCTAATACAACAATTAAATCAGCATCTCTAATTGTTGACAATCTATGAGCAATAACAAGTGTTGTTCGGTTCATTGAAGCTACATCTAAAGCTTTTTGTACAACTGATTCACTTGAAGCATCCAAAGCACTTGTTGCTTCATCTAATATTAATATTGTTGGTTGTTTAATTAAAGCCCGAGCAATTGCAATACGTTGACGTTGTCCACCACTTAATTGTGCACCACGTTCACCAACATTTGTATTATATGAATTTGGTAATGCTGATACAAAATCATGTGATTGTGATAATTTTGCTGCATCAATTACCTAAAATTAATAAAATAAAATTTTACATTTAATTATTTTTTTTTAAATTTTAATTGTACCTCTTCTTCTGTAGCTTTTGGTCGACTATATCGAATATTTTCTAATACTGATGTTGCAAATAATATTGGTTGTTGTTCAATAAAACCAATTACTTCTGATCTTAACCAATTTGGTGATATGTATTTTAAATTATAACCGTCTAATTTAATTGAACCATCGGTTGGTTCATAAAAACGTTCCAATAATGCTGCTATTGTTGATTTACCAGAACCACTTGCACCAACTAAAGCTACCGTTTCACCAGGTTTTAATGTTAAATTAAAATCTTTTAGGATAATTTGATCTGGTCTTGTTGGATATGAAAATGATACATTTTCAAAACGTATTTCACCTTTAAGATTATCTGGTGGAATTGTATAACCTTGTAATAAATCAACTTTTGGCTGGATTGAAAGATACTAAAAAAATGAGATACAATATAAAATATTATTTTATAAGTGAATTTAACAAATTGTAAAATTTATTATTATATACTTCAAAAATTCTTGTTCCTGCTGTCATTCCTCTAATCATTGTACCTAATAAAACTGATCCTTGTGCCAATGATCTTTGTACTCCTTGTGATGCAACTAAAAATGCCATTAATTGACCTGGTGTTAGACTATCTGTTGACATTAAATGACCTCCCAAAAATAATGTTGTTAAAACTAAACTAAAAATTTAATTACAAAAAATTATTAATTATTATTATTAATAAATATAAATTTTCTCACCTATTTAAAAAGAAATTTGTTAAACCCTGAAATATTGCTATACCATAACCAAGTTGTTGTGCAACATCAGCAGCATAATTCGTTTCTATGGCAAATAATTCGCATTCACGAAATTCACATGCAGAAGATCGAACCGTTCGAATATTTGATATAGCCTCTTCACAAACAGCTGTGGCACGTTCAGACTATAAATAAAATTGAAAAATCAAGACTTTTACATAATCCAAATTTTTGAAATTATATTAATATTTACCTGAATTTGTGATTTTTTACTTAAATCTCTTAATGATCTACCTAAATATGTCATAAATGTAACAATTGCAGGTACAGCTGCTAATGCTATACCAGCCATATGAGGTGATATCATAAATAATGATATTGCGCCACCAATTAATTGGGCAAAACTTTTTAAACCTTGTGATACAAATTGTTTAAATGATGATTTAAAATCATGGATATCAGTTGTTAAACGATTTACCAATTCACCAGTACGATTTTCATCAAAAAATTGTAAATCTTGTATTAGAATTTGTTTAAATAAATCCTGACGCAATTTTGTTGCCATTTTTTCACCAATTCTACTTAATAATAATATATAAAAAAATGTAAATCCAGATTGTAATATATATATGCCTAATAAATTAGCAGCTGGTCCGCGTACATCACGTAGGAATGTATTTGAATGTGGATCTTTAACAAATGTATTGGCATATTTAGCTAATGTATTTATTAAATCACCCAGTAAATTTGGTATTTTGATATTAAAATATGCAACAGCTAAAGCTGCCTGAAATGAAAAATAGTGAATTAAGATTTTAAATATTTTTAACAAATTTTAAATTTTATACTAACTGCAATGGCAGCAATAAATTCCCAAATGTATGGCTCTAAATAAATCCAAAATTTCTTCCAATTAAATTTAATTTCATTACTGGAAATTGTTGTCGGGAAAACACCTTAATAAATGATATTTTCTTAAAATTTTATTATTTTGAATAATGTAATTTTTTGTTTAAATTCAAAATTACCATTTAAACGATTGCCAGCATCACAATTAGCAAACCATAATTTACTTTTTGTTGCTAATAAACCAATTGATATTCCACATCCAGCAAATATGAAATTTTTGGTTTTTATGGAAATCTCATTATTGTTTGGTGATTTTTTTGTTATTGGATTTTTATTAATTAAAAAATCTTTTTTTAATTTTAATTTATTTGTTAATTCTCTGGCATTTGATGTAAAATTATTATTATATCGAGTACTATTGTAAAGGGTGCTGTAAAACATTACAAAATTAATAAAAAGAATATAATGTAAACAAATTGAATTTATTTATGGACTTTGGATATTAATTTAAAAATTTTGTATATGGGCTCTTTATTCAATAACTTATAATGATGACATAATATTCTTTTATTATTTATTATGATTAATCTAAACCAAGGTTTTATAAATTTGTAGATTATTATAATTTATATTTTTACTTACTTTTGTATATTTGTTTTACCACAATTTGAAATTAAAAGCCGTAACATTTTATTTTATTTAATATAATTATTAATTTCATAAAATGTTAGCAATAAAATATTACAATCTAAATTTACAAGGTTTTCTTCTAATACCAAATTTTATTTTGACAGAAATCAGCTGTGATAGGAAATTTGCGCGTAAAGTGATTTTTGTGGTTTTATGAATGAAATTTTGACAGAGGATAAATTTTCGCATAAAATCAGAATGCCGAAATTGGAATTGGCCATTCCATTTTTGAAAGTTTTGCTAATGAAATGAATTGAATGGAATGGAATAGATGGTATGGATTGAAAAGTTTTTGTTTGAATATTTTTGGTGAATTTGAGAAAACTAATTTTTTGGAATTGGAACTATGGTGGAAATAACTAAATTTAAGTTTTGTATGGACTAGAAAGCTAGAAATAGGTGAAAATAAAATTTCTGTTTTTACACAATTATTGAAATTGAAATTTAACGAACTACATTTATAAGGAAATAAACATTTTATGTAAGTAAATTAATATTTTAAATTATGTTAATAATTTAAGAATCTTACATAGAATAATTGACATTTCAAATATAATCGGTTTTTCATCACTCATCACTTTCGGAACTTCGGAGATGTTTTTGTCCCATTTTTTTTAAATAGGCCTCATGAAACAGGAAGATCCTAATAATTCTTTATGAGTTTCTAACTGCATTATTGACAATTTTACAATTAAGAGTAGTCTCGAAACTAGTTTTCTCCAGTTTCTATATTTTTACAAAACAGTCACAGCTGTACAATTTTTCAGAATAATCTTCTAGTCTAGTCGTTGTTCAAAGCTAATTTAGAATTACATTTAAACCGATTACATTTAAAAGGAAAGAACAGAATTCGTAGAGCGTAGGTTACTGAACATGATATATGAATGATCTAGTTTCTAGTAATTGTAAGAAATTTTCCAAATGAATTTATAAGATCAAAATCAAGTTCACACTTTTATTCAATTACCATTACGATGAAACTTTACCAATATATTTTTATAGTCATTATTTAAGATAATTGTTTCTATTAATTTTAATCACTAAAAATACTTCTGCAATAGTCAGTATACTATGAATTGGCGGCATTCACATTCATTTATTTTGCTTTGTCTCTTCTAAAATCCTTGCAGAAGAGTTATTTTTTATCAGTTTTTTGAATTTCTATATAAAATATTAATACATTATTAATTGAAGCCATTATAAATATGGAATTTGGACTTTTTGGAATCGACAACATTTATATTTTTACAAATATTGCCAATGGTAATGAGTCCACAAGAAATTATATTTTGAAAACAGCTCTTTATAATTAGTTTTAAACATATTTCTTCCATAAAAGTCCAACTGAAATTCAACATTATTTAAATTATTATTAACGACATTGACATTTTATTTTAACATTATAATTCCAAATAAAAACCATAATTAACGAAATATTTTTAAAAGTCATATTATTTTTAATAACTTTTTAATAAAACATTTAAAAAGTACATAATGAAACGATGTTTAAATAGTAGTACCACAAAAATAGAGCATACAATTTTTAAATTAATATTATATGAACACCAAATTATGCTCCTTTTTGTGTAATTGTAAAAAACATTTTCTTTTTCTCTGTTTGATATTTCAAAAATAATATAAAAACTAATATAAAAATATTATAATAAAATGTGTGGTTCTTTATAAACTAAATGTATCTAAACATTTATTTATATACTTTTCCAGCATATAAAAGTCATTTAGTCAAACTAATTCTCTAATATCTGTTCTTATAAAAAGAATCTCTGTGAATTTTATAAAGAAAAGGATTTTAATTTTTTTTTTTCATTTCCTTTTCCTAAAAATTTTGTACATATTTGAAGGCAACTAAATATTTCCATTTCAATTCTTTTTTTTTTTTTAAAAAAAATAAAAAATTTTATGTTAAGAGGAAACATAAGAAGAAAAACACACACTAGGTCACAATAACAAATTGAAAAAATAGAGTTTGAACCAAAAAAAAACTCGACACATTTTTATCCTTTGAACACACACTATTCATCTATAAAATATCCTTTATATTCCTGGATTTCGTTGAATGTCAACAAAAAAAAAACCATGTTTATGTGATGCTCAAAGTACTGAATATGAAAAAAGAAATTATATTGGGGGAATATTAAGTGTTTGTTAGTAAATATCTAAATAATAATTTAAATAAAATTAAAATATTTTGAACAAAATAATATATAAGCTTTCGGTCTCTGAGGATTTAAAGCGTCAGTGGATAAGGATAACTTGTTCTGTCGAACCTCGAGAATTCATCGAATTAAGAAAAACCTGGAAAATCAAACTTGAAAGTCTATCAACTTCAAATATTACTGAAAATGGAAATGCCGATATCTGGCACCAACATGTTTTTTATCGGAGCTGACCCTTTCTGTCGAACCTAGAGAATTTATCTAATAGAAAAAAATCAGAGAATGGGAAAATAAAACTTGGAAGTATATCAACTTCAATGGTATATGCAGCAGGGGGAACAGCATTTTATAGAATTGTCAAATAAGAGATTAAAGACTTATTTGCACTTATCAAATTTGAGCTTTGTGTTGATACTGGTCTTTTTACATACAATTATTGAGATATCATCTGAACAAAATTGAAAAAACTGATATTGATGACTGGTCGATTCTTATCGGATGAGTAAAAAACTATGGAAAATATTCTTAACGAAGTCATAGACCGGAAAATGTTGAGATATTTGTATAAGAGAGATTTCGAACCCCACAAAAGGTATATATGGTAGACATCTACAGACCCCTGGATATAGTGTAATAAATCTTTCAAGTAGTAGTGCTGTAACAACACTTTAATAATTAGATCTTTAAACTAGACAATATTGACATTATTCTTCTACCAAATATCATTGAGTACGATCAGTTTATTTATCAATTCAGAAATATAATTAAATTTTGAATTGTTGACATATAGATTTACAAAAAAAATGTTGTCTTGACAGACACATTTTAAATTTATTACAAGTTTATTTTAAAAATGATTGGAAAATGTAAAATAAAACCAAACTTTCAATTTCTTTGATGTGATACACAAATAATGTCTGCCATTGAAGGTTGGGGTTTTATGTTTTTTTTCAAATAATTTTGAATTAATTTTTGTTATTTTAGAGAAATCATTTATTTAGAATTTTGGTGTATATAAAAAAATAGCTTTAAAGTGTTTGGTAATTAGAGTGAAAACATTTCGAATTTCTATTATGATAAATATCGTTACTATTCATATATAGCACATTATTTTATAAATTTTTGTTGTTGAAAGTGCCTTTACATTAATACTACAAACTGCAACTTCAATAGTTCTAAAGAGAAATATTTCCCATTATAGATTAATCCTTAATTCTTCAGCTGGGGCTTGAAAAAACCTTATTGAGTTGAAAAGCCCACAAAAAATAATTTGAAATAAATAAATAATTTTTCAGCTGTTAAAAATGTTACCTTTGAAGACTAAATCTTTAAATTCACATTACAGTTCTGTTCAATCTCATACGATGTTAAAGGATTTTAAAGAATACTGATAATTTTTAAGTGCTTTTACTAATAAGATGTCAGCTAAAATTTTGTTTCGAAGATTATCAGTTTTTAATCTTAGTATTTCAAATAATGTTCGGGAAAATTGGAGTATAGAAATCATCCTCTCATTAGAGTGTGGAAAAGTGAAGAAACTTCTAAATAGTTAAAGGAAAGAAATATAATTTTAAATGATACGTTCGACTATATTTTCAAAATAAGCGAATATTTATTTAGTAAACCTTCACAAATAATGCAAATGTAGCAAGGATATTTTAACTCATGAAACTTCAGTGGACACACAAACGAAATCGATTGCTGTCAGACACAGTAAAAAGAATTTTCAACCTTTTTTTAAATAAACACTTTATTAAAATATATTTTTTTACATCTCGGTTTGTTGTGGTCACTATCTGGGCAACCTTATTTTAATAGCTTGATTATTACTCTAGACATCTAACATTATAATGTCAAAATAAAAATGTTGAAATGTAATCAATACAAAAATAAATTAATAAATAATAATTCGTGGAAATTTTTATATTAGGTAAAATTTAATTATTTTTTTTTTGTATTTCAAAATTGTCAAATAATTTTAAAATCATATAATTATCATCCATTGAGATAAATATATAAATAATTAAATTATATTGATATTTAATTGAAAATTTAATTTAGAAAATATCAAAATATTGAAATGTAGGTATACAAAATATTTTAAAATATTAATTGAAATTACAAACCTCGGGCATAATAAATAAATTAAATTATATTTTTTGTCAGCATTTAAATTTAATCTAAGTATATATGAAATTCACAAAATTAACTATCAAAAGTATGGTATTCAGAATTGAAATGCTTTTTAGCATATTTTATTATTATTTTTAGGCTGTTTTGTATTAGTACAAAATGCTTTTTTAAGATTTAACATTGTCGGTTTCTCTGTCTGCTTATTTTCAAAATTAAAAAGGGGGTAGCAACTTCAAACCATTGAAATTCTAAAGCTCCTTAGTTCATCCTTTGATATCTTTTGGTCTCTGAATGATTTGTACTTTATAAGTTTCTCATTTTCAGAATAAATGCTTTTACTAAAAATCCTGTTTAGTGATTCATCTGTCAATCTAATATCAATATTTTTAACTTATCGTGGGTAGACAAGAAATTTGTGTATGGATATACCCTAACTAGTTTAACATTATAAACATAATTTCGACATATACATAAGAAAATGTCACATAGAAATTTATATTTATTAACATTATATTTTAGTTATATGCGAATCTGTGTAAATAATCTGTATTTTCTTAAGTCTGTCTGTAGAACCATATATAAAAATTGATATTCAATAATTTGTCATATTGAGTTTTTTGTGTTATCCTTGCTCACCAGGTTTCATATCCCATGTCATCAGTCAACCTCTTGTACATTTTCATGTTCTTCTCATATGATGAAAAATTGGAAAATATTTTTCTTTTCGATATACATATAAGTATAAATACAAATTTATTTCTCTTCTTGGATGTTTTGTCATCTTAGTTATATATAGAGGGAAAAGATTAAATAAGAAAGAAGTTTAATTTGAAGTTATTTAAAGTTAATCCTTGAACGAAAAATTTCTTCATGTATTTTATGTAATATCCTGTAGTTTTTTAATAGTTTTTATGTCATCAATTTTGGAAATGTTAATATATTAATAAATTGGGTTATAATAATATGAATGATGATGGCAAGGATTCAAGGATATATTTCAATTTATATTTTTTTAAATTTTAATTTTTTTTTACCCAGTTTTAAATTTATATTTATTATATTGTCGTCATTTTTTTTTTAATGGAAATCATATCAAGAATTCAATACGGAATGAATTGACATTTATAATATAGAATTTAGAAAAAAGGAAAAAAAATATTTATTTTGTATGTTATTTTAGATACTTTAATTTAAAATTTTATTAATAGTTTAGTTTTATATCAATTGCGTAGATTAAAATTAATTTAAAGTTAATTTAAATTTTCATTCAATTTTTGAAATTTTTCTTTTCAATTTATTGTGAATTATATTAAAATTCCTAGACACAATTTTTTCTTTTTTGCAATGGAGCTACAGCTAGACTAGCCTCTTCTTAAAGAGGTTTTATGGCATTTTATTATACAATTGCAATTTGTATTTGACCAATAAGTTTCGTATAGCGAACATGCATTTAATTGCAACAAGTTTTTAATAGTGAGAAATCACAATTATTGCAAATTTTAGTATCAGTAATAAAATTTGTCAACTTAGAGTGACGTCAATGCCTGGAGCTGAACCCGGAACGTAATGCTTCATAGCTACAACTAAACCACTACCACAAACCATCTAGGTTGATTTAAATCTGGTATTTGACTGTTTAATAGTTCTTGGAAAAAGAATCAGCTAACATAAATTTTGGATTAAAAACCACGATTTTGAGATTATTTGAGAGCCATATCATTTTGCTAACCATGCAGAAAAACCACACTTACAAAATATGTTGATACGCAACAATATGTTTCTAACAATTAATTAAGAAAAGCAACCCACTCTCCAATAACGTGTCTAAGATTTTTATAGAATTAATGATTCATCGAGAATTAATGATTAATTTGTGGTCGATTCATATAATACAGCTAGCTCATAAGTGGTTATTTTTAATTTAAAGATACATTCAAGTAACCATTCAAGCAGTGACTGAATGTCAACAACTCCAGATAATGTAGGTCCCGAGGCTCGAAATTTGGTTGCTTAATCAATAATACAAAATTAAATTTTAATTTAAAGTTCAAAGTTTATCATTAATTTATCAACAAACGTTGACTCAGAATTTCCGGAAATTGTATGTTCTGAAATATTGCGAATTGGATCGTTTTATATTTTAAATAGAGTACGATTTTTAAGCCATATTTTAACACAATATTCTGGATTGCAATTCAGTTGTACTAGGACATTGAGGTGTTTATGAGAAATATGATTTATTAATAGTTTAATGTGTATATTTCTCAAAGCTGATTCGTGAACCGTCAGAAACTAGCCCACCAACCAATGTTTTCTATAAAATTTAAAATCCATTTTTGGTCAACTTCATACAAAAAAGTATGTAAATTAAATTTTCTATCTAAAAATAAAATCATTAAAGCTAATTTCCAAAAATTTGGAATATCTTTTGTTTACGCGATAATGTATATAAATAACGACATACACACATACATTATTTATTATTGACATATTATATGAAAAGGTTAATGAGCTAATCGTCAGTATAATAAAAACCGAAAAAAAAAACTAATCAAAAACCTTTACATTACATAGGATTACGATATTTGTATAAGGAAACATTGGAATTGGACAAAAAAAAAAAAAAATATTAAGGATTAATTTATTTATTTATACTGATGAATGATAGATTTTCCAGAAAGCTTCAAGGAATATGATATGATGATGGTGGCGAAAATAAAAAAAAATATACGATTAAGGATCAAGGAGAAAATATATTAATGAGTAATGAGTTTTATGGCGTCAGCTGGAGTTTATTATTGGATAAAAGTTTTTTTTTTTTTTTATTATTATTATTTCTTTTTTTCCAATTTGTAATATATTAGAGATGAAACTTTTATGTCATGGATGATTAAATTTATTTGAGAAATTCAAGTAAATAAATTCAATAAGATGAAGAAAAAAAATGAAGTAAATTTTATTTTTTGTATAATTATGTGAAATAAAAAAATAATAAAAAAATGAATATAATTTTTTTTTATAAATTTAATTAAATGAAAATTATGATTATTTTTTTCAGTTTGTTAGCATTTTCATTTTATGGTTCATACAAACTGAAAAATTAAAGAACCTTTTCTTATATTATCTTATTGATTCACGAAAAGTATGAGTCTATGTAATACAATTTCTTATATTAATGATTTTTTCTAAATACATAAATTAGATATTTTGTAACTTACCATGTAAAATTTGAGTTAAAATATGTTTTACGGTGAGAACAAACAGTACGAAGAAGCCAACTGAAGAACCGGCCTTTCCACTTTGGCAACAAATGAAAAACGGTTAGAACAACCGAAAAACAACGACTATAAGCGTTGTGAGTACAACTATAGAGTTTTTACACTATGGTAACATCGAAAAACCAGGTTATCCACTTTGGGAATGGTGAAAACAACCGAAAAACATCGAGAAGATACAACAATTGTTTATTATATATTAATACGATTAAACTAAACTTCGAATTCATAAATGAATAATTTTTATAGTACTAAAGTCAAATACGATGGTAAAGATTTGCTTCTCTGTTTAAAGGATCTCCACAGGTTTCAATCGTAATTAACCATGAATATATGACAATCCGTATATATAAAAATAAATTCCATTTATTTGATTATTAAATGCTCAAAATTCCAAGCAAAATTATGTTCTACACATTATCAAGACTGTAAATAAATTTTTTTAATTGTATCCTGTTGGAAAAATGTTTTGTATCTTTGGGTATCTTTGGAATTGGTTCCAAAGTTACACGCTGAATTGAGATTTAATTTAATTTTTTGTCACAGTAATATCAAAAACCGAAAAAACTACACTTTACTGGCTAACATATTTACTTAAGTAAAATCAAAGCTAAATGCCAATCTTTAAATACAGTACGTTATTTCCTAATGACATTAAATATTTTAATTTCCAAAAGTTCAATTTTCATCTCTATATAATTTGAATAATATTAAACATTAATTTTGTATATTCAGGTATTATCCTTAAAATCCTTTTTTCCACTTCAATTCGTTATATTCTAAATTTACGTTTTCAGTTTTCAATTACAATTCAGTAAAAGATTTTTTTTTTTTTTTTTTATTTCAATATTAATCACATAATCTAAAATAGTTCGGTTTTTTTTTGTCGATCAAATAACATCCCGCAGACAAACATAATATAAAAAGGACATTTTTTAACCAAAAAACTACCTAGTTATATTTTATATGTGGGTATATTTTAATATCTCTATATAACCAGAATAAAAAACATTTTTGTCTAAAACCCAAAATTTTAAAGATTCCTTAATTAAAACGTGACATGTAAAAAGTTAAAAAGTATGCTAACTAGAATAAAAAACATATACATATATAAATATGTATGTATAAAAGGAAAATCTAAAATGTTATAAATTTTTTTTTATGGGGTCTGTACAAGAGATTTTATGGATTTTAATATCAAATTTAATTATAAAATGGTTAAAATTCTAGTATATTAAAAATAGTTTTAAAAAAATAAAAAAACAATTTTTTTTTATTCGTGTTAAAAAAGGGTTTAAAAAATAGATAACAATTTTGTATAGTTTTAATTAAAAATGAATTTAGATGAAATGTTTTCAAATGATACGAGTTTTTAGCAGAGGCACGTATTAGAGTTAATTGGTTGGTATTGAGAAATTTATTTTTTGTATTTAAATTGATTTTGATTTGGGACTATTTAAAAATGATTTAATTGTAAATTTACAAATTAATTAGGTATATATTTTTAAAGTCTTTTATAGAAACTATCATTTGATAATTAGTCTTTTGCACCTCATAAACGATAAATATATTAGAGATTAATCCTATTACTTTTTCTACTTGTTTCAAATACTTTTAGTTAGTAAGAGCAATTATTTTGAAAATGAAAATTTTATAAAGTACCTAGAATTCGGGGTCTGTAGTTTATTAAGTACTAATGATTTCGAATCAAAATCTGGTGATAACAATTTCCTTTCGAATGGCATTAGTTTAAAGTTTCTTGCTCTTCTAGATCCGGAGGATAATCGATAATAACCGTTCGAACAAAATGATTGTACATGTTTGATGGGGAACAAATACTAGCTCCAGTATTAGAATTTTGATGCCAAATCCTTGGCCAAAAGCATCACTTTTTTGGAAAGATCTGTTTTCGAAGAAAATATCTTTAATCTTAAAGCTTGAAATCTTGCACTTCACATAGAAAAAAATATTCTATCCGCAGAATAATCTCTGATGTTTGCATTACTGAAAACATTCAAAAGTCACATGTCAACTAGTTAAGTATTTATTGCTAAGGAAAAACAGAAAATAGTAGTAAAAAGAATTCGAATGAACAGAGATAATTACTTCATTCAGACGTCACAGATCTGAATAAAAAAAACGCTAATTCCCTGCGCATGCTTCAGAGGATCATAATTCTGAAAAGAAGGTTAGTACTTCCTTCTGCTGAACGTATCAATTCGATGCAATATAAAAGACGAGGTCTTATATATTTAGAATCAGTTAGTTATTTCAAAATGTCAGTTTTTTTTATATGATGCAAAACCGTCTGGGAATATTAGAAACTGAAATTTTCTGGAGAATTTTCTGACAAATTAAAGTAAATGAAATTTGGGCAATTATGTTGAACCATAAGCTAAAAGAAATATTGAATGTAGAAGATAAATTAGTTAAATTTGTATAAGAATAAATAAGTAAAAAGTCAAAACTTGTTTTTTATGGAAAACGTAAACACAGAGTACAAAAATGGCTCATACGTAGAAGTAGATTGGTATTGAACACAAGATATGAAAATACTGATACTTATAAATTAGAGGCACGTTTAAAACGATGAATTCTGAAGGGAGTTTGTATGTAGTACTTCAATTAAAAAGTGCTCCAATTATCAGACAACTAAAATTTATTTTAATTATATAATTTATTTAAATAAAAACTAAAATTTAATTTACAAATTCCATTCCAATTATAAAACAATCATTTAAATTTAAATATTTATTTTTTTTGCTAAAATAAAATATAAATTCAAAACTTGACCTTTTTTTTTTGTTTGTTACATTATTGAAATATAAATTAAATGCTTTTCATTTCTTATATAAATTTATTCCGCTTAAAAGATAAATTATAATCTTTCGATATAATAAGAATTTATTTTTATCATAAGAAATTTCTGTAGTTTTTCTATTTCAAATTCCAAAGCAAAAAAAAAAAAATCTCTGTCTCGCTTTCTGTTATAAATATAGCGAAAAGTAATATCTGTCCAACCTTCCTCAAAATTCTATTACATTATTATATATCTCTGCAATCTCTCTAATAATAAAAAAAAATACATTACACAATATTTTATTATCTCTTTAACCAGCCATCAGCCACGAATCCTTATTATTATCCCAACAACAACAACAGAAACTAATAAATTTATTGTGATTTCTTTGCTCACTTTAGATTAAAAAAAATTGAAATACTAAAAGTAGCAAAATCCTCATCTAAATTGATTTTTTTTTTTTTTAAATAAAAAATAATCATACAATTCTGTTTTAGTCACATATAAAATATACAAGGATCCTTTTTTATCCTTTGTGTTTTATGTTAAAAAAAAAATATATATAGAAAATAACAAAGAAATTGAATCAAAAAAATAAAAAGGACGAAGGGCAAAATAATTCACATACGTAGATATTATACGAAAAAAATATTTTTTATTCGCTTTGTTGACCAACAAAAGTTTATGCAACCAAAATGAAGAGTCACATTCATCATTGATGAAATTCACGAATTTGCATACCACAGGCAAAATAACTCAAAACAAAAACGCAATTTCATACAAAAAAATCGATGCAGCAAATGAAATATGCAAAATGAAAAATATTTTTGTTCAATGTTCTTATTTGTGTTTTATCCATAGGCTAATATACTATGATATAATATTGAATTGATTAGATTCGTTTTCGAAGAGCATTGAATTTTGATTTGACTAAAAGAAAGAAAATTAACGGGTGTCCGGACGCATTATTTAAAGTTTTAAATAAAAAACACATCAATTTGAAAATATAAGGAAAACTGTATAAATATTTTAAAATGTGGAATAGAATAATCGACATATCGCTTTCATCATTTAAGACACAATTTTGTTTTAAGTTTTGTAATAAATTAGGCAATAATGCTTTAATTCTTGTTCTTGAACTCCACGAATTATTGGAAAAATGATTGCCATCACTTACGATACAATTTTAATTTTCTATTACTTTTTGGAATAACTGCAACTTAATTGACCAATAATGCTTTGATTCTCGTTCTTGAGCCCCATGAATTGTTGGATAAACGACACATTTTTCTATTACTTTTTGAAATAAATGCAACTTAAATTAGCCAATAATCCTTTGATTCTCGTTCTTGAGATCCAGGAATTCTTAGTTTATTATCGTAGGCGTTGCTCCAATGAAACAAAATATGTTTAGTCATTCTTTTTACAATGTTTTTGACACAAAACTAATTATTTTTTTCAGATCTCGAATGATATCACAAACAGACTTACAAACCAGTTGACATCGGGGCGAATTCTTTCATTTATTTCTATTTTTGCAATAATAATTTGGGCTACCTTCACAATAAAGCTTCACGGAGCCCAACTATGTGGTAAAATGCAACTATTTCCGAAAATATTTCTCCATATTGTTATGACTTTTTACAATAATAATGTGGTTAGGATTAGGGTTGGCAATGTATTTATTTGACAGTTGTGAAGTTTTGTGCGAAAATGTTTCGAAAATCAAATTACTCATACTTGTTAGGGCACCCTTTATATTTTCTGATACTATATTAATAAACTTTCGCTATTTTCTGTTGTTAACGAATAGAAACCCATTTAGAGATATTGTGTGATGTCGATGTCAATAGTTAAGTAATGTAGAAAATATATATCAAAAGGGAAGTAACCGCAGTTTTCAATTTTGTAAAACAAGAAAATTGAAATTCATTCAAAAAACTTTTTTTTTTTGAAAATGTTCTCCGATTATACTTTTCGATATAACTACAGTTTTGTCTGATTTCGGACGAATCTAAAAAAGAACATGGATGTACATTCAATCTCCATATCATAATTAATTTTTAATAATTGATTCAAATAAAATCTGATCATATATTTACAAACTTTACGTAGTTGGTATATACGAATAGTAAAATTTTGTTATTAATGTTGAATTTTCAAATATCTATCGACATTATTTAATACATTTCAAAAAACACACCATTAAAAATGGTGATAATTTGTTATCGACAATTTTATTGTGATTGTTTTGACCATGGAACTTTTTGTATATAATTTGGCCTCATTCAAAAATAGCATTCAATTAAATAATAGTTACAGAGAAAATGCTTACGAAACAATTGTATGCAATTTGTAAATTTATCTCTTATAAAATTTGACATTTTCTAAATCAGATTTTTAGGTGTAAAGGTCTTAATGTTATTATCTTGACGGCATTACTATACATTCGTATATCAAAAAAGATTAATTCTCATACAATTCATCTTAATTAATTTTACTTTTCATAATGTTTTCATGTATAATTTTAAATATCTGAAAATACTTTTAATGTTTTGAAAACGAATTCAAAATTTTTTGTTATATAAAATATTTTCAATTAATTTATCAAAATTTTCGTATTGACCTAATTTTCTATGTTAATTACAAATTTTTCAAACTTTCCAAAAAAATTCTTTTAAATTTATCACCTTTTAGTCTCTCTAAAATATTTCAAAATAAAGTTTAGCAAATTTTTCTTTTTATAGCTAAATGAAAATTCTGTTTTTATATACTCTAATAAATTTGACCCAAAATTGTGCAATATCAAATTGAAAATAATAAAATCTTAAAAATTTGTTGTTATTTTTTGTTTTGAAAATGCATTAAATTAAATTCTTTAACACTGAAAATAATTCGATACGAGCATAGAATCAAATGTTGACAAATAAAAGACACATTATTTTATACACTGTATTAAATAATTATTATTCGGAATGAAATCATTTTATTGCCAACAGTCAAAAATTCTCGCACTATACAAATTCTTTTTCAACAATTATTTATCACTTCCATTCTACTCTTTAATACTGTTGCCTCCGTCATCGCTAACGCTAAAATGTCACTAATTACAATTCCATCCGAGCAGTTTCTTAGAGTTGTAACTTAAGTTTCCATGTAGTCTAAACCGATTTCAATACCGCAACATGTGAAAATAGCTCGAGTTCAATACCATAACATTTGAAACTCATGTGAATTTCAAAGCTTTCTTTTACAGTGACACAAAATACTTTCAACAAAAATTTAAACAAACAAAACTAAATGAAATATCTTACAATTTAGAAAAATAATTTTAAATTCCTGCAGCTAAAATAAATATCGAATTTGATATTTATGAACAATCGTACTATAAAAAATTAGAAAAACGAAAAGAATTCAAAAATTTCTAATATATTATAGAACTAGAGCTATAGCTCTATAAATATTGAATTGATAGTTTCTGGCAAAGCGCTGTGTATTTAAAGCCATGGATTTAAAAGGATTGATTAGATAACCTATATTATAAAAACCAGTTCAAAATAGCGACACTAAAAACCGGTCAGATGACAAATCTGATTCATAATTTGTAATAAGTGAAAGTTGAATAATCTTGTTCGCTGTCTTATAAGTTGGTCTAGTTGACCAATGATTTTGTATGCATCATGTTAGCTTTGAAATTTAAGGTTTACAAAACACAACGTTGAGTTTCCAGACATTATATTCGCTTTTTCGTGAGTTCATAATTTTCATGATTGCTGAAATAATTATAATAAATCTTTTGCTATAGCTCTCCGACTAATAAATTTGTATTATTAAATTTTATGATAAATATATAAACAAGATATAAAATTCATACCAACACCACATAAACTACACATTTTTATCAAATTTTCGTATTCATATAAAATCGTACTATAAAAATCGATCTTTTATAATCAGAGATATATAAAAAATAAGGAATTAAATAAAATCAAAAAATTCCTCATTGAAATACAAAAAAAAAAAAAAAAATATGAAAAAAGGAAGAAAAAAACTAAAATTAAGAAAATTTTGTTAAAAAAAAAAATTGAAACAATAAAAAAAATCTAACTTTTTCTGTATATCTGAGATTATTATTAAGTGTAAATGTTTTTGTTATCAGTAAAAGGACATAAAATGAAAATACTAAACATAAAAAAAAATATTGATATGCCATTCAAAAATATGAAACAAAAATAAATAAATAAATAAATTCACTTCGTCAACAAAAGATAAATAAATTTTTGGAGGATATCTAGTAGACAATCATTACTACATTATCTCGTGTCCCTTTCGATGTTTCTATTCCACAAAAAAAAAAATTGGGTGATGATGTCCTCTGGCACGAGTATGTGATATTTAAGCTTAATACTAATACATATATAAATATTTTCTATCAAATATTTTCTTTGGATTATTCTTCATTTCATCAAATCTTATAAAGCTTATAAAATTTTCAGATTTTTATCCTTTTATTCTTGGTATGAGATCGTTTTACTATAATATATTTTGAAGAACAATATTTTCAATACTGTCGTGACCGATGTGTCTCGCCGTTGTTAACTTTTTCAAAAATCATTCTTTAATGGAGAGTAAATGTTAATTTAAATAATTCGTGGATAATGCGATCCAAAAATTAATAAGTGACACCATTGGCTCTGGGGTCTACCGAAATTGCCGGAATAGACCCCATTTTTTCAATTTTTTTGTAGATAAGGTATAACCAAATAAATGTAATTATAATTTAAGTTTCTGCCACTTGGAACGCTGTAAGACTAACGTATAAATTGATATGTGACACCATTCGCTCTGGGGTCTACGTCTACCAAATTTGCCACAATAGACCACATTTTTAGAAAAAATATTGTAGAGCAAATATAACCAAATAAAATTAACTGCAATTTAAGTTGCTGCCACTTGGAACGTTGTAACACTACCGTATTAAATGATAAATTATGTGCCACTATAGAAATAATGGTGATAAACAAACATTGACATTTGGAAGTTACTAAAAATAAATAACATTACTAAAGTAATAAAGAATATATCATAAAATTAAGGAATATTTTTTTAAGTCTATGCTGGCATTCAAAATAGCCCATTAATATAAAATTACTACAGAAGTAATTGTCCTATGACACAATGTTACTTTCAAATTCGTTTTGTTGCTGGTGTAGTATACTTTCCAAATATTTTAAAGAATTTCACGAAAACTGGAGAGTTTAAAATTACAACTTTTTATTATATAGCAGATCAACAAAGTCTACGTATTTTTTGTTAGCCAATTTTTCTTATAGCAAAATGCAATAAATTGTAAAGTAGGAATTTCTTTGTGCACTTTACTATATTTAGAAGTGATGCATAAGGATTTCTGGAAAAATGTAAAAACAGAAGAGATTTTTTTATAAGCTTTCGTTGCATAAAATGAATGGAGCAATCATTTTTATTTGTAACAGGCTGAAATTGTAATGAAACAAAGTATACAAAGTCAGTTATTATTAAAATTTTATTGGTTCACTAATACGTAATTGTAAAGTAAAAGAAATTGTGAAGTTAATATTCATTGGAATGAATCATTGGATCAGAACAGATTCCAACTTCATGGAGAGGTGTTATAAGTAGGATGCTCTATGCTATTTTAAATAAATTAATTTCTCGGTTTAATTCAGCATAATTATTTATTACTTCCAATTTTACAGGGCTAGGTTATAGTCTGGCTTGACTTGGTTTAAGTCTGTAGCTTAAGGTTATTTGGTTCATAAATGAAAATTTATAAGAAGCTTCGGTAAAACGAAAAAAAATGAATTACATTTTGAATTATAACTCATCTGCAACTTAAGTTTAATTCCATTTTTTACAAAATCTTGAACTGTGGCATTACAGAATATCATATTTAAACTGAAGCTAATCGGTTTAAGCTCACAATTTAAGATTAGGATAAGAACAAGAATAAATTCAATTGAAATTGAAATACATTTTAACATATTGAAGTTTGATTTTAACAAACTCCTAAGTAATATCGAGCTATAATGTGAACTACCAAATTATATTTTACGTATATATATAAGTAGTTTAGATTGTATATATATTTATATCGTATTTCAAATAAATTATTTAACAAAAGATTTAGACACAAGCCATGAGCATTAAGGATATGTGTACATCCATATATCTATAAATTTATATGTATATGTTAAAATAATATGTTTTCTTATGTGTATTTATGTGTATTTGTACTTTAAACAATTTGATATCTTTTCGTAAGAATTTTCTTCATTTATATATGATTTTTTTTTGTTGTGGAAAAATTATGTGAATTAAATGTCAACAAACCATAAAAAATAAAAATGTATTTTTTATATGCTCGTATAAGATAGTAAAAAAATTTTTTTTTTTATATATCACTTTCTAATCAATGATTTTTCATTAGAAAATCAAATATTTATATTACATATTAATCCTTAATTCGAAAAAAATTTAATTAATTTTTGTAACAAAAATTATTAAAAATAAATTATTCAAAAATTTCCATTTAATTTTATTATATAATATTGTAAATATTAATTTAACTTAGAGAATATTAGATATTTCGGAAATTTCTTATATAGCTTTGAGTGAAATTATATACCAATAAAATTATTTTGGTTTTCACAGAGCCACAATCATCAAATAAGTGAGATATTATTAATAATTTACAAATTAGATTATAATAATTATGATATAGCCCGAAGTAAACTAAATAAAATATATTTGATTATTGATATCTGTCGACCTTTCCAATTTTGTTATTTTGGGTGAACGTTTATCTATGTATTCATTTTGACTTAGTGTTAACGAATTTGTTGTCAATATTGTATCAAAATGGATTTTGTTGACATAGGGTTAATAGGTTTGTTAGTTTGATTCCTAGGAAGTCGAATTTGTTATATTTATTTAATAATTTTCATAATATTTAATGCAGTACGACTTTTTGTGTTTTGCTTATTTTGGTGTGTGCTGATTTGTATAAATCCGACTAATGATTCTTTTACAAATCTTAAAAGTCTTCATAAAAAGTTCATGAATCCAAGCTTTAAAATATGTTAATAAATTACCTTCTAAGATCTAAGTTTCATTCTTAATAATCAGTTTCATTATTAAGTCCAATTTTCTTAGTAAAGTAGGAGTCACAATGGGTTCGAATACTTGTCACAATTCGACCAATTCGCAAAAGATAAAATAATTTCAACATTTGAATTCATTTCGATTCGCATTGGTTTCGACTACGTTCATTGTGACTTGCAATCCGGAAAGCCATATAAAATTGTATAGGGCGGTCAGAATTTGAAATTTCGAATCGAACGTGTCGAAACGGAATCGAAACCATTGTACTCCCACTTAACTGGAATTTTCGTCCTTGTGTTTAAGACTGATTAAGATATTACGCACTTTATTCTTAAACAGTTTTTAGATATAGTTCATTAACTATGATGCACCCAGCAGCAAGCGTGATTACACATTACATTCCAGATGTACAACAAAATGGCCGACGACTTTAGGTTTAATTTTTTTAAAGATTTTATGATTGTCATTCATTTTTATAGTTGAAATTTTGAATGCACATAGCCCAATTTACTCTATGATAATAAATTTCAAAAGATTTACAATAAAAATATTATTTTTCAATATATTTTCATCATGGCACTACCTTTAATCAATCAATCTTTTATTGTTATCATAATAAATTTTAAATATTGATTGTTTTGATTATTTTTCAGTATTTTTTTGGTTATCCTGTTTTTTTTTGTATGTTTTTACGAAATAATTTCATAAAATTTGTAAATGTTTTGTTTGAAATTTCGCATAAAATCTCATGTTTTTTGATTTGAATTTTGGTGAATTTATCTTTTATATACGATTATAAATTGGTTTTGCATATAATTTTAAGGTTATTTTTCATGTAAGCAAATATTATATAGATTTTTTTTTGTTATTCGGAAATTGGATGAATTTTTGATGAGAAATGCAATAAAATGACAAAAAAAAATTTTTGTTTGCATATTATTTACATAAATTTGTAAATTGTAAAAAAAGATTTGATTATTTTATAAAATTTTTTATGATTTTTCGCGAATATTTGACTTTAATAACGTTTTAAATTATGACCAAAATAATAATGCAAATGCATTTAGAAATATTTAATTTTATAGTTCTTTAATTCTTTATATTTCATTTAATACCAAAATAATTTTATATACACAAATTTCCGTTTAACTAATAGCTAATTATAATATTTTGAAAAAAGTTTCTATAAATTAAGATGAATTTCCAATTTTCTTGCATATATAATTATAAATTATCGTTTATTTTTCCAATTTAAACTTTTCCAACTTAATATAATATAGTAATCGTAAATCAGTTATACCGGGTGGCCCAGAAAAGTCATATATAAACGAGTTAATAGAAAATACATAAAAATAATACTGAACAAATTTATCAAAATGATTAATTTATTGTTTTTCAAGAATTAGGTCCGGTAATGAGCCATCAGCGACGATATTTATTAACAATCAAAACTGTATAAAAAACAAGTTTCAAAAAAGCCACTAACAAGTTAACAAGCAAAATTGTAGAAATTCCAGTTGTAATTTTAAGTGCTGACTAATTTCACAGAGAATAATTGGTTATTAATTGTTTGAGAACGAGAACTGTGCGATGCAGGTCAATTATCAAGAACTTTTTTAATAATATTTCAAATTTTAAATTTATGGTTCCCACAAGATGGCATTGGGCGGGTACACCCTGTACATTATGTAATATAAATTTAAGAAAATATTAAATTCAAGGCAAAAAAAAAAAATATGAAAAGTTAACTGAGTTAAAGTACTTTCGTGACACTAACCAAAAATTATTATGTTGAACAAAAATTCCACTGAGTAAATATATATTTATATATCAATGTCAACAGAAAAAAAGTATTTATATATAAAATATATTTTCATTCAAATTTATATCAATTTTTTTTTTTTTTTTTGGCTTTTCCCATAAGAAATTAATAAATATATAAACTTATATATAAAAAAATTGTTAAGACTGCAAAATAATATTTTAAAATATTTCTAAATTTGCTGTAATATATTTTCATATAATACTAAATTTTTAAGTAATTTTTTTTTTTTGTTTTATAAAATATTAAGTAAATTTTGAAAATTCACGATGATACTTCATAAAATATTAATTTAAATTTGTATAAAAATTACAATAATTTACTAAATTTTCATGTTAGGATATATAAAAATTATATATGAAAACGTATAAGGAAAAAAAAATGTGAAATTAAATTGACGTGTCGAATCATTAATTCAGGCATTTTTGTATTTCTATAATTCAGGCAATTCTAAATCTCTTTCGATTGCAGCATTTATGAATTCTTTGAAGTATGATTAAATGCACGTGGAACACTTGCCATGCCGATGTCCTGCGGTACATAATAAACGGTTTAAACATCTGGACTTGATAGAAGCAGATTAACTTAAACCGGTTAAGGTTAAGTCATTCGTTAGAGCTGGAAACTTAATCGGACATGGACCGTAGAAAATGCCAATAGACTAAAGTGCGTGAAGGACTTCAACTCTATTACCCTGTGCAAACCCACCAATCAACCAAATGCATTTATACATTTAAAATATTCAAATTCGAATTTAAATCTTCCTGATTTTTGAAAAGAAGGCTGGGAGGTTTGTTAATGTTAATGAATTACCTATCCGTCTCACTAAAAGCGGTTAGAAAATGATTTATTTATTAACAAAAAACCATTTTGGAGACTTTTGGAAGCTTATAAAGTACCAAGGACTATAAGACTTTCACTTTTCTACTAATGATATTTGTTTGGTATTTTTATAAACCTTCTATATGCGAACCATAATTTCAATTAGACAGACGGACCAAAAAAAGCATTATGAACTAGTGCTTAAAAAACTACCTTGTAGAAAAATTTGCATTTCTTTTTACTTTATGGATTTCCATTTTTGAAGCAATACGAATTCGTTCGTATATCTAAAAGGATGGATGACTTTGCAAAAATTAATTTTCATTCCTTAATTGTGTCTACTCAGCAAAAGAATTTGTGGGTTAAAAATTTATATTGAAAGCCCATTTTTTTTTTATGTAATATTACTGCACCTACAAATCAATCTTAATCAAATTATTAAACTGATTGATCATATAAACTTCTTTTACGTATAGTTAAGGTTTTTATTGAAATTTTATGAATTTCTTATATTATGAATTTTATGTGTTATCTGGTTATCCATAAATTGAAGAATTTATTTTTGTTATAATCATTAAGAATAAAGGAATTCCATTAATTAATTTTGATGTGATGATGTAACCGAAATTAAGAAAATAAAATGAAAATTAAATCGACAAAAAGTGTGAAAAATTTATTGAGGTATTATTTTATACATTACTTAAAAAAAAATATGAAATTGTGATTTTTCTTTATTAGAGAAATATTTTACTGAAATTAATATTAAATTATATAATAGAACTGGAAAACCTTGTCTATTTTTTTATAACAGGTCTGTACGACATGTGGCTCATATCCGTTTCATGTTAAATATCATCAACATTATACAAATGTAAATTAAGCAGAAATTATTTAAAATTATTGTTTTCTAACAAATAAATGAATTATTGAAATTAGCTAATAATTTCAACAACAAAACTTGAAATATTGAAGAATTAAGCTAAAAATTGTTGTCGTAGAGCTGTATAGATTAATAAGTAATCAGAGCAGACATTGCTCTTTTGATAATTACTACTTCAACCTGTTAAATTATCTAGCCAGTAAATGGCAGCATATTTCCCTAACTAGTTGCCAGAGTTTACGAGAATATGTGGTAGCAAAACCAAATATCATAAGTGAGTGTATTTTATATCATAAAACTTGAAGTACATTTACTTGTCAATTTATTGTGGCTCATCTACAATCGTACAACATTTAGATTTGCTCGTAAATAAAATTGTTTTGGACTGGTTTTTACTGGACGATACAGAAGAACGTGCGGTACAGTGTCTTAAATTAATGGTAAGTCCCTATAAAATTCACAATTATCTTTTCTATATCTTTATGATACTGATAAATTATTAAATATTGTATATTTAAAAAAATCAATTTAAATATGAAATCTAGTCGATTTACTGTCATGATAATATCTGACTCTATTCTTTAGTATTCCTCTTAACTCTGATAGGTTGGCCATCATCTCATTAATCTTGTTTCTGCATCGTGCCCCTCTAAACCATATCTATCACAGACTTGATGAACCAATCTTTTAAATTGCTAACCCATGAAGTTTTTCTTATGCCCCTGCTTCGTGCACTTACAATTTTACTTTGATAGTGCTACTGCTACCTGTAGAAATTTATATATTTCACTCTGCAAGATGTGAAAAAACCTAATTTTCTCGTTTTTACTATTTATCATTTATTAAAACCATTAGTTATATTATAATTGTTTACAACATAAGGTGATTAATTGTATCGAAAGTGTTAATATAAATAATAACAGGGTGGTACAAAAGTAATGCTGGGTTTCGAATATTTAATAACTTTTTGTATTTTGTAAAAATAATATTAATTATTTTTTATTTATTTTTCAAATTTATATATAAATATTATTTTGTAATTGATGTGATCATCAATTTCTGAACATGACGCGTGGATTGTTGTTTGTTTATAAACGTTAACTCGTTTCGTTTGTTCCCGAAGCTATTTAAGTAAAAAATAAGCTTTAATTTTGATTTCCTTCATTTTTTTCTTTTCTGTCTTACAAAGAGCTTACCATTGCGAAGCCGATAATGGTAATCATTTACAAAGCTTTCAATTTTCATGTTTAAGTCTATACAAATTTTCCATCCAACTTTGTAGACTTTAAACATTAAATAAATACAAAACAACATAATTTTTAAAGATTTATTCTTTTGTTACTTTTGTGCCACCCTGTATATATAATTTTTTTTTTCTATTTTAAATAGATTTTTCTCAGTTGCATGTTTTTTTTATCAATTGTTTGGTTTATTTTAGTAATGATACTTTAAAAATCAGTGAAGAACTAATTCAGAATAAATTCCATTCGCTACTGGGTTGAAATATGTTTATATTTAATACCTTAATAATTCTACTTTTAAAATATATTTTTATTGTTACCATTTTTGTTTTCATTTTTGTTTTTAATATCAAGTTCTGTAAATTGTATCTTATTTTTGTATTGTAAAATATTGGAAATTGTAATACGTATTCAGTATTCACATAAATTCTTATAGCTACCTTGCAATTTCACAATTTAATGTACAGATGTTTATTTTCATTTTGTTATTTTAGTATAGCTATATTCCTTTTTTTCTGTAACTATATAATAACAAACAAACAAGAACATGAAACATAAAACATATTCCCTCAATTTAATATTTTATTTATTTAAAAATTATTTTTATAAATATTTTTATGAATATTAAAAAATAAAAAAAAAATGATTTATTTATTTTATAATAATATTTTCTGCAGGTTTCGTGTATATCAAAAAATTTATTTTTTGACTGATACTATGAGAATTGTTAGTATTATATGGTAAAAACAGTGACTATATACATACCTCTATTATATTGGAGGTTAAATATTTATATATAGTAATATAATTATTTTGTATACTATTCATCCACACTGAAAAAACTGAACCACATTTCATTTACCGTAAAGAAAATCGAATTAAATTTTCACCAAACGTGGCTGCACCACCTGCACGTTTTATAGTTGAATATCTCCAACAAAAAAAAAAAAAAAAATTATCAACAATGTTTTTGAAAATGGTGAATTTTTGTAACCATGAAAATTGAAGGTAAGTTAATAATACACTCCAGAAATTTTAATTAATTTCTCAATTATATTACCTGGACCTCTACATTGTATTTAAAGAAAAACAGTTTATTTTTTGACAGTATTGACATTGAGAAAATTGAATTTGTCATATTTGACTAAGATTTATAATTTAGGTAAAGTTTGCATAGCCACACAGCCTTTTAGGTGATATCCCTTTAATAGTTATTAAAAAAAATTCTACAGGGACTATTTCATTGAGAATTTTCCTATGTTCAAACATTTACCAGTCGAGTTGCTCAAAATGCCTGACATCTTCAAATTAAATTTAAATATTCCGCAGTTTCCTCATTGTGTTGACCAGAATCTACAAATTTGGTCCGCGGTTTGTGTAAGGTAATCTAATAAAAGCCAATCCACAATTGTTAGCTTTCTTCTTATTCATTTCATAGGATCTCCATGGCCCGCTTATTTATGTTCTAGATATGAATTGAGGAGCTTTGAATGTCACCTGGCATTTAGAAAGACTTTTTTGATTTTTGGTTTCGTCAAAAAACAAAATTATATTTCTTGCCGAAATCGTCATCAATTCTTTTCTAATCAGGCTCTAATCTAGCAAATTTATATGGTAAAACTTTTAACTATTGAAAAACCCCTTGGTAAATAAAGAAATATGATAAAAATTTATATTATTCTGGCTGGACAACATTGAAAATTATTCATTATGAAAAATATCAAAATTACATTCTGTAAATTTCATTTGCATTCACTTGAAAAAGTATTTTTCCGATTTCATTTAATTTAATTTTTTGGTATTTGTGTTTCATTTATGCAATATCATAAAATTGTTAATATCCAAAAATATATTTTATTTATATGTTTACTTTTTTAATTTAGTGTTTAAATAAATAATGTTTAATCATTTTCATTTATTTTCGTGTTGGACTTTTATCCTGTTTGTGACAGATATATTATAATTATTATTCATTTAATAAATTATTTATGAAAATCTAAATATACAAATTAAAAATTAAAATAAATTTGATTTTTTTTTAAACTTTTTATTACTTCTACGACTTTACGAACTTAATAGTCCTGCATTTAAAACTAAATTAAAATTTTGAGGAACTTTACAGTGTGAAAATTTGTGGTAATTTCTATGTGGAATTACTGCAGACTTTGAATTTAAGCGCTCTCAAAAGAAGCCTATTTGTACTTGCGAGTACTGAAAAGTTTGAAGTGATTTTCCTGGTTTAATTTGACACTACTGTGCTCGCAAACAAATGTATATTTATTTGTCTGTTTAAGGTCTTTATTAATTCAATCAGGCCTAAAAGCCGATACTTAATGTGCATGCACCCTTACCCTATATTTAAAAGTTGATACAACTAATATTTAGTTGTCATGTATGCGTCCATGACATTGACCCTCTTATGCTACGTTCTTCCCTAAATAACCAAAGACAGCTTTATGACACTTGGCATCTAAAAATATGAAAAAATGTCACATTTGAATTCCATGTCCTTTTGTCACATTATTAATATTCATAAGAAATACAATTATCAATCTTTTCATCCGGAATAAATCAGTTTTATGATGTGATTGATAGATTGATTGTGCATTTTTTGTTGAAATTAAAAATTTATGAAATATTTTTTATTGTAAAATAAATTTTACATAAACATTTTTTTACCTCTGTCTATATAAATATAAATAATTAATTTTTATTTGATAAATTTGGTTATTAATACAGGATGGACCATAACTATTTTTTGGCTGTTGCGTTCGAATTTCTGCTTAAATGTTGGCGTTGAACTTGGGAACTGTCTCGGGCTTACTTACATGCATTCGCTCTTTAAAATAACATAAAGAAAAATGCGAATGCTGTTAAATTTTGGCGAACGCAGTGGATAATTAATTTCACGTATATCTGTCAATTATTCGTTCTTGAAAAATTTGCTTTAAAACTGTCATTCTGGTTCAGACAGTATTAGTGGTGGCTACATCCTGTTGAAACTACATTTCAGACCTGTTTTCAACAGAAGTACGAAAAATTCAATCAGTAAAGGATACCGCATTTCCATTGTGAATTTCGAATAAGCACCACTTCATAATCCTCTCGGATGTAATGCCACACTAAACTGTACATATAACATGGTGCAATTGATGCTGACGAATAACTTTCGGATTTTCAGTACCTCACACCTCCTTGCTATAGTTTTTCAACGCAATTTAACTGAAAATGAGCTTCAGATTTTGAATAAAACCATTTTCATAAAATAAAATTAAAATAGTGTAAAAGTTATTAAATTTTTAAACCAATTGCTGAATAATGAGCGACCAACCCTGTATAATATGTTCAATCTGTAATATTTTATCAACATATTCACACTTTAAATAATCTATGTATTACTTTTGCAAAAAAACGGAATTACTTATCCTAAAAAATTTTTTTTTATTCTCTAGATAATTCTTTAATATTTAATATTTATATAATAAAATGAAATTTTTTTTCAATATTGGTTAATTAAATATGTTTTTTCAATTAAAAATTATGACATTATTTATGATTCTATTTACATTAAAATGTAAGCTTATTTTCATTTTTGGTAAAGTTTTGGTAATCTTTATTAAAATATTATGTTACAACAAAACAAAAGTGATTACAAAAATAAGTAATTGTTAACTCGAAATGTTAGCGTGCCGAAAATTAGATTAATTATAATAGTGCGGTAACAATGAATATGCTTTTACATAGAACCTAGTAATTTATTTTACATAGAAATTATTATGTTATTTATACCAACAAACATAAATTGTTTAGGATAATTTTCGATGGTTTTTCTATAATAAATTATAATTATAATTATTATACAGAATGTTGTGCTGGTATATAAACTTTCATAATTTTAATCGAGGATAGAATTTCTATATTAATAATAATTTAATTTATTTTTAATATTATATGTTGTTAAAAATACCAAAACATAATTTTATGATAAAAAAATTAATTAATAATTTTTGGTATATTTGGAATTTTTAAAATATGTACTAAGAAATTTTCATTCCAAATTAGCGATTTTTGTATATTTTTCATGTAAAATTCAATTCGACAATATTTCAATACCTAATGCTGTCTATACACTATACAATTTGGTTGTAGGACTGGTTGTACAACAAGTTGGCAAATAACGACACATACAACTTTTTATGCAACCAGTTAAACACACAAACAGAATTTATTTTTTTACATTTTTAATGCCAACTGTCACAAAAAAGTGTTTCAATAAAAGTTTGATGGAACAATTTTTTTTTTTAATTTAATATAAATAAATTACTTTTATATATATGAAAAATACAAACTTCAAATTATAATGTGTAATAATGATATTTTTGATAAATGGGAACGATTGTCAACATCAAGATTTCAAGAAACGTCATTTTGGATGTTCAACTTCGTCAGAACTTCGTCATGTTCAACCGATTGTCAACCATTAAAAGAATTTTACAAATACACCACAAACGATACAACTGTTGTCATATACAACCATTTTGACTGTTGAAAAACAAGTTGTACAACTAAATTGGATTGTGCATGGGCAGCATAATATAAAATGACCGAAATAAAAAAAAATATGTAAAAAAGTGAAAATTCATTTATTTTATGACAAAGTCACGTTTTCTACAATTTCAGGAAAAAGGTATTTGCGTAAATCACTTTTTCCAGAATGTGCAAGTGCAATTAAAACAAAACTAAGTGTTTAATTTTTCGGTGATATTTTATTTTTGATGTTTTACCATTCGGTGATTTAACATTTAGCTCCAGATTTATTTAATATTTTTATTTTCAATTAATTAAAAGTATGTATAGGAGACCAAACTAACATTTTGGCTTGCCATTGCTGTAATCAGACTGGCTACATAATTAACTTTTTTAAAAATTTCTAAATAAATTTTTAGTTAATATGAAATTTTAAATTTTTTAATGCTTTGTTTGAAAGGGGGGAGGCGAGGATTGATTTTACCACGCACCAATGCTCGTTATCTATCCCATCAGCGGTTGAATACAAATTCAACTTACAGAGCGCCGACCCACCCTACTCCTTGCCGACTTAAAGGTACCAGACTCCGAAAGATCAGTCAAGAAATGTTTACCCAAATGTTTCAAGTCTTCTAATTTTTATTTTTATTCCTTTAGATATTTGATGAATAAATTTGTGTTTATACTCTCGTAATCTTCGGATATGAAATCAAAGTCAAATTTTACATACATCTGAACTATCGCTTTAAATTTTATTGGTCTATTTAAAACTTTAAAATAAACACTTTAAATTTTACATAACCTACAAGAAGCAAATAATTGTGATCTAAATTTAGTTAGTTGTAGTTAATAAGAATAAGTTGACATCGTAAATAGGATAATAAAAATTACAATCACTAAATTTCATATGACCCCTAATCATATAACAAAATTTTGTTATTTATATTTTATGATACTTAAAATTTGAGATGATTCACATTATCATAAAATTTTAATAATAATATTATTTGTTTATATATATTGAAAGGACATTAATTTCCATAAAGCCAAAAATTCTGTAACTGATGGGTTATAAAAAAACATATCCAAATATGATGCAATAAATTAATGTTATATGGTGTGACTATATAAATAAATTTATGAACTATTTTGAGGTTTCTATACAATTTTACCTTTTTATTGTTAAATAAAATCATAATTTTTCAATTATTCTTTATTTTAACCCCAAAAATCATAAAATTCTAATTTGAAGTATTTATATATAAATTTTTGTAAATGTTTTTGACAAATAGACAAGGCACCAAAGACCAAAATTTAATTTTGGACGATAGTTTTATTTTATATTTTTTTTTTATTATTTGTTGTAAACCTCAAATTGTATTGTTTTGTATTAAATTTCAATTAAATTTGACCATAGTGTGGCGAGGTCTGAGGTATATTAGATTTTAATAAAGCTGTTATTAATAAACATATTTTAATATAAATATTATTAATTTTATGTGTGGTTTATTAAAATATTCTGCATTGGAAATTTATTTTGTGACTATATTGGAGTTGAAAATTGCAATTTAATTTAGTAATGTTTGACAAAAATCAATTCGAAATGAAATAAAAAATATAATAAAATAGAAATAAAATTTATTAAAGTTTCTGTTTCTGAAGCATAACTTTAAAAAATTTATCTGCATCCGCACCATATAAAAGGTAGTTTCAATATTTGTGATACAGTAGGAATACTATACCATTTTAGTTTCAAAGTAAACTTCAATATGAGAATAGTAAATTTCAAAATAAGAATTGTTAAAATTAAAATGAAAAAAGTAAGTAAATGGTTAGATACGATGAACCAGTTGTTATGGTAATTGACTATGCACCTTGCCACAGTAAAATCGAATAAGTTTTGCAGGAGCAGGAATTTCTTGAAAAAATGATGCTCAGACTTGGACTCTATAGTGCAATGTTTAACTCAATTGAAAATGTCTGGTCTGTGGTAAAGAGTTATGTTAAAAGAGAACTCTCAAGAAACTTGTCAAGTATTCTTAATAAAAGAAATTCAGATTTGACCATCAAAGAGCAAAGATTAAGAGCCTTAGAAAGCCTTATAGAAGAAGGTCTGCAGACAATTACACCAACAATATGTGCCAATTGCATCGCAAGCATTCAAAGAAAATTCACTGCGGCTTCTTACGTAGAAAATATGCAATATTAATAAATTGAATTTCAAATATTTCGTATCAAAATTAATTGTTTTAAATCAAAATAAAATTTCTCATATTGAAATTTCCTATACTTATATTGAAATTTATTATTCTTATATTGAAGTTTACTATTCTACTTTGAAGTTTACTATTCTAATTTTGAAACTGAAATGGTATAGTGTCATCGTACCATATTTTTTCAAAAATAATGTTGGTAACAACACGTTACTGTCAATGGAGCTCGACATAAAGCATTTCTGAATGAATTGATGATAATGGTTTGAATGATATATGTGGATTCACTAAGACGGTGCTACCTGTCATACAATCCGTTAAATAATCAATTTATTGGGTGGTAAATTTAATGATTCAATTATTTAACATTTTGGCCCTTTCAATTGGCTAGTAAGATCTTGTGATTCAACACATTTAGACTATTTTTTGTGGTGGTATGCTAAGTCATTGATTTTTACATATAAACCACGAGCATTTGATGCACTCGAAGTCAACATCGAACGAGTTATTAATGATATTAGTTCATCTTTATGTGAAAAAATATACAAAAATTGGGTTAATATATTTGGATTTTTCAGACGTAGCCGTGTTCATATGAATGAAATATTGTTCAAAAAGTAATGCATAGGAACATTCTGTAAAAAAAAACAACATTTTTACCATTTTTACTTTTTATTTTATTTCAATTTAACATTGTATCAAGTTTAATGAAAGACCCTATACCTATCTTAAATCTACGGATCCAAACCAAAGAAAAATTCATCTTGATTTGTGATGCTTTTTGTTTGGTTTTTGTATCTCGAGAAAGCTGGTTTATAGTTTGATTTTGTTGACAAGATGTAAAACTTAAATTGTTGGGATTTGTTACGGTTCAATTGTAGGTTTTTAATTTTTTTCTGCAGTTTGTGGTCTTGTAATTGAATAACTTCAATAATCATTCGTGGTTTTGATTTAGGTTTCTGAAAACTTCGGTTGTTCGCAATTTTACGTTTCTGACAGTTATGATTTTTTGGTGCGGTTTCAACCCCGTTTTTAACCCTTGAATTAATACAAACCAGAATATTTCTAAATATATTTAGACTTATTGTTAGTATTCTTAATTTTCTCCAAAAACTAATGAGACACAGTCACAGTCTTAATTTTGGACTTGAATAATGTTTCTTTTTTAAATGCTACCAAAATTAACGTTATTAATGTTTTTACATTGTAAATAATTTATATATAAATTTATATATTTACATCTTTCTTAAAACTTTATATAGAAAACATTTAAAAAATAATTTAAACATTAACTCTCAAACTAATTTATATATAATTATACCAGAAAACTGAAACGATTTTCACTAAACTATTTTGTTTCTATAATTAATTTTTGGTTATGCTTTTCCAAAAATATTTTCAATTTTTGTGAAAATTATATAATAATTTTATATACTTTAGTTTCCTATTGGTTTTTATAAATTGTTTCCACTTTTCACTATTATTTTCTATTCATCTCTGTGTAAATGTTGAAAACCGGATAATGAATGAAAATTATTTTAAAATATAAAATTTTATTTGTTTTATTTTTCTTTATTAAAATATTTCGTTCTTGGTTTTCCCAGAATGGATAATAAAAGGAAATTCAATATTTATGAGTTGTATAAACATAAAAATAAAATAAATTTAAAAGTTCACATAAATCATAAAAATTCTAAAGAACAAATTGTAATATTATTTAAATAGTAATTATAATTTAAATGTTAAGTTGTCCATTTTTCAGATTATAATTATTATATCATAATCAGAAAGTTCTGGACTTCTTTAAACATACAAGTAAATAATTTAAGAATAAATAGACTAATAACATAGAAAATGATATTATTTACAAATTTACGTAGTAATTAATGATAAAGAAATGTCTTGTATTAAGAAAGATTTGTAATTAAAAGAGATTTGTCAATGTCACGCACAGATCACATATGTCAACTTTGTCTAGACTAAATATAACGTAAGTACAATTGGTAATTAAAAATTATTAATTTTCAATATTAAGAATTGCGTCTATTTTAATTAATGATTCTGCAAAATAATCTAAATATAATTTTTATATATCACTTACTGTAGTCCTTATTTCATAATTGTATTTTGTATTCCATCTGATTAATTTGTAAATGATACGAGTTGCGGTTATAAAGAATATCTTACAGAAAATACTTCTTTGTGAAATTTCGGAATTGACTGTGAAATATAATATGGAAATAAATGATTCAATCTGACGCCTATACAAATTAGAAATTGTTACATTGATTTACTTATATATTCAATGTTGAATGTTTTAAGATTCGGAATGAAGATTCAAGCTGACGCCTTCATTGAAAATAATCATTATAATTAAATTTTAAAGGTCTTTTATGTTTCGTTATTGATCGTAACTCGTAATGTCGTAACATACTGTAAAAATGTATTATTAAAATTTAAATTTGTATGATTTCATTTTAAAATTATGGAGTTTTAACCTCCAAATGACGTATAGACTTAATAAAACTTTACTGACAGAACTTAACTCTCAACCAAAATAGGATTAAGTATATAGACTTTATGAAATTTACTAAGTACGAACGAAAAGTTTACTAAGCACTAGTGGAATCGTAAAGACCCAACCATAATGAACTAAAGAAAATTAGCGTTTTCATTTAAATTTTGTTATTTGTGCTAACCATATTAGGAAAATCTTTCTGTTTCTTTAAGCCTTTTTAAGCGATCAGTAGTTGATGTTATTATTATGAACTATTAATTTTTGATGTTGAATTTTTAACACCACAAGCAAATTTTAATGATATAATTAGACGAAAACTAAATATATTTAACCAATTCTTTTACAAATTGAAGACTAATTTCTATATTAAAATTATAATAAAAAAGAAGTAATTTACAGCAAAAATTTAAATTAAAATCTATTAAAATAAAATTAAAGATAATTTCTTTTTAATAATAAAATATTATTTATTAATTTTAATAGAAATTTTCAATTTTTGAATACCCAGAAAAATTAAATTTATTAAACTTTTACTTTAATCTCACCAGATTAGAATATTTTTTTTTTCCTTTTTAGTATAGTAAATTATAAAATTTACTGATTCAAATTTTTAGTTTCTTATTGAAGCTAAACGTTTTGCGTAACGATTCTGCGGATATTAATTTTTTATTTATAAAATTTCAAATCTTCACTTTATTAATACAATTTTTTAAAGCTTTGAAATTATAAGGGAGCTTAAGAGAGAGGGGTTAAAACAAATAACAAAAATGCTCATTTTTTGATTTCATCTAAACAAAATCAGAAACAGTCAGCAAATAGTGACTGATGTCAAGGATGAGTACGAAACTGCGGAGGATATTAAGATGATATTTGGGCACAATGTATTTAGGGAAGGGATTTCTTAATTTTATACAGACTCTTTATGATAGTTCTGCACTTTTTTCGGTACACTAGATAATGAACTTTCCATAAATATGATATTCGTGAATTGAATTCTTTAGCCTTATTCTCCCCAGGTTAATATCTAAAAATAATTCTGTATATATTTTTTGGTAAATTTACAATTATTGTAAAATTACAAAATTTCTTTAAAGAATTTTATATTTCTTGTTTATATAAAAACGCCTTCAACCCAAAACAGATAATCAATCTGGATATCCGGAAACATTTACATTCATCCCATTTAATATTATTTTCAAAAAAGATTTTTGTATATTAGAAATATTATTTTGAAAACTTTTTCAAACTTTACACATAACTAAACTTACCCTTCCGGATATCTTTTCAATGTACCAACGCTACACAGCTCTACATATAAATTGTATAAATATATTTTTAATATACATATATAGAAATTTTATTTTGCCTTAATTTATATTCTATTACAATCAGAGACGGAAAATTATGAAAATTATCATTTATTTTTTATAAAAGTTTTACAAAATTTGACAAATTTGAAAATTCTAAAAAAACAAAAAAAAAAAAAAAAATATGCAAAGAGTTTGTTTAGATAACATTTATTTAGTTGATTTATCTATTAGATATTTTTATGTCGTTTTACTTTACTCAAAGTATAGAAAATTTTAGATTAAGAAAGTTATTAAATTTTTCATTTGACAAGTATTTTTATTAACAAAATATCAAAAGAAAATTATAAAAATTAAGATTTTTAAGAAACAAAATTTTAATTTAACAAGAAATGTATGTTACATAAATAAAAATGTTGTGTAAAAATGATAGAAACTTGAAAATTGTAAAATTTCGTAAATATATAAATATTATTGAGCCTACGCAAATGATCCTTTCTTGTATTAGATTAAGTAAGAATGAATTGTTAAGTATTAATTGAATTTTCAATATCGAAACGTCGTTAAATGTCATTTTTTCAAGCTTCTACAGCTTAGAAACTTACTTAATACTTTCTCAGAAAACCATTTTGCCCAAGTATTTCAATTTCAGCTTTCGTAAGGAATGGCACGAGTTGTGGTGAAAATGGGTAAAAGGCGGTACAATGGACCGACCGTATGGTTTAGGTACGAGGATTGGCCACTTCCATTCCGTCCTTCTCAAACCAACTATCTAACAATTCAAGCCTTCGTAAGGAATAAGTTTCGTAATATTTCTTCCTCATATATGAAATTACATTTAATTCCCAATATCGACAACAAGGTTGAAGGATTCATTTCACGAATATCATATTTATGAGATCAGTTCATATCCAGTGTACCGATTAGGTTCAGAACTATCATAAAAATTCTGTATAATATTCCCTTCCCTAAGTACATTTCGCCGAAACTATTTCTGATTTTCTTAAGATGATGATAATCACAACATTTGCAGAGTGGACTACTCTGAAAATATCAGTTTTGTTATGTGATGTAATCTTTTTAATAAAGTGAAGATTTTAAATTTTTAAACTGAAAAACGTCGTTAAATCTCATATTTTCAAGCTTCTGTAGAAGCTTAGAATCTTACTAATGATTTTCTCAGAAAAACATTTTCCCAATGTATTCGAGCCTTCGTAAACGAATGGCATGATTCGTGGTGAAAATGATGGTTAACATTTCGTAAGAGGGTTACAACTGACCCTATGTCAACGTACGAGGATTGACCGATTCCATTCCCTCCTTCTCAAACCAACCAACCAAGCCTTCGTAACGAATAAGTTTCGTATTATTTCTTCCTCATATATGAAATTAGAATCGACAATCGGACGGATTGTCATACTTTACTTATCGGACCAGGACATTATGAAATATTTTATACGATTTTCAAAAATTATATTTAAAATCTGCTTAGTATTAAGATTAATATTTTTTTTTTGTGAATATTTACTTAACGAATTTATATAAAATCTTATGATTTTTAACTTCTTTTATTCATTTTTCTACTTGAAAATTTTCTGATTTGGATTCGAATTATCCTTAAGTAGATGGGGTTAAATCAAAATATCTGAATTATTTACATAATTTTTTGTTTTTTTTTTATACTTTTCAACCAATACGACATACAAACAAACAAAAATATTTGTATATATACAGGAAAAGTCCTGCGATGGTTTTCATCTTTTGATAAATATTTCGAAAATTGAAAGGATATTCTATTTTTGTATAATTTTTTAAGAAGCCCACAATCATAAATTTATATATATATTTGTGATGTTGTTAATTCTTCCGTTTTTTTTTAGATATTTTAGATAATAATAAGAATTTTCATTGTAAGTAATAAAGAAAACTTTGTAATTTTTTTTTTATTTTTTTGGCAAATTTTACAATCATGATAAATTTTATCGTCATATCTTTTTAACTTCTTTTTTTTTTTAAGTAAGGATTATTTTATGATTGTCAAGTCTTCCAGTTTTGTTTTTAGTCTTTTTTAAGGAAAAATCTAATATGAAAAAGAAAAATATAATTTCTTTAAAATAAAAAACCAATGGAATTTAATTTATAATTGTGTATATAAAATTGGTAGTTGGATAAAATGAAGGTTAAAAAGTTCATTTCAAGGATTTTAAATTATATATATACGTAATTTCCTGAGTACCGAAAAAAGACAAAAATTGTGACAGAATTTTTGATTATTATATTAAATTTTTTTTGCTTGTTGGTTTGTTTTAGCAAAACAAAAAAAAAATTAAATGAAAATGTTTTTTATGTTGGCAAAAATGTATAATTAACAGATAGAAATCTCATCCATGGAGCGAGCAAGAAATATCAATGATTTTTTTTTTACTTTGCAATTTATTTTGCTTTTAAAAGAAAGTTTTTGATATTTTATAATCTTATGGAGACAAAAATGAATCTATTTTTTTGATTTTGTTTTTGTACGGTATTTAAATTGAGACGGTCATGATTTCTTTAGGGGATAGACTCAAAAAATAATGATTTTATTCGAGGATTTTCTGTTTTATATATTAAAAACACAAGAAAAAAAAATTGCTTTTATGTCTCAGAATTTGTGAATGGGATCAAGAAGAAGATTGTAAATGAGTTTACAACATAAAAGAGCAGCCAAATAAAATTATTTGTATAAATAAAAAACTTTTCTAAGATTTTTTTTGTTTTTTTTTTTAAAAAAAAGGTTTTTTTTTGTTTTATAAATTTTTTAGCACTTTTCAATTTTCTTTGAATGGAATTTTTTGATTTTTAATCAATAATTTTGTTGAAAAAACGAATTTGAATTAATTATTTAATATTTTTCTATGTAAATTTGAGTTAGCGAACATATGGAAACTAGTGAAGTGAAAGGTTATTTGGAGAATTTCAGAAAATTGCTATATGAATTGTAGTACTCGATTTGAGCACGAGTTAACGTGCGACACAGAGGTTTTGAGTTCAATTCGTCAATTCCTGCTGCAAACACTGTTGTTACATGTAACATATTTACACTTTACCGCCTTACATAAATAACATTATTAAATTGGTTAAAAAGGCAAAAAGAACCCATATAATCACAAATGGTTGATGGTAATGTTATATAGTAAATACAAATATTTACTAGTACTAGAGAACCATTTTGATAGATATCGTGTCGTGGTTATACATAAAATTGATTCGAATTGTCCCCAATCCTTTTTAAAGAAACAAATTTTGTGTAATTAAATCTGTCCATTTATGTAGAAAGTTTGTTTTTCACTATTTAATTGGCAATTCAAGTTTGATCTCTAATAAATTTTTTAATGTTTTGTGAACTTTGAAAACTACAATATTTTTTAAGGTTTTCCAGAAAAATTTATACTATAAAGAAAAAGATAAAGAAATTTTTTATATTTTTAAAATCTTTTCAATACTTACGATTTAAAAGTTTATAAAAATATAAACTTGTCAATAAATTTATTAGAGAAAATGTAATTAATTTGATGTTTTTAAATACTATAAGCAAAATTTATTTTTTATATATAGATTTAAAATGTAGTCCTTTAAATTAAAAGGATTTTATATTTTTATTTCACTCACTAATCATGAAATATTTAACAAATCTTATTTAATAAGATTAAATTCGTAATTATATTAATATTGATTTGATATCACCTTATGAAATTCATCAATTTGAACTACAATAGTTGTCAAAAAGCTGACATTATAATATAATTTAAGTTATAATTAAAATTTCTTTGGTTTATTTTCAAATCTATACATTTCAGGTGAAAAAAATTTAGTAGATCAAATATTTTAAACACGTCTTTTTTTCTCATACACGTTTTTTTTGAAATGCGCCGGGTGAATTCGACCCATTTAAATGTTATATTAAAGGAATTAATTACATGGTTAATATTATTAATTCTTTTATTATGCTCAGTTGCACATGTAAAGGACATGTTAGTTTCATGTATTACACTAGCCCTTTAAAACTACGCAGATATCGGAATCCGTTTTATCCGAATTCGTCTTAATATTACGTCACATACATTCGGTAAATGAATGTGAAATAATATTTTACATTTTTTATGTAATTCGTCAGTTACTTTTAATGAAATTTGGAAGTAGTTGCTTATATCATGGTTGATTTAATCGAATATTGCTTTTATCGAAAATTGCATAAGTATATCGAAATTTTACTGTTTTCGTTTCTATCGGGCCAAGAAAGACCATACCTCATGCTACACAACACGACCAGTTTCTTCAGTATGAGGTTTTTTATATCCACTATATTGAAACCCCATCAATCAAACTTCTTTCTTTCGGGATATGTTAAGAATAGAGAATATATTCCAATAAACCAGACACAATTGCAGAAGTTAACATCATTATTGAAAAGCTAATGGAGGTTATTTGTGGCCATTTATTTGAGTTTCGTATAAAATTATTATGTCCAAATAAAATTGCAGTTTTTAGTTTTAGTTTTAGTTTTATTATATTTTAATTTTAGTGTATCATTTTCAGTTTTCATCATTTTGAAAAGTGTAAAAATATAAAATTATTATGAATGATTGCATCAAGTCGAGACTGCCAAAAGTCTAAACCAGAAACCTATGTAAATATATATATTAAATATATATATATTTATTTTTCCTTTATCAATTCTTTGTAGCTAAAATATTTGAAAAATATCGTTTTTTATATAGAAAAAAAAATTCCCGGAAAAAAAATTCCTTTTGAATTTCAAAGGACTCGAATATGACTCTTATCACTACAGAACAATTTTTTTTTTTTTTTTAAAAAAAATCCTATTTTATTTTTTTTAATAAAGAATTTTCTGTTCATTTTGAAAATAAAAAAAAAAATATAAATATTTTTATTATTTTATTTTTCATTATTGCTTTTTCGTTTTTGTTTTTTTTTTTTTCTAAAGAAGAAAGAAAATTACAACATAACCTAAAATAAAAATTCTGAATGACATCCGTCAGGACGACACTTTAGGATGACAAGTTGGACATTAATTTTTCAACTTGCTCATTTTCTAACCGTCTTTTTTTATATTTATTTATTTGTTCTTAACCATCCTTACTTTTTTTTCTATATATATTTGTCATTTTTAACATAGGAATTTGTTTTGGGTGCTTTTTAATGCTGCTCTTCTATATTGTGTTGTTGACAGTATTTTATAGTGTCCTTTTTTTGCTGTTGTTGTTGTTATACATAAATATTATGTAGGTTATATTAGTAAAAATGGGTTCACTGTAAATTATTTTTATAGCTTTTAAACAGAGAGTAACTTACTTTATATTATATGTATATATAGTTTGTTGATAATTTTTGTTGTAGGGACCGTCACCATATTTTCAATAGCCTAACAATCATTGCGTTACAAAAAATTATACAAGGATATAAAAAAAAAAAATGATTTTGAAGTTTCAATTTTCAGAAAACAAAGAAAGGTTAAACAGATTTGTAACAAGATAAAAAAAATATTTTATGAATAAATAAAATTTAATTAAAATTATATTATTTGATAAAACTGATTTTCTGTAAAGCTATCCAATAATTAAGATTGTTTTTTTTTTTCTGGATTATCTTTTTATAGATAATTTTGTTTTTGAATTTATTCAGTATTAGACTATGTTTCTTTATCGTGGTCGAAAAAAGCAAAAATTGCTGTTACACTTCTGGAAAAAGTGAAAATTGTTGTTACACATTAGCAACAACTGATAACCGGCTGTACTATTTCTGGAAAGTATGAAAATACTGATATGTTCCACTTCAGAAAAATGTAAAAATATGGATCTTAGTACCATTTGAAGAAACTCAACTATATAATTAATTCAATTATATTTTACTTAAGAAAAATAGGACCAGCATTTTCAGCAATCATATCAATATTTTACTGATGTATTGGCAAAAGAAGAATACAATTTTCCACCGTGTAAGAGTTTCTTATAAAAATAGTAATAACCTCTACATAATTACTGATGCCACTTAAAAGATTAACTTTTCCATTTTGGTTTTTCCAAATTCGGAAGATGTTAATCTCTTAAAGTCGCAGAGTTATAAAATAGTATTTAGGTAAAGCAAAACCCTAAGCTGCTAATCTAACCTATCCAAACCTTAGATTTGGATAGGTTAGATTAGAATCAAATCACTACAGCCCTTGTGGCTAATCTGTTAAATCTATTTAAATAAAAACTCCTTTCAATATCAGTGCTTTCGAAGAATAATAACAAATCTCATAATGGGAACGATAATTCCGTCAAAAAATAGTTGAAGGCCTGTCCTAGGCGTTCAATTTTATAACGAGCCTGTTGTTAACATTCAGTTGTTTCTATTTCTGCATAAATTCTTCGTATTTTATCAGGTCACTAGTAAGTAATTCCCTTAATATTCTTACATTGCTCCAGTTCGTGTCAAAGATCTCAAGCGTTTGTTGCTTGATGCGTAATTGTTTATATATTATGTTATCTGTTTCCCAACACTAAGTCCCAATTTATAATTGAATTTGTGAATTTTCTAATGATTAAAGCAGAGAAATCATTTTTTCTACTATAATTTAATTATTTTACTGCCCCTTCAAGTTTTTGCTTTTGAAATACTTTTGTGAATACTTACCAACATTCATAAATACAATTTTCTAAATACTTTATATAGCTATAAAAAAAAACTGACATTATCTTTTTAAAAGTTGTATGTTATTTTCTCCCGTGTTAAATATTTTGCTGTCATACCCTTTTAATATTGATGATAAAAAAATTAAATGAAAAATATAAAATTTTTAATAAAAGAACATTTTAGAAATGAAAAAAAAAGTTTAAATAAATAAATGAAAAGTAAAAACAAAAAAATCCTAGAAATTATATAATAATAATAAAAAGGTTTTTGAATTTGAAATTGTATATTTTGTCCACAAAAAGATGTTCGTTCTGTGATTAGATTTGTACAAGCAATCTTTTTCGTTAAAAGTTTCGAATCCTTTTTTTTTCAATTTTATTATTTGTTATATCATTTTGACGGTTTCCTGTTTCCTGGTTTGTTTGGAAAACTAAAATAAAAATAGAAGCGTATCTCTTTAAATTATTAGGTTATCTTGATAGTTAAATATATAGAAAATTATATTAAAATTATTGTGAATAGGTATTTTTAATATGGTGAAAATTGTATTGAAATAAATGAAATAGAGTTAAAATACAAACAATTAAAAAGTTTTCATGTACAAATGAAATGCGCTCTAATGAAATTAGTGTATTTTGAAGAGCATTTAAAATAGTATTTTCTTTGATATAATTAGGCAAAGTTGGCAGACATGGTACTCATTTTTTTATTATTGTAATAACTTTTAAAGACATAAATATTATTCATTTTATTTGAAATAAGAAAACTTAAAAACAAAATTACTTCATTGAATATAAACTGAAAATTTGATCAAAAACAACGATACCCGCCAAATGTGATGGTGATATGTAATTTTTCATAATATTTGTTTGATAAATTTTGTACAAACTGTCAAGCGACCACTTCAAAAAAAATTTTTTTCTTTTATAAGTTGTTGGCATTTCAATAAATTATGAGACGTTAAAAAAAAAAGGTTCGACGGTGCCATTTTTTCCATTTGGGATATTTTATACTTTGGTGTCGTTGCGCCAAACACGTGCTTGGTCTTCTTTTTTTCAAAGCAAAACATAAAACTTTAATTGCTGTTTATGTAATTGTAAAAATAACAAAGTTTTGTCAACAACTTGCCATGATACACGACCACCAATCGTGGTTTAAGCGGAAATTTGACACTTTTTTCAATGAAAAAAAAAACTCTTTATAATTAACTCGATGCGTTTTGCAGTGTTCGAATTCTTGCACAATACTGAATTTAAATGTTGTTCATGTATAATTATGAGAACATAACGTTTGGGAGAAATTGAAAGACTGTCATTTCACCTCAAGCGACATTTCACCCGGCTTTACCCTACTTTTATATTATATATTTAAAAACTTAAATTAGAATGACGTAGCTTTAGTAATCTTGTGGCTGTATTTGACATCTTAAAAATACAAATATATCAACATTTTATATGATTTCGAAATACTTATGCTATCTCATATCCAAGTTATGAGATGTTCCTCTGTAGAAGAAACAGTTTCTGGTGAAAATGATTTCTCATTTTTCGAATGTGATTTCCATCGGAGAAAATGCTATTTTACCAATGCACCCCTTACTCACAGCAGTTGTTAATATCCAAGTTACAAAATCCTACATCTAAATATTCACAATTTAATGAGCATTTATAATTTTCAAAAATTTCAACATCTTCTTTCCTATAAAAGTTTTCATATGCTTAAAATTATATAATTTTCAACACATTTCGAGTCGATTTGGGGGGTAACTATTGCTGAGCTATATGTTTTTAGTAACTTTAAAATTACTGTAATTATATATCAATTATATTTTAAGATTTTACCTCAACCAACAAATAAAGATTTCTTAACATATATAAACCAAAAGTTAGTAATCTCCTTTCGAAACTAATTATCGTATAAACTGTAAGTTTTATGTAAGTGAATTTCAAAGTTTACAGAAAAGTTCAAAATATATTTCTTAAGTGAACAAAACACTTTTTTATGTGTGCTGTATATAAATTATATTCATTCTTTAATAGAAACTTTGTTAACAAGCAACATAAAATATCGTTTCTAACTATAATATTTCTCTCAGAATACAATAGCTATAAAAATATATATATCATGTATCATTAGTTGATTATAATAAAAACTTAAGGTTCATACAGGGTTGATAAGAGTTTGGTTCATTCAAAAATTTGGGAGGTTGCATTGTTGGTTTATTTCTGGCATAAGAGAATGAGTCTTCTGTGGATTCTGGTTAATTTATTTTTGGTTGGTGAAGAAATTCTTCTTCTTCTTATAATTCCACTCCTCTGAGGAGGTTGGTCATCATCCCTCGAACTTCATCTCTTGATCTTTCTGCCCTGAACACATCAATAGCAGAGATATTGAACCATTCTTCTATATTATTCATCCAAGATTTTCTCCTTCTGCCTCTCTTAAAGATATGAGACATTAAAATTGTAAATTTGTAAATTGTAAATTGATATCAATAATCTTGCAGACTAATTTAAAATATTTTCGAATCTTAGAATCGAAAAAAATGAAATTTAATTTTGTCGTATCAATATCTAAATTTTACCAAATCAAGTCTACCGAATTTATTCGGAATAATATTAATATATTTATGTTTCAAGATTTTTCAAGGATACTCTATAAATATTTATATTGTAATGAAAAGCACTCATGATGTCTGTCCTTAGTCAAATATATTTGAACAAATTTTATTGGTAATTTCGGTACTTTGGTAATAATTGGGTCTCTTAAATTCAAGTTTTTAGTATGAAATGTAAATATTAAATTGTTCATTCCACTACCATCAAATGTTAAAGAAACGACAAACGAATACGATAATATTTTACTTAAATACTCAACTTTGTAACTTCGATACAAAATATCGATATTTTTATATTGCAAAAATTGAGTGTAAATGGTAAATAAAATAAAAATTATTAACTTTTTTAATTTTTTTTTTATTAATTCTAAAAGCAAAATTTATAAAAAAAATAAATAAAAATTACCAAAATATTTATGTAATTTAAAGGTTCGAAAATTATGCTTCATTACACATAATTTTTTATTTTCATTAAATTACAGTAAGGAAAATAAAAACAGATAAAAAAAAAACTATTTTATAAGAAACTTTTAGATATTTTGCTATAAGGAATGAAATAATATTTTAAGTTGCTATTTTTATTTTTCGAAGGTATTCTTTTCAACCCTTAGAAAACGAAAAATAATATTAATATTTTTAAAGTTTTTTCGCCAGTTTTATGTTTGGATGTATGTAACAGTCAGTAGCGTATAACCTAGAAAAAAAAGACGCCAACCTAAAAAAGGGCCAACTCCAAAAAAGACACCAACCGGAAATTATACATTCGTACACAGGTCATACGTCCACAGGTCATATTCCTAGACTTAAAGTCATTAAATCTTTATTTTTATATCATCGCGGTTTGTGTTCAAAGTATTATGCTGTGAACAATACGCGTATAGCGTGATCCAAATATTGCGATCTGAATAATGCGATAAGTTTTAAAATATGAAATAAAGTTAAAATAAAAACCCACTCTAAGTGGAACATAAACCCTCATACAATCAAAATGCAGGGAATGAAAATGTAGCATTATTTTTGTTATAAAAGTGCAGAATTTCCTAATTTTATATCAGCATCGTAAGAAAGTTAAAAAAAAAAACCGAAATAAGTAAAAACATATTTTTCAGAGTAAATTACATTTTTGAGCATCTAAGTCGCTTTAAAATAATAAAAAGTTAATTCTATATATACTTATTTACTGTCATTGTTTTACTTCAAAGAGTCGCCCAAATTATGAATTACGCGTCAGTACACAAACATCATATTGGTTACGCCACTGACCCCATATTGGTTACGCCACTGGTTTGAGTAACAAAAATATTAATGTATATATAATTTATGCGTATGTATATGATTATTTTTATGTTGTTCTATCAAAGAACCATAGAAACTTTTAATAATAATATAATATTTTTTTTTATTATTATTAACTATAAACTTTTTATATTCACCTTAGGGGCAAGTAAAAATGTTTTAAAGTTTTTCATGTTCAATATATAAAAGGAAAATATTTGTGGTGAGTAATATAAAAAGAAATTATAGAATTTATGTAGATTAAGAGAGTTGTTAACAATATAAAATTATGAACAAAATATATGACCAAATGTACATTCATTGTACCCTGTTGCAAATCTTCTATTTGTTCCATAATTTTTTTTTTCTAAAAGTATCTTGTTCGTAAGTTAAATCGTCGCCTTCTAATGTGTTTGATAAAATTGAATTTTGTTTGCTAAGGGATCACATCAAATCTTAATTATTTTCTTGTGATTAATTAAAAATGATAATTAATATTCATCCACTCGAAATACATGGTGTATATTGAGATAATTCGCAAAATATTAACAAAATATATTTAATATTATAGTTTTCCAATGTTTACCACTTCTTCATTAACTTTAGCTACTATTTTTTTATCAGAACATTTGATTTAATTTCGTGATTGTTAAATATACATACAAAAAGAGACTGCAACATTTTCAAATTCCCTTACCAAAAAGTCCATTACACAAAAGAATATTACAACGAATATGTAATAAAATTAATTCTATGATACTTTTCAGAGTATGTTTAAGATCATACATTGAATATCTAAAATGTAATTTCTTCTGAAATGACATGTCTAAACAAATTATTGTTAAAAGTATGTACAGAGAAATTTTGCAATAACATTTAAATATACATATATTACCAATACCATTAGAGCTCTAGCTATAAAATGTTCTTCTGATTGTATACATAATGCACAAAACTAAATTATATGTTGAGCTCTAAAACTTTTTCCTAAAAACAAATATATAAATAATAAAAAACTTGAAAATAACAAACATTTTAAAAATCAGAAGAACATTTTATAGCTATAGCTCTGCAGCTAGTTTGTATAACATTCAATTTGTATTTGTACGAAAATTATAAGCATGACCGCGATAAAAAAAAAAACGAATCTAAAGTTCAGATAAAAGCATTTAAAAAAAAAAGTTTTTTTTTTTTTTTATAAAATGATGTGCAACATTTTAGTAAATTTACTGTAAACATTGCACAAAAATAAAAGTACATATCAAAATATTCTTTGTGGAATCACAAAAAAGTAACATAACCTTATAAAAAAAAAACTGTTAACCAAGGGGTATTCAAAACTCGTAGTTTGTATAATTATTGCCCAGAAATATATTTAAAATTTCCGATCGCTAGGAACACAAGGACATGATATATAGATAGATCCATTGAATTTTTTACTGACAAAATATATACCGCGAACGAAGTCTGAACGATTTACGACAAATTTATTTCATATCGTATGACATAAAGATTACCATAATAGTTACTCAAAATTACGCCTCCTGTCAGTGTATTCTAAAATGATTTTCTAATAAACTCCCATTTGTGAATTTTGTCACTGTGTGTATGAGAATATGACATTCATGATTAAGACTGGGGTGGCAGTCGTGCAGAACCTTCTTTTTTCGAAGCTGAGATAATCATAGTCATAATTACTGTATGATTTTTATGTTGTAAATGGGAACGCGAGGGAGAACTGTGACCTTACCGATCTATTGTGCGTTTCAAGCCCCTATTCCTCTTACTATTTAATAGATTTAAGGAATTCTAGTATGTTTGAGGGGCCATCCCCAGTTCTTCAGAGGTAAGGAGACCTTTGCATAAGATATGTAGTCTGCTTCTTGCGAGTGCCTTATAATATATTACTGAGCGTGAGCACATAATATCTATATGATGTTAAAAATTTTACTGAAAATTTTATTCGATTAATTTGCATTTTTTCAACGAGTTCTTTCCATTACAAAAATCGATATAACTCATCGTAAAAAAAAAATTGTAATTTGTAGTAGAAAGTTTAGGAAATGGAAAAAGTTTTCAAATTGCATCAAAATGAGTATGTCGACAGAATCAATTCTATATTTATGTAACATGTACAATGTACGTATAGATACATAAAACAAAATTTCAAATATTTATATTATAATGTTTATAGATAAATTTATATTTTACGTTTTTGGACTGTCAATTTGAAATAAATAAATCTAAAAGTTATTTTCTTCTTGAAATTTTTATGTTTTCTATTAGTTTTTTGCTTTTATTTTGTTTTATTATTGTAAACTTTGAAATTTTGAAATTGAAAAAGTTTTATATAAGAAGATTTTTTTTTTATAATACATTAAGATCGAAGAAAGTTAATTTACTTAGGTACCTCTTTATGTATTATAACTTTACTGTACACATAAATTGAGTTATGATAGTAAAATATTTAATAAAACGTAACGATTTTAATTAGAAATTTATTTTGAATATTCTTTTGACGAGATAAAGCTTCGTAAGATTTCAGTAACGAATGAACTCTTAATTTAACAATTACGAAATCCTTGATATATGAAGATCCGTAGTGTAAATTTTCGGTCAATACAAAGCGTACTGCATTGAATTTCCGAACTGTAGAACAATAAGAATGTATTTTATATAATTAAGAAGCTGAAGCTGAATTTACAAAACTGATGCTGATAGTTTTCTTTTTTGCAGTGTCTGTATTTTGACCCTCAGAAACGTACAAACTACAGTACTTATATTCCTAGAGTTTTAAAAGTTTCGTTCAAATATTTTGTATAAAAATTGGATAAATTTACTTTTTAGTATAATGACATAAAGATTTCTTAAAACTTATGTTACTTTTGATATAACCTTGATTCTCAAAATATTAATTTAATTCAAAATCTCTGCGTAGGTTAAATTACTAAAATAATTTCCTCATTTTCTAAATTTTCTTTGAATCCTTGTAAAATAAAAACAATAATTTCTAAGTTAATTAAATTTTTTTATAAATTCTTTAATGTCTCAATATTTTTTTTCAATATAATTGAACCTTAAAAAGATATCCTTTTATCAAAGGTAATACTTGTTGAATATAATTTTGTGTCACTTTTATATTTTCGATATAAATAATAAAATTCAAAAAAAAAAAAAGATTCTTTAATTTTTATTTTATCCTGTTCCCTGTCATACAAAAATGATTGCAGTAAAAGGTCAAAATATTTTACAATTTTTTTTATGAGAATTTAAAGAGTTTGTTTGAAAGCTCCAACGATTTTTTTTATATAACAGACAGTAAATTGAAATCTGTTAATAACATTTAAGAGAATGAAATGATATGATAAAATTAGTAAAGAATATTCTTATCAAAACGCTTCCATAAACGCCCAATCACGTCAGCAATGTATAGGAAATCAGTTAATCTTCTTACCGAACATTGTTTAATCTGGTTCGGCAACTAGATGCTTCTGTACGAATTTGCAAAGAACCAAAAGAGTAAGAAACCTTGGCGAGTATATACTATGTCAGTGTGGTCCTGAACCAGCAATTTAGAAATATTACAATGTCAATGTGATTGACATTGAGATTTATCAAGGGATCTGGCGATTTGGTTTTATTAAAGAATTTAAACGTGTTGCATTTGAAAGTTTTCATTCAGAATTCTGAATGAAAACTTTCAAATGCAACACGTTTAAATTCTTTAATAAAACCAAATCGCCAGATCCCTTGATAAATCTCAATGTCAATCACTTATAACCTCTATACGATGCAAAAATGTTTGGTATCAAAAATTGCATAAAAAACTGTTGTCTACTAAAAACTGACGGTTTCCAATTTACAAAAGTGATTTTCTTTGAGTCAAAGACTACAAATAACATACCCCCTCCCCCTCAAAATTAATTTAATATGTATATTCCAAATCATATATAAAAAAAAATCAATTTTTTATATTCAATATTCTTTTTATATGCACGATGGTGTCACATAAGACATAAATTCGAAATATTTTTAAAGGAAAAAAAAAAACTCCATTAAAATGAAACCGCAATAGGTAAATTTATATATTTATTTATCTTGGGAATTGATAAAAAAATTTGAAATCGTTTTCAATAAAATTGCTATTAAATTAAATCGTACAGAAGAAAATAAATAACAAGATTTTTATTTTTATTTTTTTTTATATATATTATATCACCATAAAATTATATAACATCAATAAAATGTCCTTGTACGGGATACTTAGAATTTTAATCATAATATTTATATATATTTTTTGGTTATATCAAATGATAATATTTATATGCATCAAGGATGTGAATGAATGGTTCTTTCATCACAAAACATTTTAATATTAATATTTATAATAATAAATTGTGAATATTTTTATGGTTATTTAGGAAGTTATTTGTCAGAAAAATATTATAAATATTAAACATATAAAAAATATATTACGAGGTGTAAAAAAAAATTATGAGAAATAAAAAAGAAAAAGGCTAATTTTACCTACGCCGAGATTTTCAATTAAATTAATATTCGGAAATTAAGGTAATATCAAAAGTAACATAACCTAAAAGTAACATATAAAGTAATCTTTATGTAATAAAAGAAGTTATATATCAAATTAAATGTTAATGTTTGGGTCATTACTTTATATAAAATAATGAAAATATAATATTGAATATTTTATAGTGTAATTACCTTGGTAAAAAGATATTAACCTATGGAAATTCCGGTTTTCGTTACAACAAATTCAGAATTATAAAACATGGAAATTTTGATATGGACGCATTTACTTTGTTGGTTGAAAATATGGAGACCTAAACAAGGACCACCATCTATCTAGGCCACAAGGACCCGTTATAGACTCCCGCCGACGTTTGCCTTATTGTTCAAAAAACGTGACTCCCATCCTACTTCATTCATGAAAGACAGTTTTACTACACCTGTGTCACTTGTATAAGTCATAAAGTGACACTCCAAAAACTTAAATCTTTTATGTCTGACAGCGGTGTAATTACACAAAAAGTGTTCCAAGGATTCACATTCCCTACATGTAGAAGTTTGTGTCAGCCTAAGCGTTGTCGCATGATTTCTTAGTAAGATATGACCCGTGTCTATACCTGTAAGTTGTCTTACGTTTACTTTACTCATTTTTAGAATATTTTTAGTTTTTTTTGCGCATGGATTACCCAAAAGAAGCTTATATTTGCACCGTTGTTCGAATTTTCTCACTTCAGGGTATGGGTTTTTTCCGACCATTCTTTTGGATTTAGCGATTGTCATCGAAAAAATGATATTAATATTGTCATTCATGAATTTTGTTTGATAATTTAAAGATCAGCAAAAGTATAACTAGTCACTAGGCATACAATCGTGGCGCCCTATACTTCATTGCAGATTTCTGCGCAGTACTCATATCGTTTGAGTCATCGTACTACAAAAGTTTATCTAATTTATGGATACGATAAAGCTTTCATTATTTTCTTCTTTGACCTTTGGATGTATAACGTATGAAGAAAAAATGAACAAAAATGCAAAATAAAAGCTGATTTTAAAATGTTTCATTGTAACCTTAGAAGATTAGCGTGCACTTCATATTGAATTGCACTTTCTTTTCTGTACGACTAGATAGACCAGTTTTAAATATTTGGGTTATTTCAATTTCTCTGCTACGTGCATCGTCTAATATTCTTTTAAATTCCGAAAGTAATAAGTATAGAAATTATAATTTTTATAATATTTTATTGTTTTTGTCCGTCGTCGTGTAAATTATGTCCTTTTTGTATAATGTCGAATTCGTCTTATTAATTTTCAAAACATTTTTCAATTTTGTTAAATTCTAGAAAAAAGAAATATTTTTAATTTGTATTACTTTAATTCGCACTAAATTTATATAAAGAAATATTATTGCGAAAACGAAGTAAAACATTATAAATATTTTCTCCTTTGCTTTGTTAAGAGTCATTCTGTGTGAAAATGCTTTAAGTGTAGTAATAAATAAGATAAATTTATGACACCTATTATATATTTGTAATTTTCTTGCTGTGGTTGTGAATTCATAAATGTGGGTTTTTTAGAAACATTGTATATAATGATTTCCAATTATATTTGGATAGACAAATATATCCAATTACTAAGCCACATCAAATTCACATTTTAAATGTCCTTTAAGACTAAATATGACCAAAAACTAACCAATTCAAATATTTTATGTGTTGTCTGTGTTTGTCATATGTGAATGAAATATAATATATAAATGATGAAATATTTTGTAAAATTAATTTTCTTATTTTGTTTGTATAGTTTCCGATTTAAGAAATTTTGTAAAATTATAGATTCATCTTAATTATAAAATTAAATTATCTTTCTTAAACTATTGCTTGTTTAAAAGAAGTATTCAATTAGGTATTCAATTAAGACGAATAAAAAGGACTTAATGAAAATTGATAAATTTATATATCGATTATGCAAACGAGTAATCGTTATGGAATTAGTCAAACACTTTCGTTAACACACGGATTATGCGGATAGTAAGAAAACTAAATTATTATAATATATCTGAACAAAGCAAAAGAGTCAGAATTTACAGTATAGTTGCTAAAAGTTATATTAGTTTAAGCTTTAAGAAAACGTGTAGCACAGCTGAGACTGAGAAATTAGTGAGAAGAATTCCTTTGGAAAATATTTTCCATTACTGAGCTTCTATTCGCCTGTCAAAATTCATTAAGGATTTAGTAAAAATATATGTACTCAAAATATATGAATTTTACAACCGTCCATAGGAACTAAAAAAATCAATGATTAATTGATAATTTGAAACAAAATCTTCCAGAATATCAAAATTACTGAATTGAACTCAAATTCATTATATAAAACTTAATTTTGAAACTATCAAAATTTTGTATATCTTTATAATAAATATTAATTTTTTGTAACAATATAAAATAAACTTATATACATTTTATGATTCAATTTACTTCAAGTGGTAATGTTGTATATTTATTTGTAATGATATCGTATCAAATTATCTTAACCTATATACAAGATTTATTAATCACATTGCTTGGTCAAAAGTGAAATAAAATAAATTTATTATAAGTATTCACAAATATACATTCAATCAAGAAAATATATGATTCCAATAAAGATTTTGATTATAATTATAATGAATTTGGTTAACATTGTACATATACCACTATATTTATTTATAACAGAGCCGGACAGATCATTTACAAGCACGCCCTAGTAAAATTTTAATCGGCGAGTAAAATAAAAATTGTTATTCTAGTATAACAGTTTTTGTAATTGTTATACTAGTATGACAGTTATGGTAACTGTTATATTAGTATAACAGTTACAGAAACTTTAGGAACAGGGCAACGATTACTGATTATGAGAAAATTATAGCTTGGTGTGTGAATTTTTTGGTTGAGTTTATGGTTCGTGGATCGGTTTATACTTTGGCAAGATGAATAGTGGTTGCCTTTTTGTATGATACCAGACAATTATGTGGTGCAATTTAAAAAAAAATTATATAATTTAGAAGTCCCTATCCTCCCGTGATTACATCTCAGTACGAATAATATTTTGGTGTTTGTTAAACACCATTAAATTATGTATAATCTAATAATAATTTATTAATGCATTTAATTTTACCTTAAAAGATCGATAATCGAAAAGATATTTTCACATTTAATTGAACTCTGCAGAATAATTAAACATAAAATTTATTAGAGATAAGATAAATAATTATGTTTGTGTTAAGAAGTAAAGTCTTTGTAAATTATATTTATGATGGAGATGTAAATATTAATGAAGACTACGATTAATGATGCAATTTCTTCCACTTGCATTTATATTATAATTTTTATATATGAGTTATAAAATTTTTCTTCTAATTACTATTATATTAAATTAATTATGGAAATTAATTAGTCGAAACAGTAATTATTGATTGTTAAATTGTGAAAATTTGATTTGTATATATGAACTACATTAATTTTGGAGGTTATGGTTTTAGAAAATATATTACAGTATGGTAATTGAAAGTATAGGTTGAAACAATTTTTGCATTTACTAAACTAATAAAAATTGTTGGTGTGTGTGTAACCAACATTATTTAATAACTTTTTTACCAAAAACTGATTGTTTACCCCTCTAATGCTTGAATTTTTATTTTGTTCTAAGTTCTAATATTAATTTTTATAGATTCGTTTTTGTAGTTTAAATTAAGTTAAATCCGCTTTCAGGCATATAAAAAATATATTATTTTGTATTGTGGAAATTATAAAAACATGGTTCACATCCAAAGTTGCTTCTTTTATGATGTTTTCAAAAGAAACATCGATGCCACGATAATCAATTCAATCATCTTCTTCTAAATCTTCTTCAAATTCCAATATTTTTATAATTTTTAATCTGACAAATCAGATATTTTATATTTTCTTAACAAACTAGCCATCAATATAATAAAAACATTCAAAAACAAACTAAAAATCTCTAATGCTTCAAGGAGGGTTGGATTGTAAAGCATCCAAAATGGACTAAAATATATACTCAACTTCAACTCCATCTAAATCTGTTCAAAATCGTAAAATAAAACAATAATCTGCTCCCCAATAATTTTTTCAAAAGTCTAACGACACGCGAAAGTATTTTTAAATCTGGATGAACTTCACTTTTTCTAATTTTTTCTGTTCAACTGTCCATAAGTTTTAAAGTACTTGGGCTACTACAAAAAATGTTAATTCTATTGAAAACTCTATTGAGGGTTAAGACTTCAATTAGAGGGTTAAGGCTACCTTCCACAATTATAACCATAGTAAAAACTGCAATATCTATAGCTGTTTGCTGTTTTGCATATTGATTTAAAATAAAATTCTGAAAAGTTAATTGTATTTTTAAAATATTTTTTGTGTTCTTTATGTGTCATTAAAACTTGAACATTTTGGTGATCCTAATAATAATTTTCTTTTCATGTTTTCTGTTACGGACTCCATTTTAATTCTTCATTAACAAAAAAAATACAAAAAATAACTGAGTGTTTCTGAATTTTTTTTTTTTTTTTACATTTTAGTGGTGTAACACTTGAACAGCATTTAGTTTCCTAAAAACGAGTCCAACAAAAATAAAGAGTTAAAAAAAAAACTTTACATAACAAAAGTAATAAAGAACAAAATTAAATGTAAAAGTTTATTATCATGAGAAGCTTCCTTTGTATTTCACATTAAAACCACTTTCCATAGCAGTTTTCTTTATACAACATTTTTTTTTGCAGAAAAATCTAATAAAAACAGAATAAAAAAAAAAAATGGGAAGAGCTCAAAAAGGAAGTAGTTTTCCACTCAGTAATTAGAGTCAAACGAAAAATAGGAAATTAATTTCCTTTTAAAGTTTTCTTCTTCATTCCTTAAAAATATAATAAAAAATTCAATTTCAACTTGGTGGAAGTTAATAGAGTCTATCATCATCTCTAGCAACGTAGAGTATTTTGGAAGAAAATTATGCTATTATGGAGGAAAAATGTAATATTATAGGGTAGTCAGGATACCATTTCTATATTCTTGTTGCTGTTATATTGTTAAAATTATTTTTAATGATGTTGCCTGATTATAATAAAAATTCTTTTTTGCACAAATTATTTTATAGTTGCGCAAAAATTTTTATGAGATATGCGACAAAGACGGACAAAATTGATATCAAGCACCCACCCAATTAAATTGAAAAGTTTGTATAAACGATTTTTTTTTTATTATTAATTGTATATAATAATATTGAAAAAGTTCGTCGAAATAATTGACTTTTAAGTTGCTTGTACTATTTTATAATCTTTGAAATTTAATTATTAATAGAAGAGTGATTGAAGGGTTTTGAAATTATATTGAAGGTTTCACTCTTAGAATGATATTGTTGCCAAAAGTTTTGTGTATTATACAGAAAATTTATTATAATTATTTTATAAATTTGATCAATTATTTTTGTACTCTAGCCAAAGGACATTAATCCTTTAAATATAATTATACAATTGATATATATTGATGAAATTTTAATCATTAAACATAAATTTCTTATTTTTGTATCAATATAATAAACCAATAATAGTGGAATTTAGTATCATTTAGTTCGTTAGTTTGTTTTAAGGGATATGGGATTACTTTCCCCCACGCACTGAAGCCTGATTAATTACCTGTTATACTCCTCATTGTAGTTTATGATTTGCGAACGTCCTTCCTACTCGAATGAACTTAATCATATTAGCAAAACTTATTCCTCTATTTCGTCCAAGTTTCAGGAATAAATTTCTGAAATTCCTGAACATCTTTGTTGAGTCGAGGGACAATGGCACAATAGGTGCTACTTTACCGCATGCAATGATGATTTATTAATTGGTCGTTATATTCCTCATGGTAGGTTACAATTTCCGAACCTCTTTAGTACTATAATGAACTTAGTGACAGTATCACAGTAGTTGCTCCACTTTGTTGCATGCTATCCTAAAATTACGTGTTCGGTATTAACACGAAATAGTTAATTCGTAAGGAATAAGTAACTGAAGTACAACTAAAATCTTTTTTTGTTAGTATTTGCTTATGAGCCTTATAAGTATATAGAAATAACCGCTTATGATAAATAAACTACGTCAATAAGACTAACCGGATGTACCGACAATCTCAGATTAACTACATTAATATAGTATTAACCCAATTGAGTGCTGATAAATATTGGATTAATCATTTTCATATAATTTACATTTCATTACTTTGAATTAGTCGATTTCTTCAGATTGTTCTGACGAACTTGGATAACTTGTAACAAAACTCTTCTCATTATTAATTTAACATTTAATACATTGATCCAATTACATAAGTTTTAACAATTCCGGAATCTATATACTATATTAAAGCCATAGTCCAAATTCGAGCTTTTAACTATAGTTCTCTGAATTCCCAAACATAATGAACTAGGCTCTAAATTGATGTTATTTTTCTCTTTCTTAATTGTTTATGTAAATTTATATTTAAAATGTCAAAAATTAATAAAAATTCGATTAAGTTTGCAATTTATATCGACTTTTTTTCCGAACTGGAACATTTCTTTTCGGAAAACAAAACTGTATAATATACAATTAAAGTATCTTCCATCCGTTTTGTTAAAAAAAATTACATTAATTTTTTAAAAGACTACTGGAGATGGTTCATTAAATATGGTCTAAAAAAATTATGAAAACTTATTTCTGCATTAATTATTAACGGACAGTTAGACCGAAGTGATTTACACTAAGAACCGGTACGTAAAGTTAAGTTACATTTTTTGGAGAAAACTCATTTACCTTTTAGCAGATACATTGCATCGATTGATCTTAAAAGGCGGAGTAATTCCATTGAAAGATTTATTATTTGATGGTTTTTATATTTTGTCTATAATAATCAAAATGTACCACAACCGAAAACATATTTTTCTAATAATTATTTATGTATTTATATGCTAAAAACTTTTTAAAAACATTATAAGTTTTTATTTTCTAATATCTATTTCGAAAAATCTTGCTTTTAAAGTCATTAATCTTTTGTGACACTATGAATAATTTATAAATTTTATTATTTTTCTTTGTTTTTTTGTTTTTAAATACATATACATAAAAATTTAAAATAAATAAACATATTTTTTTTTATGTAATATTATGACATTTTTCTTGTATATAACAAGATTTTTTTTTCATACAATTTTATATAATAATATTTTTTTGTTATCCTTGAAATTTTCAAAATTAACACTATCAGAAAAAGGAAAATGTTTTTTTTTTTTTTTTATATGAAAAAAGAAAATCTCTGAACTATAATGTCTTTTAAATTGCTAAATATCTTGGGTTATCCATTGTGATCTGCAGTACTATACAAAAAAGAAAAATGAACAACAAGTAATGGTATAAATATAGTAAATAGCGTTAAGATGAAAATAGCGCGATTTTAAAAAGAATTTCTTTAGAATTTTAAATTATATATAGAAAATGTGTTTTTCAGAGGATTTGTTGAGAATATGAAATGGTGATGTTGACTTTAATGATATTAAAAACTGTAAAAGTATAGAATAGAATCTTTTAGAAAATATTCTTTAACAAATCAGTTAACAGATTCTCTACATATTTTTACCTGTAGTATTAAGAAAATTCATTTTTATAATATTCAAATTTTCTAAAAGAATTTTTTACGTTTATATTTTACATAAAAAAAAAAACGTAGTTTTAAGAAAAATGTTTTTAATAATTTCATTTTAACAAAGCTTCACAGAATTGTTAAAATTGTAAACCTCGAAAAGTTTCGTCAATAATTTAATAAATCTTGATCACAATATTCCTTGTTGATGTGATGTAATATTTCACTTCTTCAGGGAGTAGGTGCATCTTACTACCACAATTAAATGTAAATGATAATACTCTATAGTATTTTTGTCACATCAATATGTGGTCAGAATCTTATAGAGCTTGTAAATCAAAACACCAATAAGAATTAATTGAATCTAGAAAATATGATCCTAGATTTTAATGGATAGTATTCGGATCGCTACAGTTTGATTTAAACTTTGATTTTAATTCAGATTATATCAAATTTTGTGTTCTGAATGGACGATACTTATTTATAATTCTATATGGACGGTTCATGTTCAGATATCTCTCAGATTTCATACCTAATGAAAATATCTTTAACCTTTATTCCGTAGTTAATTATCTGTAGTGAAATGCTTGTAACATATTACAGTTTCATGTTTCACAGAAGATTTTTCGTCATGTACATAAAGTAGTCTGGAATCGTATCACTAATGTTTTCTGTAGTAACATATAAGCATCTTCTCTTGAATTTATTCTATATTTACAATTTATTAACAAGTTCTGTTAAATTTTTTCTTAGACAAATTCATTCGACTTCAGGATCAAATGAAGATCAAAACTTTTAAGCCGAATTCGCTAATGAATGTTGTTGCTTCGTGGTATTGCTTCATAGATTTTACAATAAAATGTTGTCCGTTCGGGTTTATACTACCGTAGCAAGTATACTATCCGCCTCACATGTCATGGAAACCAGTCGGAATTGATCCGGATATCTTCTTCAGGACCACTACAGTTTAGTTGCTGAAATCAATTGGACTTGTACAACACATAATTAATAGTTATCAATAATTTTTTTCCTTCTGCCAATAAAAACGGAAGTCTCTCAACAAACACCTTAATTTAAACAACCACCGACCCTATTATTCATAAGCTAGCACGAATTTAATCCATACAACAACAAAAAAAACTGTACCATTTGTACTAACTAAACTATTAATATATACCAGAAAATACATTCAAAGTCCTTACACGTCAGATAATATCCTTTTATATGTTCTTTTATAATATAAATTTCATTGTTTTGGTATACATAACGGTAGATATTGTCTCGTATCTTCATGCAAGAGGATTCAGAAAGTAAAGTTTTTTTTTTTTTTTGGTATTCAAGGTAAATAGAAAAAAGTAAAAACAATTTTTTTTTTCGTGTGTCATTAATGGTGTTGTATTTAGTCTATCCATTATACATAGGACAGTTCAACTGGGAAAATGGTTTTATGTTTTGTTGTCATTTATTTTTTAATAATTTTTTTTTTTATTTTTTATAAAAAATAAGTTTTCTTTGTGTATGATTACAAAAAAATGAAAAGGATTTTTTAAAAAAAATAAAAAAATTATAAATAAAAATAAAATAATTTTATGCACTGCACTTTTCTAAACTTTTCGTTATAAGGTTAAACAAAGGACAAGTTTGAATTTCATGTCAGTGCGGTTAAAGTTTTTTTTTGGTTGAGGTTTTACTGCTGTTGTCTTTTTTTTTGTTTGTTGTCCTTATTTATATTCTATCTATATAAATGATGAAGGGAACAAAAAAAGGAAAAACAAAATCTAGGAAATAAATATGATCCATAGAAAAGTTTACTTTTTAAAGGTAAATTTTTTTTTTTAATTGGTATAAGATGTCCTAAATATAGAATTAAAAGTAAATTATTTGTAGGATAATTTTCTGGATGTTTAAAATGTGGTTAATTATGGAAAGATTATTTTTTTTATTTTGAGAATTTTTTAAAATTTACTTTAAGGTTTTGCAATGATGATTAGAATGAGTTTTTATTTAGAGGTTACTTTGTAGTTGGAACTCATGTAAACTGAATTAAATTGGTAGCTTAATCAGAAAATATTTATTTAATATTAATACTGGATTAAATTCATTTGGTTACATAACTAAATTAAGTTCATTTATGGTTACATAAGTCAATTTCGTTATATAAATTCATTTGCTTATGTAACTTTTGATTTAGTTACGTAAGTTCATTTAGTTACATAAATCTATTTTATTAAAAAAGTAAATTTTGTTACTAAAGTTTATTTGACCATTTTGTTAGATAACTTTATTATGTTTATATAGCTCTAGTATCATAGCTTTAGTATGATATTATCGATAAATTCAGATTGTTAGAAAAAATACATTGCATATAATTCTGGATGGTATGAGTAAGTGGCATTGGTGATGAATCTAAAAACAAGAAATTTTATTTAAACTGAAAAATGAATAAAATAATGTCAATAGTAAAACTGAACTTTCCGTGAACAAATTTCAAACAAAATCTAATCCAACTATTTAATCTTAATTAAAATTAGGTTCTACTATTTATCAAAATTTGTTTATTGATAGTACTAGTTCTGAAAAACTATAAAAATTTATTCGACAAATACAAGACAATTAATGTAGCTTCGAAATCTAGCATTTACTTTCAACATTTTGTATTGTGTTGTATTAAAAAAAAGGACCCTTAAAATGGAATAATAAAATAATGCATATGAAAAGTTGATTATATACCTTGGAGAGAATGTGCATGATATGGTTTGATAATGGCGTTTTTCTTTTCATATTTCGGTATAAATTTATTTTTGTTTTAAAATATATATAAAAAATAAAACCAACAATCATACACGAACACATTAACAGAGCGTATAAATGAAACGATATTTTTGTTGTAGTTTGTTTAGAGGATAAAAACACCCTAATATTTTTCTACTATATCATGTTAAAACTTGAAAAGATAAGTCAAATTTTACAAAGTATTATATTTTTCATATATACAAACATTTTTTTTAGAGCTAATTCTGAGAAGCAAAAAATATTCTTTTTGTTAATCCTTCTTTGCCTATATATGGTGTGATAAACTTTTGAAATTAATATTTGACATGTTTTGAAGGATTTTGAATTAAATGGAGTAGATAGAAATTCAAAATTTCGTGTTCGAACGTAAAATTACAACGATAAATTACAAATTAACAAAATACCTAAATGTTCATTCAAAATTGAGAATTGGAACTAACTAAATACTGGAAATATAATTTTGTATAGAAGTTACCATTATTCAAGTAATCATTATTCGAGAGTAGCTGGAAATATAAAATATATTTAAAGTAAACATTAAAACTTAATTTAAAACTCCACCGAGATGGAAAAATAATGAAGAATAAAATAAAAATCATTTTCTCCTGACTAACTTAGGCTAATATAAAAGATTCCTTATCATTGTATATATAGATAGTATGATACTAGTACAAAAGAAACAACGAGCACTATAAAAAATAGATAAGTATGAAATTAATTATAGCCACGGTAGTTCACAACCCAATTTGTTCAAACTTAATTTAACTCGTGTATGCTTTATGAATTTATAATAAAAATTGTTATTGTTGTGTTTCCAGATATATTTGATTTTGACGGCTTCAAATTGTTGCGTATACTTCATGGAAGCCTATTAACTAGTTTGATAGAAGTTCTATATACAGAATTTAGTAACTAAATTTTAGTTTATATCACATATTTAATATAATCCATTATTTTAGTATAAGGGTGAGTCCATTTAGTTTATTGTGGTATACCTTCTAATAATTCATCACTGACCAAGCCCATACTGTTGATGAAACAATACACCTGCTTTAGTTACAATCATCACGTTTCCAAAAGAGTGGCAATATAGCCCTTCGAGGTCATATTAATCATCAACGCCTCACAGTCACATATTATGTGTTCCGCCAGTTTATCGTCGTGTTAACAGAACGTGCTTCAATTGTGTAAATGTTACTTTTTAGGTTACAGTGACCTGTAACGAAGTCTACCATTGTTCTTCCTTTTTCCCTATTCTTTTAAAGCAGCACTTTTTTGATGGGCAGAAATATAAAAGCTTCGAGGGTCTTAGTCATTCACCCATTTTCCACTGTATTTAAAATATCCTTTGTAAGATCTTTCTTTCTAAAATATGTTTATTCTATTTGACTTCCTAAATCATTGAATTTAAATCCTCCAATTGATCGTGCAAATTCGTGCTGATAATTCTCCTGCAAATTATACAAATTAATTAGTTGCATTAAATATAATATTTTTTTTTAAATTAATCATTTTTATTTCGAATATCTTGAATTGTTTCCTTATATATTAAGTTTCAAAAACGTTCTTCCTTTACAATAAGGATAAACCTAAGGATTTATATAGTTAAGTAAGTTCGTATTTACTATTAATAACACTAATTGACATTGTAAATGTTGTTAATAATAAAATAATTTGATATACAACTTATTACTACATTTTTGTTAATATCATTTAAAGTTATTCCTTTTCTTTTTTTTTCACAATAATATTTTCTTTATCACACGCACTAATCGTAATTTCGTCGACATACGTACAAAAAGATACAACAAATAAAAAAAAATTCATTGAAAAGAATTAAAGACGATTTTATATCCAGGACACGTGTGTTACATATATGAACTTAAAGAAAAAAAAACGAAACCATTTCTTTTTTTTCTGGCTCTGAAACATGGAACATTAATATATCTACCTACTATATATAAATTTAGAGATATAATCGTCATTCATATATAAAAATATTCGATCAGATTGACAGGTCAATCTTTAATCCAGGCATTTTTTGTACTTCTTTCAAACATTTTTAGTAAAAGCATAAATGAGAGATGAAATGAGTTAATATGTTGTCAGAAATTCCATCGGTAAGAAAGTAGCTATACAACGACTTTGTAAGTGGCTTAAGTACATGACGTCTTTGGATCTACATTTCAAGCAATTTATTCTTAAAGAGCTGAAAACGAAAAGCTTAGAAAAACTACTTTTCCTAACCAATTTATTCAAAAACGTTTGGGGTCTGCGTAGCTCAAAAACTATTAAAGCTTTTATGAACCAAATTTTGGGAAGATCAAGAAGAAAGTTTTAGATTAGGGGTTGGTTTCAATAAATGATAACAGACGGACAGACGGTTCGACAAAGTGAAATCTTAAAGCTTGTTTTGAATATAGTTGCAAAAGTGGCTAAAAAAGTTTACTTAAAGTTTAGTATAAAAATTTGAGTGGGTGATGGGTAGAATGAGGAATATATTCCTGAAAATAAACTTTTCTATATAAAAAAAAAAACTTTAGTTTTTCTAATCTGAAATGAAGCAAAGATTTTTTTTTTTTTTTTTTTTACCAAAAAGTTTTTATGTAATGTAATTTTTATTTATTCATGTATGCATCTTTTTCGTAATGAGAAACAATATTTTTAGGGGGCATTTAAGAAAGTTTATCTTCTTCTTATGTAAAAGAAATTGGAAATCGAATAATAAATTTGGATATTTAGTTTTTATATATAGTTTTTTATATGAATATAATTTCTGTCAATTTAAAGTTTATTTTGATTTCATCTTTCATTTAAAAATCTTTATTATGTCAGGAGAAATATTTTGATAAACTGACCGTTTTTTGTATATATTCTCATCAGTTGATCAGTTGTGAACTTGAAATTAAGTTTATAAAGAAATTTTTTATCATGTTTTGTTGATTGACATTTCTATAATGTTTGGGAGTAACGATTTTTTTTTTGAGGCACAGAGTGTACTATCATCTGCGAATTACGTTCTGATTCTGTTAACATGCTGTATTTAATAATACATTTCTATTTACTTTCAATGTCTGAACCCTGATTTTAAAGAATTAGTTTTGTCATCAGTTTTAATGTATTTGGTATGAAAAACGGCGATGATAATATTTCTTACTATTTCGTCTTTTAATCATTGTTAACACTACCAAAACTGATGTATTAAAGTTAATCTTTAATTATATTTATATAGTTAATTTAGTTTTAATTCAACGAGGATAATTTGAAATTATTCAATTATCATCGTTATAAATTTACACATCTATTGAAATTGAAAGATCCTTTATTTCTTTTAGTTAAAATATTTTTAAATATTTATTTTTCAATTTGTACATAAAAGTAAAAATAAAATTGTTAAATATCATACATTTATTCAAAAACTTTAATTTAATAACATTATTTTGTAATTTCACTAATTAAAATACATAAATAATTAAATTTCTAATTATTATAATTAAGTAAATTATATTTTTATAATATTTCTACATAAAATTTAAATTTAATTTGAACTTTTTTAATAAATTTTTATTATACATATACTTTAAAATCAAATCTGCTTAGCAAAAAATCAAAATTAAAAACATGATAAATCGTTTAACCAAAGTTTTTTTTTTATTTTATATAAATTTAAATTTCCATATATAAAATTGAAATAAAAAGTAAAAACAATTTACACTGAAATTCTATTAAAAACTTTGACTTTTCTGAAATAATTGTTAGCATAACTTTATTTCTGTATTGGCTTTTAAAAAAATCAGTTAAAAACCCTAAACTTTATCTACACGTGATTAATTCTGAAAAATTCTGCCACTTGCCAGTAGAACTTAATAAGAATTTTGTTTGAATAATATTTAGTTTATAAAATTGTATTGCTACACTGATTATAGAGTTCATATTAGAGGAGTCCTTGAATTGGAAAAATGAATTAGTGAAAATTGATGAAATGAAATAATTGAACATTATATTTTCTTACATTATTTAGTTTCATCATTATATATTCCGATAGTAATGAAATATTATATTCTAAAATACCAATGTAATTCACAATTAAATACTTTTATAATTATGTGCTTCAAATTCAAAGTTTGAATTCTCAATTACGTTTTATCATGTAATACTTCAGTAGTAGTTACAACTATATAACATATTTATACTTCAATTTTATATAAATTCAGAGAGTAATGCATTACATACATTACAATAATTAAGTATATTATTTTTTGAATTACTATTAAAAATAACTTACTTCAAAGATGTATATGAAATAAGTATTAGAGAGAATGCCATGGTATTTTATGTTTTTGTCTCTTTTAGCTTATAAACTAAATTATGAAATAGCTATTTCAAATTATGTAATGTAATGCATTACTTAAAATAATGCATTCTTCAAAATGCATTCATTAAAAAAGACGAATTTGCTTTGGAAAAAGACCAACATGATTTGGAAATGATATAATACTCAAGAGTTGACGAAATTTATGGTACTTCGAAGCAAACCTGACTTAGTTTCGAAACTTTAATACTGAATGGTTGCTCTTTTGTTGATTGTAATTTATGTTTTTATAATTTATATAAATTAAAAAGTCTTAATGTGGAAAAAGCTAATTTTTTTAAAAAGAATATCCGAAATTTATTTGTACATATTATTTTGAAGCTATTTGATCAATTATAAATGCATTTCCTAAACAATACATACGAATATATTAGGATTATGAACATAAAAAGGCAACAATTAAATATAAGATTGACAGATGACAACTTTAATTAAATATTGTGACATAAGTAAGGATTAGGATATATACAGAATTAGTAATTCAGTATCTAATCCTAATCAGCCTTACACACAAGCATCACCTTCACGTTGTCAAGAAAATGGGACCTAAGAATGAAACTGATTTTGTTTAGATCAGTGCAAGCTTAAGGATAAGATATTGAACACAATAAAATGATGATAATATCTTTAAACTTTAAGTTTGGATTCTTACACTTTCTCCACATACTGAGAAAAATTGTACTATCCACAGCGTATCAAGCTCTGGTGTTTCCATTACCGAAAATAAACAAATGTTATTAACAAGACAATACATGATTAATACATACAGTTAAAAAAAAAACGATTATATTATCAGTAATACTTGACAGTATACAATTTTAAGAAATTCGACTCTCTCGCTTAACAGATGGGTTAAAAAAAATATAGCAATTTAAATGGTAGTTCTTGAAATATTTTTTTCTAACAATTTAAAATACCAAACTCTTAACTTTTAATCCAATATCTTTAATTCATAAAGAAATCGTTTTTTTCTAAATAATTTTTTGGTTTTTTGTTTCCCTTTTTTACACTTTTTAGTAGCCTTTCGGGCGATATGACGACAGAAGTTGAATAAATGAATTTTAATATATTTATGTTTGCATATTTATGCTATTAACTATAAAGAAAATATATAAATATTTTTTTTTTTAACAATATTTTAGTAATTTTTTTATTCATTTTTTGTATGGTGTACAATTTTTTTTTTTAAAAAAAAACCCAGATAACAAATCCAGTAAAAACCGAAAAATTGTATAAATTATTAGAACAAGAGATATTAAAAAATTAAAATAAAAACAGTGAAAGAGTTACCGAATTAATTCAGCAACTCAGTTAATAAAAATTACCGAAATACATCTATTAATATTGTGGAGTAGTCTGAGTCATTATTAAATGGTTTAAATTTATTTTACAAAGTGAACTCTACGTTTAAATATCTGATAAATGTTCATGAGTTATCAGCTTCAAATAAGAGTTCTAATTAGAACGATATAAATTTCAGTTCGATGAAAAATATAGATACGAATTGTAGAATTAAAAAAGTATTACAGAGATCATTTAATAAAATATGATAATTTGCTTTTCCCAGGAACTTCCCAGTAAAAACAATGTTTTTTGCAGTAATTCCGAATAATTTCTCATAATAAAACATATTTGTCATACAAAAGGAACAAGAAATAAGTAAGAATTTAATCGATTTTCACAAGTGAAATAACTCCCCATTAAAATGTAAGTGAGGAAATAATTCCACCAAAAATATTGTTGAATTATTATTATTATTGTTGTAGAACTATAATTATTAATGTTAATGTTCTTGCTTGAGGAACCTAATTCAACTGACGAAATCATGATATTTACCATGTTTCATTCCAACCACAGCTTCAGCAGGGAGGTTTTATTACTGCGATTTGTTTTCGGTAATGAGAACATGATATCATAACTAAATTCACTGTGTATAATAATTTTTTGTCCATCATATATGGAGAAAGTGCAAGCATCCAAGCTTAAAGTTATTGCGTTCTTATCGTTTGTAAATGAATGTTTTCGCTGATCCAAACAAATAATCAGTTCATTCTTAAGTAAGCCTCCAATTTGCTTGGTAACGTAATGCTTGCGTTTAAGGTTATTATTTGAATTAGATTTCCGATTACTTATTTAAGTGGAGATATTTATATTGCTGAGTTTCCTTAGGGATGTATCATTGCTACGTTGAAGTGGCCCGGTTTAATTTTTTAGGCTCCATCAGGAATGATTTTTAGAAATAATGTTGTTTGTAATATGCGTAAAATGTTTATTGGGAATTATTTATAAATTATAAAAAATGTTTGTAACTTTTTATAAGCTAATCTTTTTATTTGTATCTTAGGAAAATAATTTTTTTTTTATGTATTATATGTAAAATATGCGTAAACATAATTCGCTCAAAATATTATAAAATGTTGTGTTTATGTTTGTGTGTTGATTTTACTTCTTGTGTTCGTTTTTTTTTTTTTATTTTTCTTCTGGTTTTTGCTTTAACTATAACAAATTTACTTGAAAAAATGTAAATTAGACAAGAGGCTAGAACCATAAAGTGAGCTTATGCATAATAAAAGGGGTGTATTTAAAGCTCTTATTTAAAAAAGTATTTTTTTTTTTTGTTAAAAATTATTTTATTATTATTTAAATAGGATGGTTTTTAGAATATGATTATATTTAATTTTTTTCTGGTGCTGTTGGGGTTGAAGGTTGGTCCTTTATTAGAGGATACATTTTAAAAGGATAAGAAAATAAAATGTTTAAAAATTATGTTAATTGTTTATTATGGAATTATGGTAAAATTGTGTAAGTGATCGAAATATTTCAGAGTTTGTTAAGATTTTTATTTAAATTTAGCTTGAAGTTGCTGGGTATGTTGTTGGGTGCAGAAACTACTTCTTCTGTGCACTAATTCCCTGTGTATGAGTAAATATTCATGCATCTTCTGGTAGAAATATCAGAAGGCCGTATGTTATGGAGGAAATCAGGAAATGATAAAACAATTTGGAACAAACGAAATAATTTATTGGAAAGGAAGCTAAAGAAATTCTCACACTTAGTAAATCAAATATCTGGATTTGTAACAGCTTAAATATCACGTCAACAAGACTGGAAAATCAGAAAATTCTCACTGTCAATTTGTCCGGAATGAGTACGAAACCGCGGAATATATTTTTTGCGAAAAGGCTATGATATTTGATGATGAATTGTTTGTCTTTCAATAGCTTAGGAATACAGTCGCCCGAAAGTTTTGAGTATACGATCAAAATTAACATTTTCCATTAAAATTCAGCTCTTAATAAGTACGAGGTCCCAAGAACGTTCCACACATATACATTAAGAAATTACTTCAAGTACGCTAAATCTAATTCGCTTCAAATATTTCAGTATTTTTCATTATTTTAAACAAAATTTACAAAAAAGGAGAAGGTTTGGTCCAAAAAAATAAGGAAAGTCGGCCTAAAATATTTGCAAACTCTTATTTCATATCAAAATTCTATAAAGAATCATTTTTGATCAAATCTCTGAAAGAATAAAACTTATAAGTCCATTTTTTTTGTATCAATTCATATTGTTAACAACTTGTTCTCTATTTCCTTAACGACTTTACCGAAGTTCTTCACTGATGGATACAATTTTACATTATAAAAAAAACATGTTATTCTGATATAGTATAAAAATATTCTTATTATATATAAAAATTATATCTTATCTTTCAACCATTACTTCTCATTATTCTGTAGAAAAAATTATCAAGGATTAAGGGACCATAAATAATAATACTATAGCAAAAAAAAAAAAAAAAAAAATTCACCACCTGAAAAATTACACCCGAGTTAAAGTTAAAGTATAGAAAATCAAAAAAAAAAAAAAAAAAAAAAAAAATCTCATCTACTTTCATCTTGAGTGAAAATATTTTTTTTTTTTTTTACTTCTGTGTGCTATGAAATGAATAAATTGTGTTGAGTTTTGAGTGATGTTAAATGAAATTTTTTTTTTTTTTTTGAATTATCAAATTTTCAAAACTGAAGTAGTAAAAATATAAAATTTTTTATTATTTGCAGTTTTACTGGAGCATCTTTTTAAAAAGTTACATGACCCGTAAAATAAAATGTTAAGTTTTTATTTAGTAGAAGAGAATTGAATGCATTTGTAAGCCTTGTGGAAAATTTGTGGAAATATATTATTTTTCGTTGTTGTTGAGAAAATATGAAAATATAAGTTAATTTTTGGGTAAACTAATAAAATTTTAAATGAATTTATTTTTTAATTGAACTTTTATTGATTTTACATTTGATTGTACGAAATATAAATATGAAAATTAATTTAAAATTATTTTCGAAATCTGATAAAGTGGATAAAATTTATTTTTTACTTTTTTTTTTTACATTTTATTATGAAGTTTTATAGCTAATTTTTTTGATATTTGCATGATCAATTATTATTTATTATCAATTGAGTTTTAAAGTTAAATTGAACATTTTTTTATTGTTCGAAATTTCTATCGAAAACGACTTAAAGTTTCGTATGTAAATGACTTAATGTAGTTTTCAATTTGACAACGCTGCACATTAAACTTTAAAACGTAATTTAACTAATCTAAGCCAACGTTTTGGAAATATGATAAAAAGTAGAACAAAATTATGGAAACATTAATGTAAATTTCGTCCATCGTATAATTCCAGTTGCATATTATGATTTCATCTCCAGACCTACTCATCATCAATGTGGAATCAGTCGATTCAGCTTTAAATAAGTATCAATAAAGAACAACTAACAACAAATGTCTCACTAACAACAATAATGTTTCTTCACTACAAATAAACACTTTTTACTATAAAGAAATTGAAGTATAAAGGTCACTGAAATAATGAGGCTAAGGCTCAATTCCGGACTACAACAGCACCATAGAAGAAGAGGTAAAGTTGTAATACATTTTAAGTTTTTATTATTATTTGGAAATAGGTTAATTACTTGTCGGTTACTGTACGAAATTCTTTATTAGTAAATATTAAATTTTAATTATGGTACCATCCTAAACGATTGTTCAGGTGATGTGGAATGATAGTCGAAATGTAAATTTTTTAAAAAAACAATCAAATATGAGAAAAATTTTCTATTTTTCGTATTTCAAAAATTTTCAATATTTATTGCTCATTTTTTTAAAAAAATATATTCAATTTAGTTATACAAAATCCTTAAAATCCATCACTAAATTAATTTTTTGAATGTCCTCACTTTTAATCACAATATTACTAAATATATTTATATATATTTTTTTAAAGCTATTAAATAAAAATTTTGGTTTAAATAGTTTCTAGATTGCCATTTTATTTATTCCTATTTTCCACTCATTTTATAGTTGCCCCAAATTTATGATATAGTTTTCCATATATAAAAATGTTCAACGAACAGTAAAAATGGAACGAATTAAAATTATATTTCGTTATTTTTTATTTTGGTTGTTGTTGCAGAAGCCATGAAAAATTTAAATCAAAAAAGACAGAATAAAATTAATTACTGTGCCGACAATTAATACCCTACAACTTTTAAATATAAATCCTTTTTTTTTATACTGTTTTTGTTCTCTCACAACACATTTGTGTGTCGCTTTCATAGTGTGAAAAAAAAAATCCTTTTTTTTTATATATAAATATAGGGTAATATGGGCCATATTAGTCAAACACTTTCAATCACCGTGAACTATTTTGAAAAATATAAAAAAAAACTTCTTTATGAATTCTCAAACTGCTGATTTAGTTTTGAAGTTTTTCGCGGACAATCAAATGAGCTACACCGTTTTTACTCTACTTCCGTCACAACATATGTTACATCCTTTCACAGAAGATGTATTTTTCATTTTCCTTTCACCGATTCCAAAAACATTTATTAAATTTCTCTTTATACCGAAAAAGTATAACGAATTTTCCCAATTTTACCCTAAATTTTCCTTGATAAATATTTTTTTTTATTCAAAAGCATTTAACACAGTTCTATAAACTGTAACATTTAAATGTACGAGTATTAGTATTATAACAATATTTTAAAACACAGTTTTATTTTTTTCTTATATCGGTTTTATATTTATATGAATTGAATGTGTCCTTGGGCAAAATGTGTTAGTAACAAGCCGGACAATTTAAGATGCAATAAAAACTTCATCCAGTTTGTTTGTGTTAATTAACAATCTGTTTTTTTTTTATTCTATATATCTAGAGACTATTAAAACAATTTGAATTGAAACTTATTTCTAGTTAGACTATCGTTGTGCCTTTTTTTAATTCTTATATTTTATTGTCATTGTGCAATTTGTTTTTCATGATTTTCTTCACTTTGGTCGGAAAATCAATGAATTTTATATTATATTATAATTTTAAGATTGGTGTTAATTATTAAAAAGAGTTTTGGAATTCAATTAATGTTAGATATATATTTCAATTGTTTTTTTAATACTCCATTTTTCCAAAACTGAGAAGAGATGTAATATCATTTAGAAGTTTGAATTCTAAAAAGTGGGAAATGAAAATTTCATAATTGGATGAATGTTGAATATTACAATCATAAAAATCTATGTTTCCAGATTTGTAAGTTTTGATTATTTGGCAATATTTATTTGAATAATTGTCAGTTATTTATATTTAAAACTTATAAACTTATGCATCACAGATTTGTTTTTACTTATGGAATGAAAAAAAGCCTGTATGCATTCAAATTGTTGACATTTGATAGTGTTTTTTCCATATTTGCTCCCTACGTTTTCATTGAATATTCTACAGCCATTTTATTTTTCCTTTTATTACATTTCTAATTCATGATATTTCGGTCAACATTTACCATTTTTTAATTAAACATTTAAGTTCTAAGTAAAATGGCATGATACAAATAAATGACAGAAAATTGTTTTACAGTCAGTTAGTGTCAATGCTAAAGTTGTTTTATTTAAATAGTTTTGTTGAACACTTAAATTTTTTGTATTTTTTAATACCTTTACGTTACCAACTGATACGAAATAATTCAAGATTTCTGACACGTGAGTGTAAACAAATATTTTATATATGTATTGATGACATAAATCCTTTTTGGCAGTTTTAGTTTAGTGTTAACATATGGGATTCCTTATTTCTAAAAAAAAAAAACAATCTTCAAATTACTGAAGGAATCAAAAATGATGGCGATTCCTTATAGCTTCATTAGGCAATCTAATAATTATAATCTGTAAAACATATTACCATGTAAGAATTGTTGTATACCTACCTACTTTCTTCGAAAATAATTAAATTGAAAATAATACATAAAAATTGTTGTATCTACGAAACATTTTTAGATTGACGTACATAAGGATTTAAAAAATCTACAAATAATAATAATAGAAAATCCTTTAACAATTTCAATTTTTTTTTCATATTATAAATATTTTATTTTTGAAGAATTGAAACGCAATAATTTATTATCTTATAAATATTTTTAAGAAATATGTAATATAAAATGAACATTTTTTTTTATGTTTTGTAAAAAATAAAAAAAATATTCAAAATAATTTTTGAATTGTCAAATATTTTATCGTATATTTTCTTTTGTCAAAATGAGTATAAATGACTGTTCCCATATCGATACTAAGATGGGGTAATATAATAATATAACGAATTCAAAAAACATTTCCTTGTCATGTATTTGAATAGGCTTCAAAAGGCATTATACATCAAATCTTTAGTGATTTATATGATCCTTGTAAGAAACGAATTACGTATTTATTACATATTATCTGGGTTTCAATTTGTTCTTGTCGCGAAAGTGATTGTCGAAATGGATTATATGAAAATATATTGACTGAAAATTATAATATATACGTATACGTATTTAATATTCAATTTGTAAGATATTTGTATTTTTTGTTAAGTCAAAAATTCCTTTAACAAAAATGTAAAATGTAAATTCTGGAAAAGGCAATTTATTACTTTCCTTTTATTGAATTCACAATTCATGTTTTCCTCACCTGGGCATAGCTCCTAAACGGCTTTACCGATTTAACTCAAATTTGAAACTTAAGCTCGTGTTATTAATCACTCGGTACTTTAATAACTTTTATGGCCCTTCGAGGGGGCGGGGGGTTGGGCCTATTTTCTAAAAAGTCATGTGGGGTATCAAATTAAAGGTCTTGATGAGTACATCTCGTTGGGTAGTGTTTCGGGCAACTAGGACCTAGTGGGGCCCCCCAAAAATGGGGCCCAAAATGAAAAAAAATCATGAAAGGTATCAAATTAAAGGTCTGGAAGAGTAGATATCTTTGGGGTAAGTATAGGAAGTGTTTGGGGGCAACGCGGGTCATGTGGGGCCTGAAATTATTATTAATTTCCTTTTATTAAATTTACAATTCATATTTTCCTCACCTGGGCATAGCTCCTAAACGGCTTAACCGATTTAACACAAATTTGGAACTTAAGCTCCAGCGTTTACCCAGTCGGTGCCACATAATTTTCAGGGCCCGGCGAGGGGGCGGGGGGCTGGACCTATTTTCAAAAAAGTCATGTGGGGTATCAAATTAAAGGTCTTGATGAGTACATCTCGATGGGTAGTGTTTCGGGTAACTAGGACCATGTGGGGTCCCAAAAAAATGGGGCCTATTTTTAAAGAAGTCATGTGGGGTATCAAATTAAAGGTATTGATGAGTACATCACGTTGGGTAATGTTTCGGGTAACTGGGACCAAGTAGGCCCCCAAAAAATGGGGTCAAAAATGAAAAAAAATCATATGGGCATCAAATTAAAGGTCTGGAAGAACATATATTTTTGGGCCAAGTAATTGTAGTATTTGGGGCAACAAGAACCATGTGGGGGCCCAAAAAAATCATGTGGGGTATGAAATTAAAGGTCTCGATGAGTACATCTCGTTGGGTAATGTTTCAGGTAAAGAGCGACATACGGGGCCAAAAAATAAAAAAATATACATATGTATATATAAAAATATATATATATGAGCCGTTAATTTTGCAAGTGACTTTTCGCGAAACATGAGTTAGAGCTATTTATTATTAACCGCTCAAATATATATTTTTTACTATAATATGTTATATTATAGTAAAAATATATAAACAATATAAAAATTCTACAGTTTTTAGTCGAACAAATATATTGTGTAAAACTTAAAATATTTGACCGACTAAAAAGTATGAAATAATAAATAAATAAAAAAAACATTTTTTAAAAATACTTTCCTTTATAAATAGTAATATGCGACTAAAAACTAATAAATAATACTAAAATTATATAATCTTACATTCTTGTATCTAGAGTCTCAGTAATGGTCAATTGTAGTAGGGTTAACTGGAAACGTACTAGATTAGAGATTCAGTAGTAAAGGTAAAGTATAGTAAAAGGGAAGTAGACCCCTTATAAATATCATTCTGATAAATTCTATTAATTCTCATAATTAATTTTGATCAGTTATACTTCCATTTATAAAGGGTCTACTTCCCTTTTACTATACTTTACCTTTACTACTGAATCTCTAATCTAGTACGTTTCCAGTTAACCCTACTACAATTGACCATTACTGAGACTCTAGATACAAGAATGTAAGATTATATAATTTTAGTATTATTTATTAGTTTTTAGTCGCATATTACTATTTATAAAGGAAAGTATTTTTAAAAAATGTTTTTTTTATTTATTTATTTTTTAAATTTGTATTTATAGTGTAAAAATTGAAAAAAAAATACTAAGATTTCTGGTCGTTTTCTAGAAATTCCAGATTACATAAAAAAAAATTATTTGTAATAAAAGTAAATATCATTTTTTTTTACCAAAATGTCATAACCAAAGAATTTAAAATCTAATTATAGTCGTAAATGTCAACTAATTTGTTCCCGGACAATAATCTCTCATGGATAACTAAATACAGCCCGTGTATTAAATGAACCAAATTGTATATAAATCAGATATTGTCAAGAGGGCAATAATTCGGGCAATTATTATATTATTACTTTATTAATATTGTTAGAATTCAAAATGCCATATAAGAGAATTAATAATGCCATATAAATTCTATCAATTCCACAGTATTGACAATTTTATATTTAACGACCTTTTCCTCAGTAATTGTTTGACTCTGTGTATAAAGGTTATTTCATTAAGCGTGATACAATATAAAATTGAATTAAGACAAAAAGTTTTATTTTTTGATTTTGAAGAATGTTTCTATGCATTACTTTTTCAACAATATTTCATTCATTTGACCACAACAGCTACGTCTGGAGAAATCCAATTCGATCAATCCGATTTTCCATATAGTTTTTCACATAAAACTGAACGAATATCATTAATAACTCGTTCGATGTTGACTTCGAGTACATCAAGAATGTTCCTGGTTACTTTTAGCATACCTCCACACAAAATAGGATAAAGGTGTTAAATGACACGATCTTGCTGGCCAATTGATAAGTCCAAAACCTTAAATAAACAAATCATTAAATTTACCATCCAATAAATCAAATTTTTCACGAGCAGTATGATATGTAGCAAGTAGCACCCACCATTTTGTTGAAACCACATATCATTCAAACGATTTTCGTCAATTCATTCAACATTGACAGTAACGTTTTATTACCAACATCATTTTTGGAAAAAATATGTTCCTATGACACCTGCAGCATGAAATGCACACCAAACAGTAAAGCAAACAGTTCAAATGCTTCTGAATATTTTTATCCCAAATGCTGTAATTTTATTGATGTATCCATTTAATCGATTAAATGTACCATAAATAATTCACGAAACGCTCTTTAATATTCCACAATTAATTTTGATAAAGTAATTGAACGATTTGTAAATGTTGTTCATTTGTAGAGCGATCTATAATGATTTGTGTGTCTGTAATGAATAAACAGCCCTACCGGACGCAATCCCTATTGACAAATGTATCACACCTATTATAAGATTCTTTATATATGCTTTAAAATTAATAAATTTATTTATTTATAATTATAAGTTATTGTAATTCCTTTACAAATCATTTACATGAACTAATCCTTAATATATTTCATAAATAATTGATGCATTTCTAAAATTATTTAAATCAGAAGTTAATGAGTATTTGGAGTAGATACTTTACTATTATATAGTAACTAATAATCTTACTTTAATTTTGATTTAATTGGGAACTGCAATAATTAAATAAATTATTGATGTCGTAAATATCCTTAAGGATTTAATACATAAATTATTTATATATATGTAAACAGAAATTTTAATAACTAATATTTAAATATTGATTTTTAATTAAAATTTGTTTAGTTCTAATTTCCATCATAAAATATATTGAGAACATTTACAGATTTGAAGGGTTGTGCAGAGAGTTATGTGATCTAATTACACCTGCTTTTTACTTCCTTACCTTTTTCTTTATACTCTCAAATAGAATCTGGGTTAAGAAATAAATAATTAAAATGTGCTACAGATTTCGAACTAATGTTGAATATGATACCTATAAAAAAATCAATCTGGTAATTAATCTGATGGATGAAATTAAAAGTGATGTCCAATTCTGTAAAAAATACAATTCAATTATAGATGAGATTAGTCTAGTATAAGTTGAAGATTATTTATACTTGAGCAAAGAAATTTTATTTTAAGACAATTAGTATCGTATACCAAAACAACAGCCCAACAATAAAAGAAATTGATAGAAGCATAACAAAAAAGTTGGAATGAATTTTGATATTTAAAGAATTTATTAAATGCATACAGACTGTAGTAATAGTGTTTGACAAAGGTGCTGAAATATGGAGTATGCTGGTAAAATTTAAACTTAACTGGAGTCATCGAATCTCAAATAAATTAATAAATAATTAAGAGAGACCTCAAATTTTGAAGACAAAATTATTAATGGAAAAGTAAAATAAAGCAGACAACCTAAGAAACTTTCATATAAACTGGGAGAGACTACCAACGGATATAGAAAACATTACTGGTATTTAGGAAAAGATTTTATGACCTATTAAGGAACTAAAGAAAATATTATTGAGAGATAATTGTCACAAAAGCATCGGTTGATAATATGCAGGGTTTCCGGGCACCGCGGCCTAAAGATAATGAAAATGCGGATTAATTTGCTCGGAAAGGCAATATCTCTCGAGTATATTGACATGCAGGGATGCAGGTTAACTGTCAAATTGAATCCGCCAAACTATCCATTGATTTCGTGACGTTCACTCACTTGGCATCAATATCCTCAGTGTCGTCAAACTAAACTAATGTTGGCCGCGACTAATCGAGAAAAAATCGGAGATCGTTCTGTCCATAGATAGAAACATCTGTAGGAAACTGATTAGTCTCCTCACTGGTAACTGTTGGATCGGTAAACACGGTACTCACTTTGGGATTTCCATGGACAGCTTATGCCGCTGTGCAGATGAAAGTATAGAGCATACACTGGAACATCTAGATTTGCGCATCTAGAACATCTAGGTTATCAATGCTTGGGACATGACGTACTGCAAGGTTGGTTGGCCCTTTCAACACTGCCTTTGTTCTCTTCATAAAGGTAAGTAGAATTTTTGTAAAGATTGGTGCTTAGTTTTTGAACTTTGTATAGGGATCCATCGTGATCTCTCGTTATGCGTGTTTACCTTGTATCTTCATTTCTCAATTCTTTAAATAAAATAATTTCTGATTTTTGATGATACAATTTATCCGAAGAACTTGTAACATAAATATTTGATTAATAATAAGAATAATCTTCTAAAAATTTCAGAAAATTTTGGAAAATTTTAATTTCAACATTTATAATTTAATTTCTTTGAGTCTGTATATAACATTTCACAATATTTATAATTTTCTATAAAATTTCCTTTATACGAAATAAATTTCCAAAAATTTTAAATAATTTATAATTATAAAACTTGTTTCAAAAAAATACATTTGCATAGTCGATGCAATTTTACATGTTTCAATTTTTAGATTATATATAATATAAATATATTTATTTTGTATATAGAAATTCAAATTTTAGTTAAAATATAATGAATTGTCTTATCTACTAAAATTTGTATAGTACACTAATATAAATATTATCCATACATATATAAATTGTGTATAGTTGTACAATATTTTAGGAACTTAAAACTAATTTCATACAAATTATCTACTAAATCTCTCTGAAGTATTACTATACTAAAATGTAAAATTTCTGTATATAATAATATGAAAAATATAATAATACAGATTGGTATGAATAATTTGGAAAATTTAAAGAGTTAGAAAACAATATTTTAAATTATATATAATGTTTATGAATTAATGGGTATGTAAGATTTGAAAAAGGGTTTCTTAAAGCACTTCTGTGGAGTGGTGAGTGGAACTATCTATAAATATCCTAAAAATTTAGAGTTTGGTTTAATCCAAGTTTCTGTTAAATCATAAAAAATGTGACTTTCACTCAAGTATTTCAGCCTTTAAACCATTACCAAAGTATTTCAGCATTTTCCGGTCAATTACTTCATATTACCAAAATATATGCTTCGCAATGACCGCAATTGGCTCTTAATCCGATCCGAAACTACTGAAAGTTAGTATAATTCCAAATTACCAATTAAGTTCAGATGATAATTATATTTCTAAGCATCAGTGGCCATTGAAAATAGTGGAAATAAGTTGCTGAGAAACTCTTTAGTTGGTTAAGTACGATTACATCTTTAGTTCATGCTTAAAAAATATATTACATTTTACTAAAAATAATTTAACTGATTTTATATTAAATTTTGGATAGTAAAAGTAATTAAGAAGTTTAATCAAATTTCTTTCTAATTATGATAATTTGTCTAAATATTTTTAAAAAAATTTTGAGTTGTTGTAAATTTTTTAATGCAATTTTCCCAAAACCGTTTTTATTCACCCAACTAAAATATAATTAATAAGAATATTTTATTGCAACAAAAAATCATTATAATTTTGTATGTCTCTGGGAAAAAAAGGATCATAGAAGGAAGAAAAACTATTCAAAATGTTATGTTTTTTAAAGTTTTATATATGTATGAGATTATGTCCTCGATGATTGCACAGGACAAAATTTTTGTTTTTAGTTTATATATTTTTGGATTCAAATAGGGTAACTAAACTAATAACAATCAGTTTTAATTAAAATTTAATACATTATTTAAAAAATATTGTAACTTGTTTAACAATTAGTTTTTACTAGAATTAGTATTTTGAAAATGACTTTTTACAATTCGTTAACACTTAACGTTTGTATTTTGATATCCAGTTATCGTCATATTTTACATATTGATATATATATGATGAACTGGTGTAATTATGTATTTTGTTTTAATTCCAATTTTTATAAAAAATATCAAATTTCAGAGCAAATAAGCAAAATACTTTAACGTCTAGTAACAAGTACGAAGTTTATTAAGAATAGGAAAATAATATGGTCTGGATAATTACATTGGCGGATCTAGAAATAATTTCTGGAGGGGGCACTAATAAAATTTATAAAAAAAAAAAAAATAGTGTTTTTAATATATTATTAATTATATTTTTTTTTCTTTAATTACAATTTTAAATAACTTAAATACAATTACATATTTCTTAAATTACGTTCTTCTATTTTTCATATTTGAGAATCGGTCAATTAAGTACTTTTTCAAAAAATCTTATGTATTTTACATATAAAATATTCAAAAAACTTATGTAATTTTATTTTTAATAAGCTCGGGTGGGGGGTACAAATGCCCCCATTGCCACCTTTTAATCCGCTATTTTTTAATGTAAATATTTTCGTTGACAACCATTTTTGTTGTCCAAAATTCAAGAAATAGAAAAGTTGCAAAGGTTTTCGATTAAGTGAAACCAGAAAATATTGCAAAATATCTGGAATCAGTACCTTCCTATATTTTTAAGAAAAATTAATTTGTCAAGTTTTTTCACATTCATATTTCTATTTTCTTATAGGCTATATCTTTATTTATTCAAATCCGATAACTATAATTAGTAAAGTCTAATAGATTTTGTTGCATTTTATTAATTTTGTTACCCTATTTTGTAAAAACATATGTTCTCGTTTGGGCACAATTTGGACAAAAAGATTATTAGATACATACATATGTATATAATATATATGTAATTGTGTAAGAGCATATTCAATCTATATGTAATTACATATATAAACTGGGTACAAATATTTTTGGTTGGCCAGTAAAGATAACGAGAACAACATTTCCTTTGGTTTTAGTTTTTGGCATATGTGGTGTGGTGTATTATATTTTGTTTGAAATTAAAACATGCGAACATGATATTTATATACATACATACATTTATGTTATATAATGTAGAACATAAAGTTTGAAAAATATTACAAATTTCTAGTTCTTGTCGCATCCTTTTTTTATAATTTTCAATTATTATTATATAGAAAACATAATATTTAAATATATATATTTTGGAAGTTTAATTTTTTTTTTACATAAAATATTTTATAAAGATCCTTGTATACAAATGTAATTTTTTTTATTTTTCTTATAATATGATTTTAATATGTTAGACAGAAAAAAAAATTATATTTAGAGCAAATAAGTTTTTTCCAGGCTCTTTTTATTTTTTTTGTTTGTGTAGTGTTTCCTTTTGGGATTGATTTTAAATTTTACATATATTATTTTTAAATAATTGTTCATGGAAGATAAATTTAAATGTTTTTAATTATATATTTGAAATGGTATACGGTCAAATTATAGAAAAACAAATCCTAGAAAAATTATAATTGATTGTGTATTGTGTACCAAGTAGTAAAGCGCATGAAAAATGTTTTTCTGTAAAAGAACTAGGGATAATTTGACCCATAGTGTAAGAAGAATCTAATTTGTCCACAAATTACCTTTCCGTCTGGTTTAAAAAGGATTTCTTTATAGAAATTACATCTAATTGTAATTTTATATTTTAAGTATACACACTTTTCGATGTAGATGATTATATATAAATTTCAATGGGTTTTATACCTTGGAACATAGAAACTTATATTTAATGTTTCGGTTTACTTAGATACTACAATTTAAAAGCTATCGTTTAAATAGATAGCTTTCAAACCATTAAAAAAATCGTATTTTATATTATATAAATATTAAAAGTTAGAATATTGAAATTGAATAAAAAATATTCAAGTGACTTCAAAATCTCGAACACTAAGGATATCAAATTTTACATTGGTAATAATATTTTTCATTATTTCCCATACAGAATCGAGGTATATTGAACTTTGAAACAACTTCGTATATTATACTAGCTTTACATACACATTTATGCCACCGTTTTAGGTTTAGAATACCATGGTTCATAAAATCCTTAACCGTCGATTGCCCTAATTAATGATTATTGATATCAATGTTTTCTGATTAGCTTTAGCTTTTTGTTTCATTACATATCCCTAAACCAACTTAAATTTGTTATTAACCACTTTTTTTTATGTAGATCTAGGCTATATTCAGAAAATGAAGCTTCTACCGTGCGGAATCTAATTTTTACATAATGGCGCCATTATACTGTAGATCTGCTGAATCATAATCCTTACATTTAGTTTCTACATGGGGGAGAATCAATTACCATAGTTAAGTTCCATGTTAAATCAATGAGTAGTGATACGTTTTAAATATTAAATTAACAATTTAATGTCAATTTATTTAAATAAACTTTAGAATTTAATTTGAAATATATTTTTATTTTATTAAGTTTACCAATATGTGTATTAAAAATAAACACGTTTTATAAACATTACAATTTGTCTGCCCACGTATCAATAAAAAAAACGTAACTCTGCAAATAATAATTTTTGTCTGCGTTATTGTAATCATTAAAAAAAAATATATTCTGATGAAATATGAAAGTTCAATAATTCAGTTTTTTTTAACTTAAAAAATACATTTTTTTATTTAAATAGTCAATTATTTATAACTATGATAAAATATTTTCATATAGCACGTTTAATAAATAAACATTGGTTTTCACCTGAAATTTTCATAAATTTAATGCTTTTTGGAAATTATGGAAAAAATATATTACAAGAAATTGGTTTCATGGATGGGTAAAGGTTAATTTTGGTCATTGTATGTAGGTGGAAGTAAATTCCCGAAATACATTTTGTTGTAACTCTGATACTCTGTTTTCTGGCGCGTTTTTCATATATATTTAAATGGTCTACCTTTTACAACTAAGCAGTTTCCCATCCCTGTTAATATACTTCTATTAACTACATTTATGAGTTTTCTTTTATATACTTTATTAATATAATATTTACAACATCTTTGAAGTACCTACCAATCAGTAAATTTTAACCCAACAAAGTTCAAGGACACTTTTTACCATGTATAAGTTTTAGGTAGACATTTTTCATAAATTTATATTACGTAGAATTTAACTACAATATGGAAATAAATTAAATATTTAATGAACAATTTTGTGGAAATTTTAAAAAATATGTAAATTAAAGACGTTTCTTGATATTTTTAAGGCTTCATTTACGCAGCGTTTGATATTTATAGATTTGTTAAATTAATTTTATTAATATTTTGGTATATACGTATACCATGGAACATATTCTTATTCAGACCACCGTGGAGAATCTTTTTGGTATCTTTCACTAAGTTCCTTCACATTGAATGCATTAATTCGCCAGTTATGATCTTGAATACTGCATCAATTCTAGCTCTAGCTCTATTACGATGTGAAATAGTACAGAAACAGAATTTCATTGTCGTCTCTCTTCCAGTAGTTCAGTTCATCTCAAACGTAGCACTTTCTCAAAACGTTTAATAACTTCATTCTTAATTATATAGTTTATTTTAGTTTCTTTGTAATTTTACTAATATATTTGCCAAAATGCCAGTAATTTGGTTGGTGCCAAAGATTTTGCGCAAAATTCATTTTTCAACCTTCGGTTTTATTTGTTACTATTGTGTCTCATACAATTGAATGGATTTAAAGAGAAGAACTGCTAAAGGTTCACCAGAATTAAGCCTATTGTACCAGCGGTGACTGGGTTAGCTATAGTTACTCATTTTACCGAATTTCAGAATTGGTTTCCAATCCAGGACATTCGCTTCATTCAGTTTATTCATGTAGTAAGAACCAAAGCATTTCCGTTGTAGGTGCATGAGACAGTGAGAATAACACAATTGGGTCACGTTCATCCCCGCAACCTCTACATATATGTTTATCTCGGATCGCCGTATTTTATCGCATACAAAATTAATTTTGTAAGTCTTGATTCCAGCCAATAATTTTAATCGTAAAATCTACATTCAAATAACATGAATACTCCTAGAAAGAATCACAATACCCGCTAAAAACGGTTCACCAATAATAGACTTTATCTATTGTAGTCATTCCTTTGCTAATTGCATATAATTTGTCTTTTTATGATTTATTTTTAGATTCACTTTTTAGCTGGCTTTACTACTGTAGTTCCAACTTTTTTCTATAACTGGTGTGCATGCAATTACTGCAGCAAAATTTCCAACTTTTATCAATACTGCATTTTATGAACTATATGATTTTTATTGAAGGTTCAGAACAACATTACAATATTAAAATATTTTTATTATGCTAAGGTATAAAGCTATAATTTGTTAAATCTCGCAACCAATAATTTAGAAAAAAAAAACAACAAGGAATTTCCAACAATTTATATGAAAGAAATAAACAACGAAAAATATCTTTTTGAATAAAAATAAGGATGTAACAACAAGACAATATATAATAAAAACCCTTTTTAGATTTTCACATAAATATTTTTTTTTTTGTTTTTTGGTGGCACCTGTCGCCATATCATTACACTAAATAAAATATTTTGGCATATAATAATATAATATAAAATTATATGTTTTTTGGTTAAAGAAAATCATGTACAAATATAAACACGTTTTCATCACACAATTTTTTATTATTATAGTATATATATATTCAAATAACAAGGATAATACACCTACCCTTAGAGTGTATATGTAAAAAATATATAAAAAAGGATTTTTTTTTTGTTACCTATATAACTTTCTTAAAATTGTACATCCTGAATGAATCTGTTATTATGTTACGCGAATACTTTATTTTTTATCAAATAAGTAAAGAAAATATAAATTTCCTGTTACATCCTTTTTTTTATATTTATCTATACAAGGACAAGTAAAGCTATATTACAGTGAATGCCAAACTTTAGTGATAAACAGCATTTCTAATATTGGTTCGCATAAATTTAGTGGAACGTAAATACACAGAATTTTTTCCTTTGCACATGATACGCGAACTGCGAATTGCGAATATTCGCAATTCTTGATATTTCTTTCACATGAAACGCGAACTGCGGAACTGCGAATTGTGAATATTCCATACAAAAACAAATTTGAGGTTAAAAACGAGCGAATTTTTTATTCGCAAAAATGTGGATTTTAAGCATTTTATTTAAGAAAATTATTTTAAAAAAATTAATTAAACATGGAATAATTGATTTGTTCGCAGTTCGCAGTTCGCGTATCATGTGCAAAGTCCTTTATATGGTCATCAAATTTCAAATAATCAGGATTTCATTATTATTTATTACTTCACTTTCAAAATCGGTGTCTTTAGGCGCTTTTAGTTACTAGTAAAAAATGCATAAGGCCACTTTATTTGTTTGTATATTTTGTAAGTTCGTTTTTCTATTATCGCTTATCCTCCCAAGCGATTTTTCATCCACGAAACATTTTTCTACTTTAAAAGTACATTTTTCATCCGATTTTGTTGATAATATAAATACTCATTTGCTCGTATATATACAAAAATTCAGGGGCCTAGGCATATTGGGCATCGTTACACTTGATATATAAAAATATATTTCAATCATTTCTTGACTAACAAGAACGTTAAATATAAAATGTATACGAAAATACAATAAAAACTAAAATAATTTTGGTGTGCAAAAAGAGTATTTCGTATTCCGTACCTCATTAGCTACCAGTTTTTGCACCACTGAAATAATATATAAAAATATAATAAACTAAATATTATTTTATTCTTATCCCTTTTTATCCTTTACCACAAATAGTAACTTTTATTTGAAAAAAAAAACAACAAAAAAATCAAACATTTTATCAACCAAGTGAGATTTTATGATCTGAAAAAGACACAATATCGAAAGGAACATCATAAATGTTCATAGGATTTTTTTTTTTATGAAAACTTTAAGCTTTTTCGGAACACATAATATCTACATTTTCTATAATAATATTGGTTATGTGGACAAAATATGATAAAGGATTATTATACTCCTTCGCACCGAGGTGGATATACCTGATAAAAATTATTAAATATAGTGGAAAAATATTATATATTTAGTGGGAAATATGTCGCATGGGAAAATTTATATTTTCTAGTATATATATATAGAAAATTATCACCAAAAAATGTTGTTAAACGAAAATATCCTTTTGGAATATTCTATTCGCTAAAACTTTTACAAAATAACACTAAATATAAATACAGAAACTTATAAAAGGATCAGGTGGGATTATGAGAAAAAAAAAAGGATTTAATTTAAGTTTTTCTATAATAATGACATTTATTTTCTTATGGTTCACAATTGCTTTAAAAAAAAAACTTACAATAATATTTTTATTATGAAAATATGTTTATATAAAATGTTATTATGTTATACTGTGAAGTATTAGATCCCGGGTTGAAGACCAGATCGAGGTATCTATAAGTGGACTCAGGTTTAAATGATTACCCAGTAATAAAAAATTGAAATATGTAATTATGATTTTAAATATAATATGTAAAATGCTATCGGTTAAGACAATTTGCATACAACAAAATGTTTCTCTATTTGCAATTAAAAGTTTCGGAATCGAAAACGAAACATTTATCATTGAGGCAACAAGCTCCTAAATTGGTATAGTGAATAAGGAAAATATCACTTGGGAATGTATAGTTTCTATAGTCGAAAACAAGAAATTTCAAACGAATTAATGTTAAAAAAATGATGAATTTTACAAAATTTGAAACATTATCGTCTTGCTAATTTCATAGTATTTGCTCGCACTATTTCCAGTACAAAATCGTAATATTTCTAAGTACCAAGTATCGGATAATTATAAAATTTAAAAAAGGATATTACATTTTCATTTGATAATTTTTGTAAAATTTATCTTTAAATTACATTTTTACGAGATCATTAACAATTTTTGACGTAATGACAATTTTGTTTGTTAAGAAATTTTCATATAAATGATGCCATTAAAGAGCGCCTTTTAAAAGTAAATTACGTAGGTGAAAATGGAATTTATATTAAAGAACTAACATTACAACCAATTTTAATCAGACTGACACTTTTCCAGTCTACTAAACTTTAAAACAATTTTTTTCTGTTGTTGTTCATAGAAATTATGCATATAATAAAAGAAAATTTGAACGTTTTTTTTTGAGAAAATATTTTTTCGTAATATAAAATTTAAAACTTGGAATAAAATTTAGATTTATTCATAGATTTTGGTGTAGCCAAAAAAACAAGTTAATTAAAAAAGAAAATTGATGATTACCACAATAAATAATATTCAAAATTGCGGAATTGTAAGTTGCGGAAAGAAAAATTTTAACTGGCAATATTGTAATTTTTATTTCTTTAACCCTTTGCGATCTCATTGAGTATGAAGTACATACACAGAATGTCAATAATTTTACTTTTATTGAGCTACAAAGCAAAGTATAAATAAATGGGAAACAGAAATAAAATTATAAATGGCTCTGTAACTTACAATTAACGCTATAGGAGATTTACAGTTAAAATATTTCGTGGGTACTAATGGGTTACGTTAGGTACTAATGACGTATATAGATTAGAGAATTTAAATCACAGAATTCATTACTCTATGACGGTTTGGGTTTTCTTATTCAGAAACGTCACCATTAGCGCGATTTGATATTTCAAAGTTTCAGGGGTACAGATTTCTACGCGGCAGAATATTATTTACAAATAGCTAATTTTGTAGATATTTTTGTACTAGTACAACGTGGATTAACGATTTCATTTTGTACATTTGTTATCGGTTATTCTCTATGTCTAGAAAGCCAATTCCATATCTAAAAGTCTTTGGTTGGGTACTCTCGGATTTAATTCTCCGAATCTTTAGTACTTTTTATAAGCTATCAAAATTGTTGTTTATTTTTTACTAATTTTAGTTAAATACTTTCTATCTTGGGGATGAGTCACCGCGGCCAAAAGACTGACACTAATTGATATTCGAGATATTTGGATTTATGTTTTCAAATTTTTATAGGAGATTTATGTTTCCATCTACTTCATAGAATCAAATAATTTGGTACTGGTCCCCTTCAAATTTCAGAAGCATTTAATATTAAAAGAATTTTTATATGATATTTTGAATATTTCTTGAAATTCATAAAAACTTAAGCTTCACTTTTTTATTGTTGTTACAATATGGATATTAAAGTCATAACCACATTAACTTTCGGTCTAATTTTATTCCTTTATTTTTTTGAATTTTTTAGTTTTTTTCCAAATCATAAATTCTCTTGGTCAGCGAAAAAATGACATCTTCTACGAAAAGCATAAAAATAATTCTGAATTTTAACTAATGAATTTTAAGTTTTTCTTTCGTTTTTAAATTAATATAAAAAGGAAAAGTTTTGAAGCTTTGCCAGTTGCATTCATTATAATTTTTTTTTTCCATTAAGGAAAAAAATCAGTTTTCGGACGAGAAAGTTTTAAATTAAAATGTAAAAAAACTGAAGAAAAAAATAAATAAATTAAAAAGCAATAGAGAAAAAACAAAAACTTGCGGACTTGAAGTTTTTATTTATGAGTTGTCTAGCGAAAGAAAAGATGTAATTTTTTATGAAAAAGTTTTCTTTTTTTATATATTGAGTTTTTATACTTTAGTAATCCATTTAAGTAGATCTTTTTACTATATTCTACCATATTTTCAGTTTTACTATTATAGTAATGTGATAGTTTTCATTAGAAGATATTTCAGAAAATTGTTTTACTTTACTTTTATATTTATAATTCATATCAAAAATGTCCAGAAAATTCATGAATATTTAAAAAAAGTTTAATTTTGGTATCGCTAATTATAATATAGAGTGGTTCATTTCTCTTTTTGGTCAATCTTCTTTTGATTTGCATTGCAACATATTTTGATTTAGATAATTATCGAAATTTTCGATAATAAAGATTTGTATTCTCTAAGCACAGCTTCTTGCACCGCTCATAGCTTCACTGTGACCGTGTCATCATATCTTTGAAGATTTGGATTCTGTTGTATGACATAAAAGCTAAAATTTTCAACTCCCATTACAAACTTCATTACAATGTTTCACATAATATAACTATTTAAAATATGAAGTAAAATACAAGAAAATAGGATAAATTCTTTAGGTATTTGTTCTTTATGGTAATCCTGATGGGTGGAAGTATAGCTAAAATGTATTTATGATAAATAATTTGCAACTTGCAATCCCTATTTAACGAAATATTTTATTTAAATCCGTCATTTAAATTGGTATTTAATCCGTCATTTAATTGGCCAGTGATAAAATTCTTTGTTTTGAAACAGCTATGAACAACCGAAATTTATGCGAAGATATTCTTAAAGGAATCTATGTTCTATCATTTCTAACTGTTTAGAGTTTAAACGTGGTCGTACAAGCATAAAGTATTAAAGGGAGGATTGACGCAGTGGAATTCTGGAATTGCAAAAACTGTAATATTGGAAATTATTCAATCAGTCCATGATATTGTAAGTAATAGAAGATCGACGATTGAAGGTGCATATGAAATAGCTGTTGAAATAGGAAGCTAAATAGAATCAGAATTAAAAATGAAACAGCTGCATTTGTTATCGGACGATCAAAAATTCATTCAAATGCAAGTTTAAAACATTTTCAAAAGAATAAACCCAGTTTTATCCGTCGATTTAAAATTATGGATGAAATTTGGATCCACCACTTCACACTAGTGACAAAATAACAATCAAAAATATGGTTGAAGAAGCTTAAATTACATTGAAGAATCAATTTGAATCAGTTGAATACAAAAATTAAGCAATAAAAGGTAGAAGAAAATGGCAAATTCGTACTTCAATTCTCTGTTTTTTAGAATGCAAAAAAAAAAACAACGAATTGAAGTACAAATTTGCTTGACTTGCCATCTTATTCACCATAAGTTGCTTCGAATTTACGTACTTCCACACCTGAAAAGATCATTTCTTCAAATAGTTTTTTCGTGCAATCAAAAAGCAATTGATGCTGTAGGTAAATGGTTATTTTAGAAGCCATGATACAAATCATTATACGAATGCCCTTCAGCTTGAAAGTCTTAAAAATAATGTTACTTTTTACACACAAAATTCGGTTTATCTTTTTCGCTTTCAAAAACTTTTCAAACAGTTCTCGTATATCAACTATTTTCAATTTCCGCATAACATAACTATTACATAAAAAATAAATCTTTATTCATTTCAATAAAAAACTTATATACATAGTTATAAATAAATCATAATTTAAGAAACAAACAAAAATTACGAAATTAAATTAATAACCAAAATGTCCTAACATTTCATTTAAATTACTTTTATACAGAGTTCTCTGATATTATAAATGATAATAATACAATATTTATGTTTCAATATTATATCTTTATGCTTCCTATACACATAACTCAGATATATAACAAAAAAAAAAATGAAGAAGAAAATTCATTAATTTTCCACATTTTGCTATACAACATACCGACAAAAAAAAACTTGGTTTTACATTAAAATTATGTACACATTTCAAGGACATTCAAGCTTTAAACATAATAAAAGAAACAAACAAAATTAAAAAGAAAATTTACTGTAATATATTTTTTAGCGTTTAATATCCTATAGCAGTAAATTAATTAGTCCATTTTACCAGCTTGTCACATTTTAATAGTAGCGCGAACTTTTCTGTTTGAATATATATAAATATAGCGTGTTATGTACACAAGAAGATAACCATAAAGTGGGGGCAAAAAATGATAATATTTCATTATCATTGGCGCAGTATTATCTGTGATGGTAAAATATAAAACCATAACATCAGAAAAAAAGTTAATTTTTCTTTTTAACAAGACAACCGAACATTTTTTATAGTAACGTATTTTTAATGTACATGAGGTCTGATATTGAGTTTCCTAAATAATGTTTGACTAATGAAAATATAGCATAGTTTTTTTTAAAAAAAATTTAAATTTTACATCGTTTATTAAAGGATAATTCTCGTTATATAAACACTCCTTCAAATTAGCATTAATTAGGCTCTAGATTATTTAATATTTCATAAAATTTGTCAATTTAAATAGCTCCTACAGTAATTGTTATTCGTTCTGAATATAATTTAACACTGGTTATAATTTTGTCATCTACTTATGAGTTATTAGGTCCAGCGGGTCTTTGTTAAAAATTTACGAATTAATTTTATTTTATTGGATTTGAATGGCCGTAATTCAACTAACCCAAAATTTGAAGCCGGTAAGTTTTTAAAGAGTCCGTACATTCTTAAAATCTTTAGAGATCTGAAATGTTGTACACATTCCTGAAGTGGAATATACGAGTGGAATATACCATTAATCTTAATGCGCGCTCCACAATCTCCCAACTTGAAATTTCTGCCATAACAAAAGCAGATGAGATTCCAATTTCAAGAAACTTGAATGATAGAAAAATTATGATATAACAAATATATACTAAACTAAGAAATGCAAAGAAGTTCCGAAAAATAACAAATTCTTAGGTGACTGGAAAGCAGCTCGTGCTATAGAAAAAATCTTTTCGGGGTAAACCATAGCCGATAAAAAATGAGTATTCTATACTTAAAAACAAACCAATGGCTCGAATGTGTACCCGTATTGCTACTATAGTCACATTTTACTTAAGAAACACGTATCGGTACTGCACATATCTGTAGATGCTCCTAAGAGGAGGACGAATTCTTTATGTATCTTCTGTGTCACTGTTCATCCATGCGTTGTAGCAGACTGAAACATTTGGAATGTTATTTTATGGCACATCTGTGGGAAGCAGTTAAAAAGAAGAAGGCTAGATTTTCAATCAAAATAACATTTCAGTCTGATTTTCATTGAAAGTAACTTTCGGTACGGTGTGGTCTTTAGCCGTTTTCCACTAAAACAAACAAACCAACCAAGCGTTGTTTTCACGAAACTTCTTTGGGTCACTCTTAAGTAAGCTGCCATTTGCATATAATTAAAATAAATGTATTTTTATATAGGTACCTATACAAATATTTATGTAAGAAAGGACATTTTATTTTAAAAAATTTGAAATTCAAATTATTTAGTTTATTTTGTTTAGTGTATTTGTTGTAGATGTCCTTGTGTAAACATTTGTGCAATAATAAATATGATAATTTAATTTTACTGCAATTTTACTGTATAAAATATATAAATTACGAAATTAGTTTTCAACTGTTTTATATACAGTTAATTACTGTTTAGTCCACAATTTATTGGTTTTTTACCTTAAATAAATATAAGTTTAAATTGTAAATATTTAAAGGTTGTTTAATACTAAATTGTATAGCTTTAGCTTTAGCTTTAGCTATATATTTATATAATAGTTCATTAATATTCATGTTTTAACTATTGATATTGATTTTAAACTTTTAATTGTATAAAAAACTGGGAAGTCATATCATCCCAGAAATTATTTGTTCACTGGGGTATTTCATTTTAAACAGTTTTGATTAATTTATGATTAGGCAAAAGTTTTCAAAGTTTATAAGCCAAAATATATTTCAGACATTAATAATTTTGGACTATTTTTTATTTAACTGAATGTATTTCTTTTGCGGGTCAGGTCTAGGCATTGAAAGTTATCCGACAAAGAAACTTAAATTCCAAACTATTTTTCCTAGGTTGAAATTTGAAAGTAATTCGTTGGTGGGTTGGTCATATTCTTCGAGAAATATCTTAGAATTTCAAAATACAATATTTTTTATTATCCCCACTCCTTTTCCGATAATTTTAATTTTAATATAGTTAAATATGATAGGACGTGCACGTGGTATATAAATTTCAATAAATATGTTTTTCTGGAGATGAAAAGTAATTAGTCTTGCTTGAAAAACGGATACGATAAGTGTTATCCTGTTAAAATATATGTAACCGGTTACCATACAAAATTTTTATATACAATTTTTTATATAATTTTTATTACTATATAAAACTTTTAAAAATCAAATGTATTAAAATTAGTTTATATCGTTTGGTAACGTAAAAGTTGATAAAAAGTGTTTTGTATGCTCGGATGCCATACAAACATACCAAAAATATGTGTTTTAAATGTATTGCTACTAATTCAAAAGTATGAAAGGACATATTTACGATATTCTACATTATCTATTAGGTTCTATATCTAGCTAGACTAAATAATTAATAATAATTTACTTTGATACCTTTATCATAGCAAAATTGTTTATTTTATAATAATTACATTACCATATGAAAAATTGCATATAAATAGAAGACTGCATATTTTTAGGAGTAATTTATATTAAATGTGTAATGTTTTTGGTATCTTGTCCTTTTAAGCTTACTTTCGAAAGAAAATCTTATAATGGATTAGAAAATAAAAATAATTTTAATATTACTAGTTTTTTCTTGAAAGTCTTTTGTACATGAATTTTTCAATTTATTAAATTCCGGGTGGGCCAGAAGTAATTTTCCTATTTATTTATGTTATGTGATTTAATTTAATCGACTGCAATCGGTAACTCATAATTTACTATGTGTTCAGTTTATTTAACCAGATTGGTTACTGCACGAATCGAATTGAAACTGACTGTTAACGTATATACATAAAATTTTACAAATCCGACGACTATTTTCTGATAATTGCATATTTTTATGATTTTTACTGTCATGGCTTTTTACCATATTATTGAAAATATGAAAATAAATATGGTAAAATTTTTGTATATGTGGTGAATATATATTTGAATAATATTATAATTATAAAATAATATAAATTTATCATAAATGATTTAATAATATCCTATAATGATTGGATTATTTTAAACAATTTCCAGTTCATTAGATTAATTTTTTTTGGTATGGTTACGTTACGGTTGACGGAAAACTCATATAATTATATACTTAATATTAATTGTATATACGATTTTAGTTATATTATTATATTAGGCTAAAATTGTGGTATATTTATGTAATTAAGATTAAGTATTTATAGTTAAACAAAATTTACGTATACACTCAGAGAAATATCACTTAAGATTAACAGGATTTTGGCCTTTTTTAATAGGGTTTTCTCATTGTTTCTGGTCAATGGTTTGAAGAAAATTAATTTAATAGTTCCTAAATTATTTTTTTAATATGATATTTTCATAATTAAAATTATTGTTTACTACTATTAATTAAATAGTTACTCCCATTGTTTTTCAATACGTTTTACTATTAAAATTATAATGGACGTCCTATTATTATCATATGTTCAATTTGAACACCACATTATTATCAATGTGATTATCACATTAGTTTAATCGTTTATCATATTATTTCGCACCAAATTATCCCATTATTATAATAGGTTAAGTATAACAATAATATTGTCTAAACTATTAATAAAGCTTAAGATCTTGTATTTTGAATAGTTGAACCATTTTAATTTTATAGTTTATTCTAATTAACTGAATTACTAAAACACATTAATTTAATGTGCCTTTTATCCTTAATATGGAACCTCCTATTAAATTGATGTGAAAAACTCACATTAATATAATTAGATACATTACATTAAAATAATGCTTTTTTATTTTAATACATATCTCATATTAATTTCAAATTCAGATCATAATTGTAATGGTACTTACAATTTTGATTAATTTCTTATTTACACAAATAAAAATTAAAAAAGTAAAGTAAATTATCCTATAAAGCAGCAAAAAATGTAGAGCAGTACTACAGTACTAATCACAAACCCCTTTAAAACTGTTCCTATAATATTAATAAAAAAACATAAAACTTATTAATATATTAAATGTATTTCTTTATTCAGTTTTTTAATGTACTTTTTTAAATTACAAGTTATAATAGTGTATATACAAAATTTACATTTATTGCAATTTAATTTACTTATACATAAAAATTACTTGTACATAAGTTCAAATTTTTTTTATACGAATTGCTTTTTTTCCATTAGTCAAAAAATATAAGTGTATGGGAGTTGGATTAAAATCATCTATGTTATATATGGAAGTTTGTTTTAATTTATTTCCGATAATAAAAGATTGATAATGCTCACTAAAATTAAGGACTTGATATTGTGTGCAAAGTAGTAGAAAATCTGAATTATTTATAATCAATTCATTTATTTCAAAAAGTAACACCCTGTCGCCTATACTTTTTGTCAGAAAATAAGATTGTCTATAAAGTTTCCCTTTGAAAGTCAATTTAGTAAATATTTTAAAATTAATAAGCTTATCAAAATCATCTTTTTTCATGTCATTATATTTTTTGAAAATATCATATTTAATTTCATCTTTTTCATAATAAATTAAATTTTGTTTAAAGAAAGTTTGATCTGAAAATAAGTGGGTAAATTTTAGGCTAGCCTTTACAGACAAAGATTTTTGTATATTTAATCGTGAAGTAGTAGATCTCGCGTATTCTTTATAAATTTTGTGGACAGCTTCAAATCGCAAGCACCAAATATGTTTTAATGGGCCACATCTTTTTATAGCTGTAACATAATGGCAGAGGAAATGAAATTTTGGCGTAAGATTTCCTTTAAATAGTGATATATATTGGGTGTTGTGTTTTTTTATTAAATGATCTAAATGATGCAGTTCTAGTGGAGAAAGTGAAGGTAACATAAGAAAATCTATAATTTTTAAAAGTATAATAAAAAATTGCCAAACTTTATCGTTTTCAAGTATAAGATCACCTATAATTAGTGGCAATAAATGCACAAATGTCATAATTTCACGCGCTGTCATTTTTAGGTTGTTTTTTTTTAAAAGATTTATTTGCAATGGAGGTGATATATTCCCAATTTCCGTTGGCCCATAATTAAACATTTGCTTACGATAATTTAATACATCTATAGTAAAATATTTTGATGTTTTAATAAAGTTTAGTAAAATATTACACAAATCGTACCTGCAAATACCCTCGAATATATCGTGCATTATGTCATAGGAAAAATTATTAACAACATGGAAAGATGGAATGGAATTAAGCAATGAATTTTCTCTAATGCCAGTTAACTTTTCATCATTTAGTTTTAAGTCTTCCTCATAATTTTGAATAGTTCTTAAACTAGGTATGTGCTCAACAGTATCTTTTTGCATATCACTTTTTAATCTTTTACATGAGCGACAATAAAAATTTGAATTAAAACTGGTTGTAAATCCTAACACGCTATTTAAACCTAGATTATCGCCTATTATCAGTGCAAGGATAAAATATATATGATATTCCTCTTCATTTGCTTGAATTATTAACCCATCGCTCTCTAATTTCTTAAATTCTTCGATAAAAGGTTGTAAAGTTAAGGCATTACCAAAAGCAGATCTATCCTTGGCTTTGAAAAAACCAGCCACAAATATATTGTCAAGTTTAGATAAGTGATGTTTGGGTATTGTTGGAAAATTATAGTATATGCCGCAGATTGTTTGATCTTTAGCATGAGGTCCTAATGGATTATCTATTCCAAAATCATCAAAATATATAATGTATGGAATTACAAGTTTATTACTATTCATATTTTTGGTCTTTCCCTTCCATATACTACCATTTAATATACTATGAAATTCTCCAGACTTAACATTTTCTAATTCTTTCATGTTATCTAGAGTCATTTTAAGAATATTCTGACTTTCGAAATACTTTTGGAATTGAAATTGTAATGGCATTATTATACCAACTGATTTATTGGCTTCTAAAGACGGTACATTATTAAAAACTATTTCAGAAACTTCATCATAAATAGTATAAGATTTTGGGGTTTTATATATATCGAGAGAATGCAACTTTTTGAAAAACATATATTCAGTTTTAATATCATTAAAAGGGTCTAACAATATTTTTAACAAATTTTCAACTTGCTTTTTATTACTTGCATCATCAATTAGAGGAATTATTGAAGTTTTTAAAATATTTGTAATAGGATCAAGTATTAATTTAGAAATGTCACTTATGATATCATTAACATTTTTTCTATTGAAATTATTTTTATTATGCATTGCTAACATAAATGAAATACCAAATTTACCGTGATTTGCTAAATCCAAATCACTGAAATTCATATTTTGTATAATAGGAAGTTCTTCAGCCTCTTTATTAATACCATTATTTTCAGAAGTGTTGTGTGCAAGATTATCATTAAAACTTCTAGCATTATACCTATCCACATTATTTTCACTTAAATTACATTGGGTATCGTTTTTGTGGACTCGATCTAAGTGCTTTTTAAAAGCATTTATATCTTGAAAAGTTTGATGACAAAATTTGAATATACATTTATATGAAGTAGTATCATTGATAACATGACATGATTTGATGTGGACAATAAGCAATTTTGATGTTTGAAAATTTGAATCGCAACATACATACATTTTAAATAAATTATAGTCTTAATAAAGTTTACTTTTACAAATAATTAATTCAAATATTTTATTAATTTTAAAATATTTGGATTCAATTCATCACATTTTAAATTAATGTTATAAAAATATTTTTGTACAAAGATATATACGTTCTTTCCTTCAGCAGGGTATTCAAAATTTAAAGTTTGATATGTTTTAAAAGCTATATCTAAGCATTTAACGAAAGACTTAAATTTATAAATTACCCCTTCATAGGTTAAAAAAAAATCTGATAATTTTGACAGATCCTCGCCAATTACAACCATAACAGGTTGAAATTTTATACCTTTTTTCAAAAATTTTTCGTTTAACTCGGTGATCTTGTTTTCGTAGTTATTAATAGTTGTAGCATGCAAAATGACAGATTCTCTGGCATCAGCTATAGATGGCTTCCACTTATGGCGTTTGGTTGTGCCGCTTACAACAAATGATGGCTTTAATACAGCAAATAATAAAATAAATATGATGCAATCTCGGGAATCTATAAATATAATTTTTAAATATTAATTTTTATTTAATATATTTTAAAATATAATTTAGTTACTTTTATCTATATCCTCATTAAGTTTAGCTACAAGTGCTATTGAGCTTGGATCCTTCAATTCACTTTTAAAAAAAGTTATTGCTTTTTTACCAAAATCTTCCCATATTTTAAATAGAGCATCGTATGAGTTTGGATACAATATTTTGAAATCAATTTCAATCTGTAAAAATTAATGGGACAATTATTTTGTATAAAAATTAACTGTTTTAATATAAACTAAAATAATTTATTTTAAATATGTATTAATAAAATAGAATTGTAGTGCATTTAAAAAAGTAATATTTTTTATGCTTACTAAACTATGACCTAAGCTGGTTTTAAGAATGGGCCAGCTGTTTATAATATTTATGCTGGAATTCTTAATTTCTATTTGTCGAAGAGAAAAAACTTTTTCCCAAATTTTTTTCACTTCTTCCCAAGGCTCTACATTATGTGTTAGCCAAATCTTGCCTTGTATATTTTCTGGGTTCTCTTCGTAAACTAAGTACAAAAATAGAAAATATACAAATGCCTTTTTTAATATTATGTTTTGTTTAATGTAAATTAATTAGAATATAAAGCTGGAAATAGTCTAATAGCTCTGTGTGACAAAAAAAGTTAAAATATATGAAATTAAATGGATTCATTTATACCGAACGTCGTCAAATTTTTGACGACGTCGTAAAACTTGGATTCTACTTTTACGTCACTTGAACGCCATTAATTTTCAGCTTAAGACTATATCCAATATAAGGAGATATGATATAGAATATTTTCATCAAAATTAATAAATAATACAATTGATACAAAAATGTATTTAAATCTCTGTATAACAATTACTTGTTATAAACATTAGTTTAAATAAATAGTTGGAAGTCAAAGGATCGAATCTCAATCATTGACATTCTTCTCGACAAATATCAATGTTTACATGTATTTATTTAAAATATATGAAATAGTAGTACTACAACTACTTTTTTAATTATTGCAATTGTATTATTTTAGGATATTAATTTCGATATACTATATAAATATTACTAGTACTAGAATCCTCTGGCAACAAATTTTTCTTTTCGGTTTCTTGTTTTGATTCTTCTTTATTTTTTCTTAATCTAACTCTAGCATTAACTGCTTTATCATGCAGTTTTCCAGTAGGATTTCTTCCTTTTCCTCTATTTAAATAATAATAACCCTGAATAAAAAAATTAATTATGAATGCAAACGCATTTGTGCCACTTCGAAATATTTTTTTTTAAAAACTATTATTATATAATTAGCTAATATGAAATATGCTAATGAAATTGACTTACAATATCTTCATCTGGAAAATGTGAAGTAATAGCTTGGCTGTAATGCACTATTTCTTTCATCGACATACCATGACCTCTGTCGTAAAAATAATCCACTATTAAATTCACCAAATTTTCTCGTTTTTGCGTATCTAGATTTAATTTTTTTCCAGAAGAATTAACAAGATCAATTCCTCTTTGTGTAGTATTTAATAAATCAGTTAAAGAAATCAATGAAAATGCAGATGAAATATTTGATGTTGATGTTGATGGTGATTGTACATTTTTATTTATCCATTCCTGTACAGATGTATTCACAGATAGTGTTGTAGCCTGTAAGAAAGTTTAAATAAGCCAATAATTAATAATTAAGAAAATAATATGATTTACATTTCCTCCTAGTAATTTGTTAATCTTATCGCGCAATAAAGCTCTAAGCCCAATGTTTTTAGGAAATATATCAGCTATATCTTTTTCATTTAAAACTTTTAAGCTTTCTAATGTGACACCACAATCTTAAAATTATAGAAAATGTTTTATAATATCATTATTTGTTGAGATATTGGAATAAAAAAAATCTAGTTTATGAAAAAACTTAATTGTGATATATATAGTTCTTAGCACTTCAGAAATGTTTTTAGTTAATCAATATTATATCACTCTAAGAATGAAATATACGTAGTCTTTTATTATTTTCTTTGGTTTTTTATATTTTAATTACCTCTTAATCTATCAAAAACTTCCATTTCAAAACACATCTTTTCACAGATAATATTAAACAACTCACTTTCTTTTGGTGATAGTATATTTTGAATTAATTCATTACTGACAAAAAATACTTGATTTTCATTCTCAGGTGGAATTATGTCACACGTAATATTTTCATTCTCAGGTGTAATTACCTCAGTCGCAGTTGGAATTACCTCATTAACAAGATTATCAAAATTTTTATTAATTATATTTTCAGTATTATTGCTAATGTCCAGATAATTCTCAGATACGTATTCGCTATCACTTGCCATAATTTCATATGTATTTTATATTATTTTATAAAAAATGATTTATTGTTTTATGTATTAATGATACATATAAATAAAAGTTTAACTGTTTTTCCACTAAAATTTTTACTTTTTTTTTTTTTTTTTTAGATTCTTTAGTTTTAAATTAATTAAATTCAGTGTTTAATTATTTTTATATAAATTAGAATTTTCTAGACTTTAATTCTTAAGCATGAAATTATTAAGTACGCAGTTGAACTATTCAATTGTGTCGCAGTTAACTGAAAAAAAATTAAAACATTCTATAATGTGTTACATTTTTATCCTATTAATTTAATAGTTTGCACATTCATTTAATGTGAATATATTATTAATAATATTTGTAATACTATTAATTTAATAGGGTGGTTTATTATTATAGTGCAAACTATGAAATTAATAGGACATTAACTTTTAAATTAATAGGATAAAAATGTAACACATAAAAATATGATAATTTTTAAACACGTGTTTTAAATTTTTTCAGATATGTAACTACATATTTAATAACAGTTTTTCAGAAACTGCATAGAATTAAAAGGTACATAACCATTAATATGAAATATTTTAAGAAAAATTTAAGTAAAACAAATAAAACTTTTTTTTTCACTTTTATTTTTACAGCACTTTACTAAAGAAAAATCACTACAATGTTTCAATTCACAAGTCACTATTTTTAATCACGACACAACTACTCGATTGCAACTCAATTAACTGACTGATGCCTCATCATAGTAAAAATTAGTAAATTAGATGAGTTACATTCCAGTCTCATTAACTTAATAGTTTGAGAACATTAAATGAATAGTGCAAACTATAAAGTTAATAAAATGTATTATTAATTATTAGTAATATTAATAATACTTTAATCTTAATATGATATTTTTAAAAGCAGAGCACCATATCAATATTACAATATTTTATGTAATTTATAATTACAATGAAGTTAACAGCGATATTTGTCTTTCTTTTTTATATTTTTTTAAGTAGATCAAATTAAAAATAGTCAACTGGGGTTCATTTATAGAAGTAAATAAAAACGTATGGTGGTTATTTTTTTTTTAAGAAATGCATTCCAAAATAATAAAATTAATATGTCATATAATGAAGTTGATGTGAATGTTATTAAAATTACAGAACAGTTACCCATAGTTTAAAAATATTATTAATTTTATAGTTTAACTATAGCATTATTAATGTGAATAGATCGCATTGATAAAAAATGTGAACACCATATTAATTTTAAACTATATTTCCCATTATAGTTTAATTCGAAATCCTTTTAATTTAATATTTATCAATATTAACATGTCATAGTTTTTAAATTATTGAATTTATATGGTACATCTTTTTGGAATAATTATATTCTAATTTATTTTATATGATTTTTAATAGTTTTTTAGGTAATTGAAATAATGATACCGAAAGTATAATTTTTATAAGATCAATTTCTCTGAGTGTATGTATTAGAAAAACCAAAAGAAGATTTAGATTAAATGTATCAAATTGAAAATTCTATGATAAATCAAATCTATTAATGTAAAGATTATTATAATATAGTAGCAACTCCAAAATTTCTGATAGTTTTAGAATTTAATAAAAGAATTTTAATTAAAATTGAAAATAGCTAAAAAATATTTAGTATTCAATCCTTTTCCAACAAAATATAATTAATTTACTAGAATTTTTATTTGGAATTATAACTTTTAATTAAACGAATTAAAATACGAAATACATATTGAAATTTGAATCTAATGAAACAAAAATTTTATTACTATTAATGGTTTGGTCCTAATTAACTGGGTAATTCCACATTTGCAATACAAGATATTTCATATTTTTCCATGAAGTCTTCCTTGTAATATGATTGCGAATATTTTGAATCGGTTTTCCTTGTATTATGAATCCAGTAGAATTTCATTTGATGTTAACCATATTTTCGCCTGATGAGTTTATTTCTTCTAAATTTTGTAATCAGTCTTTTTAATTTATAGTATTTATAGGATATAAGAAAATTTAATTTGATTTATTAAATTTTTAAATCAATTAATGTAAATTTAATTTCCAAATTAATTAAAGTAAAAAAAAACCGCACATTTTTGCTACACCATAGTTTTTCGCAATGGAGTGAATAAGTATGAATATTTGGTGGTACGAAAATACCATTACATAAATAAGTCCATATACAATTTAAAGCTATACAATTATAAAAATTTGACAATGTTTTTACTACAAAATTCATGATTTTGTTACATCGTTCTTTCAGCTTAAACTTGTGTTTTATTAAGTTGACTATTCGGACAAACTTACTCAAAAGGTACTAACTCGATACTCAATTTCAAGACATTTCATTCCCATTTCAATCAATTTAAATGGAAGTTATTAATTTAATATTTACTTACCTACTTTTAATAAATAGCTTATCCATTATTAAGAATTTCTTAAAAAGCATAAGATAAGAAAAATATACAAAATATATATTAAAAAAAAAGTTTTATTTAAGCAAATATTTTTATAATAATAAATCATTTAAGATAAAAATTTCATACATATTTTCATAATATAAATAATTAGTATAAAAGTGATGTAAAATAAGCTAAAAACAATGTAAAAGGAAAATTAAAAAAACCCCCCAACGCAATTTTTATATTAAGAGAATTTAATGAAATCACGTAATTTTTATAATTAATGCGCAAGCATAAATATTACATCAAAATCAGTGCTAAAACCATAAAATGAATACATAAGGAATAACTGTTTTGTGTTGTGTAATTTAGATTTAATATTAACAATAATTAATTAACATTTTCTATGGAAAATGTATAATTAATTTTATTTAATTTTTTTTTGAAGAATTTAAGAAAAATTTAATTTTATTAAATCATTACTTTTATAATTTGGAATTTTCCAAATATTATTATGTAATTTAAAAATGTTTTAATATTCGTGTAAATTAAAAAAAAAAAATATTTGTCCTTTTTATTCACCCTGGTAATATACGAACAATGAGGAACGGATCATGTTCTGGCGATAGAACCTATCATTCTCGATACATTTTATATAAATGATGCTTCGAGGGTTCCATTAATGATTTTCATTTGTATTGGCGAATGTTTAGGTTGCTTCAGTGTATCTAATCTGCGAGTTAAATATTTCAAGAAAAAAAGGATAATATAAAATTTATAGGAAATTAAATTTTAATTTTCACATCATTCTCAAAAGACAATTTTAAATTCATTTTATTAATTAATATGAACTGACGAATGCGTTGATGAAAATTAAAAGATATTTTTTGCAGTTTGCAATGTCCTTCGTCCTTGTTTGAATACAAAATGCTAAACGAATTGTTTTGCTTGCTGAAGTAAAATTATATATGAATTTTATTGTAAATAGAATTTTAATTGAAAACTAAAGATACATTTTAACATATAAGAGACAAATTCCGTAACAGTTAACAGTATAGTCCATAGAATTAATTTTTGAACCAACCCTGATTTTAACCTTCATCTTAAATATGTATTTATATGTAATTACTTACACAAAAGAAGATAACTTCCTAATTATCCATGTAAGATTTATGATAATTTATTATAAAATCCTCCTGGTTGTGGTTTGAAGGTTTGAACATCAAAGTTTGCTGTTTATTCAATTTCATTACATTACTTTATACGAATTTAAATTAATTTTATTTATCAAATTGATTTTTATTTGAAAAATATAAAAAATTAAAAAAATTAAAAAAAAAATCGGTGTCCGTCTAATTTACGTAAAACAACTGACCAAATGCACATTTGACGAAATTAACAAATTGTCGAAAATAAATTGATTTAATTTAATGAACTTTTGATTATAATAACCAATTAAGTTGGTTTGAGAAGGGGGGAATGTAACCTTTGTACCCGCTTACGAATCGTTACCCATTTCACCACGAATCGTGCCATCCCACTTCTTTTATAAAGTTTATCAGGTTACCAGGCTTTTCCTTACCCAATTTACAAGTGATCGAAAATAAATTGACTTAAATGCTGTTTTGTCTATACGAAAAATAGACTAGACCGAATACAGAATTAATAGAAATCATCTTTTGGTATCTAATTTGTGGAACTTCAATATTATCATCGGTCAATTATGTTCATTTTTGTTTACTCAATTATTTGGTTAATTATTCGGTAAATTGAATATTCGGTCAATAATTTTCGTATCAACGAAATTTCTAACTTTACCATTAGAATTAATTTTATATTGCTTTGTGAATTACAATTCTATTTATTTTCGTTATTATATTCACATTATTAAATTACAAATTAGGGATTTTCATACCTGGATGAATAGTAGAATCTCATCCTTTCATTTATTATTCCATATTTGTAATATATAAATTTAACGAAAAAAAAAAATTATATTTTATTTTCTTCAATTATTATTTTGACAAAATTTATGTTTTATATCTGTCGCTATGAATCATTCAAAATGAAAAAAAAAAAAAAACATAAAATGAAATGAATAAATACCAAAAAAAAAATAACAATTTATATAAGAAGAAAATGAATTAAACGCAAAAAAGCCTTAAATCCTTCTTATTTGGCATGACAGCATATCAGTAGAATATGTCGTAGTCAAGAATTTGGATATTATAAAGTGATTTGTGTATGGTTCGTCCTTTTTAAAATTCATGTAAAACTGAAAATTTTTGTAAGTCATATTTAGTTGTTGGGTATATAGGAAATTTGAATGGGAAAAATATGGTGGTTAGATTGTTTATCTTTTGCACCTGACAGGCACACTTAGTATAGAATAATTCATTTTGTATATGGGAAAGACAACATAATAACCAAAAATATTGTTTATTTTCAAATTGTATCCTTCGAGTTTTAAATATATAATGATATAAGTTTTTAGTTGATGTGATGCATAAGTTAAGATAAATTTATAGAAAATTTATGTTAATATAATTTTACAATTTGTTTTACAATATTTATTTGTTTTCAATCAATTATCAACTAATATCTAAACATTGATTATTTGAATGCGGAATAATTTTATATACTATTCAAATATTCTTTAAAGTGTTAAATTTCTCTTCACTGTTGGTTGTTTGGTTGGTTAGTTGGTTGGTTAAAGTGGCGGACTACACGTCAATTCACATGGAATCCCAATTAGCGCGTTAGCGCCGTTTTGAAACCACACACTCTCGTCCTCTCGTATTGTAGGTATTGTTGTTTAGTAATGGTGGGATAGTTTTAGGTCCACTTCGTGGCGTTCAGAAATTTTACGGTTTCTGTGGGCCACTTCGCAGCAAGATCACTGAGGTCGTTGAAGGAAAGGCTGCCAAGCCCTGTTAGATTTCTAGTTATTATGTTACGATAATTATAATAATACAAACTTTTAGCTTTATCAATGTTACATCTTTCATAATAATTAAAAATCATTTTAATATGTGATGCAGAAGACTAAAGTCCTAGTACAAACAAGGAAAAGCATAAAAACGTTTAGACAAAACAAAACCATCGGAGATTGCAAGGAGTGGTGGATACACCCTCGTATAGCTGGGAACAATAATCTCAAAAGGATAACGATAACACGAAATAGATCACAAAAAGATTAAAATCATCTAATAGAAAATATTTCGTTCTAAATATATTTGTATAATGATCACGAGATATTCAACCAAATTCCGTATCTAGAAAACAATTATTCGAAACAACGATCCTACAAAGAAAATTGCGACTGAATCCTTTATAAAAGTCAAATCTTCAAAAGGCTGGATTTGAAAGTGGAAATAACAAATAAAAATATTTAATAGGAAAGAGGAAGCAAACAAGGTAGAAAGAAGATGCAGTAAATGCAAAGGAAACAAAGAAACATAAATGCGAAGAAAGATGCAAAGACACAAGGTAAAGATGCAGTAAGTGAAAATCGCAGTAATTGCTGTACGAAACTTAGTTGAACTCAATTAATAGATCAATCTGCGAAAGAAGAAATTTGTGGTGGTATAGGCTTCGGCGAGGCTGGCTAACATGATTAATTTGGAGATGAAGAATTATTAATTTTTAATTGTTAATTTTGATTAAATTGCGTACATAAACTGCACCGCTCCTAACAATTGTGGGGTCTTTAAGTTTAACTTTTCACATTTGCGAGGCCTTGATCTTTAGGTGGTACCTCGTATACTACATTTATTTCCTTGAATTACATACATTTTCCTAAAAAATAAATGAAAAATGCTATACAATTTTTAATTTAATTTCATTATAATTATTCGGAAAGAATTTCTTCTACTTTACATCATGATACGTTTATGTAAATACCATTAAGTAATTAAATAAAGGACGTGATACATAAATTCGTATTTACTTATTTGGTGAAATTAGCAATTAAAATTAAACTGAATATAATTAAAAAAAAAAGAAAAAAAAAAAAGCAATTTACAAAATTTATGAAAAAATTTATTGTTTTCTTTTTAAATAAGTTTAAGCATAATTTTCTTAAGTTACAAGCTATTTGTAGAGTAGATTTAAACTTTATAGAATTTATAACAATAAAAAATTAAAATTATGAATTATTAATAAATTGTTCAACAGTTTTAAATTATCCTATTAACCAAAAATCTATATCAGTCATAAATATTTCATTCTAAATTATGTTTTAGAAGCAAGAACGAATTTTTATATGCTAAATTTTGTATTTTATATAGTAAAAAAGCTTAAATAGAAAAAAAAAAATTTTTGCTTTAGGTATTTACCAAATATTTTGTTATTTAAAATTTTCAAATCTGTTTAATCTATGGAACATAAACTTTCATGTTATTGTGTGCGGTTATACTAATTCTGTTATATGGAACTTGTCTATGCTAATAATATAGAACAACATAGAAAAGGAATATTCTAAATCTAAACAACATTTTAACAATATAATATTTTATGTAACATAGAAAAGATTGTTTTGTTATAAGGATACATAACAATATGAAAACTGCTAAAGGTTCTTTACTTTATTATACAACCCCTACAGCTTAGAAATTGCAATATGCATTTTGTATATATAATTATTTTTATATGGTATATGGTAAACGATAAGATTCATAATAATAATTTTATATGTTATATGTTGCGTTTATTCATTTTAATATAGTACAGTATTTTCTTTATTATCATATAGAATTTTCATATTTTCTGTAACCTATGTTACTACTATAAAGTCTGCGGCTGAAATTACAGGGATATCCTAATTTGCAGGTTTTATCGTTGCGGTTTTTATTATGGTTAAGGATAATTTGATGTTTTGTTCAACACATAAGGTTAGAATATTGTGGGAAAAAGATTGTTTTTTTGTTTTCATATAATTCACCTAAATTGTTATGTGGTTATTATCATATTTTCTATATTTTCGGTAAGTTAAAAGAAAATGATTATGCCAAACGGAAGCTTATGACAAAATTTCATTGATTTTCAAATGTATATTAAGAAATCTTTGACAATCAATGAAATCTGTCAAAATTTTGATATTGATATTTAATAAAATTTACTTTTCCAGCAACATGTTACTTTGGATAGACAAAATATGATATACAATTTTTATGATTTATGAGAATTATTTAAATAGAATCAAAGCTTCAGTCGATTTTGTTGTGTCAAATTGGATTTAAAAAGGGCAGATATTTTTATTTAGTCATAATGGAATTGATTGTAACCTCCAAAACTGCATAATAATTAATTTTAAAAAGAGTGAATTTTATAAGTTTCGATTCTAGAAGTTGTCTTTGATATTTGTGTCCATTACCTGCGATTCTTAGTTAAAATTATCTTTCACTAGTTAATGTACTACTGCTTATTGACGTAAGTCGCTATTTTTGTTCGTTTGTTCGTATATATTTCAAAAATTAATGATTCTGTCTTCGATACGAATATAAGTAAAATTAATATTGTGAATATAAAAATTTTAACGAATAAAAGATTCAATAAAATTTAAAATCTTTGCTTTTAATATTTTTATTTTCAATTAAAATTGTATATAAATTTTATATTTATTGTGTTGTTCTGGTTTTGATATGTTTATCAAGTAAAAATGACAAGAAAATAGCAAAACGTGATGTACACTTTGTTTCATTGATGCATAAAATCTATTATACTAGTTGCCACTGCATCTAAATTAATCCATAGATCATAAAACTGATTGATTAACAGACAAAGTAAGAAGAATTCTGTAATTTTTTCGTAATCATGTTTAATAAAATTTGCTTGTATACACCATATAAAATCAGGAAATACGTGTTCGTATCGAAATAACTCGTTTATTCTACTTAAAGACAAGAAATTCTTCTTTAATATTTATTGATTTATTGATCATCGTTAAGCGATTAAATGATTAAAGCAATTGATTTCAATCGATTTAAATATTTTATTATTTCTAAAATCCTAATAATTGACATTTAAATTGTTCTGTGTTCATTTAAAAAAAAATATTTTTGTATTAGATTCATTGGTCAGTGGTCAATCTCTAATCGAGGCACTTTTATAATTCTTTCAAATAAATTTTAGCAAGTGCATTTGTATTGAAAATAAAAAGTTTATAATATCAAGGATTTGATGTTCTATATTACTTGAGTATCAAGATCAATCAACTAGAGAATTTTATCTATCAAATGGAGTTGGTATATGTAAAGTTTCTAAATGGTAATTAGATGGATTCAAATATTATGTGGTCAATTTGGCATTTAGTTAAAAATCAATACTTATATTAAAAATAAAACAAATATTTTATCATATTATTTTTAAAAAATATATATTTTATTATAAATAACAATTTGGATTCATTTTTAAACTCCTGATAAATGTCAGAAAAGTTTTAACTTTAACTTGATTTATTTATATATATTTTATTATTTTTAAATATATAATTAAAAAATATTTATAAAATGTCTACAAAGAGCATTAAAATAATATATTTTTGTTATTACATATAATAAATTTTCTTAATTCTACTGTAGTATTTTACGATGCTATAAATTTTTGTAATTTTATAAAATATACAATTTAAATTCATTAATTTCATAGTTGTTATTTTTATATTATTAAAATCTTATCTCTTTTAATAAATATAATTCCGATTTGTATATAATTCCCTTATATAGTAGACCCCATCTAGGAGCATAGTAGTATAATTTTTTTTTTAATAAAGTGTAGTAATTAAAAATTGAATCTCATTTATTTGATTGACATTAAATTTCGATTTATAAATGAGTTTTTTTTTTATATATTTTGTCGTATTTTTTGTTAATAGCATTCATCAATCGAGGATCATGAAAAAAAATTATCCTTAAATAAAATTAAAAAAAAAATAAAAAAAAATAAAAACATAACTCAATTTTAATTGTCCTGATCCTGGATTAAGGAAAAGCTTATTTTAAATTTATATTTATATGTTATATGAAATAAAAAAATCTGAATTTAATGATGACATGATTTTCTATAAAATTTGCTGCATTTAATTATGTTCAATAATTATAAATTTTTTTAGGGTATCCGATTAATTGACCGAAAACAATTGATCGAAACAACATTTAACCGAAAGCGCACAAATGACATATTTCACATTTTTTGAATTACCGAAATTCATTTCATGTATAAATTACTAACAAAGTTATTTTCATCGAATGCACATTTAGTTTAACACAATTTTGTGATGACATCTCAACAGAAAATACAGGGTGGTCCAACTTGAACTGCCTGTTTTTATAAATTTATAACGTTTGCGTCTTTAATTTGTTTACTGGTCAACAAGAAAATGGAGGCCATTTAAAAGATTTTCTAATAAAATATTAAAAATACTAAAGTTATAAACGTTTTACATAAGTGATTCTAAGTTGGGTAATGATTTTCATCAGTCAGTTCAAGTTGGCCCGTCTTGTATATCCGCGATATCTGCCGTAAATTTAAATTCATTCAATTGAATCAAACGTGAATTTATTTTCGGTCTACTGTGCATTTAGTTAATTGTAAATTTGATTTATTTTCTATTCAATCAATTATGAATTTGATCAATTAATAAAAATTCGATTAATTATTATTCCTTCGGTCAACTGTTTTCGGTTAATTAGCTGTCAATTTTTTCAATTTTATTTATTTTTATATTTTAAAATAATTATTTTAATAAATTTTATTTATTTTAATTTTAATAAATAATTATTGTCTTGAATCTTAAAATATTTTATCGAATTCTTACGAAATAAATACTCTAAAAAAAAAAAATTAATTTATTAAAGAAATTTATTTATTTATTTATATAATATCAGAATAAATTTATGGTAGTAATCTTGGATTAAAACGTCCCATAAATAATATCATTCCAGTTGGATTATGTCGTACAAAATATAAAAATGGTTTATCAAAACGAAGTCTAGGTGAATCTGGTATTCTAGCTTGACGTGGCCGTAATGGTAATGGTAATTCTAAATATTTTGGATCTAATAAATCATCATAAAAACCACGAGCGGCTGTGTCATGTACAATAGAACCGAAATCAATTTGTTCAATATCCATAAAATCACTATCATTTTCACCAATATCTGAATTACGTTTACGTAATGGTGGTGCCGGATACATTTCAACATGATGATGATCACTAATTTTCTCTTCACCACATGTACTAAATGTATTTATTTGTATCATATCAGACAAATAAATATCTTTTTTTGATGAACCTGTCAAACCACCCAAATCTGCCATATCCGATTTGAATAATGCTTTTAAACCTAATTTCTGTAAACCAATTGATGCATTTACAAATGATCGATGTGAGAATCTTGGTAATTGTACTTCTAAGCCGGGACGTTGCATAAGTGATGTTAATAAATGACTCCAGACATTTTTCGTAACACCATTTTCCATAATATTATTTTCTAAACGTTCTAAATTATCACCGGGTGCTGCCAAACCATGTTGACCCGGCATTACATAAATTGTACTAACTGTTTCATCTGTACTACCAAATGCAACTACAGTTGCATCTAATTCAGGATCATAGCCAGCTGTAAAACCAGTACGCCATACAACAGCTGGTATGGGTACTAAACGACGTTGCCGAACCGATGGATGTACTTGGAAAAACATTTCACCATCACGTTCATTTATTGAACCCCGGCTACAATCTGTTTGAAATAAATTTGCTGTTACTGTTGATAATGGTCCATTCACCCAAACACTATTTGTTCGTAAATATTCCATTACTTTGCCACCAGTATGACGTTTAATTAATAAATTTGTACGACGCCGGATAATATCATTGACAACATTGAAATTAACTTCTTCAACATGACCGGAATATATTTGTTGGACTTTCTCTTTGAAAAATGGCAAAATTTTACCATTTGAACGATCACTAAATATTTCCCTGACAAATGCACTTGATGCAATATCACTATCTTTAGCATGTTCAACAGATTCGGTAATATTTTTAAATACTAAATGTGGATTGAATGTGACCATATCATCAAGTCTTAAGATTTCATTCATTTCACCAGATGTACTACCACGTGCACCCAAAAATACCATTGATAACATTGATGTCAATGCAAACGGTGATAATACTAAACTTCGTGCATTACTTATTTTCTCAGCTGTTATTGAACGCCAGTAATTAAATGCCAATTCGTTACATAATCTAGCAAATTCTTGTATATCTTCTTGTAAATCTAATGTACTTGCTTCTAAACCTAATGATTGTTCTGGACTTGGTTCTAATTTTACCGGGGATCTAGTTGCACTACTTATTTGTGTAATTTTTAAATTTGTTAATGCAGCTGGCCTAACAACAGGACGTTGCTGGTTACCATTAAATGTCATTAGTTTTTGATCTGATTGTGAATTTGGTTGTTTGAAATAATGTATTGGTTTTAATGTTGGTTTACGTTTAATTGGTGATGGTGTTTGTGGTATTATTGTTAATCGTAATGTTACATCTTCATTTGTTGGTGTCATTGTAGTTGTACTTAAATTTTGTGGACGGTCTGTTGATTCTCCTAATTTTATATATATTTGTTCAGTTTCGGTAATATTAAAGATATCAGTTGTTTGTGGTGTTGGTGATGGTGTTCCAATTAAAATATTTGATTTTTCTGATGTTGATGATGGTTTTGATATTAAATGAACTAATTCCATTAATACTTCAGTTGATTGCTGCTGATTATAATTTTCTGTATTTGATTCAATTTTTTCATTCTTTACTGTTGTTTTTTCATTTAATTTTTCATTTTCTATATTTTCTATCAATTTTTCTGAAGAATTTTCAGTTATTTCATCAATCTTAATATTATTCTTTATATCGGTATCAATTTTCATTGTTGTTGTTAGCATTTCATTACTGAAATTATTTTCTTTCACAGAATTTTTATGTAAATCCGTTGAAATGTTATCATCGTCATCGTTTATACTTTCAATTTCACTACTATTTTTATTATTATATAAAATTGTTGTTTCATCTTCAGAAATTTCATTCTGGGGATTTTCATCAGTTGTAGTAGTAGTTTCAATGATATTATTATTTTCTGTAAGTGGTTGTACTGTTGTTTTAATCAAAGATTCAATTATTTTAACTGCGATAGTTGTACTACTATCAAAGATATTGTCATCATTTGTTTCGTTAGATGTAAATTCTGTTGTTTCAATTGATGATGATACATTTTCATCGTCAATTCTATCCATTTCAGTATTTTCAATTTTCTCTGATGTTGCTTTATATCCAATTGGTAATATTGTATCTGTTGTTGTTATTATACCATTCAATTCAATTGCATTATTTGCATTTTTATTCAAATTCATTTGAATTGTGGAATTGATTAAATTATTTTTTTGTTCAATTACAATTTTATTATTTATATTATTGGCATCAGTGAAATTATTTTTATATATTATTTTATTTAAATTATCAATAGGCAAATCATCATCATGATCATTATCATCATTTTGATTATTTGTTTCATTTAATTTAAGTGCTAATGTTTCTAATAAATGAAATTTATCATTTGAATTCAACTGTTGTGTTATATCCTGTTGAGGTGGTAGTAATATTGAAGTATTCATTTGTGCTAAATTTGTAAAACGATTAGATGATAATTCAATTGATGCTGTAGCATCATTTTTACTATTATGATTTAATGAATTATCTTCGTATTCTGTTGATGAAATTATGTTTGTTGGTATTAATGGTGTATTTGTTATTTGATTATAAACATCAGATAAAAGTGCTTGAATTTCATCTTCATCTTCTGAACTATTATTTACTTGATTCATAGGATTCATTGTTGTTGGATGTTCATCAAGCATTGATGCTACGGTTGCAATTTCTTTTTGTAAATCTTTCATATTCATTTCAGATTCTTGATTGAAATAATTTATTTCTGGATTTTGTAATTTTATATAAACTTTATCATTTTCATTATTTTTCATATTATTAGCAATAAATTCTTCAACTTTTTGTGTTAATTCACTGGATTGACTATTACTGAATGAATCAGAAGCTTCGTTACTAGAAATTTGTAAAATATTTTCAGTTTTTGTATCATCGAAAAGTGAATTATAATTAACTATATTTGATTTATCACTGGGAGGGTTGGATACATTTAAAGATGGTGGCATTAATGTTGTTATCATAAGATTATCGGTCGGTAAATCTGTAGTTTGTGACATTTCTGTACTAGTCGTAAGTTGAGTTAAAATTGGATCTAATAGTTCAGCATATAATGGATCAAATTTAACAACATTTACATCATCAATTTCAATTGATTCTAAATTGGCAGATGGTGAATATGTGGTCATTTCAATATTTTCATAATATTCTGGTATAAATGTCGTAGTTGTCATTGTTTCTTCAGTTGCTGGTATTAATGGAGTTTTCTGAATTGGTTTCATTAATAAATTATTATTATTATTATTATATAAAATTGGTAATTTTTTTATTGGATTAGTAGTTTTTTTATTATTTAAATTATTGTCAGTTGTTGGTTTATTATTTTTATCTTGTAAACTTTCCATAATTTGATCAAATGATAATTTTGTATTCATATCTTCATTATTTTGTTGTACCATCAAACTATTAACAATTGAATTTAATGGAACTGTTGTAGTTGTATCTTTGTCATTCATTAAATCATCATCAATTTCATCGGTATTAGTATCACCAGCATTAGTACTTGAATTTTCATTTTCAATTATTTTATTTGAACTTTCTGTTACTGAAGTAGTTGCTGCTGTTGTTGTTGTTGATAATTGTCCAGCTGTTTTACTAAGTGGCAATTTATCAGTTGTTGTAGTTTTTTCAGTTGGTTGTTCAATTGTTGTCACAACACTTGTTGTAATGGCACTTGCTGTTGTAGTAGTTGTTGTTGTTGATGATGGTTTTCTTGTAGTCGTTTGTTTCCTTTTTATAACTTTTTTAGTGGTTGATGGTAAAGCGGTTGTAGTTTGTGTAATTGTTGAAGGTTTCTTTTTATTATGGTTAATCAATTGGACTTTTTCTGTAATTTCATTTATTTCATCTAGATTTGGTGTTGCAGTAGTTTTTGTTGATTGTTTTTCGAAATTCTTTGTTGGCATCACAACAGTTTCAGTTGAAGTTGTTGCTGGTGTTGTTGTTGTTGTTGCAGTTAATTTATGTTTATTATGTATACGTTTTGTTGGTGTAGTTAATTTATTTTGTGTCGAAGCATATTTTATTGTTGTCGATTCTGATATTGGCATTATTGTTGTTGTTGGTTTTCGTTTCGGTTGTGTTGTAATACGTTTTGTGGTCACCTCTGGAATTATGTCATTTTGAATTGTGGTTATTTTTATTGGTTTAGTAGTTTTTTGTTTTGTAGTTAGATTTTTGATTTTTGTCGTAGAAATTGTTAAAGATGGTTTCATTGTTGTTGTAGTTAATTCAATTTTTGATTCTGTTGAATCATTATTTTTAATATCATTTCTATTAAATAATGGTTTTATGATTTCTTTATTATTAACAAAAATTTTCTGTGGCATAATTAATGGTTTGTTCATTTCATTTATCAAATCATCATGAATTGGTTTATATTCTTGTGGTGTTGGCCGTACCGTATTTGTAATTGTTGGTTTATATTTTATTGGTTTTTGTCGGGTTGGTTTACGTTTATTGGATGGTTTTGTTGTATTTTCAAAAACATCTGAATCTGGTGTCATAACAACTTGTTGTGGCGGACGATTATTAGATGAAAATATATCATCACCAGTATTACCAAATATAGCTGGCAGTATCATTGACCATGATGATGATACATCTGGTGTATCTAACATTTGATGATGGTGCTGATTATCTGGATTTGATAAATTCTTTTTCCATTCAACTTCTTTTGTTAATACATTTTGTACACTATCAACAATATCTTGGACATTTTTATTTGGATCACGATCATCAATTTGTGAATTTTGATGTATAATTGTTGAACCACTGCCACCGTCACCATCACCATTAGCAACAATACTATGTATTTCTTGTAATGTCATGATACGTTTAACTAATTGACCATTATTATCAAATGTATAAAATTCATAACGATCTGGATTTAATAAATTTATTGGACTTGCTACTTGTAATGGTACTTGTGGTTTTGGTATTCGATGTCCAACAGCATCTGTAAACTGTGGCTGATCTTCACCATTCAATATAACTGATACTGAAGTAACAACACTGAAAATAGAATAAAAATAAAATGATTTATTTAATTAAATAGAATAATATTTAAATTTAAATAATGTGCAAAATATGAAATGGATAATCAAAAGCGTTTAAATCACACAATTAGTTTAGATAATCTTGAGCTGGAGCTAGCACTATGAAACTGGAGAGTAATATCAAAATTTGACATATTTGGTGTAATGCAGTATCATTATCTAGTTAAGATATACTGGTAATGGAGTAATGCATTACATCAAATGTAATGCCATTTTTGAATTAATTTACTGCATTGCAAACAAACAATTCACATTTCTATAGTGAAGTGAATATTTTAAAGTACTTTTTACATCAAAGAATTACTTAAAAATACTTTGAAGTATTTGATACTACATACAATGAATTACCGTGAACTAGTTTGAATTACTATGAAGTATTTTGAAATACCTATATGAATATAATGAATAATTTTATGCTGATTCTACGACACTTGCGCGAATTAAATATATTCTCAAAAAAAATCAGATCTAAAAACATATATTCCCAAAAAAACTCTGATGTAGAAGTTAAAAATTTGCAATATTCTAATTTTTTTTTTGCAGGAAATCCTGTTGCCAGGATCAAAATCATTAAATTTACATAGAAATATAAATTATTTTTATTCAAATTCAAATAATTACTTTCAAAATTAAGAAGTATATTAAAAATGGATGTCTTAAATGTAATTAAAACGTAATATACAATTCGTACAATAAAATTTTCATTTGGATTTTCGTGGAAATGTATTATTTTTGTGAAGATTGAGAAAAAGAATTAACAGATTAATTTTTTATTGTAAGTAAATTTGTTATATAAAGATATTCGCAATTCAATATCAAATTTTTATAGCTTTTTTTGTCGTTTCTGGCATTATTTGTCTTGTATATAGCTCGAAATGCTGGTATGAAAATTAGCTAGAAAATGCTGGTATTAAATTTAAAATTATTGGTATATATTCCATATATTTGTGTAGCTTTAATTCCAAAATTGAATTTCTTTTTTTAAAATATTTTTTTTTTCAATTTGAACAAATTATTTTTTTCTATCCTTGCTAAGAGAGAGCTTCGTATTCATTACTGAAATTAATTAATCTGAATTTTTGTACAAAATGCTCCTGCTTTAACCAATTTTGACTTTTGTGGTACACATACCTTCAATGTTAGCAAAATTTTTGGCAGCGAAGTCAAAGTAATGTTTATTTAGAGTGAATTCGGAACTACAGAATTTTGAAAATAAAAATCGTAATATACAAAATATAAATAGCTTACAATATTAGTTTATTAATAGAATCTTTAATATTTATTTACAGTTTTCTGATGTTTTGGTAAACAAATTTATTAAATCACTTGCATATTGACAGGAAGCATTCACGGGTAAAGATAAAAACATAGTAAAAATATAAATAATTACATAATAATCAATGTCAATAAACTGCAACCTTTACTTATAAATAATGTCAAATATAATACGAGTAAATTATGTTCCAGCAATTATGAAAAAATTCTACTTAGTTACATGGTCTTCAAAGGTAAATTTTTTTTTTACAAAATAATATACTATTAGACGATTTAAGTCCACCTGCTTCCAAGTATTCTAAATTATGTCCATAATTAAAAACAGAAAAAATCTCAAAATATTGGTTTCAAGGTTGATTATGTAATAAACGTTTCCGTTCCTTTAATTATTACTCTAAAATGTCAAATTATATACTCATTTTTACGGTTGGCAAAATGATGATGATTTTTTTGTAGTATAATTAAATTCTTCAAGTTCATTTTTTAAAGAATCTCTTAGAAGTACATAATTATAATTTTGATATTGAAAAAGAAAACATTAAAAATATTTATATTATTTTTTTTTTTTTGTATCTTTATATTTATACCTGGTAACCTAATTTTATAATAAATTCCAATATATATAACAAAAAATGCATAAATTAATTCCAGTTTAATTTGGCAATTTTGCATCCACATTTGATTTTAGTGGAATATTAAATGAAGGTTTTCATTAACAAAAAAAAAAAAAATTCTTCATAATATATTTAATTTTCGATGTATTATGTAAGTTCATGCCAAAAGTATAAGATAATCGGGAACAATGTAAAATAAGAACATCACTAACAGACCGTACTAAACCAAAACCGTACTAACATATATAGAGTTAAACGTAATGTTCCGTAAAAGACCATGTGATGTGAATGAGAAGGAAGTAAACACAACACACAAGTAAGAAGTAAGTTAAATGAATTTTGTAGACTGGAAATATTTAATGTTGTTTGCATTTTATGTGTTAATATACCGGTGAACACAAATAATATACCTACATAGTTATATTATACAGAGTACGATACACTATACACTATCTATAGAGACATCCACGGTCATTAACGCGACCATGCTATTTGTGTTATTTGTTACCGCGAAAATCATTATAAAATTATATTAAAGAAAAATGCAGGTAATTTACACAGTGGCGTTATAATTTGTAGGGGCATGATGACATTGCATTATGTGAAATGGAAGTGTTGTTTTTGTTGTTGTAGCAACACTACAACTGTTTGTCTTTTAATTGGTTAATTCAGCTCCAAAAACGAAGCCACTAACACTTAACCATAGGTCCATTAATGTTAAGTTAGTTGGTTTTCTGGGGGTATCAAATAGATTTGCTGTATTGTGTGAGGTATTGTTACAATTTGGACAAGTGTCGGATCAATTACGTTGAGGTAGTTATTTTAGCATATTACTCCAGCCTAAGTGAGTTTGTGCCATGGTTTTGTTCTCACATTCCTTGGGAGTTGTTGTTCCGAGTTTGAGATTGCTGAAGATTGTATACCTAATACTGTTTTGTTTGTAGTTGTTGATGGTATTGTTTACCATATTATTTGAGACTATCTTTATATGTTGACTTGTTTATAGTGGCGTTGTTTGTAATGTCAGCAATGTTTGGTCGATGTTGAATTATTCCTTTTCTTCCATTGCTGCTAATTTGTTTTTGTTTTGCAAACAGAGCAAAACCACTCGGAACCTGGATTAATTTCTATATGCCAGACATAGTAGTGTATGCAGCAGTGGGGCCGGTAAAAGCAGCTCCTGCAGTGAAAAAACGAAGTGAAAAGTTTCCAGTTGTAGGCTGAAAGTTTGTGTGATAGTCTTTAGTCGTTGGGTTGCCCCCAAACGAGTGGTTCTGAAACGTAGATCCAACCATCATGAGAACCAAATGGAAGTGTGTTACGTGGCGGTGGTATAGTTTGCTATGCTATGATTCATTAAGTCTAGCCTGAGGCATAGATTTTGATTTAAGTTGACTCAGCTTTAAAGGAGCTGAGTCAACTAGGAAAAGTGCTATCGGTTGAAACTATTTGTTGACAACAATGTCTTAGCTTAATTAAATGTCATGATATTTCTTTGAAGAAGAGAGTAAGGCTCGATTTTGACTGTATTGTAAAAAAAAGAAGAAGAAAGCAATCGAAGCTTTACCCCCTAGTGTCATTAATAACTATAATTGTTACTTATATTTTTGTTAGATGAACTCGGATACAATAATCCTGTAAATTTGTAAATTTTCTACATAAATTTTTTGGATGTTTTTGTGTTGACTTCCTTTTTTCTTAATTCAACATTTTTTTCAAGTTTTCTAATGTGTATAAATTACATATTAAAGGAAAATGTCCTAAACTATTTAATATCGTCCATTAAAATCTTATTATTCTTATTTTGTTCTATTTAAAAAAAAAAATTGCGTACGCCTCTGAACAACCTTACATCATAAATATTTTTATGTAACAAATTGTGAATAACAAAAAATATAATATTATTAAATGAAAAATATTTGTTACCATCATGGCTGATGATTACTTAAGAGAAGAGGAGGCATTAACCTTATGGCCCAGAACTCAGAACAAAATTTTTGTTATTTGGTGCGAAGTAAAGATGATTTAATTTCTTTTTATAACAAATACATAATAATTTTTTATCTTGTATCTTTGAAGTAAATGACCGCATTCATTTATGCTTTATTATTTCTATTTGTTTATTTTTCTATTATTATATTTGATATTAGAAAGTTTTATGAATTAATATTTTTTTTTATATAATAAGAGAATAAATGCTAATTTTTTATTGTTTCGATAGAATATTGAATTTTCTAGAAAATGTGTCACTATTTTTAGATGTGTCAAATATCTAAAAATGTTATACAGTTTTGATATTTATATAAAAAATTTAATTTTTGTAGAAAAGTTAATATTTGCATATTAATGTTAGGTGGTTGGTTTGAAATGAAAAATTGATGTTAATTTATTTCAAAATTAAGTAATTATTTAGCATTACCTTGTTAAAAACAATTAGAAATTATAGATATAAAGTATAAACCGTTAAAAATTAACAAAGTTTGGTTATTGCTCAACTTTTTTAATATGTTTATGGATACATTTAGAAGCTTATACCAACAAAATGTTTCCTTTTCATATTTATTAATACGTTGACTGCCAAATCGATTTTGTTCAGTGTATACCATTTGCTAACGTTGAATTTTTATGAAATTTAAATGGAAACTTCAGGTATGTTTCCAAAATTTCAGCACACAATAAGGCGAAAATAGCTAGCAAATATTTTTTTCCTGGTTATTCTCAGTTGCCAAACCAAAAATCAGATTCTAACTCTATACGCTAAAGAATTAAAATAACTAATAAAAATCATATGCCAACTACGAGTATAACTCGTAGTTGGCGTCAAGACAGGAACGCCAACTAACGAGTATACTTGTATACATTTTACACAACCCGCAAGGCAATAATTGAACAAGCTCTCTTAGTACTATTAAGTGCAATATATATTAATTTCCTAATCACAGCTAAAGAAATTATGAATATTCATATTAAATTAATAATTTATAAGTAAAAATTTATCATTTCGATTCCAGTAATTATTTGCAGAATAATATTTAGCAATATTAAATATAAATAAATTGAAATTGGTTTGACAGAAGGGGGAATGGAATCGACCAAACAGCGTAGCGAGACCATACCGTCCGTTGTACCTGTTGTAGAAATTAACTGAAAAGCAGACGTATTTTGATGTTTAATACATTATTAATTGTCTAAGCAGCCTTAATTTAAAAATAATAACCTTCAGAAATAGACATCAGCTTTACGTTACTAAAATAGTAGTGTACTCTGAAACAGATCACTAATAGCCAAGTTTTGTTAAGAATGCCAAGATCTTGCAAAAGTGAATGTTCTTTAGATTACAACTTTGACTGTCTAAAACTCAACAGATGCAGACCAACAATCTTAAGAAATTAACAATTTGATAGTTTGGTGGGAGGTGGAAGTTTCTTTATGATATTGACTTCTGTAGAAGTTTATAATTTGGTATGCCGAAAAGTGCTATATGTAATCTGTGGTAAAATCCTCTTTTCTAACTAATTTATGTGGTGTTCACATCATTTAATTCCATAATTTATATAATTTTAATTATTTTCAAAAATTATAATCCAAAAATGTTTACATAAACAAATGGAAATTGCCGAAACATTTAATTCCAATAAACATTAATCATAAACATGTACGCATAACAATTTTAAGCGTTTTTATGAAATATTTATTATTGTTATTTTATCCTTTATAAATACCACCTACAAAAGCAAAAAAATCATCATAATTTATTGGGAAATATAAATTTGTTGTTATATAAAGAAAATATCGAAAAATTATTCGAATGGTGGAAAAATTATAAGAGCATAATATAAAATGATAAAATTTTTTATATTATATTTATTTAATTAAAACATTTCCATTTTATTATGTGTTTCCTTATCAACTCTTTACTGCTTAATGAACAATAATTTTTTTTTTGTGATTGTGCATAAATTTATTTATTAATATTAAAAATGATATTTTTATAATTATTTATTATTTACTTACCTCGATCCAATAATTTTCTTTGATGATTCATTATTATCCTTTAATTTACTATTATCATCATCTTGACTATTATTATCTGATTGCACAGATGGATAAGCTATTGAATGATGTAATAGCAATGCTAAAAACAGCATTAAAAGTTTCATTTTAATTATCTTCGTAATTTTGTAGTAGTTTTTTTATTTTTTTAATATAAATTGACTTATCCTTTTCGTAATTTGAATAAATCTGTAAAGAAAATTTATAAGAAAAATCTTATTATTTTATGGTATTCAAATTAAATAGAAAATTTGGTTAAATAGAGTGGTCACTATTGGGGAATAGTTCATAAAAAATCGACAAATTATCAATTGATAATGAATCGGTTTCTTTGGTTTAAAAAAAATTAAAATTGTAATAATTTCGCTTTTACGATTTTTGATAATAATTATCTGCTCAAGATGAATTGTTCCCGAAGCCGTACGCGAAGTATATTTAAGCTTCCAACTTAATTTAATTATTATCACTGTAAATTAATCTTCCAATTTAATTATTTTCACTGTGTCATAGCTTTATTAAGAAAATACATCACTTTTGTAGAACTATGGCTCTGCACCATCATAATATCCATACACTATGTGACCTCAATGAGCTCATTGTAATGTACCTCTAAAATAAGTCAAATTTCGTAGCAAATTTCAAAATTTTCAATATTTTCACAGCAAATTTCAACTCTGATTTTTGAAAGAACTAACTTTGCTGGATGTATTTTAAAGTACGACACTAATTCTGAATGATATTGGAATTCCTGTCCAAGAATACAATTAGACAATTAGACTTTCATAATCGTTGATATTTCATTTCATTTTTGAAGAATATTTCCTCAGTTTTAACACAGTCCACTCTTATATCCACTCCTTACAGAGTCCCCAGAGTATTTTAAACTGTGTGATTTCATCCTTAGGTAAATAAACTGATATTAGAATAATTAATTAATAGGATTAGAAAAATATTAAAATTATTGTAATATTAACTACTTAACAAAAGATTTTGATAATGGACTTCAATTTCTAAGGAATTTTATTTAACCAATTTATAAATATAAAAGTTAATACAAACTAGAAAGCTAATTATGATAAAAATAATTTCAAATTTTAATAATTATTTTAAGGAATCGTAGTATTTATAGAGTAATTTAATTTATGGTTCTCATTATGATGTTAAATTTATGAAAATTATAAATAAACTTAACTCCTACAACTTTTCAGTATTATTACAAATTAACAAAAACTTTTTATTGTAACAAATTATAAAAAACAGCGAGAAATAATATGAAAATATTGGTAATAAAATTTCTGAAGAAGCTATAAATACTGTCCTCTGACGCCAGATTTATTTGTAAAATAATTAAGTTAAATATAAATATTAAAATTGAATAAAATCAAAGTCAATAATTATAATTATTCAAACAAATAATTATTTAAAAGTTATAATTATAACATAAAATATTAACTATTAGGAGAATATCAAAGATTAAAACGTCTTTGCTATTATATAAAATAAACCGAACGGCAGTGGCGTTCGGTAATAAGTGGATTCAATTCCAGGTCGAGACATCATTTTAATATAAAGTATTGTCTATGCTTTAAATCAGTATATCAGTAATAACATTTTGCAATAAAATTTGTGATTTTAGGACTGGGATTTATGCTAACCCTTGACAACATTTATTGCCATGAAAATGTCTAACTTGTAAAAACAATTTATTAAAAATTCCTTCACTATAAAAATGACTTGGAATATATTTGCAATCAAATCTTCCTTCAAATTGGAAAGATGAAGATTACCCTGGAGATATTCTCACCGTTGAAGTTTCAAGGTTTGGTTTGGAATGTCAGACACAAGTTGAAATGTATAGAAATATATAAAAGCAGAAAAACTCGCCGCTGTCATGACTTCGGTGTTGTCCGAAACGTAGCAAAATTCGTTCTATTTCCACTTTGGATGCCGTTGACGTTTCGGAATGTCAAATTGCCATAATTTTGTTTTGGCACAATTGTTTTTATTAATGACTTTATATTAAAATCCAATAAATTATTCAATTTAATTGAATTTGCTAATTATAATTAATATCAATTTAATTATAAATAAATTTCGGCGAGTTTGTCTACTCAAAGTTGTCTTCAGCGGTAACAACATTATTGGACACTTCAAACCGTCAACCGTGCAGACGGTAACACTACCTGAAACATTAGGGTCGTACTACTCAAGTAAGGACGTAAACACGAAAAAGTTACTTTATTTATCAAAAATCAAAAATTTTGGGTACAATGCATTTTTTTATTGATGACTCATCCGCCAGGAAATTACATTTTGGTGACTTTTCTTTGCACACATTTTTTTATAACTTGATTATTTACTTTCTACATAAATTTTATATTATATATTTATTATTGAAATATCAATAATAATCAGTAATGATAATCGTCCTAACAAGATTTTATGCTAATGGTTGGATATAAAAAAGATTTCTTAATTGTAAAAGAAAGAAACCAAAAATGCAAAAATTAAATTGACAAAAATCTTGAATAACTAAGCATCATAAATTTATCTTATATTATTTAGTTATTTAAATTTTAAATATAATATTTTATCAAATATAATCTTGTAATAAAAATTATATAATAAATTTATTAACGATTATAATTAATTGGAAATTTGTGGAATAAAATTCTTTTTTTTTGGCGGACTTTTGGAATAAAAATAACACCATTAACTTAAATGAAATTTAGTATGGTAATATTTATTATTATCGTCAGACTTTATGACTTTTTTGTGTACTTTATGCTATCATACAATTAATTTTGACAGTTTCGTTTTTATGTAATGTCTATGGTAATTTTTGTCTGTTATGAGAATTGAATTTTCTGATTACATGTTGCACAATGTAATATTCAATGTAAATAATTTATGAAATTCGAAATTTTGTATGATAATATGTAAAATTATTGGTGTTTAAGATGATTGAATATAATATTAATAAATTATAAATGAATTAAGAGTTTTTGCTACGACAATTTCAGTGAAAATATATTCATAGTTTTTGCAGCACAAATTTTATATTTATTAAGGTATATATGAAGATAATTGTTAGTTATCCATCAAACGCTTGAACCACTGAATCGATGTGAATGAAAATGATGTCAAAAGATTGTTATATAATTTATAAAATGTATGCTGAATAATTATGTAATGGAACAGGATGAAAAATCAAATTTCTTCCTTATCTATTATGGGGGATATTACTTTAATACCAATGCAATATTTTATGATTATATATGCAAAAATGAAGCTTTTATCTATAAGTAAATCCCAAATTAATGTAAAAATTTCATATGTATCAATGTAATAGTAAAATCTGTGTTTTAATATTTTAATTTTAATAGTAAACATAAATTGTCAGTAACTCCAATGAATATTCATTATTAATTTATCTTAAATGGTCAGTATTTTTTATTCATATGGAATTCAAAAGTGTTACTCGCCAAATATTTGTTGTATTGATCCAGGGATGTTAAACGATATAAACGAAATCGTAAAGTTCTTGAAAAGAATGACAAAAAATAAAGTTGAAATATATAATTTTTTTCAAGAACGTTTGAAAATTTTGTTCAAATATAAATATTGTTCAAAGAACTTTATGTAAGGACGTTATTTTTAGTGAAGGTTTGCTGAAACTGAATGTTTTAGAACGAATTTATTATGACTTTAATTTGAATATTAACGAGTTGGCATATTTATATAAATATTAATCGAGTTAGCTTCTTTACACTCTATATTCACTTCCTTAACCCTCTTTATTATATTTAAGCTTAGTCAAATTAAACGCTTTTATGGTATAAAATTCTAAATATTCTTAATGAGATCTTTAAGAATGTGGGGAAGCTTAACACGCTTTACTAGCTTTTAAACGTTTAAACGCTAAAAGCGCTGAAAAAATATGGACAAATTATTATAAAAAAATAATATTCGAAGTCCTGATTTTTTCGAAATACATTTTCTCGATAAATTTGTGCTCGAAAAATAATTATGTTAATTTTTTCTATATTTATTCAAAATTTCAGCCAAAATTCAATTTCAATTAATCAGAAAAATATTTGATTTTAAATTTCTGGGATGTATTCCATAAGTAAATTGATAAATTTGGATAAAAACGTAATGAATTTCAAAGGCTACATTAAACCTTTAAACAATGACTTAAAAAAATCTGTGATTTTGGAATTATTCATTGAAAAAAAAATATTCTAGTCGAATTATTAAAGATTTTATTACTTAAAGTAATAAATTGACACTTCAAATATTGCCCCAATAATTTTTTTAAATGGTGCCATAATAATGTCAACATAATTTTTTAATTTATATTTGAAAGAAATATTATTAATGGGTTCATCAAAAATCCATTATCAAAATATTTATTTGATTACAAAATATAAATGTCAAATATTTTATAATTTGTAATCAAATGCGGTTTACACCAATTTGATTTATCTATAACAAAATAACAAATAATTATGAATTTTTATATTTCGTTTAGTTATTTTTATGTTTTTGGTATGAAAAAAACATAAAGAAAATCATAAAGATACGATAATCGAAATTCCCGATTATTATCTACAAATATCATAATAAATAATTTAATAACGATTTTATATTTTATTGATGATAATGACTCAGAAATGAATTATTAAATTAATCCAATAAATATTGGCATTATTATATTTTTTTTTAATTGGATTCACTTTAACATTTTGGAAAATTCTAAATTAAGCGTGAAATTTTGACTGACTCCTTAATTAAAATATAAAAAAAAAAAAAAAAAAAAAATTATATTAAAATTTTAATTAATTTATATATTTTTAATTCATGGATTAATTTATAGGTAATATAAAATATTAAATTTGTATGGAATTGATTAAAATTTAAAAATATTCTGAAATGCAAAATTTGATTAAATCAAACTTCTTGAATTTATATCATAAATAATTCGGATATTATATAAATTAAACAAAAATTATATCAATTAAAAAACCACATTATTTTTGATTAATTATATGATTTAAATCAATTATTTTGAACACATAATTTATTGTTAAAATGATAATTTATTGGAGGTTGTTTTAAGCAAACAAACTGGAAAATGCCGGAAATTTAATTAAATGGGACGAAAGATTTCATTAAATTTCATTATTATAGTTTCATTAATGGGACGAAAGATTCTACACTAAATACTTTTCTTCTTGAATATATTCGTAAATATTGTGATTTTGTAAAAATATCACATCAAAAATTCATTCTGACATTTAATATTTTAATTTGGAATTGCAATTTCATAAGAAAATATGAATATTTTCTGATAGCACTGAATTTGTGATATAAATATGACAATTATTGTCAAAATGTATTTAATATAAATCGGTCTCACAAAATTTTTAGGTCTTACACAATTAATAGGTCTCGAATTAATTAATTATTCGATAAATTTATTGTTTCTCATAATATAAGAACATAAATTATAAAAGTGAGACATTTCTCACAAAAGAACTTTCGTACAATCTTAATAAACTCATCATTATAATTCTATAATACAGTTTCTAAAATACAGGATGGACCAACTTCGACTGACTGATGTAAAATGCATATATGCTTTATAAAAAAGAGATTGCCTTGCCAGGAAACATTCAATAATTTTTTGATCCATTTTTGCACTGAGTATGATGCCATTAAAAAAAAATTATATAAAATTTCATTATAATCTGTAAATTTTTAAGAACAAGTCAAAATTGGACCATGATTCCCTAAATTGAAATCGATTTACGAAGGATATCGAAAAAATTACATTATATAAATGTAAACTACAATTCCATCAATTCGAAAGAAATATTGATAATTTCAAAATTACACATAAAATTTACATAATTTTATTATTTATGTATAGTTTTTTATACAAAACATTTTCCTCATTTTCTATAATAAATCTCGCAAGAACATCAATCCATTAATAAAAAACAAGGCACTTGGCATAAATTAATTTAACCTTTTTAAGATTAGGTTAATTTCTTTATGTCTATTTCTATAATGTAGTGTACTAAAAATTTTAAAATTTATTTTTAATGCTGTGAAATTTTGTTATTTATATTTTAAAAATGCTTGGTTTTAACTACCGTCTTTTTTTTTTTCAAACTATATTAATAACTTCTATACTTAAATAACATTTTATATTCTTAGCCAAGAAATTCATAGATACAATATTTCCCTATATCTATATAAATATATTGACCTATATATGAATAAAGATTTATCTAAATAATTCGTGAAACTAACACAGATGATGCTCTCTACACTGCTACTAAAATAAATACTCTCTTAAATATACTTTGGTTTTGAATTTTATTTATAATCTTATTTCAAAACTAAACTATAAATACAATCCTAATATAACCGCCATGCAGAGAGCTAGTATATAGTTGCAAGTTTGGAAAAGTTTATTGAGGTCATAAAATTGTATACAAACAAAATGACACCCATTGGTCAAGGTAAATAAAATCCGTGATTTATTATATTATGTTTTATAGTTATTTTCATTACTCTTTATGACTATTGAAACTCTATGCTATAAAAAATACAAAACGCTACTGGAAATATAATAAAAAACAAATTGAAGATTTTATTTTGTTTTTATAAAATTTATCCATATGGAATAATCGGTTTGTACTGTCGGGTTCTATTTTTTTTAGTTAAGTATTCACAAATTATTACGCTATGCAATATTATGTCCGTATGAAATTTTTAAGGGGTTGATCAATATTGACAGATTTGAATGGCATAGATTTTGATGAATAAATTTAAATAGAAAATCTTTTATTTTGTTAATGGTTTGTCCAGACAGTTGTTAATCATGTCTGACTTCTATGACGGATATGTTAATAAATTTAATATTAATAATTCTAAATTATGAAGATTGATTTGTTGTTTTTCTTTGTAGCGATGACGTTTGCCACATTACCAAACGTGGTTTCCCAGAATGTTACAAATATTAATGAGGGGTACATAGTTTCTATCAGTTCAGTTCAGTTTCGATTCGACTGGTTAAGTAGACTAAACACATAACTAACGGTTGCAATCGATGAAATCACATGTTTTTTTTTACAACTGTCAAATTTAATTCCTCTTGAGATTTCCTTCAGTTTGGATTCCAATCGTTCCAAACTCTTTCGATTCGATTTGATTCGTTCCGATTCTTATGTGTCCACTTAATTGATTATATAAAGACGACAAGTTTAAACTTATCGAATCGAAATTAAACCGACCGAAGCTATGTAGCCCACACTTTAAGACATCTGCATTGTCTTTCGATTCTATGCAGCTAAATTTTTTCTAATTTCCGGCATATTATAAAACTTTAAGAGGACTGATAAAATAAATTCTTTTACAGTTTCAAATATTAGTGGAATTTAGAACTCAATGAATATCTACATTTTTGAAATCCTTCATAATTTCGGCAGTTAAATTTCTTGGTTTGACTTTATCGTCAAAATATTTGTTATAGGTCAAAGTGAGAAAATGAATCCTGCATCTTCAAGCAAGTCCAAAACAATCTAAACTTTATAAATCTAATCTTAATGGAAGTTAAATTCAATCTCTTGTGATAGATTGTTTTCCTGTAATCTTCAGTAAGTCAAATGCCATAAATTTTGACAAAAATCGAAAATGTCGTGGTTTAACATAATTATTTTGAAAATAATTCTGAAGTGAATAACCCCTTAAAAAATTATTAAATATACATAGTAAAAATTTCCTATAAAACTTATATTTACTTAAATGGTAAAAATCTCTATCGTTATATATGAGAAAATTATTTTTGGTATATAAAATCGATTTAATTTGGGTTGTGAATTCAAATTAATACTATCCTTTTGCAATAAATATTCAGGCTTATGCAACATGTTGCACCACACATTAAACCATAATACTGAAATACAACAATCTATATCTATATTTATATGTTGTTTTTTTTTCATATAATATTTATTAAAGTTTTGTGGCCAAACCCGAAAATACGCTGTAATAATTGTATACTTTATGTGAAATTTTCCATGTGAATACAAATTTTTTTATTTTTTGTTAAGGATTATAAATAAAATTGAAGATTTTTGCTAGTTTTTTATTATTTTTAATAAATAAATTTTAATGGATTTTCATTTAACGTTGTCAAATATACGATTTTAAGCATAGTTAATAAAGTTGTGACATAATATTGATTGTCCGTAAAGTTGATTATTATAATTATACAAATTGTGTTAATTCGTATATGAGTTGATATAATTTTATGAAATCAATTAATTTCATTTTATGTGGGACAATCAAAATTTAATGGAAATTATAATTTAGTAAAAATAAATTCTTAAGAACGAATTTTATAGAAAATTAGAATTTGTATTTTTTGTTTCATATTTCATTTTAGAGCTTTTAAGGATAAGTATCTAAAAATCTGTTGTCAACCAGATATGGAAATTGATTCAAGATTTTTTATTTTTATTTGGTATTAAATTTATGGTTATTTGTTCGGTTTTGGTTCAAGATTTTAATAAATAATTATAATTAAAAATATTATTTAATTTATTTCTTTGTAATTTTAAATTGTAATTAATAATTAAATATAACAAAATAAATTAATAAATAACAAAAATTGATAGTTTGTGATCTAAAATCAAAAGTCGAAAATGGTTTGGTTAGTTTGGTTCAGCAATAATTTTAATATTGGGTTCCGTTTTGGTTTGGCTTTGGTTCACAGAAAATTAGTTCGGTTGTAGTTTTCGGTTCAGTTAAAATTCGGTTTGGTTACTGGGTTTCCGATTCGGTTCAAAAGGGGTTGTAAAATTCTTAATTAATGTCGGCCTAATTTGGAAGTATGTTATAGAGATTGACATCAATTTTATAATTTCGGGTAAGACGTAAGAGATAGAACTGCATTTATTAAGTAATGTTTTTATTTGTATAATTATACTAAGTGTTCCTTATTTGCATTAAATTGTAAATTTAGATATGACAAATTTGGTACATTTCTAAAACTTTCATCAATTATTTATTAATTTGTTCAAACATCAAACATTTTACAAATTCAATAACTAATTACTTAAAACTACAACTCTAAATTAAATTAAATACATTACATAATAACATTTACATAAAAACAATTACATAAATTAAATTTAATTAAATATATATTTAACAATTAAAATCAATTTAAAATTTAAAAGAACAATTTTTTGTTTAACTTATAGTTCCACTCCATGTTATATCATTTGTAAGAAAAGAACCTTCTTAAGTTTCCTTTAGTTAAAGAAAGGTTAATGAAATCATTATATTGATTGGCAGGCATTACCATTCCTCTTTAAAGGTTAATTTTTCCTATAATTACTATACACGATGATCTACAAATGTAAAATATGTTCTCATGCCCAAAACATTACAATTATTTGGAATAAAATGATTTGTATTGCCTCAAAATGTTTCAAACTGACGCTGTCTACATTATGGAATTCAATTATATAAGTAATCAATTGAATATTACTTGTTATTTATATAATATGTAAATTATTTATTAATTTAAATGTAAATAATATTAAAATTTAATAAAATTATTAATGAAAATTAATGACCAAAAGGTCCTTAACAAAATCTTCAAAATCAATTATTCAATTTATTGTTCAATTTAATATAGTAAGATTAATTACAATTATATAAATTATGAAATTAATTAATCATCTTACAGAAAAAAAAAACATATTTTAAATTTGAATAAAACATAAAATTAGCATAATTAAGCATAATTCAAAATTAATAAGCTATTGAATATTAAATATATTTCTAGTGGAAATTATTTGCGGTTTAGAGAGTATACTGAATTTTACTATTTTTAAACAGTAATATGAAATTTTATCTTTACAGGGTCTGTATTTTGGTAACATATAAGCTTAACTGAAATTGTTGGCATATTTACCTAATATCAATATCTAAATAATTTCAAATCGGATGGGCTTATTATCAGTTAATTATTATCCTTTTTGACCATACAGCTGCAAAAAGTTTACGAAATATACGCGTTAGTGCGAGTATTCTCTGGGCGAATAGTCGGAGTATTTTCGCACGTTGGTTGTGAAATGTCAATCACCATGAAATTCGCTTCAAAATTCGTTTTTTTATTTAGTTTTAGCACGTTTTTTAGCACAATTTTGAGCATAATTGTCAAAAGGGTTGTCAAATGTGGTTACACTTACACTCGTCGATTCATGCTTTTACAAGAAATAAAGTTTGTTTGTGTTAGATTGGAGGGGGTCGAGGTAAGTACCATATGTCCCGAATCACTGCGGTCACTATGGTCCTATTAAAAACCTTGTTTAAATTTCAAAATTGTATGATATCTTTTGATAAACTTTTTGATAGATATTTTAATTAAATTTACGTTGAAGTTTTTTTTTCATAGATATTTTAATTAGGTTTACTTTAGCTTTAGATTATTAGAATTTTTTTTAAGTAAATTCATATTTGATATATTTATTTCTCATGCACTGCTATCTAAAAATAATAATAATACAATTGATATAAAAATAATTATCCAATATATTTTTATATTTTATCTTTTTTTATTCATTACAATTTCCATATTATTTAACATAATTCTTGTTTTTGGCATCATGTTAAAATAAAATTTTCTTTTTTTCATATATTTTATATTTTTTTATTATTTTCTATATACAATTTTGAAAATTCTATTCATCCATAAACTTATTATATCATGTACACCTAAGGCAAAAAAAAATTATTATTTCTCTTCAATTCAACATAAAAACATTTTAAATTTCCACGAAATTGGAAAATATGAAAAGCAGCAGAAAAAAAACAACATTTTATTATGAAAATATGCCATAATATTATTTTTTTTCTTCTGCCAAATTGCAGTTATTTCGTCATATAATACTGAATTGACTTTTAGGTTAAAACGTGGGTGAAAGAAAAATTATATATTTCTAAATAGTAAGTTACAAAAAAAAAAAAAAAACAGAAGAAAACCTTCCACATTTTATAAATTTTATAATTTTAAAGGAAACCAAAACCTTCTCTTAATATTAAAAATAATAAGGTTTCGGTTACTAAACATAAAAAATAAAAAAATTGCAAAAATAAATATTAGATTAGATTGACTGGTCAATCTTAAATCCGGGCACTTCTGTGTAGTACTTCGTCCAAATACTTTTAGTAACAACATTTTCCACAACTCAGTTAATATTAGTCAATGACCTTTTGTTGTATCCCAAGCGCACAAGTAAATATTTCACCAAAATCAGATGGAAATTAGCCATTATCATTGAGGATTTACCATTCAGGATATATGTCTGAGTTATAAAGTAGTTACTAAGAATTCGGGAGTAAAATCTTGGTGTGGTTAACAACACAACATCTATAAAAACTTTGAGGTTTAAAATGAATGGTATTAATTTGTGTTTCAAACTCTTTTAGATCCGATGAATAAACGCTACAGATGGACAGACGTTACAAAGTGAAACTTTAAGACTTTTTGCACTAGTAAAAGTGCCTAAAAATAAAATGGAAGAAGAGGTCAGTATGAAAAGGTAGGTTCTTATTTTGTATACTATTTTTTGATACTATACAGATAGTATCTAATCTATATCATTATAGTATGCAGCAGTATTCAGCATGTAATTATACGCGTAAGAAATAAATCTTTTTCGGTATACAATAATTAGATACGTAAACATTGTAATGTAATATGAAATATCAGTACCAGTAAATAGTATAGACCTATATCTTTGATGGATAGACTGAGTAGAAACATGAACTATTATAGTAGCAGTAGTGTAGCTTAAATCATTTCGGATTTGGCGATATCGTCGAATGGTCAAAAGTCTTTAAAACAAAGTGAATAATTAATGTTGTAGTTCTAAAGGTATCTAGAGCTATTACTTATAATCAGAATCAGAAGTATCGAGAGCTTTTGCTGATAATCAAATGTCATAAAATAGGTTTACTTTGGTTAAAAAAATTCGGTGTCCAAAATATGAGTTGTTATAGCTAATTTTTGAAAAAAGATTGTAATTAAACGAGGCATCGAAATATACAAAATTTCTGATATAATCAATAGGCTGTTAGGACTACAGGAGAATTTGTACATATAGCAGTATCGAGAGTGATTCCTTATTACAAATATTCATTAGATTGCAATTGCAAAGCGTGATAACCAACATCAAGAAGTAAATGACGTTGAAAAATGAAAAAGATGAAAAATAGTAAGTCTTTATATAGAACTTGAAGTATGTCTATAAACAATTGATACTTTTACAATTACTACATAAAATACGTTTTGTAAAGAATTTTCCCAACACTGTTTATATACAATGTATATAGTTCTGTCGCCAAAGCATCAGGTTAAACAGCTGATGTAAAGTAAAAATACAGTTCTATTAAATTTGGCGTGGTATTTTCCACCGTTGCATTTATTTATTTTAATTTTCTTTTTAATATAAATGCCATAAAAGATTCCATTTCTATTGAGAACATAATTTAACATAAAAAAAAAAACAGCAGCAGCATAAATGAAATGCATTTAAATATTTTACTACCTGCTGTGTAATATTTTTTTTTTACAATTGGAATTTTGCCAATTTTTATGTCAGAATTTTAGAATTTTTCGTATTTTTATTGTTGAAATCATTTTTTTTGAAAGTATACATTTTCACATACCAACGGTAAATAATAAAAATACTATTTTAGCATAGTATATTTTTTTTTTCTAGAGAGACATTATTTGAATAGTGTATGACCCATTCTTTTAAGTTCATTTAAAAAAAAGTATATTATATTTACGATGTAATTTTTATGGTGTTGACTTTATCAAATTTTTTATTTTCCATATTTTGTATATGAATTTTGTAGTAATGGCCTGGCTTTTAAGGTTTTAATATAGAATTTTTTGCAGTTTTTACGAGAGTGTCACAATGTATTTGACTGAAATAATTGGAAATTTTCACGTATATGCTGAATATCAATCAGAAATATTTGAAGATTGTAAAATGATTTAGTATTGAAATTGTTGTGAACCTTGTGGAAATAATTGTTTTCTAGAAATTGGTTTTATTCATAAGAGTAATTCCTTTGGATATTGTTCAATATTTCAATTTGTATGAATTGAATTTTGTCCTTCTATAAATACAGTTTTTTATTATGACCCTTTTGTACAAAAAAAGGATTTCTGTAAAGTCTTCTAACAAAAATCGTGATTTTACAATTATAGACAAAGATTGGACACAAAATTTAGTTTGGTTTCACGGGCCATCATATCAATAACAATAAACATATTCTTGCAACCACCCTTACCCTACTTGTCATTCCCAAGCTCACATAAACTTCTAAAGTTCTAACTTTAATTATAATGTCGTGTTTCGTATAATAAGCATTAAAATTCGTGGTAAATATTTTTGTAAATTTTGTAATAATTCTATAATTTAGATAATTCTTGTCTGCAATCATCAAAATTGTTAATGAAAAGTTCTTAATTGTAGTTAATACTGTATCAAAAATTATTCTGAAAACTGTTGAACTTTTAAATTAAAATTTTCATATGTAGTATATTAAATTTCTTTAAAGTGTCACATCAAATTGCATTGTATATACTTCAGAATCTTCATTCAAAAATTATTCCCTGCTAATCAAAAATATCATTATTATTGTAGCTATAATATTTTATTTTTGTTAATTACTAATATGAAATTTATTTTAATTAATTTTTGTTAAAGCTCTTGGTAAGACACCATTAAGTATTCTTATATGCATTGTCAACAGCCATCATAATGATATCATTAAGAGTATCATAAATAATATATTTAACAATGTAAAAAATTTAGAGTAAATTTTTGTAGTACAGGGTAAGCCAAATTTCGCTACTGGGATATAGATCAATGATTGAAAACCTTTAGATTACTGCAGTTTATTGTTTCCTATAGAAATTGTATTCTAAATGGTTAATTGTTTGCTAGAAATTAATCCTTTATCTCTACTGTTATTCAGCTGCGAAAAACAATATTTCCCTTGAATGAAGAAATTTGTATAGACATATTGACGACTTCTGGAAAATATCATAATACTAATTTTATAATTTTTTTAACATGCTGAATGAGGGCATTTGAATAATATTAATTTCCACAAAAAAGCTTAATTCAACAAATATATGGCACACACTGTATTTGCATGAATTTATCACAGCACATAAATATAATATCATAAAATTTTATATTTAAAGAGTGCAGAATGTCAAATGGTTCTTGTACCTAATAAATATTAGGTTATTTCGATATACATAAGTTAAAATCAAAATTAAGAGGCTATGATATTATTTTCAAAAATGACATTTTCTAAATGACATACTCAAAAAATACATTTGACTTCAAAATACTTGATTCAACAAAATGGATTAATGTGATCAGCGCAGAACAAACTTCACCGATATTTAATAAAGTTCGACTAAACGTCAACTCCTAACAATATACATATACAACTCTACATTATTTGTATATGATAATTAATAGGGCTAGAAGTCCCATGCAAACTTTTTTTGGTATTTATATAGCTTTATTATGCTAGCTTAAGCTGTTTTCAAAATAAACGTGTTCGGCTAGTGTATTAATATTAACTTAAGTGTAGTATTAAGCTTGTTAAAAAGTTAAATATTTACTAGCCGAACACGTTTTTTTAGGAAAATAGCTATACAATTTTTTTTATACAGAGCTGCAATTAGCTGCTGCAGTTTGGTTCAATTTTTTGGATACTTTCGAAGTCGGCTGCCTAAAATGATTAGGCTAGCATAATATATCGCAATGTATGTTTATAAGTACAAATTAATTCATATTATTTATTTTACAGCTCGGTGCGACCTCCTTGTTATTCATTAGTAGCCGCAATAACTGAAAATATATATATATATGTTACAGTTAAAGTGTATACAGCAGTCAATTCATGCATTAACTAGTAAATGGTTTGAATATTTAATAAATTATATTGGAAAAGGTGAAAATTTTATGAAATTTTATATGGGAAAGGTTTGAATATAATTCAGTGTACACATTGACTGCTGTGTACACTTTAACTGAACATATACATTACTACAAATTTAATGTGATGTTTTTGGAATTAGAGCTAATTTATTTATTTGTAATTAGACATGATGGTTAGTAACAGACAATCGAATAAAAATTGCTTCAATGTTTTCTTTTTATATATAATAGTTAGTTTATTTCACATAATAAATTTAGCTATTAATTTTTCATTGCTTAAATTAATTCCTTTTGGAAGGCTATTTCAAAATTAAATTACCACCGAATTTAGTGAAATATTTGCAGAAATATATTTGTGAAAGTAATCTGTATTAAATTCAAAATTAAACTCTCAATCTTATTTACCCTAAGAATAAATTTTAAAGTTTCTACTACTAAATTTAAGATACAATAGTTTTTAGTTACACATTTTCTAAAACTTTCATTTTATTTTAAGTACAACTTAAAAAAAAAAAAAAATTAAAAACATAAAAATTCCCAAACTTTTTTTTTTACTTAGTATTCAAATCACAATCAAATACAACAAAATTTTTACTATACTTCTTATAAATTGTATAAAGTACGAACTATAATAGCAAAAACAGCTTCTATAATATTCAAAATATGAAACTTTTTTAAAACAATTATTTTAGCACGTACTTTTTTTTTTGCATATTAAATAGTACGTGTTTAAGTATTAATGTTACTGACTATGTCTGTCTACTAGTTAGTAAGGTTTCTCACATGAAGTCTCTTCACATTTTGAATTTTGACCAAAAAATTGAATAGTGTGAAATTTTTTTTTTCTTCTTCTGGTTAAGGGAAATTAATAATTAAATTAAATAAAATGAATTAGTTAACCCATAACGTAGGAACGTAAGATACAATTTTCTAAATTTAGATTGAAAAAAGTGTAAGTGTTTGTAGGTTTTTATATATAGGTAAAAAGTCGGTTTTATTAATATGGTCACGTCAAAATTCATGTATGGATTAGAGGTTAAGATTCAAGTAAATTTGATTTTAATTATGGTGGAAATAATTTTTGTGATTTTGATTTAAGAAGGTCATTTTAAATTGGTAAAATGAAAAAATAACTTTAATTGATATTTATAAATATATTAAGAAGAGTTAACCACAAGGAAATCTTTTCATCCAAATTTCTTGGTAATCATTTTTTTAATAAATAATTATTAAAATGAAAATTGCTGTCATCGGAAGTTTCTAGATAAATTTTTATTTGGAAAATGTTGTTTTCCTAAATAATGTAATTTAAAATTTGTATGTTACAGAGATTTTTGATTCCCAAAGTCTTTGATTTTAAATGCTATTGAAAAGAAATATATAAAGATCCGATTAAAGAATATTAGCAATTACGCTTGAAATTTTAGAAATCTATTAAATAGTAATAAAATATGAGTTAGGTTTAATATGAGTTAGGTTTAAAGGTTATTATAAGTTAAGTGCTTCAATTTGGCAATGAAATTAGATATAAATCAGTTAAGTATCAATTTGTTTAATGCCAATCATTTATGTTTAAAATTTGATAATCATCTGCAGAAATAAAATTTGAGTATTGATATAATGTCATTGATTTTTTTTGATTTAATTACTTCTATTTCAAAATTTAAATTGATTTCTGTATTTTTTATTTTGGCACTTATGTCACTATCGTTTTTTTTTATATTTTATAACTTCATTATTTTTATTTTAATAGAAATTTGAAAATTATTGTAAGTGATTTAAAAAATATTTTATTAAAAAAAAAGATTGAATTGACATTTTAATTGTAATCCAAAGAGATAAAGATTAAATGGATATAATTATTATTGAAAATAGCATAACAATCTTCACAAATATTAATTATAAAATAGAAGTGGAAGAAAAATACAGGATGATAATACTGAATGTGATCATCCGGTGTTTACAATTTGTTGTAGCAAAAATATAACATAAAGTTTCGAAAATAAATTATTTACTTTTTGGAAGAAATCTCAAAATCTAATAATATAACAACCAACCCCATAATTATTAAATGAGGTCCATAGACAAATCTTAATCATACTTTAGTTATATATCCAGCTAGATCGTGGAATATCGTACGAAAACACAAACCTTATTGCTGGTATACTTTTGTCCAGCTGCTATGGTAAACTCATTTAAATTAAAATGAGTTATACTTCAGGTTGTCTTGAGATAAACGATTAATTAAAAAAATTATCACTTTTTTACATAACTCAATTTATATCATGCAGAATTTAGATTACCCTGGGTTTAAACTAAAATGCGTCATTAAATTTTGTCTACTATATAGCTGTCATAATTCATAATACTCTGGGGTAGGGAATTATAACACCCGTACTCGTATTAATAAAAAAAACTGCATTATCATACAGTAGATAAACATGAACGTACCGAATTCTCGATAGTTCAATTTAAATGTATGCTGAATGGATTATTTAAGCAAATCATTATTAGTTTACACACAGTGAGCTCTATAAATGAAGCGAAATGCTTTCATTTCAGGACAGAAATCATAATAACCTCGCAAGGCGATAATTTTATAATCTCATTGAGTACGTCTTCTGAAACTTTATCGCATTGCCTTTACTTGCGAATAGCATATCGCAGGAAGTTTACTTTTTTTGCGTATAGCTTATCGTATTTACGCTTACCGCAGAAATTAAGTTTTTGCAAAAATGTTACTGGAATTGATTATTGTGATGTCTCAGCCGGAACAAAATGTCAAAATCTTATAAACGTTAGCGTTTTTTTTAATAACTGATGAGCGAGTATATAATTATCAAATATATCTTATTAAAATATTAATTTAACAGATCAAAATTAAAAATGATAGACAACATTTTTTTTGAAATGAAACTTTATTGCCCTGTGCTAATTTACTGTAGTCAGAGACAAACACGAACTCTACCCCATTAAGTTTTTTTCTGCATTATATTTTTCCTATATTGTGTCAGCGTTAATTTGAAAGAAAAGTAGATACTTTTGCAATAATCGCCTTGTACTACAGCAAATTATGTTAAAAAATTAAAAATATCAATATTTTTTAGAAGTTAAATCAAAAATTATTATTCTTTTAGAAAGGCGAATATCTTAAATAAAGCTATTAGAAATTGGCAACCTTTCAATCACGAATATTAGATACTTATTTTTTTCAATTATTTCATATTTTGTGTGCTTTCTAAAAAGATTTTGATTCCCCAAAAAATTATTATATTATGAAAATTGAAAATAACCTTTTAATGGATAGTGTAAAACAAGAAAATATTTAAAATTAATATTTCGTGATGAGTGAGTGGTAGTTAAAATTCCTTTTTACCATTTTATGCTTCAATGATTTGAACTGAAATTTATCATTACATAGAAAAGAAAACTTATGAAATTACAATATTTTTTTGAAGATGCATTTAATATTTAATTAGTTAATTATTGTATAAATATATACACATTTTTAGAGAGGTAAATGATCTTTGAATAACGTAATTCGTGCAATAGTAATAAAAACAAAACTATCCTAGCATAACCGAAAAAAAAGATAGTTAGAAGAAAAAAGTTAATTTAATAACAAAACACTATCCAAATTAACTAAATGCTAATTGAATAAATCGAAAATAATCAATGAAAAAGTATAAAGTTCATTGATTTTATAGTTTTTGAAAATCATTTTTGTTGAGAACTTTCTTGTTACTGCGAGTGGTTAAATCATGTAGAACTTGTTATGGAATAGAATTGTAAATTGTTAATTTGATTAATTTTAATTTACTATATTTTTTTATTATACAATTTTTTTTTTATATAGATTTGAGATGTAATATTATAGGTCAATGATTCAAATTAAACAATTATCAATTTCTTTTTTTTCTCTCGGGATTTAAATTTAAATAAGTATTTTTTATTTCTGGATAATCAATTAATTATTTTAATTTTTAATACATTTTTTTGGTGATTTTACAACATTGACAACATTTCTAAAAATTATAATAAATAAAGCGTTAAGTTCTGAAAAATATTGATGACAATACCGAATTGTTGAATTCGTATATTATTCTGCATATTAAATTTTTGTGGCCTGACATATATCAGGCCCACAAAATTACAGAATAATTGAACTTTAATAAATTTTTTAGAGTCTGATTTCATAATATGTGAATATGGAATTTGTTAATTTGATTAAGAAATAGTTTATTGGTTTTTTGAGTGACCCTATATTATATCGTATCGAAAAGACAGACACGGCGACAGTGGATGGATCCAAGTGTTAAATACAAGTTGAATTCAGGCTGCAATGGATTCATAAGTTAGAGTGGAAGGTAACGAAATTATGCTGACCAATTGACGAAAAAATGAGCAAACTTACCAAGACGAAATATAAACTTCAATTGACCGTGCAAATTAAAAAATAGAACATGAAATTAAAGACAAAAAGACGTATACAGCAACAATATATCAAAATTAAATATAAGAGATGCCGTAGGACTATTTCGACTAGAAACTGGGCACAACTTCCTAGCAGAACATTTACTAACAAACATGTGCACTCTTTGTAATCTCAATGCAATCAAAAATGAACCTAATACAGTGCACAGCTAAAAATAATGGAAGTTTAGGATAACATTACTAATCTCGAAGAAAAATGGCATATGTCAAACTCCTAATTGTCATTAGATAACAAACAACATAATATATAAAAGTTTATGTAACTTTGAATGGTTCAAACCTATTTTAACTATCGACATACACTCCACGAGACACGACGTATGTAATAAATAAATATTGATTGTCTGATATTTCATAATTTATTGACCTGAATTGAAGAGTGAACAAACTTGAGATATTCGATTACAGCATTATGATCAATGTTGACTAATATTCGGCAACAACACTGATTGGCAGCAAGCATTCTCACAAATAAATGAAAATCTGTTAAAAAAGGAAATTAGGCAAAGAAGACTTTATTATTTCCGAATACTCCAAATTCGGAACGAATTCAAATATTTTTAGTCAACTTAAAAATCATATTAAAACTCGTTTATTTTAAATGGTTTCAAATTTATTTTCAATTACAATTCTAATTCTAATATTAAATTACCCAAAACATTCATAAAACCATAAAATCATATAAATAATTTAGTTTTTTTCTTTTAAATGGTCAATGAACGTGTTTTTCTAGCTTTAGCTTTGCTTTCATTTTGTTGTTTTTGTTATTATTTCTCAAGTTCATTGAAATTTCTGTTTTTTTTTTACATATATTTTTTAAATCGCTGCCATCTATACTAAATATACACTTGATGTTTTTTTCGTGAATTAAATTTTTGATGATGATTTTTAAGTGCCGTTGAAGCACAAAGAAATATATCCAGAGTAATCAAATCATATACCTCTTTTTGGAAAAAAAATATTTAAAATATTTCAATTTGTAGTACCCCAGAAACCACGTGTTTAGCTAAGGTTTCAGAAAAGTTTTAGAATTGAGTTTCTTTCAAATCAAATAGCTTTCAAATTGAGTAAATTTCACATCAAAAAGCTTTCTAATATTTTTTATGCTCAATATTCAAAGCAAAAATCCATATACAAATATGGAATACATATGAATATTTTGCATATAAAAATTACTTCATCTTCTAAAGTAAATATTTCCATTTTTTCAGCGATAACCTATTTTTTTTTTATATATTAATAAAGGTAGTTCAATTCCCTACAAAAAAGTCCGCGTAAAAGGGTATTTTCCGACCAGTAGTTTAGGAAATATAAGCATTATTATCAAACCATCTTTTGATTGATTACAATAACAAAATCTAATGAAATGAGTATTGCGTAATAGTATTTGTGTTTGAAAATATATAAATTATGAAAGTATGCGTACCGAAAATTTCTTGAATTTAAATTTGAAAAATATGTTTATTTTATATTTTCAATTCTACTGGATTTTAGCAATATTTTGAAAAATTTAAATTATTACAAAAAGCGAAGAAATTTTTAAGAAAAAATAAAACATTCCGTTTTATAAAATTAGTTATAAATAAAATTAATAAAATTGTTTAGCACTTCATAAATAACTTTTTAGGAAAATTTATTTAAAATAATTAATATTTTATAAAAATTAGAAAAATTTAAAATACTGAATTTTTGATAATTTTAAACGTGATGTAAGGGCAATTTAATACAATCACGAACAACCTCATCGATCGTCGATTCCATATATGTATAATTATTTCTTTAAAATAATAAATTCTTTATAATCATAAAATTCTGTTTTTTCAATAATTAAATATATAAAGATTAAAATAAATTTTAAAGATTAAAATTTTTAAGAAAATCTTTCTTAAAATTCATAAAACATATGTTACGTAAAACATACATATTTTCCATACTCACGCTCATAAATCAACTTTTAACCGACAAGACAGATATTTAGCACATTTATAACTATTCTTAGCAAACCCCTAAGATAATGCTGAAATCCAGTAGAATTGAAAATATAAAATAAAAATATTTTTCAAATTTAAATTCAAGAAATTTTCGGTACGCATACTTTCATAATTTATATATTTTCAAACACAAATACTATTACGCAATACTCATTTCGATTAGATTTTGTTATTGTAATCAATCAAAAGATGGTTTGATAATAATGCTTATATTTCCTAAACTACTGGTCGGAAAATACCCTTTACGCGGACTTTTTTGTAGGGAATTGAACTACCTTTATTAGTATATATAAAAAAAAATAGGTTATCGCTGAAAAAATGGAAATATTTACTTTAGAAGATGAAGTAAATTTTATATGCAAAATATTCATATATTCCATATTTGTATATGGATTTTTGCTTTGAATATTGAGCATAAAAAATATTAGAAAGCATTTTGATGTGAAATTTACTCAATTTGAAAGCTATTTGATTTGAAAGAAACTCAATTCTAAAACTTTTCTGAAACCTTAGCTAAACACGTGGTTTCTGGGGTACTACAAATTGAAATATTTTAAATATTTTTTTTCCAAAAAGAGGTATATGATTTGATTACTCTGGATATATTTCTTTGTGGTTGAAGTGATGTCAAACATGTTTTCATTTCACAAAATATTTTTAAAGTACGTATACGTTTCGTTATATGATATTTTTTTTAAATCCCAGGAAAATTCATTGTATTTTTTAAAACTGCTTTTTCAACTCTTCTTTCTTTATTTTTTTTTTTTTTAAATATTTTATTTTTAAAGAATGAAAATAATATAAATAATAATAAAAAAATTGAATTTATATAGGTCGACATTGAACTTTGTGCCATTCACATACTGACTGATATACCCAAATACGTGATCAGAATTATGTTCATTTTTTTTTTTGGTTTGTTTGCCTTTATTATTAGTTGTTATCAATTCTTTCAACATTTTATATACATACAATTGAAAAGAGCATATAAACATATTTTTTTTTATCTTTTTTTACCTTTTATGAATTTTTGAATATGTATTTTTTTTTTTAGAAAAGACCAAAAATTTCAATTTTTTTCTTCTTGTGTATCAACTTTTTCATTTTGACTTTTCTTCGTATAAATACGAAATGAATAAAAATTCAAGTAAATATAATAAAATGCTATTTTTCAAACAAAAGAGTAAAATTATGTATGTATAGCGTCGGTTTAGTGGTGAATAGTCTTAAAATACAAAATACAAATTTTTGAGTTATATTACTTTTTATAGATGTCATATTTTTTCCTTGCTCATTACCTTGTTCACTTGACTTGGAAACATAAATTATAGAAGTGTCGTGACATTTTATTGTAATTTGTACTAATTTTATATGAAACCGAACCGTGTAGTTTCTTTTTAATGAAGAAATCTTAATTGTAACAATCTAATGATTTATAAATAGTAAAACATCACAGCAAATGCCAAATGGTATCAACCTTTAAGGAATTTCTCTTTAGAATTAATTATGATTTTATTATTATTATACACTCAAAGCTGAGTCAAATTAAAGCGACATCGATATCGCGTTGTGTAACATAGCACATAATACAATTACGCCACCGCTGCTTTATGTACATAAATTGTTAAATTTATTAACAAGCATTAATTTGTCAGAAGCTTAATCAACAATAGTAAAGAGCCATAAGTTTAGAATTTGTTAGGTTCGAATATATGCTAATTGCTAATAATCATAAGAAACAATTTATCATAGTGAATAATCTTAGCAGGCTTTTAGAACTCATAAATTTTATGGTCTAATCGTCTAATTATAGAATATTATTAAACAATTTATCATATAGATTCTGTGGCTTTTTGCATAAAAGTCCTAAGAAACAATTCGTCTCACATTGAATAGTGTTTATTTATATAATGTAAATTTATATTTACATAAGTTGTGTAAAACAATAATTGCAATTAATTTTTCATAAAACGAACTTTAAAATTACTTTAAGGTGTATTTAGTGAAAAATATAAAAATTTAATTAACAAACCATAAATTTAATATGCAATTTTCGGAAAATTCATGTTTTTGTGGGTTAGAACAATTCAAGCGACGATATATTTTATATAAAATATATAAAAGATAAAAAATATATTTTTAAAATTGTTATTCAAACTGATAGACAACCAAAAAAAAAAAAAAAAAGAAAAACGGAAAATTGTTTAAAAAATATGTTTAAAAATGGACGTGATCTCCCTGAAGTTAATATATTTTTTCCGTTTGTTATGTTTACATTTTGAAATATTTCGTCTCTGACTCTGATAAAAAAATGGAATTTCCTTAAATCTTTTAAATATTATACATAAAGTTTCTATTTGAATTTATTATTATTTGAAAACAACGAAAATAAAAATAAAAAAATTACTTAAATTTCACAAGTTACATTGCAAAAATTGTGGAAATTTTTTTTTTTTTTTTCAAAAATTGAAAACAATTGAAAATTTAAGAATTTAACCAAATAAATTTTATTTTTCATTTTTATTTTTCATTTACGAAATTAGTTTAAATTTTTTTTTTATTTTTATGACTTGTAGATTTTTATCGAAATTACTTTATTTTTTTGGTTTTCATTTAACATAAAAAATGGCAATAAATTGACAGTTTTTGTTTTTGTGAAAGTTCATTTAATTAGGTATAATATAAATAATTTCTCGTAGAGATTTTTAAATACGGTTTTTCTGTTGTTTTTGGAACGGAAAATGTCATCATTCATGATCTCATTTAGAACATTTTAATGTGCAGAAATGTTGAAGCATTAAATGAAGCATAAAATTTTATCTATACATAATAGAAAATGTTGTTATAGAAAATAAAGACATTAAAAAAATTATGTTATTTTTCAGGATATTTAATAATAAAAATTAAAATATTTTTTGTTTTTTCCATATATTTTTTAAAATTTTTGAAAGGAATTTTTAATATTTAATTTCATATTTTTATTAGAATCAATTATCATAAAATAAAATAAATCCAATTAAATTATTTCAATTATTTTTTTTGTAATTACACCAAAATAATTTCTCTATGATGAGTACTTAAATGATGTCATGCCCATAAATGTTTCATAATTACAAAAAATAAAAAATAAAAAATAGTTTGTAAATAATTAATTTAATAAAATGAAAATGGAATTTTTATAAATTTATATAATTTTTTTTGCATGATAAAGTTTCAATTAATTTTGAAAAAGTTTTTTACAAATATAATAACATAAAATGTAATTGGATTACAATCCCTTTTTTTGAGTAAAGATTTGATTGAAAATTGCTTTGTAAAAATCATTTAAGGTTCAAATTTTTTGTTTTATGTTCAATAAAATTGAAAATATTTATTTAAATATAGAATAATTAAATTTAATTGACTGTAAAAATTTGTAATTAAAAATTAGTGAACATTTTGGGTTTAATTATTGTAAAGAATTGTATATGAAAAATTAAAAATTAAATAAAAATTTTCACAAAAATATTCCCTGTAACATTTCCGATTTGATCGTTTGCTTAATTGCTACAGCATCAATGATTAATACATACAAGGTTACAAGATTTTGAACGTTTCTGGTTTTCTGAACATGCTTAGAGACTGATCACCTGTTTATATCCTTTCTGTTTTTCACATGAAACTGTGTTCATCCAGATTTTATTGGATCTTTTTGACAGTGACAAACGTTAATAGTTTCAGTGATCAGTCTCTGCTTAACAGGGTCACGATAACATTTTTCCATTGGAATCAAAGATGATGTTTGTCTATCAATTTGAATAATACACTAACAAATTAATTAAAGGTTTGATATAAATACCGTATAGTACTAATTGTAATTATTTTAGATGTAGGTTCAAATTAGGACCAGAAATTTTTTATATCATTCGAAATACGAAGTATCAAACAGAAAACGAAGTTTCTTAAGCTATACTATTAATAATTAGTTAAAGTTTCAGTCAAGCTAACTGACAGTTCACGTGTTAGTTAACTAAATATAAATTAACTTTATTAATATTCAGAGTTAATTTTAGAATCGTCAGTAATTAATTGATTTAATAATTTTCGATTACTTCCGGTTAATGTTTTAGTTATGTTTTAAAAAACATAAATATCATAAATGACATTTTTTTATTTATAATCATCTTTGGTGGAATTCCATAAAATATTTTTTTTTTAAATTTTGATCCGGTGATCAAAATAACATTCAAATTTCTCCATAATTCGAAATAGTAAATTTTGTGTTCCGATAAATTCTTTTAAATTCAAAATTTTTATATAACACTTTCACATAAATTGATAATTAATTGAGTTATTTTTTTTTTTTCATATTTATTAACAAAAAAAACTAACTAATCCTAAACTCAACTCTCAACATAAATTTATAAATATTAAAACCGATTAACTATATAGAAAAAAAAACATGATTTTGTAGAAAGTCAATTATTTTTTTTTATATTAAAAAATTTTAATATTCAAAACTCGAAACATTTTTAAACCGAAACCAAAAAAAAAACAATTTTCTTTTAATTTTCTATACTTCCGTGTTTAAAATTAAAGAATTTCTCTGTGATGTGAATCACCTGTTTCTATATTATTATTATTTATTTCTAAAAATATCCCCTGAAGATGTTATAAAAAAAAAATACCAAAAATTTCTTGTTACCATAAAAATTTCTTACAATCTTCTTTATATAGTCAACAAAATATCACAATTTACAAGCTCAGCTCTTAGTCACAAAGACGATTAAATAAGAGAAGTAAAAAAAAAAATTTTTTATAGTCATATAATAATATGAGATGTAGGTCACCTGGTTAACAAAAAAAATATTTAAAAAAAAATCTTTGAGATACATTATTATTATACCCTCTCTGTTTTATGTATAATTTTTTTTATAGATTCTTTTTTGTATAAAATTTAAATACAATTTAAATACAATTTAAATAAATATTGAATTCAATTGGGTATGCAAAAAGAATGAAATTTTGTTACAAAAAATTTTGTGAAACATAAAATATTTCATAAATTATGAAATTACAATTTATTAATGAATTAAAATGAATTTGTATTTTTTAATTTTCATTGATAAATGAAAGAACTTTTTTAATTTTAATGTAAAATTAGAAATATTGGAAGGATACAGAATAGAATTTACATACAAAACTTTCATACGAATTTCAGCGATGTTGATAAATTCAAAAATTATTCTTAAAAAAAATATAATGCCAATAACATCGAAATCTACAAAGCTTCTAAGCCGGAAGGATGTGTAGTGTACGGCATTTGTTCCACAATTCTATAGCGCACACAACGTGAAATAATTTGTTTTTTAAGGTGTAGGTGAATCAACGACAGTTTTACATGAAAAAAATTGGTTTTGAGACGATTTTTGAAATGATAATTTTTGAATGATTTGATTTTTGTTAATGCCACTTTGCATATTAATACTTTTATAAAATAATTGTCGTAAATGCTAGAAAACATAAAAAATATTTAAATAAAATTTATTAAAATGCAGTGATAATTTCATTAAATTTATGATTTTTGTACTATACATATTTATTATACGTAATGAAAAACTATGAAATTTGAATTTTTATGAATTTGCAAATTTTGAGGTTACCGAAGATCAAAATTAATAATTGCAATAAATTACTGTGTTTCCTGTGGTCAGATTATCTCTACAAACATAAAAATCGAATAAATATTGAAATACAAAATATTTATACATCATAAAGATCATAAAGATATTGTCATAAATTAATGTCGACCACCAAATGCAGTTTATAGTTTTCAAAGGCCATATTTTTTTTACGTATCCTTTCTTAAAAATTGATTTTATAGTTCATATGGTAGTGTGTTAATGCAGAATTATGATAGAAATGAGAAATATATAATATAATTGAATGAATTACATACGCAACTGGAGGTTACCGCAACCATAGCATAATTCTGATCACCGTCTCTCGCTATATACTTACAACTACAGGTAAAACAATCAAATGTATTTGGAGCGTTTCGAATAAAAGCGAATACCTTCAGCTAATTTGGCAACCTCTTATTACAGAACATTCGGTGTTAATTGATTACTCTTCTTAAAATAAGGATATCTCATGTTAATATTTATCACGGTTAGGAAATTCAATGCTATTCGACGGGGCAAGGAATAGCAGTCAAAAACATTTCAGTAAAAAAAAAGGGAATTTTAGTCAAAATAATAAGGAATCCTAGTCAAAATAATTTTCCTTTTCAGAAGGATATTCAATCAAAAAACTGAAAAGGTATTTCAGTCAAAACTTTTTTGACTGGGATTCCTTTTGGAAGTTTGACAGTACGAATAGTATAACTGAATAGTATTCAGTAATATGTTTGATGTTTTATTATTATCGGGAAGAGATTTCTTTACATCCTTTTCCGAAAAAAGGCATTCCAGTCAAAAAAAGGCATTCCAGTCAAAAAAAAAAAATCTGAAGGAAGGCTTTTCAGTGCAAATACAAAAAAGGCAATTCAGTCAAACTCTTTTTTGACCGAAATTCCCTTTGTTTTGACTGAAGTTCCTTCTTTAAAAGGCATTTCAGTCAAAAAATTTGCATGAACTTTTTTTTGACTGAATTGCCTTTTTTTTGACTGAAATGTTTTTGACTGGAATTCCCGTAGCCTTATTCGACCTATGCCTGTTCTGTGCAATGGTGCTTATTTCATATGTAACAGATTCTGATTTTTAATTATTAAAGCTCAGTCAATCGCCACGTAATTCAATTTATTGAATGGTTTTTAAGGTTATATAAAATTGATCTATAATTAAAAGACGTTGTACTTTGAAGAGAGATTATTAATCACTCAAGAATGACAAACACTGATTTCAAAAATATAAAAAATTAAATAATCGACAGACTTTTCAAATATTTATAAATAATATTTTTATTAATATTTGAACATAAAATTTATGCTTTATGCTTACAAAACTATAACCAAAACTATTAAATCTTTCACTTTAACATACAACAACGAAAATAAAAATGCTAACAAGATAAAAAAATTTTTTTTTTATTGAGTATTTAAATTTAATAAATATCGTACATTAGAGAGTGTATCGATCAGATAAAAATATGTTATATCCAATAAGTATCTAATTTTTGTTGTTGTAACACAAATTATTACTATAAAAACTATTATTTTTCTAGTATTTCAAGCTTTCATCGCTTAAGAATCTTTAAATATTTTATTTTAAAATATGTTTATAATATGTATTTTACTGTTATAAAAATATATTAATGATGATAAAACAGCAACAATAACAACAACACAATCAAAATAATATCTTAAAGATATTTTTTTTCATTTTACAGATAAATATTTTTATGTTTTGGGTTTGAATAGAAAGATGAAATTAATATTAAGTAAAAATTTAAAAAATAAAAAAATTAAGTTAGATTATTTTCAATATCTTGCGGCAAAAGAGTAAAAAGATATCAATATTTGATATGTTAATAATAGAATTTAATATTGACAGCTTAGTAGCTTCTTTTTCTCATAGTTAAATTTTTATATACCTAAAAAAAAATATTTGATGTAAAGAATTTTTTGATATTAATACAAAGAATTTTTATTTTGTTATAAAATTCTCAGTTTTCTTTATTTTCTTCATCATTTTTTTTTTCTGTTTTTGGTGGGAAGATTGACTTTGATTGACGAATGTTCTTTTAATGATTTATGTTATCAGAATAAATCAACCAAAAAAAAATCATCTATTGAAAAATATAAATTTTCCCGAAGTGAAAATTAAATCTTATATATTAGTTAGTACAAAAGATAACAATTTAATTTAACAATTTTCTTTTTTCTTTTTTTCATTTTTATAAAAATATTCATAATTTACCAAAAAAAAAAAATTGTCGTGAAAATTATTGATTAGGAATTTTATTGATTGATTATTATAAATTTTCGAAATATTTTATGATTGAATATTTTGTAGGCTTAATGAAAACCGGGTTTGGGGAACCATACATCAAAAAAGTGGATCGATACACTATCATATTTATGTCATAATGCGTCATTTGATGATACAAAATTTGAGGGTGATGAAACATGAAATATAGTAAAATTGACTGAGAAGTAGAAAAATGTGACAAAACAAGAAGAGATTTTAATTTATTTGAAAGAACCAGCAAAAAGTGATTAGGAAATGTATAAAAAGCTACGAACGCAGAAGAATTACAATGTAAGGTCACATATAAATTAGATTTTTAAGTTACAATTATCAAAATATTTGTAGAACTAAACTCTTTATTACTTTTGTAATGTGGCGTCTAATATTAATTTTGTTAGACATTTATTGCCTGTCTATTGTTAAATTGATTTTTTTTGTTTAATTTACATTGTAAATTTGAAAGTTCAATCAAATTTCAGGGTTTGATTCCAAATTCGTTCAGTTTTAACAAGTAAGATATACGATACCAAGTGTCATTCCCTTGAAATATTTTACACATAATCAGATAAAATCTTAACATTAAGATCGATTTTTAGTGTCTCAAAAGAGCTCAGTAAATAATCGGAAAAGGTAAATTAGATTTACTTTGGGACGTTTCGGTCAATATACTAATTTTATGTATAATAGCGTATTTGGAAGTATTATTTTAATTAAGTAATATTTTGAAATCTTCCGCATCAGAGAGCTAACACTAATTGTCAAATAAATTACACATTTTACAATTTGGATATACAGATATAATCGGCTAAGGACTTATACACACACAAACCAGAAACACTTTATACATTATTGTACTTTTAAATATTATGTTATAGTTGATTACAAATTCTTTCGAATGAACTAGATTGTTATACGCTGCCATTTGAACTCCTGCATCACGCAGTTATTTCAGATAGTATAAATCAAAACATATAAGACACGAGCTGCCTGAAATAAGGTTACATTAGATTAGATAGTGTCTAGGAAGGTACCATATATCCCCGAATCACTGTGTCCACTATGGGACTATTGTGAAATACTGAATTAAGGTTACTGGCACCAGAAAATTTTCGATCGTCTCATATTTATATAAATGATTTTACATACACGTTAACTTCGGATTGTCGTATTTTGAAAGCTTTAGCATTTAATGTCCCATAAAGTATGCGATTACTGTCAGTACGCCGAGTTTTTCTTAGTTGCTGATTATGTTTTGGTAATGATTTTGATAATTGCTCGCGACATTAAATAAATTTTTTTTACTGTTTCCTTCACTATATTTATTTCTTTAATGAACCATTAAAGTTTAGAGGTTTCAAACTTCAAAACTTAAGTATTCTTAAAAAAGTTTGATTAAAAATTCTTAAAATATATGCAATTATTTAAAATTTCTGAATACTACTTCAAATTCTTCGTAATATTCAATTCAATTATTATATAAAAAAAAACTTAATTATTACAATAATTCATCTACATTTTTTTCTTTTTATGATTTATGTACGATATGGTGTACTTGAATATTTCAGACTAATTAATTCAAAATTTCAAAACACCTCTCGTGAACCAGATGAAGTAAAAGTATGTTATAATAAATTCAAGAGAAAAAGTCATAACTTCCATAGAAACAATTGAGTATAAAATGTTGATGAAGATAAGATTTATCTTCACACAAATTAATAATATTATTTTTTTTTTTTTTTGTTGAAGTCAAAAAGATAAATTACAAAATATTCTTTTTCAAAGATAATCCAAAATAATTTATAAATAAAATGTATCTGCGAGATACATATATATTTTTAGCCATTCATTTTATATAATGTGGAAATTTTTTTTTGCACTTAAAAATGCATTCATTTTAAATTATGCAAAAGACAAAAAAAATATTTTTTTTTTAAAATTATATATTACCTATGATCAAGTATCTTTATGTTTAAAGATATATTTATGTATAGATAAATATTTTCATTTATGTATATATATCTCAGGTGTTGGTAAACCTTTGTGTAATTTACGCCTTTTGCAAAATGGAAAAAAAACAAAAATTAAATTGTTATAGTCTTTGGTAATGATGAGTACAAATAATTTTTTTACTATATAATTTTTAAAGAGTGATGCAGATATTTTTATGCAATAGGTACAACAAAGCCAAAGTTTATGTAGGGTTTAAAAAAAATAATACTTTAATAATAATTTATAGATAATAAGTTGTTTAAAATTGCAGCTGAATGCAATTTTATTTTATAATTTCTATAAGAAGCAATCAATGATTTAAAGAAGATTTGTAAGAGACCTTGACGATTAAACTATAAATAATTGATAAATTAAATTTAAATATTTAAACTAAACTGTTAATTTAATATAATAGTGAATATAGTCTGAAACTCCAAGGTAAAAATGTAATACACGTCACAAAATATTTAAGTTATTATTTTTTAATGATTAATTAAATTAAATCTTGAATTTATTACAAAACTATTAAATTTGTTACAACATCAATTTTTTTTTTAGATAGCATTGTTACATAAAAATATAAAAATTTATGATGTCAATATATTAGTAATTAGTACTACATTAACATAAATATTAATTAAATTTGAACAATTCTATTATAATCACGCAATATCGTTCTATACTTTTGAGTAGATCCACAATTTCCAACAATTTTTTATAAATGAACTCCATTTCTGTACTGCTATAAACAAGACAGTTTAGATGCAAAGTGAATTAAATTGATTGCTCAGAATAAATTATTTCTATCGACTTATTCTTCATTTACAAGAGCCCGGCTCTGACAAGAGCCAGGTTCTGTTCGCTTGACAGCCCTTCCTTCAACGACCTTAATGATCTTGCCGCGAAATGGCCTACAGAAACTGTCAAATTTCTGAACGCCACCGTGTGGATCTAAAAACTACCTAACAATTACTGTGGTCACGAGAGTGAGTGGTTTCAAAACGGCGCAAATGCGCTAATTGGAACTCCATGTCAGCGGATATGTAGTTCGCTACTTTACCAACCAACCATCGACTTATTAATAAATTAATAATGAAATCTTCAAAGTTTATGGTTACGAAAAAATCAGAAAAAAACAGTCGATTTTCCAAATTTTGGAAGACTTTGAACCAAGTTTAAAAAAGTTTTCTCTAAAAAAAAAAACCAAAAAAAAAATATTATGACAAAAAAGTTATGACAATAACACTTTTTATAAGTAATTTAAAAATGTGCTATTAAAAAATTAATTATATAGAGTTTATGTCTCCTTTAAATTATTGTAAAACATTATGCTCTCATTAACCAAATGATTAAGCAAATTGATAATATATTAATTATGATTTGTTGATATTTTTATTATGTGAATTATTTTAAATTACAATTATTAATAAAACTATTTTAGTTTTTATGACAAATGCTATGGGAATTTTGACAGTTACAATGTAGTATTTGATTTTAAACTGGATTCTAAGCCTGCCAAATTCTACAACTTAAAAGATTCATCTTTTCGGGGTTAGCACAAAAAAGTGTAATTTCGATGAAAGACAGATTTTTATGGCAATTTTGTCTCTGCTAATATCGATATGCTGTTACAGCAACATCAGTATTAATTGGAAATAATCAATACTATTCCAAGTCAAGAGCTTCAAAATATTTGGCATATGTGGTGTTTTTGAGTTGCCCAAACTAAGCCACACCTTACGGCAAAATGTTGAAGCTCTCAGGCCTTATAGAAGGAAATATATAGCTCTAATATTCTATTTTCAGTTGGAAATGAAGCACTATATAATATTTGTATCGTAAAAGTCAATCTGATGAAAAAGACCAAGTATTCTAAATGAACTTAGAACTCAATGATTTCAGTTTTAAAAATATGTTAAGTAAAAATACTAATATAAATAAATTTATATATTCTAACTTAGTTTTTTAATTATAACTAATTAATTTATTAATTAATATTTATTATTTTAATAATATTTCTAATAAATACAAATTTTTAATGGACTTTCTTTTTAATGGACTGAAATAAATCAGTATTTATGCTCACTTCAAAAGTGGTAATTTTGACTTTGAATAATAATGACACTTTGAAATATCGATATCAATATGTTGAATATGTTGAAATGATAGAAAGCGTAACTGATAAACAAGGGATTATAGATTCATCACTTATGAAATAATATCGAACTTACTAATTTTTATAAGATTTACGATGTTTTCTGATAAATTTGTATAAAAATTTGTTACAATTTACTAAAAAATCATTTTTTATTAGTATTTTATTATACGACTTTTTGAAATCCTTAAGTAAGTTTTCTCATATAGTAAACGAAACTATTCAAAATTCTAATCTCAAGTAACTATAAACTTTATTATATGCATATTTAACGATCAGTATTTCATTCCTACGTTTACACACGTTTTACAAGCCTAAAAACATTTTTTTAGTTATAATTAATTTTGATTTTGCTTTCACCTGATGGTTTTGATCGTTGTTGTTGACGATTTTCTAGTTAATCTTTCATTTAGAATTTACTACAATGTTTTTTTTTCTTTTAGTTTATTTTTACTATTTAGATTCTATATTTACTAAAACTTGTTTTATACTAAAATTCTTTTTTTAACCTTCTCCTTTCCTGTTTCCAAAGTTTTAAAATAATTTTTAATGTATTATTTCTTTTTATATATAAAATTAAACTGGCTAGGGAATAATCGTTTTTTGTCTTCCAAGAAATTACCTTTATAATATTTTATAATAATTATATATATATAATTTTTTTTTTTATTATTATAAGTAATAATTTAATAACATTCACCACACCATAGTCAGTTCATTAGCCTTACACAAAATAAGAAGAAGTGTAATTTTTGTGTTCATTCTGCGTTTTGTTTGAATGTGCTATGTTTAATGGTAAACGGTGTGTAAAAAGAAAAACAAACTAGAAAGACGTAGTGGTAATGAAAAAAAACCACAAATTGTAGATTACTTAAAAAGCGTGGTAAGATTTAATTAGTTGAATAAAGTACAAAAAATATATATTTTTATTATGACGGTGGTGACCGCACTCACATTATTTTTCATTGTACGAAATTATATCAGAACTTTTCATGGTTCTTAAAAATAAAACCTCTTATTACACTAATTTTGCTTTACATGAATGTCGAAATTAACAAAATAATTAATAAATAGAAATACTTTTAAGTAAAAGCTACTACAGTGTTGTGTACATTGTGTCAATAAAACATTTTTTTTTTTGTTGAAGGTATTTTAAAATCTTGTATTACAAACCGAAGAGTTTCATTCCAGAATTTATTCTGATACTCGTCATAATAGTATGGGTGCACTGCGAAATTAATTTGACATATAGCTTGTCAGTATGATGTTTATGTTTATGTATATAATTCATAACTTGCATGACTGGGAATTTCACAGAAATTTTTTTTTACGAGGAGTTATGCAATAATTATGCAAAGCGTTGTAAATATGGAATGAAATGTTATTTGGGATATTATTTAGGAATTTTGAAATTTTAATAGTTTATGACCGTTTTTCATATATTTTTTCATAACGTGCGCTAGCTCGAAAAAGTAAATTTTCGGAAAAATCAATTTTTCATACAATTTTTTCAATGGTCCATTTTTCGGATAATTTTCAGTTACTTTCTTTACCCAATTCGTAAAAAGGGCTCGAATAAAGTCACTCAAGTCCTACATTCCTGAATTTACTAAATTTTTGACTAATGCTCTTTAATAACATTAAATCGATTTGAAAATGCATTCGTCATAGTAAATTTAACATATTAAAATTATATTATTCATTAAATTCTATTTCCATATATTTTGAAAATGCTTGATTCGATTTTAATGAAATATCCTTTATTGTCATGTAATGCAAGGAGTTTTAATCATTTCTAGATAATTATATAGATTGCTTTTATTATATAATTAATTTAATGAGTTTTATTATGAAGTTTCGGTTCTATTTGTTTTGCATTCCAATATTCCTATGACATTTAACATTATAGCAAATTTATGTAATTTGCATTAAGGACTATAATTAAATTGTTATTATGTTTTTTACAGAGAAATAACCGATATGACCGCAATTGATAATAAAAATATCCATGAAAAAAAATATGATTATAATTTTTAATATGAAAAATTAAATTGACATTAAATATACAAATCAGTAAACAGTTTTTTAATGATTATTTTTTATAATTTTCTTATTAGATATTTAACTTTTCGTATAGAAATATAAAAAATAACATTTGATGATTAAAAAATAAGAATTTTATTTAATATAATTTCATTAAAAAAAATATTTTTAACATTTTTTTGTAGTAGTTATTCGTAAAAATTGAAAACTTTTTAGTAGTTTTTTAATTTACATATTCATTAGTAACTTTAAATCGATTTAACTCATTTAATATTATTCAGAAATTATAATTATTTGTAAAAATTGAATTCATGTTGAAATTCTTAAATGAATAATTAAAATAAGTCACTTTTTCTAATATAATATTTTATTTAATAAAGACTTAGGTTAAATATAGAATTTAGGTAATACCATTCTTTTCTACACTAATTTAATATGAAATTCCTAAAATAAGTAAATATTTTGTTAAGTGACCGGGTGTCAGTAATGGTTTTATTCGAATAAAGTTTTAGTTTATGGGTAAATAATCAATCAATCAAGGGTTAAAAAAAAAACAATTCCATTTTGATTTTACTGTCAAAGTATTAAATATTAATGTAAATTTTAAATTAAATGTTTGAAATAATTATAAAGGATGTCGAAATTGATTTTATGGTAAGTGTTTACTATTCAGTCAGGGATTCAGTTATTGGTCGGTTTGTATTGAAATTGTTAAATTTGATTGTTCATATTGCTCAGATTATTATATAAAAATGATTTAAATTATAAATTTTGTGATATAAAAGCAAGTTTTATTTAAATTACGACATTTTTCATTCTAATTTATTCAGTCCGGTTTCCTAATTCAAGAATTTACTTTAATTCTTATCTTACAAAAAAAATAATTAATTCATATTTCTTACACCTAAGAACGGAAGCCATTAAATTGCTCTAATTACATATTAAAAAGTTTAATCATCTTAATCATATTAAAAGAATTAAATTTGTTATAAAATAATTATTAGTTAAATTCTTTTAAGTTTTTAGATGCATTTACATACTTAATTAAAAATATTGAAAATTTAAATATATAAACATAAATTCTTTAAATTTTTCAAGTTGATTGGGTTTCTATTATTTCAGTTAATCTCATATAGTATTTACCCAAGCCAACAATTGATAATTTCTCCAATATCAGAAGAATCATAATTAATTATTAAAATAAACAATTTTGGAGTTTATGCTGTGGTCCAAGTGGAATAAAATCTTCATGTTGAAGACCCTGTGTCAGAGGGTCAAAGGATCAAAATCAAAATTTGATTGAAAATGGTCATATATTTTAGAGAATCATAAAGTAAAAATGATTGGGTGACAAATTTTTGTGTTAATCATCAATTATATATCGATTTTTAGTTGTTGACTGGATTGCTTTGAATTTCCTAATCGTTATATATCCCTAGGATAAGCGATAACTGACAGATGTGCAGACAAAGAAATTAAAACTTTAAAACATTTTCTATACTAATTACAAAAATTATCTACAATTTTTTTTTTTATGAAATCTATATTCAATTAAATAAAAATGAAAATTTTCAATATAATTTATCCCATTATTTTGTACTCCAATTTTTTTCCAAGCTTACTAATAAACATTAGAAAAATAATTTTAAAAAGTACCACCCAGGAAATTCTATTTCAAAAAACATAATGCCATTAATAATATAATTAAGCAGTAAATCTAAAAAACTACATAATAAAAACTTTGCTATCATTAAACTTGATATTATTTCTTATTAAGACGACAGGTTGAAACAAGTTTATTATAAATATATTTTACTTTTCGATATCACGATTTATTTTCACAATCTTTATACATACTTATAGATAGTAAAGTATCTACAATATTTTAAAACAATTTTTTCTACTGAAAAAAAGTAAACCTAAGAAAATTCTCTTAGTTCACATTTTCAAATTGAATTTTATATTTTATAATGGCAAAAAGTGGTAAAAAAAATTTATAAAATAGTTTTCTTTTTTCATGACAAAACATTCTCTATATTTATAATAATGGCATCATTAGATAAATAAAGACTAAAGACTATTCCAGAGATTTTGTATTTCGGTAAAGAAGGAAACTGTTCTATACATTCTTAAATAATAATAAAAAAATTTATATAAAAAATAATGATATAATAAATTTTTATGTTATATGAAAAAGGTAAAATTGTCTAACATAATATAATAAGTCAATCTAATATGGTGGATAAAATTGAATGTCCAATTTTTTTACAGTATAATGTCCAGAAACAGGAATTATTATATTTTTAATAGATTTTATGAGAAAACCACTGTAAATCGATAACATTAAAAATATCATTCTAAAAGGTTCAAATTTATGTAATGGCACCACAAAGAATTAATAAATTTCAGAATGTAATCATAACATAAGTTGAGCATAAAAATAAGGGTACATATTCGTTTGATAATCATTAAATAAAATCAAAATTTAGTAATGAACACTCAATAAATTTGAGATGAATATAAATTTTTTAAATTGAACATTTTTGTTTCAATTTACTTTCCAAATTCTGAATGAAGGAACATTTTCTTATCAGACCCAGATAATTTTTCGTGACAGATTTTTAATGTTTTAAAGTGTTCCCTAAAAATTTATTGATCATTTTGTTGGACGAATACTTGAATTTGTATATTTGTCATTGTCAACTACTAAACAAAACATCAGGAAAACTAAACTGATTTTTATATGTTGAAATGAAGAAATTTATATTAAATTAATTAATACGATAAAAAATATAATTAATTTATGCAGAAAATAGAAATAAGATGAAAATGAAATAATTATTTCTTTAACAACAAAAAATATCGATTAAAAAATTCCGATAATTTTTATTTAATGAATAATTCATCCAACATTAAAAAAATATATTTTTTTTTAAAATGTAACTGGTGCCAAACCCTATAAAAATAAGAACATTAATTTTATTTATTTCGAATCCATTAATTTCATAAATTCTTATTACTAGTACTTAGTAAAATATCAAGTATTGATTTTCTATTAGATAATTTTATAGGGAAAAAATAATGAAATAAAATTCTTAGTTATTTTTAAAACACTATCCTATAACCTTCGATTTACATGGTACTCGGTTTGTTCGGATTACGCAGTACTTTTGGGGAACCAAATTTTCCGTGTAAATCGAGAGATTGTCTAAAATTCAATATTTTCTTTAAATATATCTAATTTTCTGGAAAATCATTACAATATTAATAATTTTATAAACCACCGAATTCTTATTAAATAAATATAATGAAAATGATTATAAAAAAATTTCTTAACTTACTTTAATTTCCAAATAATTTAATAAATTCTTTTAAAACACTTTTTTTAATTGTAATTTTTCCAATTATATAAACGAATTTTCTTCACTGTCATGAAATTCTTGAAATTTCTTAATTTTTCCAAAAAATATGATTTTTAATTTTCAAAATAAAAACACTTTTTATTATAATTTTTCTTATATTTTCTTTATTTTTTCCATATATAAATTCATTGAATTTTTTTTTTCAAATTTGTTACTTATAATTTTTTCTTTATTTTTTAATTGATTAATTAATTTTTAACATATTAAAAAAATTTTCACTTATAAAATAATTGATTTTATATCTTTTTTAAATTTATATTTATTTTTAAATTTTTTAGATGGATTCAAAAAAATATAATGAACTTTACCATTTGATAGTCAATCTTAAACTGAGTTTAAATTTACCAAGTGATTATATAAAACTTTACCATCTTTCCATCCAGTAAAAATACGTAAAAATTACTTGTTTATTTTACCATTTATTTTTTTTTAAATATATTTTCTTTTAATTTTTTTTTTGCAGTTTATTTCTTATTATTTACCCACCACAACAAAATTCTCTTATACGGCGTTATTTGAAAAGTAAATGCGCCAATTTTAAAGAAGTATCTTTTTTAAGTTCATGCTTTATGCTCTAAAAGTCTTAAGCATAAAAGTTTTATACCATGGAAAATTTCTTATGTGGAGAGCAGCGCAAGAGAAACAGAGAAATAGAGCGAGCGATTAAAATGTAAACTTTTTGATAAAATAAAAATTCTAAAAGTTAGTATAATTTGAGTTGTGGTTAATCTAAAATTGATATCTTATCTTGAAATTTTTTCATCTAATAACTTATCTTTAATGGTTATTCTTAAGATTTAGATAAATATTATAAGAGTTCAAAATTATTGTATATTTTTGGTGATCGTCAGTCAAGTACTTTAATGATCAGTTAGTTACTCACTTTCAGATTCTGATTATGAATGATATAATTCCTAATCTTTTACTCTTTATTCCAGGACTATCAAGCAAGTGAATAACAGAGTTTTTTCAAATGAATAGGGAGAAAGTCAGAATAATGGTGGGCTTCGGTACAGGTCACTATAATCTAAACACAATTGGTACATCAGCGGGTGTGAATGTTCTATCAACACGACTACGAAACGGCGGACTGTAAATCACCGATGTCCAACCGACTTCGGTACACGAATTGGGTTGTCGCTCCTTCAGAAACGTGGCGGCTGTCACTAAAACAGTTGTACTGTTTCAATAGTACGGGCTTGATCAGTGACATACGAACGAACAGAAAGGATACCATTTAAGCCAAACATAGGTACTGTGATTAGGACTCTCTGTAGCCCAACCTTATTTTAAACCTAACCTACACACTATTCATGAGTCTCATCATAAATAAATTTATCAACCTAAAAGAATTCTAGGTACACTATTCATCAGTCAAAGGTATTCGTACATCAATAATGACCTACTCTGCCTCATAGCAAATTTATAAATATTTATTGCACCCATCAAAATTGGAATGACATTGCTTTCGTATCCCTAGGACTTTCTACTAAATTGTTCTAATATGCAAAAGCATCTATAAAAACATAGAATGTAAATAAAAAAAAAGTTGAGTTGACTTTCCTACAGTTTAGTGGTTGGTATACATGCATTGCATATAATTCCAAGATGTAGACTGGAACTTGAGTAAAATATTACCCACCAAAAGATTGTAAAAATGGTCGAAATTGATTTTTTCACTTTGTTACATGTAGCGAACAAATTTAAATGTTTTTACATAGCGACAATTGAGTGTTATTTGAAAATTTCTTTGTAAAAATCTTCTCTCTTAATTTTTCCATGCTTCAAACTGTTCAAAGTATCTAAGTAATGGAGAAGTGAGTTTTCAAGAGGAAAATAAATATGGACAGAATTTTTTTTTTTTAGTGAATAATATGATGAATAATTCTCACACCTGATGTACCTGTATGCTTAGCGTAACATTTCTTTACCCTTTTTTCTTAATATTCTTTCTTTTTTTGGTTTTATATAAATTCTTTTTTATGTTGTTAACACATAAAACATAATATTATATATACAAGTAGAGTGTTCCGCGCATCACTGGTAAACATAAAGAATCGGCGCCGCCAAAACTTAATGCTTCCAAGTTTTTTTTTTTGTATTTTATATTAAAGTGTTTTGAATTACGGCATTTAGAGTTATGTTATTTTTGTTATCGGGTTTTTTTTTATTCATATTTTTTTGTGATTTTTTCTATTTTTTCTTTAATAATTTTGATGTTCTTCTTATGATATTTTCATGTATTAAGTATTATTGAAAAGGCATTTACGGTTTTGCATAAATTTATATAATATTATGTACATATATATATGTATATATAAATATATATTATTTATTTGTGTTCAATAATAGTTTGGTCAGTAAGTTTTTATGTCAATAAGATACGGTTATGATCACATGGAGATATAAATATAAAATCTGAAAGTTTGTTATTCCAAGAATATTAAAATTATTTAAGATTAAATACAAAATTTTGAATTTGATATAATATAGAATGAAGGGATCAAAATCTTGCAGTCTTAATGGTTAAATATTTAATGGTACTATCATCAATTTATTAAGCTTTACTTTGTAATCTAATTTCTGTAAGAGAAATTATAATATTTATTGCCAGGTGACATAATTACTAAGACAATTAGATAATATTACTTTTTATCCTATTTGTATTCTGCCTTTATATTTAAAAGTTTGAATATTTAACTCCGAATCTTACACTATCCAATCTAGAAGTCTCAATGAAGCGAATAACTTGTAATTGCTCCTTCTAAATCTAAATTAAGATAATTCCCTACAATCATTAATCTAAATTTGTTGGGCAGTTGCAGACTGTACCACAATGTATTAATAATTGCCTGTACAAATGTTGAACATTGTAAAATTCATCCTTTTGGTATATGGTCATTTGCGGACCCTACGAAATATTGTTGCAGGTTTTTTATATTATGCAAGACCGAATATTACCGAGATTCTAGGTCATAATTGATAATTGATAATATTTTCAATCTCCTGGCGAATGAAATAGTATTAAAAAAGTCATGGTTCTTGAAATTACGATAATCTGCATTTTGCTGGTCCAATCTATGATATTATTTTGATTGAATATTAACGTACTTTATACTAGCCATTCAGATAAAAATAGTGCTTAGAATTCTTGTTAATATACACAAATTATTTTCTCATTATGAAACGTTATTTAATAATTAATATAATATTAAATAAATAAATTTGAATTAAAATTATTTTGATTTCTTCTAATTTATAATCATTTACAAGGTAAAATATAAAAAAAACCTTTAAATTTTTTATATGTACATTTGCAATTGTTGATTTACTGCGGTTCATACTTCGTGATTTAATATTATCTAAGAAGATTGACCGCCAAATATTGAAATACAATTGAATAATAGAATTTATATATTTGATATTTAGGGCAATATTATTAAGATGATATTTAATCACTTACCGACGGCTTCCAATAAATCCCACATACCAAAAAAAAACAGATAAAGCTTCAAGAGTCGAAGGTTAATAATCTGAAATGATTATTTAATAGTTTAAAATTTTGGGCATTAATTTCACAGAACTTGAAATTGGTCTGTTTAATTGTTAGAAAATATAATTCTGAATATTTATTTAAAGTAATATTATTAATGTTATTCATTAGATCGAGTACTTTTAGTATTGATATATCAAAGGGTTAAATAACAGTGAACGATACGCACATTATAAACGTTTGGTAACAAAAAACTCTTGATTTAGTCTTGATATTTTCCAAATTGTTGAATTAGAATACTAGAAATCAGCTGGATAATCCTAACAAATTGTTTATATTTACATACCAATTTCAAGCTTAACTAAAACTTAGAAATAATTGAGTTATTTCAACACTAATACTTGGTATAGTATTATCATAAATTATATTACGGACGGCACCCTTTCGGGTAGCCAGTTATAAATAATTTCGGGAATATAATTTTTGTATTTTTAAAATGGATTCACTGATTTTAGAGAACCATAATTTTACTTTTACCTAATTTGAAAGTGGAATTCTACACTTTTTTTTTCAAAACTATTTCGATGTTACACGCATATTATAACTCCACGTAACACTAACTCAATTTGTATGAAAATTGAATACAATTAAGGTGTAATTTCTGCACAAAATATAGTAAAATTACAAAAATACAAAAAAAAAATTGAATATTAAAGTCGTGTTAAATTCAAAATTCATATTACTATTTTATCTATAGCTAGTTTGTTTAAAAGCATCAAAAAATATTGGGTCGTGTTACGTATTTTAATGGGATTTTATTTTTATTAACATCATTTTCAAAACAATTTTATGATTTTTTTAAAATAAATATGTAACGTTCAATAAAAAAAAAGTGTCTCTTTCATACTGAAATTCTAAGCACGTATGTAAATTTCTTGTAAAGCCTTCTTTTAATTCGAAAATGCAAAAACTAGAATACAAAACTATTCTATATTATGAAAAATTCTGAAAATCGAATCTATAGTTTTTAAAAGGCTGATTATGAAAACAAACACGGTTCGGAATACGAACATATTTTTAATATATAATCCAAAAATTTAATTAAATGACGCATAGAATTTTGTTATTTGTTCGTTTTAAGAATTTCTTTATGAAATCCAGAGAGTATGAAAAGTGCAAGTTGATAGAAAAATGTATTCGTAATTTGTAATAATCTATAAAGAGTATTTATTTGCTTCAGCTTAACCGCTTAACGTATACGCGGATTATTTTGACTAACAAATTTTCATCACATCACAAAATCTACGGTTTAATAATATTAAAGACTCCGAAATTGTTTTATAAATTAAATTTTTTTTACATAGCTATTTATATGAAATCAGAATCATAACTTTATATTGCTATTTCCTATTTGTAATAGCATACTGAAAATTTTATAGCAATATTTTTGTTATATTATATTTTGACTATATTGAAATTAGTTGGTTGGCACGCAGCATTGGATCAGCTGAATTTATTCGATATATAGATAAATTTAAGGTTGCATAAATATAAATGCTGTTTAGTTAAATAGATATCACGCTATGTACGCTCAGTGAAAAGAAAATAGGAATTACATCTTTCTGGCCGCCAGTAATTTTATTCGATTTAAAATTATGATGAAAATATACAAAAATATTTTGCCCATATTCTCGATGAACTACAAAATTACTAAACATTTAAGGAGCATAATTATTTAAAATATATTTTAATAAAAAATTTACTAGTCTAATTATTTATTTTTCCATAATATATAAATGAAAATCCATCAATTATTTATTACATAATTTTAGTAATCGTAATTCTTTGATAATTTTTCTATTTTCCCACTGTTTTCTTGTGCTATTTTTCATAACTTTACAGAACTATATTTATTTCTCAATATTTAACTACATATCAATACCTTTTAACTTATGGTAACTAGCATAACAATTGACCTAGGCAATAGAAAAAGTATATAATCTTTAAAAACTATTAACATCAATTTTACCAGAACGATTAGGAAATATCTTGATCATCAATTATCTTGATATTTTACTACAGATCAATTATAATATGTGATGATGAGATTCTGTAAAAAAAAAATGATTTTGAATTTTATTTTAATGTTTTACGGTGGTTCAGTGAATTATGTCTTCATTATAGTTTTGAAATATATTTTATAACAAATTCGTTTCACAAGTAAAGTTTATCTATTCTTTATAAGTTTTCCCTTGTTAAAGAAAATTCTTTTTCTCCGAGAAGGTTTTAGATTGAAAAAATTAGAATTTACTTTGCCTATAAACTTATTAAAGTGTAGGTGAAATATACCCTAAAATTTTGAATATTTGATATTAAAAATTGAATTTCTTAAGGCGGATTTCACAGTAGAAGCTTAAGCTTAACTAAACCGATTGTCTAGCTTATGCTTTCAACTTAAACTCACTGGTTTTCTCAATAAAAAATTTCCCTAAGCTTAGCTAAACCAAAATGTGTTGAACTATTGAGAATGATAATTGAAAATGATGTTATTGTGAATGAAAATGTACCATTAAAATTCTTGTGTTATTGTGTTTTACATAGCATTGATTTTAGTTTATTTCTAATAGCTTCTAACTATAAGAACTTTTAAATATAATATTAATTAAAATAATATTAAAAAATGTCAAAAGTGAACCTCACTTTAAGGAAGTCTTTAAGCTTGCACTGAGAAACCAAAAAATAAATTAAACCAAACCGAATCTTAAGCTATGGTTAAGCTTTCACTGTGAAATCCGTCTTTAGATTTTCCTTTCTTATTATTCAAATTCAAATAATATATTACCAATATAGCTATAGCTCATATTGAATGTGGCTATAGCAAATATATTATTTTGATTAGAATTTTCTAAATAGTGTCAATTTTTAAAATTCTTTTGAACAAAATCTTTTCTATAATTTCTTTAATTAATAATATTTTTTTTAATAGATAATTTTAATTAAATATCTTTATTGGCAATATTCGAAACACTAAAAAAATAGGTCAAAGTGTCAAGTGAAAGGCTAATAAAATATTTTTTTTGTTTTGTTTTATTAAATTTTATAAGAATAATTTTGAATATAAAAAAAATATTGGAAATTCGTTCCATGAAATATTTTATATTTAAAACGGATGCATTTATGAATGTGCAGCAAAATAACAAAAATTCTTAAATGTGATATAAAATATTAGTAGATTTGCTAAAATTCTTTATTCATTTTGGTTTTTCCTTTATGGAAAATTCAAATTAATATTAAAATTGCATATTGATTTGACACATTTCACAGATAATAAAATAATTTTTATTCTTTTTTTTTAGCTATTAAATTAAATAAATGACCTATTAAAAATGAATGACGGAAAATTAGTATTACAAATTAAGAACATATGGTAGCAAATTTGATATTGTAATTATAAATATAGTTTAGTGTCTTCTTAACCGAGTATAATTTAATATTTAAATGCCAGTCGACAATAGCACTACAAATTAGTTTAAATACGTAATTGCTTTTATAATAACGTCCGTAAAAATCATTTCCGTGATATAAATTTAATGTCATATTTAAAATTATTATTAAAAATAAAGCCACGCAATTCAATTAATTTTATTAATCATCATCATCATGCATAGCTTTATAGTAGCGTACCAGCAACAGGTGTAATTTGGACCTATCAATTTTATATGCACTCTGAACTATAGACTTTTGTTTGTAGTACATTTTTTATAACTATGGTACGCATTTTAAAGTTTTATCAACTTAGAGCGATTTGGATGCATCAGTCTCGTAATTGAAACCAGATCATCATAGCACACTACCAACAAACTAATTTTATGAAAACATGGAATAAAAACTGACTATAAGTGACTAAATTCTGTGGCAACATGTCAAAGTAGCTTATGTCGAAATTATAAAATTTTCAGGAGTGAATTTACAATAACGTTAAGTTAAAATGGTTCTGCTAAAAAGTATAAATGCAAATCAACTAAATTTCGCATATTTTATTTTATGGGGAAATATGGTGATTTTAATTTGCAGTAATTGGAACCAGAATAAAAGTTAATAGGAACCACAAAAGAATAATTAAGTAATTTAAACTAAATTACACACATTTTAATTAACCGAAATATTATGTTATGTTGAATTAAGTTATTTTTGCAATTGAAAACCATTAATATTCTGTGCACTTAACTACATCGACTTTATATACTTTATATACTCTTACAAAAGAATAAATAAAAAACAATTTGCACCCATACAAAACCTGAGTACTTACGTAAGCGTACGCGCTTTACTTCAAAAACATTTCTAATTAAAAATTACTTAAGCTAATATGATTCTAACTATAACTACTAAAGTACAGCAAATATTAATATTATGTGAATAGCTCAAAAAATAGATTAGAAAGAGAAGAATAATAATATGGAATAATATAAACTTTGAATTAAGTCGACTTAAACGGTTTTTTACATAATGTTACACAATTTTTAGTCTGAATAATTTTATAAAAATGTAATTTTAATTTTACTATTTTAACATAATAATTTATATTTTCATAAAATATTTGATTCAAAGACTTCTTGAAAATAATATATACTTTTTCTCAAGAATCTTTAAAGCGTTATTTCAAAAAAAAAATATAATATGCAAAAAAAAAATAAAAAAAATTAAATAATGAAAAATCAAATTCTTCATCTTGACTTCTCATCAAAAAAGGTATGTGTCACATATTTTAAATAAATGTTCATTCGAGTGAATATTATAAAGAAAATGTAAAAAAATAACAAAAATATATTCACCCTAAAACATCCTTCGATACCATGACGTCAATCTCTCCCCAAAAAGAAAAATTATATTTTCATTTTATATTATTCAAAACGATTTAAATTTCCATTTCCATTTCTATATTTTTTGCTCTTCAAGTTCAGGGAACCTGCGACAAGAATTATCAGCTTAGGATTATAAAAACATACAAGGCAAAATTATTATATTTATTATATAAATATGTATGTATATTTAAATTTATATACATAAGGAATTTCAGAATGTTCCTAACGCAACATAACCTTTTCTCTAATGGTTCAAGTTTATTGGGGTATATAGAAATATGAGTTTTTTTTTTTATTTAAAATGGTTGGGTATGAGAGACACACTATTAAAAAAAAAGGGGATTGAATTTTATTTTAAAGACGGGTTAATAATTTTATTTTGCAAAATTGGACCTTTAACAAAACAGTCTGATCCTTATAATCATTAAATAATTGTATGCTGTTTCATATTTAATATGTATAAATATATATATTAAAATTTTCATTTATTACGAACAATTTAAACATTTGTACAAATTGTTTTTTGAGTTTTGTTAAGAATCATAAATAATATGTTCGAGTGTAGTAGAAAATTGTATAATTTTCTTGAAATTCAGTGAAAATTCTATGTAATATGAAAATTATTTTACGCGTATTTTTATGATGAATATCGTAAAAACTCTTGTAGACATGAATGGTGTCTTATCTTTATGCATTTTTTTTTACTCTTCCTATTTTGTATCTAGTTTTATTACACCATTTTTTTATTATTGTTGGGGGCGATGAGTATTGGAGGTTTATAAAGAATAATATTATGTATTACATTATATTAAATTTTTCTTGTAATTGTGATATTGTGCTTGCTTTTAATAACATTAAAGGAATTTTAAAAGGATATAGACGAAATGCTATAGCTATGAAAAATTTATTTCGTTTTGAAAATTATGCACACATGGTTTAAAAAGTTAATTTGAAAATTAAGTTGATTAAAAATTTTTTTACAACAAATTGAAATTTATATTATAACTTTTAGTTGTAAAAATATAACATTTTAATTGTTGTCTAACTAATTTATTAAAAAAAAGTTTGCTATTAGCTTTTACAAATGAAGATGTTTTAAAGTTTTTAATTTTTTAATTTAAAATCCTTGAGCATTTTTTGTATGTAGACAATTCAGCATCAGTATTAGTTGGTATCGGTAATGCATGTTAAGAGTGAAGTAAACTATTATGGGTGATGTAAATCTTATATTTCTTCTACTTCTACTCTAATTGCCAATACCAAATATAACTTAACGTTATTGTAAATTCACTAATAAAAAAAAAATTTTATAATTTCGACATAAGTTACTTTGACATGTTGCCACAGAATTTAGTCAGTTATAATCAGTTTTTATTCAATGTTTTAGTAAAATTGGTTTGTTGGTTGTATGCGATGATGATCTGGTTTCAATTCCGAGACTGATGCATCCAAATCGCTCTAAGTTGATTAAACTTTTAAATGCGTACCATAGTTATAAAAAATGTGCTACAAAAAAAAAGTCTATAGTTCAGAGTGCATATAAAATTAATAGGTCCAAATTACACCTGTTGCTGGTACGCTACTGTAAAGCTATGCATGATGATGATTAATAAAATTAATTGCATACCAGCGTATATTGACTGCGTGGCTTCCATTTTTTATATTAATTATTGTATTTATAATTTGACATTTTTTCTGTATTCTAAAAACACAATAGAAATTTGTTGAGTCGTAAAAATGGCGATTGAAAGTAATTGAAAGAACTTTTACTGTTCGCAAACACAAACTGAAATTAAAGAATTATAATTTCAATATGTAGACACTAAACGGATCAAAGAAACATTATTTGTATACTATAAGTTGTTAAAAATTATTTGATTCAAATGTAATTTTTGTAAAATTAACGAATATATTAGAATTTTCTGAGCAATAGCTTCACATTAGCAAAGAACATGATTTCGCGTGTTTATTTTTCATCTGAGCAGAATCTACAGTCACGCAATACATGATGAGTACAAAATTTTTGTCTACACAATTCATTATAGTCTGCAAGACGACCAAGTACCAGTTATAACAATAAAAGGCTCAGTTTTACTGACAGACGCTCTTGAAAATTATTAAATTCTATTTCTTCTGTTGTTTTTGCAGTATTTATTTTGTTCCCATTCCTAAATTTAGTACAAAATCCTTTAAAAACTTAAATTCTATAAAAATTTACCTCGCGCTTCTTCAATTTAATTCATTGGTTACCGATTTCAATTCGTATATAGCCCAGCTGCTAATTAATTTCCAAAATGAAAATTTCATTTTTATTATATTGTTTTACCTTTTATGCAAATTATTTTGAATTTTAGTTATTTTCCAAAAATATATAATATAATTACATAAATATAAATATTCTATTCTTATTTATGGTTTTGTCAATTCTCATAAATTTTGTATACCCGTCATCATCATAAAGCTATTTAAAATAGCACCTGCTGATAAAGATACACAAAATATTTAAAGTTCAATTATGGTACATTCTAAAACTTGTGTTTTGTATACAAAAATTGATGCATTTTCTCTTCTATATACGATACCAAAATTTATTAACCGGAACAAGAGTGTCGTCAATGTAAGTTAAAATGAATGTAAAATGTTTCTATGGGTATAAGTTTTGCATATTAAGAATATTTTGTATATGAATCTGAGTGTAAAATATTTCGAAAACTTAATAAAAAAAAAATTGATAATTCAGTTTATGAAAATTTTGAATGCAGAAAATTCTACAGCGAATTTTCAGGTGTATAAAATAATATAAATGTGCATTCATTATTTATGATATTTTTTAACATCGTTGTTATTATTTTGTTTGTTTATTTTTCTTCACTTTATATTAAACGTAACACGCTTGCATTTGCTATAATATTCACAGTGCTATGATATGAATAATAGGTAAAATTATTGCTCTAGTCAAATGCAATTGTTAACCATTTAGTAAAAAGATAATTAAATAATATTTATAGGAAAATGTCATTTTGGGTTCTCTTATTTACCTGGCACTACTTTAAAAATATAGTTTTAAAAAATTTGAATAAATGATTTTAAGATTTTGAGAAAATTAGTGGAGAGAAAATTTTCGATCTAACATTGAAGCTCTGTATTGGAATCGCTAAATTCACTTTGTCGCCTATTTGAATGTAATTGTCTAATTAAATATCGTTCAGATGACCTTGTTGCCTAGACTGGATAAAACATTGCTCAAGATGAAAATTTGAAAATTATCGCCCAGTTGCTCGCTTTCCAATTGACCTGCTTCCATATTTAAGGATTATCATATTCAACTGTATGTAAGCTGCTTCAAATACGAATTCCAATATGAAAATTGATATAAATATTTGTTTGTTTAAACAGGCGCTTTCCAATTAACTGTTTGGGCTGCTGTAAGCTAAAAAAAGAAAGAAAAATAGACTTTCGTTGATCAAGTCATAGTATATTAGACTTGAATTCAACCTCTTGATTTAAACCATATAAATATACACTACTTCCCGGTATTTGAGCTTATCTTTAATTCTTTTAAATATTTTAAGCACTTTTCATGTAAACCTTTTAATTTTCAATAAAGAAATTATTTTTTAGAAGATAATTATATTTTTCCCCTCTGACAAAAATGAATCAGAAAGATTATAAAGTGAGCTACCGGTGATAAACGCCACCAGATGAAAAATTTACATGTGAGCCAACGTGTTAAAAGAAAAATTTAAAGACTTTTAAATTGAACTACTTCATAAAAACCACATTAAAACAAATTATTTTTTCCGCAATTAAAAGTTATTTTCCTGTGTGATCCGTACAGGATAAAATTTAACCAATTTATTATTAATTTATGATTGTATAAGAATATTTTTTTTATTTTTTCATGTTAAATAAAAATGAATTGTAAATATTTAAAATTTTCATGTAATAATAATAACCTCTCTGCATAAATAAAATATTTACAGATAAGAACTTTAAAGTACATTAAATAGCAATAATTCATAAATGGACACAATAACACTTTTATCATATGCAAATTTTTTTTTTTTTATTTTGAAATTTTACATATTTTTAATTTACTTACATACATACATAATATTTTCATGTATATAATTTATTATATAAAATATTTTAAGCTCTTCCAAAAGTTATGAATTTTTAATTTATTCCCATCCGATAAATTTTAAAATTTTCCAATTAACATTTGATTTTGGAGCATTTGTATTATGTGTAAGCTTTTCTTTGGTTTGTTGCCGAAATTAAACAGCTTAATAGAATCAGTAATATTCAAAAACAGAAAGATTCAAAATTTTTTTTTGCTATAATGTTTAGATCCATAACCTAATTCTATTCTTGCCATTTTATAAGTGAGATTTAGGACTAAATTAAGGTCATCGCTTTGAGATTTATTAATAATCATGAAATAAATAAGAATGACAGATAATTCATCGATACGCCTTTAAAAAAAATTAGAATATAATAAAACTAAATTTCAATTTGATTTACCAAAAAATATTCAGTGACGCGCAATTTTTAGGAGCAAAGGGTATTTCGCACACCCATTGCTCCTATTAGTATTATTTACTATTATATAGTTTAATTTATTATAATTAAGTTAGGTTTTCGTTGTGTACAGAGCCTTGGATATACCACACTGGGTCCACACTACAAGAATTAATTCATTTAATTTAATATCAAGTAGTACCACCTACAGTATTATAATTTTTACAACTCTACATATAATAATCTTATCGATATAGATTGAGCTTTATACTCCGTTCATCTCAGATTTGAATTAATTTGAATGGAAACAAAACTTAACCAAAAATACGTTACCAATTTTGCAAATAGGCGGTTGAATATGTACTGCACCGCTCCTGATATTATCAGAAAGAACAGATGTTACTAGGAATCTATATGCTGATTAATTCTATAATTTGGATTTGTATATTATTTTTATAAAAATATTTTACCATAAATCAGTCGATTGAAGCATAAATTTCATAAAATTATTAAATAATAATAGATCGGAAAAAATAGTAAAATTTTAAAATTTTGAATATTACAATTGATTTAACCTCAATTTTATGCTACAGAAAAAGAAAAAAAAAACAATTATAATGGCCTAGAAACCTTTGTGGTTTTATTTTTTAACAAAATGTTAAATTCATGTAATCGAAACATTATAATTTTTATTTTTTGTTGATGTCTCTGATCATGTTACTTAAAAGATAAATTTAATTTTGTTTTCTTCTTTTTTCCCGCTTCTTCTATAATTTAATTGTTAAATTACAAAGCTCACAAAAAGTCACAACTATAATATTTTTAAGTACTTTGCAAATAATTTGGTAGAAAAAAAAAATATGTTTCTGACTAACTGTTGAGGTATACAAAATAATCGCATATTACTTTTACCTATAGCTCAATAAGTAACTGAGACAATATAGACAGCACTTCGAAATGGAACGTGATGAATACAAAAACGTTCTGTGGGGTACCTAACCATCGAAAGTATAAGATAATTGTGAAAATCACCAAAGCAACGACCAGATTATGCACGGGACTTATCACCCTACATTCTATTTTTAGGAAGCAAGAAATGAGATTACGCCAGGATACAATGGAATACTTATTATGCCATTCCTTTCAGTCCAGCATTAAAGATTTAGAATATTTGGTTGTTTCTTTCTAAAAAACATTTAAGACGCTGATAAACTGAAGAATACTAAAATGATATGAGATTCAGAGATTCATTAAAGAAGTGGGATAGGTCAACACGCTGTGATAATGATGGATACACCCGGCTGGAGGGTATTAAAGCTTCACGATATATGGCATACTTACGAGGAAGTCTCGAAGTTTCTACTCCTTTAAAACCAATCAACCAACCAACCTTTTCATCTGTGACCAGTGGCCCGTACAAAATGTCTAGCTATGTAAATTAATTTTCGAAGATATTGAATAATTCCCCAGCAATGTCAGAATTCAATGGCACCATAGACTACTTCTTAAATTCTTTAGCTTTAAAATGATCTCTTTTTCTTATACTATATTGTTGAGAGAAGGCCTTTAAACAAACCCTACATTTTTGTATTATAAATTTTATGCTTTGTTAATTTCATAACAGTGAAATATTTTCATTGTTAAATAACATTGCAGATTAATTATTTAATGTTTATGAGCTATTTTTAAGAGGCATATAAATCAAAATTTTATTTTGATATATAAATTACACATTTTGATCAATAAAAAGTTGGACTTTATTAAAATGAAATGCGTCGAAACATATAATTAATTCGCAGACTGAACTAATTACAGCCAAAGCCAATTTTATAATTGAATAAGAGGATTATGAGATTTGTCGCATAACATATAGTTTACTTACAATTATTAGTTTAATTTTGTAATATGTTTTCACAATTGTTCGAAATGCTTTCAAGCTAGTTTTAATTTTAAAAATCTCTTGACAATAACTATAATAATATTGATGGAAATTACCTTTCTGTTACGATTTTATTAATTAATATTTTAAAAAATTATTCAATATATTATTGAACGTTTCTGCTTCTCTCTCTGGGGGACGCCCACTGTATAAATTTCAATAGTTCTGAAAAAAATAGCTATTTTACAATGAATTATGGTGTAATAGAAATTGTTAAAATCATTTTTTTTTATGTTTTTAGGGTAGATATTCAAGTTTATTAACTCGTAGTAAGAAAGTTTGTGTTATCCACTGATTCCAGGTAAAGTCTAATACAAGGCCACTATTTGGTCCATTAGTTTCCTTGTATCGCTGCTACTAAATGAAGGTTGTTCATGAATCTGCGGAAATTCATTATGTCATTTTTTCCCACATTATCGAAATTTTAGTTACCAAGGACTTTTATTTTTTTTTGATCCTACTAAGAGTTGATTATTTTATAGAGTGTGTGCTCAATTTTTTCAACTATATGTGATTTATATCTTCTTAACATCCTTCATAAGAAAGAACAATTCTTATACTAATTTTATCCTAGGCATTTAGTTCTGTGGGCTAATCTAAAAGATTCTGAATAATATAAAATACATTTCGGTTGGTACTAGAGATCTGACATTTTTTACAAAGCTATGTTTTAATAAACTATGAGTTTTGGGCCTAATTTAATTATCTTAAATTTATCTTAAATTTTTCATTAATTCTTACATTTTTTTAAAAAAACTTATTTGGAAAACGTGTCAAAAATAATATAAATTTGATATTATAATTATACTTTTAATTTATACTAATTATTCAAACTAGTTTACATTAAATAACAATGCATATCACTAGATAAAAAAATACAATTTTTCTTTTTTAGTTTTCACTCTTCTAAAAACAAAATTACCATAAAATATTTGTACATTAAATTTGTAGTCTGTTCCAAAATTACAAATTTTAGTCCGGTTTTCTTTCTTTCCATCAGTAACTAAAAATTATTAATAAGGTTTAAAAATAAACTTTGTATATAGTTAATTTCTCTGACCTATTCTATATATAAAAAAAAAATCTAAATATGTATTAAAATATTACTAAAAAAAAAAACTTAATTACGAATAAAAAGCGAATTTATTTTTGTCTGTTCCATATAAAAAATTTAACTCCCTCTCAACTTGGCAACGAAAATGAAAATTAAACTACCAATATACAAAAAATTGTTTTTAGTATGCAAAATTTGTACTTTTCATATTAAAATATTTTTGGCTTAGTCTCTAAAATTGAAATATTATTGAATCTTGTCAAAAACCCATAACCGAAAAATTAATTTAGAAAATATTTTTGTATACAAAACATGTACAAAAAACCGGCAGCGACCGGTCGTTTACATATTCAAATAAGTAAAGTTCAACATTCAGGTGCAATTTTACTAACCATTGATGAAATTCAATTATGGAATTTTTTATATTTAATAATTTCAGTTTCGATATAAATTTAATTGTAATTTCATGCTATTTTTTGAGAGAGTTATATTAGTTAAACTAATAAAATAGAATATTTAATTAATTTAACTTCGTAATTTGTATCTATTATTTTTGCCTTGTTCATATTATTTGGGAGCATAGACTTTTAATAATAGAAGTTTCTGATTCTTTATAGTTAAGAAACTTTTTATTGCCTGCTGTCAGTAGATAGTCGCAATCGTTAGCATTTATTGCAGTTTTAAAATCATATTTACATATTGCAAATTTTGATTACTGATAACTCATTCAAAGCTGAGGCAACGTACACCATTGTCGATGATTCAGAATGGAGTTGAATTTTGGAACTAATACATCACAGCATAGCAGATAGTACACTTTATACCTTCGCTGCTCTAATATTTGTATAATATTATCGCATGTTTAAAAATTTGTTTCCAAATGCTCTTACAGTTTAATTAAACAAACTTAAAATGTATAAAAAATTTGAAAGATTTTACATTTTGAATGATTATAGTATAGTTTGAAAATGTTAAAGTTATCTCAAAATAGTTAACTCGATTTGCTTTTATATTTTCTGTAGGCTAGACTAATCTATTTGGTTTCATTTTGAATTAATTTCTAATATGTTTTATGTTTTTGATGCGAAAATCCGGATATTTAACGTCGGTGTGTCTGGATACAAATATACAATGAATTTTACACAGAAATGTACATAGATAAACGTATTGTCATGAAATGGTAACGAAATACTAAATCCATAGCAAGAAGTATGCCAATAAGCGCAGATTTCACCAGTGGAAGCTTAAGCTTAACTAAACCGATTGTCTAGCTTAAGCCTTCAATTTAAGCTCACTAGGTTTCTCAATTAAAATATTCGCTAAGCTTATAGCTAAACAAAAAATGTGAATTACAATTAAAAAAAAAGTCAAATGTCAAAGTGAAGCTTAAGCTCTTCCCATCTGCGACTTAACTTAAACTTCACTTTAAGGAATGCTTATCTGTAAGCTTTCACTGAGGATTGAGAAAACATAAAATAAGTTAAATCGAAGGTTAAGGTTTGACTTAAGCTTCCATTGTGCAATCTGGCCTTAGTAACTTGTTCGATTTGCACGGATTTAATTCATCAATTATTCCAATAGAAAAAAATAGATTCTTATAATATGTATTAATCTTATATCCAATATTCAGTTTTAAATGGTTAAATTAATATTATTAGTTAAATGGATTAAAAGTTACAGTTTAAATTTTAATTTGTAGTTATACGAAAAGACAAAATAGTAAAGAATATTTTAAATGTATATCAAATATTTAATTTGTATCTATATCAATTATATTTTTATAAGTTAAAACTTTGAATTTTAACTTATTAATAAAATATTTAACTTAAATATTTTATTAGAACCACAATAATTCAAAATGATATGGTAAATCACATTCAATAATTTCAATATAATTTTATTCTACAATTAATTCAAAAATCTGTAATTCAAATTACAAAAAATTTTTGGAAATTTATTTTGGAAAATAAAAAAGAATAATGTAATAAAATAAATTTGGTTATTTAAAAGCCACACTAATATTTTAGCGAAGTACATAAATGGAATTATAAATAAAATGGTATATAAATTTAATAGAAATAAATTCCATATTAAAATCAATACGAAATACTAAATTTTACCTTGTGGTTTTATCTTTTTTTTTTAAGTCCAGATGAATTCAACGTAAAAACGTATACGTATCGAAAAAACTAATAATATTAAATTAAAAATAATTTTTACCATTATAAAATATTGAAAACATAGATGAAAACTTACAGAAAAAGGATAATATAGAAAATTTAATCCTTTACACTTTTGTGGTGGAAACCTTTTGTTTATTTTATTTATTGTTTACTCTTTATTTTACAATATTTATTGTTCATAAAATGTGTACATATAAGTCCACATTACAAATAGATAGAGGTATACATATAATAATAAAATTTATGGACTGCCATTTTATTTTATAGTTTACAATTTCATGTAAAATAATATTAACCTAACAACAATAAAAAAAGAAAAATATTTTTGGTTTTATTTGACTGTGCTTAGCATTCTGTAAGCATTTAGCCACATGGAAATCTCATGATATATTTTCAGGATACACAAGCTACGATATATTATTGTTCATATATTTATCCAAATTTATTATAAAATTGAATATTTTATATTTATAATATCGACAAGAAATAAAATTAATTTAAATAATTAATCGCTTTATTTGTTTTCTAAAAAAATAGATAAATTGAGTGGAATTATATAATCATATGACACTTTATTTGTTTTGACCTTGTTTACAATTCTTGTCCATTAAGTTCAATACTGTGTCCTGCTTTTCCATTGTACAATTTTACGAATTTTCAACTTTACAATATCATTTTGGATATTGTCTATCCATCTGATTCGGGTTTGTCCTCTTGCTCTGTATATATCAGTCTTGTCATTGTCGATATGCCTTATATAATTTCGACATTACAAAACTCCTGCATTTGCAGCTTGCTCAAAAATTACTTATGATATCCAAATTCATTATTATTTACATTGCAAAGTTTCTAACCGATTATCTTCATTTTGTAGTTGAGGTTCATTTAGATTTAACGTAACAATGGGAGAGTGGTTGGTTTTAAAGAAGGAATGGTTTAGATCTTCACGCACTTAGAACTAAAGAAGCCAATTGTACACTCAACACATTGACATTGACCCATCACACTTTTTTTATGAAAGAAAAGATTATCGTTGCCGGATTCATTACTACCTCTTCCGGTTATTCAAAAGTACTCAAACCTTTTGTTACTGCTGAATGGACACTGACGGAGAAGGTGTACCATTGATTCCTTTTTCTCTTTACCACAGCTGCATTTTAGTAAGACGGACTGTGAAAATACCCAGTCGTTTTGCATGTTTCCTCAATAAAATATGGTCAGTTATTGAATTTTCTTTATTCATTTTTAAATCCTAACAATAAAGGTTTTATACAGTACCCGCCGTCCGAGTCCCAACATACCGAAATTTAGAGGGTTGTTTTGATTTGGATATTTAATTATTCTATCTGCATTTGCTATGACTTATTTCTTAATTCTCGGTTGTCAGAGTCTCATAAGTGTTTTAAACAGGTTACGCCATCTCTAAATCGTCAGGTTGACACTTTAGCTTCGTAGTTGGACTTGGACTGTTTGAAAAATCACGAACTGCGGAATCCGTGCCGTTTATATAAAAATCTAAAAGAATTCCATTCAAGAAACGTATTTCAAAAATAAAATACAAATCTTTACTACCAATTTACAATTCAGTATTTAAGGATTTCAAATTTCATACAAAACATTTTACCCTGTGTTTAGAATTTAAAAATGGTTCGATATCGTATATTCTACAATGAATTTTATTGCATATTTATGGATTATTTTTTTTAACATATTAAGCTTTATAATATAAATTTAGAATATTATTCAACAAACTGAAGGATAAGGATTATAAAAATCCATGAATGTCCAATATAAATTCTATTTTATTTTAAATTAAGTTTATAATAGTGACCAACTATGCCTTAACCACAAATAAGATTGAATGTTGTTGGGAGTGCACATATAATTTTTGTTACACTTTTGCAATACAAAATAACAAGGACAGAAATGGATATATAAAAGATATTATTTATATTTATATTACATAATTTAATGTTAAAATTATATACAGGCAAAATAATGTTCTAGTTTATATTCATGTTGAGCCCAGCCTTTTACTAGTTATAAAACCAGATGCTGTTTACATATATTTGAAGGATATATTATAAATAATAGTGTTAAATTAATGTCGTATTTTAGATTATTGATAAGTTCTTGTAACACTGTTAAGATTAAAGAAAATTGATATAGGATTAATTTATATACAAAATTTAAGTTCAGCAATTTTAGTTATTTACTAACTAACACAATTTCGATCAATTTTGATTAATTAACTTAAGATTAAATGTATATAAAATTGGTGCTATTGGTAATAATTTCAGATTTTTTTTTCATATATTTTTCTATATTCCATGTATTTTGAGAGTTTATGCTGATGCCATCACAAATTAAAATTGTATAATTTAATGGAAATATATGAACTTAAAAAAATAAAATCTTAAGGATATTATTTTCGTTACTGTATCGTTAGGAAATCAATGTATTTTGTATAATTAGAAAAAAAATATAAAATGTTATGTAATAATCATTAAAAATACATATGAGCTGACGGGACGATTTGTCTGGTTTGATAATGCATAGACGAAAGTTACGCCAAAATGAACTAAAGTCCAACGAATTTAAGTACATGAACTTTAATTTTGAATAAAGTGAAACCAAATGTACATGGAATTATTGTCCACTGTTAAAAAGAATTAAAGTGCAATACAAATTGGTCATATGGATAATTTAAATACACATGAAATTTAATTTTTATAAAGAAAGAATTACAGAAGAATATTTTTCATATTCCCTATTAAAATCATGTAAGTATTCATTATTTAAGTAGATATAAGATGCAGTGCAATAAGGAATAGCTGATAATGGTTTTACTTTTACTGCTAATCCAAATGTGAAATAAAATCGTTGGGTCCTTGCGTGTTAAATGAGGCATTGGGTCTGCGCGGTTTGGTTTGTGGCTTTCATATACATGGTCTAAATTGAAATACACAATAAATTTTTTAAAATTTCATTTTAATTGGTTAATAAATATAAAGTCGACTTTAATTAAGTATGGCCATGGCCATATGAAGATTAATTCTACTTTATTCGGAACTAAAGTCCATGGACTTTAATTCGTTAGACGTTAAATAACCCCCCAAAATTCATGAAAATTGATCCAAATTGTCAAACTCGTTCTAAGAAATACTGTGCCGTAACGAAAATACTGGTCGATATTTCTTTTTTACCACGCTGTGACGACCCTCAGAATATTAAGGACTACCACATTGAAATCTGATCTTTATAATATGAACAATTATAAATTATTTTTTTTCGATGTTTTATAAATTAAATTATGTAATGCTTCTATTCAAAACTAATAATAATTTGTATACTACACGAAACTTATAAAAAATATTTTATCACTTGCCTGTTTATGATACGAATGGCTACAATCTATATCATTACTGAACAACGTATCGTACAAAAATAATAACCAAAATATTCTAAATAATCACCATAAATACATAAATTTTAAATATCTAATAATTATTTTTATTTCGTTCACTAAAAACATTTGTTTTTAAATAAAATTTGTTTTGTGGTTTTTAGAATGCACATCAAAAACATAATTCTCGTGACAATAAGGATATTAAAATAAATGTTCTGTGGTCTGAAATGTATTCGTGTGAAAATCTATTTAATATTAATAGATTATACAATCCTATGAATACAATAACAGAATTATACATATATAATTATTATATATACAAAATTGATATACGTTGATACGGATGACTATTCAGTTTGTAACTAATGTAATGGTCCAGAAGGAAGAATAAGTTTATTTGATTTTAAAAGAATTTAAAAAAGACGGTTATATAAAAAATTACATTACTAATTTTTGATTTTGAAATTTATTCGTGTAAAGGAATCCCTATTGAGTCGGACAATAATTGCTAAGGATTCAAACTATCCAAATTTATATTTTGATGGTTTTCAGTAACTTATGTTTTAGAAATTTTTCTTTCTTGACTTTATTGAAGTAAATAAATCAATAATTTGCTTTCAATCTAAGCTATCTGATTCTATCGAATGATTTGCTAAATAACTCAGAAACATTGAGTAACTCAGGTTCCTCAGATTCTGCGGCATTGAATTTTTGTTTTGATGAAATCTGTTTTATTTTTATTTTAATTTTCGGCAAATATTTTAATCACTGTTAATAGATCTACTCTATTATACTACTATTTGAACCCAAAATTTTTTACTTTCGTCCTTTTCAAAATTCTCGAAATCTACTGCCTTTTACATATGAATCTACTGACTCCAGAAAATACTAATCTGTCGAGTAATTAAAGATAATGAAATATTTCTCATTATAAATTTCGCATTCTCATTATCAATATAAAAAACCTTCTAGAATAACATAAATATATAAATAATTGTATGATGTAGGATGCAGCTGTGTACCATACCTCACAGCAATGCTACTGCGGTGTGAAATTTTTTTCAGCTGTAAATATTAAAGAAGAAAAAACGCAATAACTTCAATGTTGATATTGTTGCAGGTCTTTTAAGTGATAAAGATCTGATAAAAACTATTACTTAAGGCCAAATTGTTGAACCTAATCAGGATCTTATAAATACTTTTACTGATGGTGAATACAAAAAAAAAAAAATTATATATGGTTTTGCACTCCAAATTCAACCTTTTTGTAAAATCTATTATTAATGATACACTGCATAATATAAGTAATAAATATTAGCTATTTTAATTTCAGTCTATTAATTTTCTATTACTATTTTTTCGGAAAAACGTACTACGATTTGAACTACGAGAAGTGGCAGCACTGATTTTAACAACAAAAAATAAGATATTTTTGATATATTTTCATACGCCTGAAAATATGTCAAACAATATAAAAACTTAAAAATTGTAGTTAATAGCGCCATCTGCTTGTAAATAGTACAGACTAATCAAGTATTAAAAATTGGAGCGATCTTGATCGGTGTTGTATAGATATAGATAAATTATACTATTATACAAAAAAAAATTTAAAATGATTTTTTCGTAATTATTATACACTGGCCACCAGGTGGTCAAAACTAATATTCCATGAAAACCTAATATTCCATGAATTCAATTGTCGCAAATATCCAGTAGTTCCAGCAAAAGTCATATTAGATTAGGCAATGTAATAACAATCAGTAATATTCGTAGATTCCACTGCTTTCTTAGGAATTTTGTAGAAAACTTAGGTATGGGCAGGCAACAACCCTTAAATTAGACTAATTTCTAAAATATTTTAATAAAAATTTTATAATATATTTTCAAAAAGTTATAAAATTCCATAAACTTTTCGTATATGGTATATGGTATTATATATAATTAAAAGATTCAATGCTAATAGCACTCCACATTTTGAAAATTAAGTAAAACAAAAATAATCTAATAATTTATTCAGAATATACAGAAATTAAGTATATTAGAATTTTATAATTGCGGAAAATTTTGTTTTCGGTATTATATAAAAAAAAAATTAAATGAAAATATTTACTTGCTGTCTAAAAGAAAATCAAGAAAATGAACAAACATAAAGCAATTTTTAATTAATTTTTTGAAAAAAAATAAAATTTGTCAACAAATTGTACACATATGAAAAAAAAGAGTTAGCTTTTAAAAAGAGCTCAAAGCTATTAAACTTTCATTAAAAAATATACTTACTAACGATTTATTTGAACATTTTTTACCCCATTTTTTTTTCTTCTATTTCATTTTATGGTATATTTCTATGATTTTATTTACATAATACTCTTTTGTAGAGAGTAGAGCTATTAAAAGAAGTAGCAATTAGTAATTTTTGTTTCTAGTGATTGTATTTATTTGTATAAGCCGTAAGGTCACATAAAATAAATATATCTTTTTTTTATTAAAAGCACATAATTTTGATCTCTTCATACTGAAATGAAATATACATAAAGATTTCGCCAACATTAAATTAATCTTGAAAGTCATTCAGAAAATTATTATTATTATTATTGATTTTCGTCCACTCTTTCAATTATTATTATTTTGAAATAAAAATATTAATTTAATTTTGGTGAAAATTAATTAATAATTAAAAACAAGAATTATATAATTAATTACTAATATATATAATTGAAAAATATTACAAATTCCATTCAAATAATAATAATTTAAAACAAAATTCAAATTTACATAATCCAATTAATAATTTTAATTAATAAATTCATTAATTTATTATAAATATAATATTTAAAAATAGAAAATAATCAAAAATAATTTTATTTATCTTATTTTCATTGAATTTAAGATTACGATTATTAAAATTTAAGTATATTCTTTCTAGCTTTAAACCAGCTATTTTTGCTGCAAAATCGTTATCTACATCGTAAGTTTAAAGTGTCCACCTTTTTATTCCATCAATTATTGAACTTCTTACTGGGTCTCTTTGTACAGAGTTCTGTTACGCGTATTACTTAGACTTAATAATGCCATTTTCATTGCAGTACTCTATCTGTCAATATTATTCTTCCAATTATACGTTTCTACACAGCGGAAACCATTGGCGAGGATCTAAAAATACTTCTTTCAAATTAAAAATGTGAAACTCTCTTAGATCTTGATTTTTAAAACATTTCCAAATATTTCCAGATCCTTTACAGTATCGAATGCTTTCAAAAAATCTATAAAGAGTAAATGTACAACGGTAACGGACCATATAGTTTAGGTACGAGGATTATCCGCTTCCATTCCCCCATTCTCAAACCAATCAGATGCTCCATTATTTTTGATTGTTTCATTTCTATTTAATTTGATAGAATTTCTGCAATTATTCAGTTATAGAAAATCATGCTCTAAATCTAGCTTTAGGAATTCCACTCAAACGTAAATAAAAAATCCTTAATAAATTGTGAATATTAAACTATAATTGCTTTAGTAAGGTTAGTTAACGAGATCTGAGAAAATTAACCTCAGTGTCGCCCGCCAATCTAAAATATTGTGATCCCGGTTTTATATATAAGTTTACATAAATACAAGTCACATAACTTCATTAGTTAGAATTAAATAATTTATGCCTTACTTTAATTAATTTGTTAGTCCATTCACTAAATTCATCATTCACTAATTTAATGAGGTCTTTATGCTATATCATAAAATGGGAAAAGTGGGCTATATAATTAATATTTATATTAAATTTCTTAAAAAAATATTTTCACTTGATCATATTTGGATTATTTCTTTTATAGAGTTGGTACTAGGAAATGATTAAGAATTCAAATATGAAATTTTCTATTTCATATATTTTTTTAATTTTCATTTTACAAATTTTCATTTATGTATAGTTTTGTATTATATTATAATGAAAATGGTGTCAGACATAATTTAGAGTTTATTTAAAAAAAAAAAAATATAGAAAATTCATATTTTTGTACTACTGTTCTTGACGTTAGAGCAAAAACTTGCAATGTATATGACATTTTATGATTTCTGATTCCCAGTGGTATAAACTAAATGAAATAATATAAATAATTTTCAAATTTTAGTTTTATTTTTTCTTCTTTTAAAACGACTACATAATATTTTCATACCGAATTTTTTAAAAAAGTGATTTATTTCGAAAATGTAATTAAATAATAGTAGCTATGAAATATAAAGACATTTGCATAGTATTAATATTGTAATTAGAATACTGTGTTAGCCAACAACTAAACTTGAAATTTAGATGATATTATACTGTTCAGCCTTAATTGTATTAAATAATATCAAAACTATTGATAGCTTATTCCAGATAATTTTGAAAAATATTCAATCCTTAAGTTTTATATTCCATTTTTGGTGGATGATGGGGTAAGTTAACATTTTATTTTTTGTTCGACAGTCCAAATACGGATATTTGACTTTCTATTTTTAATGAAGGAAGGTTTCGAAACTTGCAAAAAGTTAAAATGGAAGATATACTTAAACTCAGCAAAGGGGACATCAGAATTCTAACAGGATTTTGATGTCAGGACACAGTCCTTTGAACTACCAACTAAATAAAATGAGTCTAACTGAAACATACATCTGCCATCTTTCTCTAAATGACAAGGAAACGACAGTGCACATTCTATATCACTGCAAGATCCGTAGCAAGGAGAAGACTAGCCAAAAGGAGATTAGACAACATTTCATAGAAAAAGGCTACCTCAGCACCGAAAAATGAACTCAATTTAACTGTTTTGATGCAAATGCAAAATGGTTGAATATAAAACAAAAATCTTGAAATTATTATTCACAACAATACTAAAAAAAAACACTATTAATTTTCACTTTCAAATAAAATTATGCACATATTTTTATAATTTTAATTTATTAATATAAAATTAGAAATATTTTTTAAATTGAAATTTTACTTCAGTACTTCAGTGGGTCCATGTTAAAATCTGTAATTACTTTTCAAAAGTTCATTGTTCTATATCACACAGTAATTGTCACCCAATTTCAATTACATTTCACACACATGTTGACTTAATTACTTATTTATTGCTCCGGGAATTTGTATCAGGTAGCTTTAGTTGGTTCATGGGAAACTAATATATGAGCAGCTTAGTTTCCAAAGAATATTTAATATTGTCTATATTTATTATCCAATTTCAATGAAATTTGGTTCACAGGTTGGATTCGTGAATAGGCGTGTGTTCTCCAAGGTAGACTTTAGCAGCTCCAAGGGGGTCCATGCTAAAATTCCCATGGTAAAATCATATTGTAAATATTATACGATTCCAATGAAATTCATAACACATATTAGTTTTGTAATGTAGTTACTATCTATAAAAATTAGGGTCGGTAGTTTTAGTGGGTCAAAAATACGAATTCTATAAAATACATGATAGATGCGATAAAATATAAATTAGTTTTAATAAATTACTGTTTGTTACAAAAATACATACTGTTAATTACAAAACTTTGTTACCCTGGCTCCGGGAATTCCAGTAAAAAAAAGGCAATTGAGTCAAAAAAAAGTTCATACAAATTTTTTGACTGAAATGCCTTTTAAAGAAGGAACTCCAGTCAAAACACAGGGAATTTCGGTCAGAAAAAAAGTTTGACTGAATTGACTTTTTTGTATTTGCACTGAAAAGCCTTCCTTCAGAATTTTTTTTTTTACTGGAATGCCTTTTTTCGGAAAAGGGTGTAAAGAAATCTCTTTCCGAGAATAATAAAACATCATACATTTTACTGATGAACATATACTATTCGTACTGTCAAACTAATCAAACTTCCAAAAGGAATTCAGTCAAAAATTATTTTCACTAGGATTCCTTATTATTTTGACTAAAATTCCTTTTTTTTTTTGACTGAAATGTTTTTGACTGGTATTCCTTGCACCGTTACCCTAGCCTCCTGATTCGGAGAGCAAACAGTGACATGCTAATAGTTTATTAATGGTATCGTATGACAAATACTTTCGGAGAGCAACAAATTACAGATGAACAAAATGAAACTGTAAGGCAATTTTTACTGTATTACAGTATCTACAATCCAAATTAATGAAAATTTGTGTTTTTCTTCTTTACATTTTATTGTATGGAAAAGTTAAAGCCCAAGAAAAACAATATTTCTATATAAACTATTTATATAAAATCTAAAATATTTTCGTAAACCAATTTTTCCCAATACTGTTTAAACCAGCTGCAAGGACTAAGGATAGAAAATGCTATACTGACAAAACTAATAAAAATCTTTATTGTTTTTTTTTTCTTTTTTTGCACATTTGTTCCAAATTAAAAACAGTGTGTTCAGAGTGACATGTAATTTTGGCCTGAATTTTCCTTTTGTCTAGATAACATTTTGTATTTTTTTTTGGTTCTGTTTTCATTTTTCTATATAATATAGGATTTCGCTGACAGAATAAATTTTGTCAGTATTATAATAGTTTTTTTCATATTTTTTTTCCATTTGTCCATAAAGGAGAATCGTTATAGCTATTTATAAAAAAAAAAACGACACTAAAATTTTGGCTTATGTTTAGGTAGAATTTTTTTTGGGTTAAATTTAATCCTTACAGAATAAAAATTTATTTGAAATTGATTACTTTATGATATATATATTTTTATACAAAGTAAATTTTACTTTAAAGGTCATTAAATTATTCTGGGAAACAGATTTTTATTAAATATTTATTTTATGTGAAATAAGGTTACAATATAGAAAATGGCGATTTACCTTTTAATGTACAAATTTTCATATAAATAATAAAGTTTTTTATATTTTCAATAAATGATTTTTAATATACGATTAATTATTAAAATATAATGGGATTAGAAGAGTCTCCATCCCTGGATAAATAATTAAATTCTAATGGAAGTTATGATTTACAAAAATGTTGAGCAACATATATTTTATTGAGTAAAACATTTTTAACTGATGGATAACGAATTATTCGCTAATTCTTTTCAAATTGTCTCCATCAGTTCACCTTCTATTTAGCTGTGTAGACAGAATTAACCCGTGTTTCAATGATTAATTGAAACTAAACAAGAGTTGGCTGGCTGGCAATGATGGTTACAAGAAAATTCGGATTAATTTAGTAATCTTCAAAAATGAATCTTAAAATTTAAATCCCGGCAAATGGAAACTCTATTATGGGATGCTAAACAAAATAAAGATGTTTTCGGTTAAAAAATTATTGTTTTTATAGAAATTTTATTCTCCAATTGAGATAATTGTCATATCTCATCATTGTCTACTTAATTTATTTATTTTATTTATTCAGCTTAATTTATATTTATATATGTATTTCTAAAAGTTATTCAAACTGTCCGTCACGGATTTACACTCATCATAACGTATCTAGAATGGCAGTTATAAGGACACAGTACAAATAATACGCAAAAATTACAAACATCACTACAATTGGAGAAAGACTATGAAGAAGATTTAAGTTCACACTAAACTGTTTATGCCTTATGATAATGATACTAAACAGTATCATATCTAAATAATAATAGAAATATCATGAATATTTCTCTTAGTCATGAACATATATTGATCATATCATGAACATTTGAACTTGTTCAGAATTAGAATTAGCTATAGGTCCGTCCAACCAACAATTTCAACTTTAAATTCTGTTGTTACTTGAAAGTTACATTTTACAGTAGGCCAATAAACAAATAATTTTAAAATACTATGTAAGCTTTTAGATAATGCTTACTTTATATTAAAATAGGAACATTAGCTGAAAATTCACTCTTGAGCTAACAATTTCTAAAAAAAACTATGGAAATATTTTTTTTCCATATTTCGTAATTTAATATTGTACATAACACATCAATGTCCTGGCTGGTACTATTATTAAAAATTCCATTTCAATAACCAATTTATTATGTGTAAATTGTGGTTAAAGCAAATTCATTGGTAATATTATATTTTTAATTTTTTTTTAAATTAAATCAATTTCAATTTTAAATAAAATATTAAATTTCCTTTTTGATTAGTCAAATTAGTATAGTAAAATAATTTCACATTTATTATTAAATAAAAAATAATCCAATAGCACTTGAAAAACTAGTATAAATACGTAAAAAATAAAACTCATTAATTTAAATTATCAGTCTAAATTCAAATTACGAAAACTTAAAGCCAAATTACGATACATTTTAGCCTAATAATCTAATAATACTTAAAAAAAAGAACAACCTAAATTTGCCTATAATATAAACTTCCTAAAAATCGACCAATAATATCCCAAATAATAGAGAAATCAAATATTTAAGGCGTTTATTTTCATCTATTCTATAAATTACATAAAAATCCTGTTTATTATCACATTACAAGGATTAAATGGAACACAAAATACAAATTTGTTATGTCGTGAATCCTATAATCAGAAAAGTTATATAGAATTAAAAAAGAAAAAAAAAATTATGCAAATTATACTTTCTTTTAATTTGTCTAAAGAACCATAACGAGATATTCAAGCTTTAATATCCTATTATGGGTTTTCATCAATGAGAAGGATAAATAGAAAATATTGTTATTTTTGATATTAATTTTCTATTAATTTTGGTTTTTTTATATACAAATGGTTTATAAATTTAAATTTTATAGTTAATTTTGATTAAAATTACAATATTTATACTGAAAAATTGATTAAATTGATTATATAGGAAATTTTGTGTGTGAAATGTATATTTAAAATTTTCATGAAAATTGTGTAACGATAGATTAGAACTTGAAATATTAAATTACATATTTATAAAATGTTGAATATTTCTTACTCTTCACTAAATTTCTAGATTATCTGCTAGGCGAATATATTGCATCTTAATAATTTAAAATAATAATAATTCCTCCAGTATTTTCTGACAGAACTGGCTTATTTATCTAATTGGTATACAAATCAATCTTTTAATTCGGTACCTTGTTCATATAATTAACATATTTTGCATATACATAATTGAAATATCTTCCTGGACCTAGCAATCACTATAAAAAATGGTCTAGTTCAAGAAGAATTTAGACTTAATCATATTAAAATATAGATTTTTCATACATAACATCTAATATTTGCTAATTATATATAGGATAAATGATGTACCCGTTATTATGCCTGTGAAACATGGACCTAAAACAAAGCAGATGAAAATAAATTGAATTCTTTTGAACTGAGAATACTTAGAAGAATATTTAGTGCAATAAGAAATGATGATGGTTCATTTAGAAGTAGATCAAATTTAGAATGTTCTCAGCTTTATAAGGATTGTAATGTGTCCACGTGAATCAAACTCAACGTTTGGGCTGGCTTGTTCATGTAATCATATGGGACCCGTTTGTAGTTATATACAAAATGTTTAATGGTCAACCTGTAGGACAAAGACATGTAGGAAGACCCAGAGCAATATGGTACGATGACGTCCTCAAAGATTTAAGAAAACAGAGCTTAGAGATTGGAGAGAAACTGCCAAAGATCGTTACCTCTGGAAAAGAAAAATAAGGTAGGTCAAGGCTCTTGATAGGCTGTAGCTCCACGGAGTAAGTAAGTAAGTAATTAGTTTACTTTCATTCTCTGTCTACTAGAAAATACTAGTTCTCTAATTATTATAAATTTAATTAATTTAAAGTTTTCTTAATATTTATCCTTCCACATGCAACAGACCATTGTTACTGTTATCAATAAGTAGACAACTTCACAATATTATTCGGTAATCATTTTTTAGGTTGCATTTTCAATATAAATGTAGAAGATCAATGTATTATCCCTGTTTCATTCACCCTAAATTTTTTTAAATTACTGCATACACGAATTATGTAAATATTTTGTAAAAATAAAAATCGCTAGACTAAAATTTCGAGACTATATTTAAAATTTACAAACAAATTATATTCCACGAGAAAATATCCAGCTACGTAAGTAATTCGGGATACAAAATTTTGTTACTTTATCCTTTTGAAGAGAACTTAATCGAGCTTAATGTACATACAATATAAGTTTTTTTTGTTCTGTGGGATGTATTAAAAAAGAATCCTTCAAAAACAATTCTTTTATAGAGTAGAGTAGTCTAAATTACACAAAAATCTATTTTTATTTTATTTTTGAATTAATGTAAGGAGTTTTCTGTTTTTTTTTTTGCACTTTCTACAATAATTTGAATAGAAAAATACTTGTGAAAATCATATGAGGCATTCAATTTCAAATATTGTCTATATATAGTCTAGACTTATTTGAATATGCTAACTTCTTTCATAGAATTAAAATTGAAAAGACATTTTTTGTTGTTGTTGTTATTCTGAATTAATGTACTTATTATTAAGCTCTTAAGGAACAAAACAGCAACCATTTTAAAAAATTATGATTTGAAATAAAAAAGGAATTCTTTTTTAAAAAATACTGCCAATTTTAACAGAGCTTACAATTTTGAAGAACTAATTTTAAATACAATATTATTTGTTAATTGAAATCTTTTAAGAAATTTTTATGAGAAATTTAAATGCACATCTATTAAAACGATCTAGATTTAAAGTTCGATGTTATAAATCCTAAATATTATGGTACGTTTGAGTTGCAGTGCAGCACATGATAATTTCATATTTTCTGCATAAGTCAGTACACAGATTCACTAAATTCTCTAAGAATCAGAAAATGACTTTATGTTTCATATAACAAAAAGAAGTTTTATCGTATAATGTCAACTCTTTCTTAGGAATACAGCACCCAAATAAAAGAAATATTTGGCTAGATATGATTTTGTTAGTAGTGAGAGTATTTAGGGTTCTTAAATTATTTCGGTTAGAATGACAATATTAGATGAAGGTTTCAAGATAGAAAGTATGTACGTCCAAATTTAATGTTTATACAGTTTTACAGGTAAGAAACATTACACAGGAAATTAAATAAAGTTTGAATTGTTTAAAATTTATCATTTCCAAACATATAGTAAACATAAATTTAGAATAAAAGCAGGAATTTCTCAAAACGAAATTGTAAAATTTACATAAATTATTAACAGTAAGGCATTGTAAGTCAATAAAATTAATCATTGCTGAATCGTAATTAAGATTTTCTATCTTTTATTAGAAATTTTTATTAAGAATTATGATTTTTTTAAATAATTTTGTTAATTAATAAGTAATTATTTCCGTGGCATATCAAAATCCAATAATTTATAGAGTTTTCTGAAATTTCATATTATATTTAACTTTTATTATTTAGTGAATTCATATCACATTAATCAGTTATAATAAAATATTATGTTGAACCGAAACTAGTAAATCCTCTTTATCATCTTCTTCCAAATGTGAATTCCATTTCATAATATTTCAATGAAATTGAATTGCGATTTCCATGCAAATCAATTTGAAATATATTAGAAATGTATAGTTTTTTATCATATATATAAAAATTAAACAATTTCCAGTAATATTGGTTGGAATCTAATCTAAATAAATGTAATAATCAACTTCGAAATACTATAAAAAATTTCATTGCTAATTTCTTTGATATTATTTCATTAATAAATAATAATTTCAACTGGAGATTACTTTAAATTTAGGGAAAGTAATTGAAAAAAATTCCCGGAAAGTTTTATTTACTTAAAGTGATTACTTATTCTTTGAGTAATTACACTTTAAAGGCGACTTTAAAGTCTAATTTATAACTAACATAGTAATGAAAAAAAATGTTAGAGAACGTTTTTATATATGTAAAAAACTAGAAATCTTAATGGCATTTTATAACGAATATAAAAAACGTAAGAATTTTTTTTGACAGTTTTTGCCATTGTATTAAAATATTAATTATACAAATATGAGAGAAAAATGTTTTTTTAAATAATATTGAATAAAAGTTTTTTTTTAACAATATATAAATTAATATTAAAATAAAATCATATTTGTTGAATTTTCATTTGGGAAATAAAAATTAATTTAATATAATTTTCAATTTTTCCAAATAAAAATAGTTTCTTTTTTAATTAAATATATTAAAATTCAACTTTTCATTTACTATTTTCGTAAAAAAAGTAAGATACGTAAAAAATATTAAAGTTAATTGAACTTTTACAATTCTTACTTATTATTTTCAACATTTTTACGTTTGTTATAATGTTCCAAAGTTCCAATTCAATTTCATATATTATAACTTTGACAATTCTTATGTATTTTACGTTAGTTATAAATCAGACTTAAATTCAGATTGTAAAATAAAATTCTAAATCAAATTCAAATTTAATTTTTGATATTTGCATTAAAACTAAAACTTTTTCGTTAGTTATAATGCACCACTTCGCCGGTTAGCCTGTGTGTAAACGATTTCCCTAATACCAGAATTATAAATATATGTATATTTCTAAAGAAAATTTTATAGTCGATCTACAATGAACGCTTTCGTTCGCTCTCTATACGCTCTCGTTTCGCAGCCTACAAAAGAGTGTCCACAATGAAATTGTAGAAAGCATTTTTTGAAATTGTTTTCTTTACAAATTTCTTAATGACAGATATTGAAAATATTATTAAATTTTTGAAATCAAAACATAAATTTTGATTTCAAAAAACCTCCTCAATTAATTTTTCTTCTAACATAATTTTTATTTTTTTTCACGTTCATACTTTTGAATTTTTTGTTTTGAATTTGACACTTCAATGCGAAGAAAGCGAAAAAAGTTAAAAGTTAATCAACTTTTTTCATGGCTGCGAACTGGCTGCGTACGGAAGCGCTTATTGTAAACACTTTCATATAATTTAATACACATTTCAACTTTACTTTGGCACCTGACTGCGTATAGAGAGCGAACGAAAGCGTCTATTGTAGATCGACAATTAGTCTACTTATAGAAATAATCAGTTAATGTAACAAACAAATTACAAGATCCACAAACGAAAAAGTAATTTTTCTTTTGCATAAAAAAATTAAAATTAAATAAATAATGAAAATTAAAAATGACAAATAATAATTAATTATAATTATTTAAAATATACAACAAAATAGAAAAAAATTATAAATAATTATCTACCATTACATCCAAAATATAAACATAATTAATTTAACACAAAAATCTTTATCTTTTGGTAATTTATTAAATGATTATACTAAAAACGCAAAAAAATATATATAAAAAAAAAATTTACGACAATTTTTAATGTTAGGTAATATAAAATTTGAAATATTGTCTAACTAATTGCTAACTATTATTTTTCAGTACCGAAAAAAAAATTATATAGAAACAACAAATAAGAATTTTTTTCGTATTAACGCGTTGTTTTCCATTTTATATTTTTATTTACTTTATAAATACGAAAATTTTTATATTTATATATATTTTATTTGGCATTAAAATAACCTTTAATCTCGTTTATGTGACGAAATTAAATAGATACGTGCAGAAAATAATTTCATCATCATCGTCATCAACATCATTCATTTTCTTGTTGTTGTTATGTATAAAAGACATTTACAGATTATACTCATTCAACGGTCTGATAATCATTCTCATCTTACTCTTTATAGAAATATTATATATATATATATATACATATAAACCTCAAGGATAAAACATCCTTTTTTACCACTATGATAATGTATAGCTGCTATATATAAGAAAATCTGGATAATAAAACCAAACAAACAATTGTGTATGCTCTCGAATTGTCATTCCCTATAACAAAATTGGAAGAAAAAAAATTATATTATAAATAAATACCAAAAAGGAAAAAAAAAATTATTATTATTATTTTCAAAAAGTTTATACAATTTTTGCGTTCCTATATAAAAAAAAATGTTAACCCCGCAATGATACCCCGCCCTTCAACATACCAAAACCGGCGAAAGATGGAAAATTGAAAATAAAATTATATAACAATTCTCATAGTTTTCATTTTTCACGACGACCTAAATTCTAAAATATTTTCATTTTCATTTTTTTTTTGCACCATGCCACGGCACATTTATTCAAAATCCTAAATAATTAAAGTTGAATATAATATACATATAATGTCGGAGGACAGAGGCGTACTATGATGTATATTTTGGCACCTAATTGAAATCTAGAATTAAATCTAAAACGAATTGTTCATTTCGGAAAGAACATTATTCTTCTTTAGCTGCATATCCACTAATGGATGTTTGCGATCACATTACTAGACTTCTCTGTTATGGGCTGTATGAACTAGTTGATCAATTGTTCGGAGGCCTGTTTAGTTTCGAATATTTCGCAACCATGATATTTGCTTTCTCCCAATTCCACTTCTCTCTTCAATTTTTCACTGTTTGATGAGTTCTATGATTTGATCTTTATCATTCCGTATTAGATGACCAAGATACGAAGAACTTCGCTAGAGCTGGCTCTTTCTACCCAGGATATTCTCAACATTATAGTGTCTATGCTTCTATACCGTAGAGAAGTACGGACCATATGTAGCACTTCATGAACCATACACGTGTGCTTATATTCATATCTCTGTTGCAAGGAACTTTTTTATATCTTAAAAAACTGCTACGAGCATATTCGATTCGACACTTTATTTCTAAATCAGAATACCAATTTTCATCCACCCAGCATCCTAAATATGTAAAACTTGCAACACGTTCAATAGATGAATTTTGTACTGTAAGTGTGAGATTTCTATATGTGTTGGATCTAGAAATTACCATGAACTATTGTGTTTATGCGGTGTTGATGTTTAAGCCTACTTAAACAGCAGTAGTATCTACTGGGGTCATTTACTAGATTTAGAAGATTTTGAAGAACCAATCTTAAAAAAAATTAAAATTAATTTATTTAACACTGTCAAATATAATGTCAATGCCAATTGTGCTATAGCATTTTTTAAAAATTGAAATGTTCTCCGTTTGATTGTAGTAACTGATTATGAAATCGAAATTGTTAGAAAGTCATAAGTGAATCTTAACGATAATATCGATAAAACTTTGACTGCAAAAATATACATATTTATAGAGGTATCATTAAAAACAACAAAAAACAATTATAAATATAGAGAATAACTAATATTTATTTCGGGCGCCTCTGGTTTAATTTTTTTTTTTTAGATTTTTGACTCTGCCCTTAAAATACGACCGCCATTGGGTTGAGGAGATGACATTTTATTATTATAGAGAGTACAAATACACCAAAATATTACGAGATGACGATGACGACAAAAACGTGATATTGAAAATACAAATAATTTCAAGAAGGAGGCGGCATTGGTGGGAAGTTTAAGAGAAAATTTAACAAATATAACAAGAAAGGCTCCATTAGCGATCCGTTGTAATCAATCACACGTAAATTTTCAGTTTCCTTTTACTTCCTTTTTAAGCGTTAGTGTTTTTCGTATTATTTTATTTTGGTTTTGGTTACAAAGTTACAAGTGTTAGTGTGTATATTATGTAATTAATGTTGGTGTATAAGTATTTTTCTACTTGATTTTTTTGGTGTTTTTTAGAAGAATTTTGTTCCGCTTTTATAGATTTCCTTTAGCAGAGTATTGAAAAGAGTGTAGTCCTTTTTTTATCAATTTTATATTGTTGTTATAATATTACATGATTATTATATTTATAATTTTGTAAATGTATTTTTTATGTTGTTATTTATATATTTATATAAATATATTTTTCAAAAGTTTTATATTTCAAGGCTCGAAAATTTGTCCTCTTTTTCCGCAATTCTGCGTACACAATTATTAAATCTTATTATTTTTATACGGTCATAAATTTTATGGACTGAGTTTTAAGTGGGATAAAATAATATAAATTTCAAAATGGTGTCCGGTCAATTTATAGAAAAACAATTCACAGAATAATTATTACCATAATAAAATTAGTTCATTAATTATTCATAGGTCGTAGAGGTGTGGATTTGAATGAAATAAACAAGTTGCTGCAATGTTTTTGAAATGATGCGAATCGCAAAGGTTGACCGAAAGAAATCGGTTACACTAAAAGATGCTTTGCAGCAGAAACTGTCCAGGTAATTTTTGATAAATAAGATTTTTTAGTGCTGGTATTCATAAACAATTCTTTTAATACTTTATTGAATAATGCAGAAGATAATTGCGCCCCCTTGTGAATGATATGTACAATAATACTGCTGCAATTTATTAGTGAATATTTAACAATGTAATTAAGTAATATTGTAAAATTCAATGTGCAATCAATTTTAGTGATCATTTATTGTAAGAAAAATTGAATATGTTCGTTAACTAAACACATTCAAATAATTTGATCAAAAACGCCATCTAGCGAATGTCCTTGGAATCTATATAGAACCGGCCAGTTAGTTAACTTTAAAATGCAAGGTTTAATCAAAAGTTTTCGAATGAAATAATTATTTCAAAAATGTTAAGCAACGAATGGACAAGACGGATAGACCAAACAGCGTTATCTAAATTGAAATTTATGTTTTGCAACAAATAAAATTCCTTAAAAGGACAAAATCTTTAAAACACTTTGTTTCTATACAAAGACTATTTACAATTTCATAACGAGGATATATAAGAAAATTTAAGGCTGAATGAATTAAAATTAATTATTTTTATTTTGTATATAGCTAGAATGAAGAGCCCAAGAATTAGTTTTAATTTAATTAAGTTCACAAAAGTGTAATTTACCAAAAATAAATGTTTACCAGTAATTTTATATTTCGTTTTCTTCTGGTATATTTATATTAAATATAGAAAAGTTTTAGATTACAAATTAGATTTATTTTAATGATCAGCTATGTAGAAGATGAAAATTTTATGTTTTATGTCAATATAATTTTAAATTTTATTTTTTTATAGAATTTATTTTATCAATAAATATTTGAATTTGATAAAAAACACAATTGTGGTTGGTAAGTAAATTCCTGAAAGATTAGATAAATTTTGATGTTATATTAAATTCTTTTATGTATAGATTAAATATAATATTTTTTTTTTTGGAGATAAAACATAGATAAAACATAAATTTATTTTAATATTAAAACAAAATAAGTTGAACATCAAAAAGATTTTTTTTTTTTGATTTTGTAAAATACAGAATTGTAAAACATTAAATTATAAATATTTGAAGTTTTATTAATATATTTAAAATATTAAAAAAATACGAAAATTCTTTAAATTATGCTTGGTAATATAAAAATATTTATATACAAAAAATGACAAAATTTTATTAGGTTTTATAAAAAATATTAATAAAATTGAATAAATATTTATAAAATTATGAATTTTATTTATATCTGACAATAAAGTTTTAAATGAACAATATCAAAATGAGGAATAAATCGGAAAAAATAATTGTTATTCTATTATAAAATTGCTTGAGTTTCAGGCCCTCCTTCTCCATTGTGCTAAATGGGCTGCAACCTATCGATCTGAGGGCGGTTAGAAAACCACGTAATGATAATTTTTGTATTATTATTTGAAATAAAAAATGTTGGTTACAATTTTATTTTTCCATTTTCATCCTATTTTATCGTTGACATAATTACACAATTACAAATTTGAACCTCGGACCCCTAATTTATTGCAATATAGCACACTAGCACAACGCTACAGAAGCTCAATTTTACATTTTTGTAATGTATTTTAGTTCGTTTATAAATTGAGAAATATTTCAAATTTTGTTTAGCACAGGGCGCTAAAATTTGTGAAGACGGCCGTGTTTATATTACAACATTAAAATGGAATCCAAAAATGAGGTAGAAGTGACTTAGAAATTGTTTGGAGTGCACAAATTTGCAATGAAATTTATTAATTTACTTTTAATGCTTTGGTTATGATCAATTTACGGATGATTCAGATACGACACACGACTATCAGTTATAAACTGAACTACATTCACATCAATAAATATTGAAATTATTGTTTTTTATATATTGAAAATGTTTCAAAGTTCGACTTATTACTTTATCGACTATGACACTACAAATTTTAAAAATAGCTTAGAGTTTAGTATTTATTAAAAAATTGATTTTAGACAATGAGTTTTGGTGGTAGAATGCATGATTACTATTAGCACAACACTTCAAATAGGTTGTAAATATATTTTGTATACTAACTGTAGAGTTAAGCTCAGAAACATCTGAGCTTAATCCATTCCGGATAGTTAAATTATTTCTGAGCATTTGCGAATATGCAAGAAATCAAATTTATTTTTATTGATATTCTTGTTGTTTATATGTTTCCTTTTAACATATCCATACTAACAATAACTCTCCTTATGGATGAGCCCAAACAAATTATCGGTCTCTTTCTATTCTATACCTGGTGCTTGTGTCCGAGATTGATAAGAATTTTAGATACTCAATTACTAATTAAAATCACTAAATTCTTGATTGTAATCTCTTCAAAATAATCCTTTTAGTACAATAAAAAGTAGCTTATTTAATAAGGAGGTCCTTTTACCATTAAACAGAAAATTGTTTATCGGTTTTTTTTTGAAAATTTGATTACTTACCATTTACCCTAACGTAAACGACCATAATCCATTGTCAAATATCGTTTATGTCGTAATTCTATATATAATTATTATATAAATAAATAATTTCTTCTTTAGTTTCCTAATCCTTTCGATAATATATTTTCAATATTAATATAAATTTTAAACAAAATAAATTTTCTTTTTGGCAATATTTTAGAAATTTTAATCCACTATAATATCGAATATAATTGGACTAGAAAAGTCGTTACCAAAAGTTATCAACATTATATATAAAAAATATATTTATAGATATAGAAAAATTGATTAAAGTTAAAATAATATAATGTTAAAGTTACTAACAACAACAACAAACATACCCAATATAAATTCATTCCCTCAGGATTCATCAATTATTCTTATCAAGAAAAATTCGTAAACTGCATCCGACTGAATTGTTGTATATAAACTAGCAGACAGGTAATAAATTTACAGATATAATTCCTTGTTACATGGCTATATATTATTTATATAGAGGTGGAATATTGTTGGTATCGTTATATTGAAACTGGAGATGGAGAGGGTATTATAATAAATAAATTATTGATGTCAGGTGTTAATGTTTTATTTATAAAATTATTATAATAAAAAAACTCGAAAGTTTCTCGTATTTTTATTGGTTTTTTTTTATGGTCCAGTTACGTTAAAGTTTATTATGAAAATATTATTGATTATAATTTTGAAAATATTTATTGTATATAAGATAAAATATAATTTGGTTTTATGATTGTCGAAAAAATTTTATGATTAAAGTACTATTTAAATAAAATATAAAGTTTCAAGTTGTTTTCATATTTGTTATTATAATAAACTATAAAAGTTATTTTATCTGGAGTTTTGAGCAGTTTTGAGCTTTACACTCCCAAAGATTTCTTGAAATTTTTTATTTACATTTCAATTTATTTAGTTTATTTGAATTAATAATTGGAAGTGAATATAAATAAATTTATCCTATGTCAACAAATTTTGGTATTCATCAATCATCGTGAGAATATCAATGGACCGTATAAGTATCATTAAGATAAAAATTCAATTTTCCAAGAAAATATGCTGAGGTATTTACTAACATTTTTACCAAAAACATAAAATTTAGTGCCAAAATACTGTGTTGATTTAATAGGTAGAATTCGGCTCCGGGAATTCCAGTAAAAAAAAAAAGGCAATCCAGTCAAAAAAAAGTTCATACAATTTTTTTTACTGAAATGCCTTTTAAAGAAGAAACTTCAGTCAAAACAAAGGGAATTTCGGTCAGAAAAAAGTTTGACTGAATTGCCTAGTTATACTATTCGTACTGTCAAACTAGTCAAACTTCCAAAAGGAATCCCAGTCAAAAAAGTTTTGACTGAAAAACCTTTTCAGTTTTTTGATTGAATATCCTTCTGAAAAGGCAATTCAGTCAAAAATTATTTTGACTGAATTCCTTATTATTTTGACTAAAATTCCTTTTTTTTTTTTGACTGAAATGTCTGTTACTGGTTTTCCTTGCCCCGTAGAATTCGTCGCAAAATGCTAAATTTATAAATTGTGAATTGTGTATTTGTCATTACAGCCCCAAAGGCAAAGCACAAACAAGTAACTTAATATTCAATGTAACTTTTTACATAGTTTAACATTATATTATCAAATAAGTATTTGGATACAATGACTAGTAATTATTTTCGTCTGTATTTTGTAATTTGCTGATAATGTCGTAGTAAACTTATTTTTAAGAATTATGTACTCGTACCTAATAATTCCAATGTTCCCAGAATTAAGGAAAAACCAGCCACTGTCTTTTTATTTAAAAGTCAAATATATAAGATAATATATATTCAAAATAATTACATAGTTTTGAACTTGACTATGTTAAAAAATTTAAATTTTGAGTTATGACACTATGCTAAATAAACTAGGAATGCTTAAGATTTTTCTCTAACCCAGAAACATTTTATGTATAAATCTGTGAAAGATATGGACATTTTCAATACTTCAATATTCAATATTTTCTGGCGCAATTTTTACCATTAATAGTATACATACCACCAGAACTAGAAATATGATGATAAAGTTTCAAATTAAATACATTAAAATGTCAATTCGTATTGCCATTTTAAAAAATGTTAAAATCGTATTTTTAAAAACAGTCAATTATATATAATTTTTTTTTTCCAGTAGAATAGTGCCATAACAAAAAATAAGGTTATGTTTTTTAACTAAAAAATTATACAATTAAATAATATATAATAACAACATTTTAAAAATGGAAGAAATATAAAATATTTTTAACTAAATATATAGTACCATAACTCAAACTTGTGCTGTTTTCTATTTTCCTTACAAAAATCACTTTATTTCGAATTCGATTTTCTCAAAACTATACATTTTGAGATGTGGTAGTCTTCAATTAGCGATGAGATTTTTCAATTTTCGGAATAATTGAAAATTCCATTGAATATAAATGTGTAACTTCAATGCACATGCAAAATGTATGAAAAGTAATATAATAGGATGTATAGAATACTATTCTATATATAGAATACTATTAGAATAATCCATAAATTCAATATAAAACCAAAATTATGAACAACATTATTAATTTTTCTTCCAATTTGGTTATTTTTTTTTCAAGAAATTTTCTAAATAACTTAATTAAAAATCATATTCGCAAAAAAAAAAAAATCAATTACAATTCAGTTTACAAACAAATTTCACTATTTAAAATTAATTGCATAGCAAAATTTCATACATAAAAATCATATATAAATTACAGTGGCGTAGCAAGTATTAAAAATTATTGGTCGTACAATTATAGCTAATTTATGGCTGACTGGACTGACTAGCTTATGTTTGTGTTACCATAATCCTAAAATACTTTAATTAGAATTATTTAAGTAATTTCTTATTGTGACCTATAAAAGTGGAAAGAAAATAGTTGAACGTATTCTTCTAGCGTTACAACCCTGGGTGAGCTTTACCCTTCTTCACAATAAGCCTCCATTTTTCTCTGTCTCTAGCGTCGGATTTCCAGTTTGTTATATTGAGTTTTTTAGAATCGTTTTCAACACTATCTTCCCATCCTGCTTCTCGGTCTGCTTCTGTATCTCGTTAGCAATGGTTTTTTGGTAAATATTTTATGTTGCGGCCTTGTTACTTCCATTCTTACTACGTGGCCAGCCCATCTTAGCCTTTGCGCTTTAATAAATTTCACTACATCTTTATTGAACGTATGAAATATAATAAATAATTAAATATTTTTTTATAATTACATAAAAATCATATAATCTTATAACGTTTAAAAAATATTTATCTTCTAAACGGACGTTTTATATATAAATGAAGAATTTTGTATATTTTCCACAAAAATTTGTTTTATAATTTTCCATTTCATTAAAATAATATTTTCGTGGTGGGTGATAAAAATGTTGGACTATATAGAACCCACCCTTTGTCTTACGCCATTGATTTCTAAATAATATTTAATTACATTTTTGAAATATTTCCATAAACTTTACATCATGAATATGAATCGTAAAAATTCGATAAAAATAAAAACAAGTATTATAAATATGTATACAACTCGTCATATATCCTCTTCAAAATTAATTTACATGCATATATACAAAAAAGGATCAATAAAGTGTTCTATATTATACACAATTTTTATGGTAAATTCAGAGTCCGTTACTATACATCCTTAGTTGTTCTTTTTTTTTTTTTTACTTTTTCTTTATTATTATTATATTATTTATATTTTTATGCTTCAGTTATTCAGACCCCCATACAAAAATAAAGTTTTATACCTCAATGAATATTATAATAAAAACCTATATACAAAATATTATATGGATAATACCAACACCCAATATTAAAGTGTGAAAAATTAAATTACCCGCGAAACAAATATTTAACGCCCCGCTACGCTAATATAAATATATCTACAACATATTTTCCAACTTAGTTTTTTGTACAATGGAGTGGGAGGGAATTATATATGTATATACGCAGCATTAAAAGGTAATATTTTAACTTTTAAATGGTAGTAAATTGTAATACTCTACCTTTCGACATAAATGTGTATACCCTTCATCTTCTTGGCGATATGGCAGAAGAACCAAAACCAAAACCAAAAAAAAAAAAAATATTTAAAAAACAGTACTTTTGCGATTTAACGGCGCGTCGCAGGTAAATAAATAAAATCAAAAAAAAAAAAAAAAAAAAAAAAAAATACATTTTTTTATATTAATATTTTATATGTGGCCTACAAACGCACCAATATTATACCCAACCCACCACCCACTTTTCGTAATATTTTTATATTAGACATGCTAAAATTATTCGGCATTGTGCGTTTTGTGTATATGCTAACCAATTTTTGCATACACCATAAAACATTAAAATCATTTTCGTTCGTATTATATAAAAATATAGATGGGGTTTTGTAAATTTTGGGAGGTTTTTGGAGATGGGGTGTATTTATAAAGATATCTTTGTTTTGTATATTTTGCAAATAAAAACATAAAATTTTGTTACTTCGGCCCCCAGGACACAACTAAAATTGGTAAAGCTTTTTTTTTGTATTATGAAGTTTACCAGAACTAAAAGAATAATTTTTTATATGGAAAATATTATTAATATCCTGGACAGGATAATATATTAATTTTTATATTATATAATAATTTAATTAATTTTATTCAAACAAATTTTATTGATTTTGACATGGTTTGCTTACAAATTTAGTTGTAAACGTTTATAAATTTATAATTTTTGCTTAGTTTTACCCAGCGGCAACGTATACCAGTGCTAGTGCATGTTATTAATAGTTTTCGGGGATATTTTAAGGACATACCAGTACAAGCACACATTCGTTTAAGCTCTTCTTCTGAATTATTTGTTGACACTGGACAATACTTAAATCCTTCATCCGTAATAAATTAAGAAAACTAATTTAAAATTATGATTTTAAGCTTAAATTCACACTAAAAATTTGGCATAATAGTTTGCAGGAAAATTGGAATTACTAGTCGAACCTCTTTATTTCGTATTTCCTGTTTAATTCGTATTCCCTGTCCGGCATTTTAAATTTCAAACAAAATTCTAGCTATAATTCGTATCCTCTTTAATTCGTATACTGTTTATTTCGTATTTAATTCCCCATATAAATAGACCTATGCAATTCGTATTTTGTTATTTTGAAAATTTACCTATAGGTCTAATTTGGCAGGGTTTGGAGGTTTGATTTCTGTCACAGAGGCAAAAGGTTCCGCGCAAAATTTGTACACTTTTTTGCAGCTAAATGAAAATGTTCCACAAAAATGTTTCTCATATTTACACGAAATTAATGAATTCACGTGTTAAGGTTTAAACTCGTTAATTATTGTTGTTAATTAATTAATTTTTTGCACATAGTATATTAATTTTATTAATTTGTGTTCTATTCGTTGTTTTTCATTTATTATTAGTTCATTAAACATCATTATTGGTTGTACTGTTTGTTTCGCTCGATTTTCATCTCTAGGATTTAAAAAAAAAAAAAAATCTTTATATTTCGTATTCCTTTATAATTCGTATTTTTTTTAATCCCATCCGAATACGAAATAAAGAGGTTCGACCTGTACTATGTGAATTGAAGAGCAATAAGAAATTTTTAAAAATACATACTTACTATTCAAGAAACTTATAGTAAGAACCCTGACAGGACATAGTCCTTTGAACTGCCACCACAGTAAAATGTAGTTGGCTGATGCAGACATATGCTGCCTCTACCACTCCGTGGCACTCTCAAGAAGCACACTACATATCTTAGGCAATGGTCTCCTTACATCTGGGGAACTGGGCAATATTGCCCCCTCAAACATACTAGGTGCCTTTAAATCTATTAAATGGTACGAGTGATAGAGGCTTTAAACGGATAATAGATCGTTAAGGTCGTAGTGCTCTCTCACGTTCCTCTTCACAAAAAATAAAAATAAAAATTAAGAAACTGATAAACTTTTAGTAGCACCATTGATTGGACTGGAACATTCTTAAAAAGATAATTCTGATGTGTTTCTGTAATTTACTTGTAAAATGTCAATTAAATCTTTAATTATTATCAAGGAATAAATTTTATTTTAAAGGATAAAATTTAATTTAATTTGATTTTTGTTAGCTGTACGAGATACATCAATTTAATATTATTCTATTTCGCCGATTAAATTATGGTTTGTGGCGTTTTACTCCTTAGAAAATGCAGTAAATCAACAAAATATCAAGCAAAATGATCCTTTTTATTATAATATTTATAAAATATAGAATTATCTTAAAAATTAATTTAAAATTTATATTTATAAATAATTATTCTTTTTTATCATAATAATTTTAATCTATAATTTCCTTAATGTTTTCCGTTTATATTTATAAATATATAGTTTAAATAACACCATCATCAGTTGGTGATTATCTTTAATTATAGAAATTTGTTATGATAATTTATAATTAAATTTAGTTTATCCAAAAAGTATGAGTGTTGAGTGTAGGTATATATTCCCCAAGTCCGTACGTACTTAGACATATTTTGGCTATATACTTAGAGGTATAAAAACACTTCTTAGTTGTTGTTGATATGCGCATATAAAAATCATTTTTATATGTATATCGATATCATTATCCTTGCTATATTTTCATATTAAGAATTGTATACAGGGTGTACCAAATGTGTATGGAAAATGTATTTTATATGAATTCATTTTGTAAAAATCTAGATATATTTAGAGACATGATGTATATACATAATCTAGTAATAATTGTAATGCAATATATTTGCCCAAAAAACTACTTTAGATGTAGAGGTAAACACTGCACAGTCAGGTAAGTAAAATACCTAAAATACTTAACGTTTCCTGTATAAACATTATTGCATATATATGTATGCTAATTTAATGTTTAAATTCAATTTAATGCCATCGTCACAGGCACATTTAATTAAATTCTTATTAGGAAATATTTTATATAACTTTTATTGCACTTAATTTTCGAGAAATTCTCCTTCAAGGATTATTTTATAATTTTTTGGAATATTTACCATAATTGTGTACGTACAGACAATTATAAATATAATAAATAATTTGAAATGGTATAAAATTGATATATAAATTTACAAACTTAAATAAAGTTTAATTAAAATATTTATTAGTTTTTCAGATCAAAAATTAAATTAATATTTTTGAAAATATTTTATTAAAATGTAATTTTAAAAATGTAAAATTTTAATAATAGTGGATCGGTCTATCATTGAGCGTCTGAGAAAGCCTATTGGATCAAACCCAATTTTTGCACACTTTTTCACATAAAAATGGACGAATATCTTAACTTATTCGATGTTGGCTCGAGTGCATTAAATAATTGTGGTGTATCTGCATAAATCAACGATTTATCATACCGGTGTCTAAAGCTGTTAAATCACAAGAACTCGCTGGCCAATTGACACGTAGTACCGTGTTGGTGAAACTACATTATCATTCAAACCATTTTCATATCAATTTTTGGAAAGAAAAATTCATTAAGAATTGCTCTAGAACGAATTCTATTGACAGTAACGTTGATTTGAATTGAACAACTATGTTTCGATGACATTACCAGAATGAAATACACACCAAAGATTTAATTTTTGTGGGTGTAATCGAACATTTTCAAATGTATATAAATTATTTTTATCCCAAATACTGCAATTTTCGTTATTGACGTATACATTCCACCGATTAAATGATTCACGAAACGCTCATTGATTTTCAACATTAGAATGCGAATTTTATTAAAATAATTGAACGATTTGTAAACGTTGTTCATTTGTATAGCAATCCATGATTAAGGAAGGTCTTTAAAGAAAAAATAGTTAACATATAGAAGACATCCCTATCGGACGCTATCCCTATTGACAAATATATCAAACTTATTGACAGACTCTTTAGATATTCCTCAAAATTAGGAAAAGGAATAAACTTTAGAAGCAGTTAAAGTTAGAAGTTGTTCATAGCTAAATAAAATATTAAAAAATTGATATAGTATCATAACTCTGTCAACTTTAGGGGGAAAATAAAAATGATAAGAAATCGTAATACCATCTACATCTAAGTGTAAGTTTTTGTAATATGCATCTAATGCTTGGTCCTTCAAGCTTCTATGAATATATTCTTCTTTTTCTTCTATAGCAATACAGGACCTGGGGTTCTAGCCTTAGTCTATTCATCTCACAGACATTTATATTGCAATTTGAACCTACTTCTTTTATATGGAATCCGTAAATGAATTTGTTGAAGTGCAGAAACTTTAAATACAACACGCATTTAATGGATTTTAATAGTAAGACATTTGTTGCCAGCAATCGTTAGCATTTTTACTGGTACTCATTTAGAGCTGTGTCAATCAAAAGTGATACCGATGCATGGGTCTAATGCTTCAGTTGATAGATACATTTCCTATATTAAATAATTTTAAAAAGTTTCACTTTAAATGGAAATAAAGAAAATATTGAAACAAAAAATTATTTTTTTAAAAAATACATTATTTTATTTGATTTTTTTTTTGTTTGTTTGTTTTGTTTTTCATTAATTTAATTATTAATTTTCATATAATTTATATATAGTTTTTAAAGATTTTATCCTGTGTTCATGTTTGGTTTGGTTTGATTTTCCTTTTTTTAATTAAATTATAATTTATTTCTTTTTTTTCTTTTTAATTATATTTTTAATTAGTTTTTTTTTTTTACTTTTAGTAATTTGTTTAACATTTGATTTAGTTATTTTATTCACACATTTTTTTTCGATATTATTTTAATTTGAAATAATATGAAAATTTCTTCTTGTTTTTTTTTTTTTTTTTGTATTTTAATTATAATTTTTATTTAATTTTTTATATATTTAATTATTTTTTCTATATAGGTCTCTTAAAGAATATGTATATGTTGTTTTTGAAAAGGGGATCTAACTATTATCATAAATTATTTAATTAAATTTATTTAAATTATTTTTTTTTTTTTTTTTTTATTATATATTTTACAATTTTTCATTTTATATTAATTTAAAGTTTTTTATTTCGATTTGCGGCTCGAAAACAATTAAAGAAATATACAGAATTGGCTGAATTCACAATTAACCGAATGCAGAATTTGTTTGATTTAATTTAAAATTTATGCCATACTCTTTCGCTTGGTAGCGTTTTCTTCAACGACCTCAACGAAGTGGCACACGGAAACCGTCAAGTTTCTGGGCGCCATTAGGTAGATCTAAAACTACCCCACCGCTACTAAATAACAATATTTGTGATCAAAGGAGTGAGTCGTTTCAATACGGCGCAAACGCGTCCTTGTCAGCTGATGTGTCATTCGCTACTGTTACCAACCTACAAATGACATACTCTATGACGCCATTTCACTAATAAAATCGCTAAGACTTCTAGCGAAAACTTAATATCTGCGATCAGCTTTACGGTAAGCGTAAATACGACCTGCAATTCGCGATAAATTTTAAAGTTAACTTCCTGCGATATGCTTTTTCCGCAATTAAACGAAATGCGGTAAGGTTTTAGAAGATGTACTCAATGTGATCATAGAAATATCGCCTTGTAATTTGTGTCAATGCTTTTTGGTTCATTTATAGTTCACAGTACGAAAATTAATAATAAATTGCTTAAATAATCCATACAGTGTTTACTTCGGTATACTTCGGTTTCGGTACGTTTATGCTTCTCTACTGTAAAATTGTTGAATGGGTAGAGGTGGTAAAATCCCAGACTCCGGAGAATTATCACAGCTAAATACTATAAATAATCTCAAATTTTATTACACAATAACCCCAGGGTTAATCTACATATATTTAGAGAGAGTTAGGTAAGGTTTTCGAAAGTTTGTAATTTTATATTGCACAAGAACCATAAGCGATAATTAAGTATAACTGATTTTATTATAAATGAGTTTACCATACAGCTGGAGAAAAGTGTTAAAGTTTGCAATTCATAAGCGATATTGTGAATATTTGCTGGGCGAATTGTCTGAGTATTTTCGCATGAGATCTGAGGTCTTGCTGGGTGCACCGAAAACAATAGTTGAATCTAGGTAAATTTACACAATATAAACACAATTGGAAACAATTAAATTTTCTTGAACTTGAGTCATCATTTAATAAACCCTGTGCATTAGCTCAGCGATATGACTTCTGTATTCTGTCAACTGTGCATTAGGTCAATTTACATTCAATAAATTATGAATTCGGCCAATTTACCGAATATCTTTTATTTCATTTATGTTTTGTATTTCAGTTCCATTTTTTTGAATTTTATTAACAATATTATTTTGAAGGACGAAAATCTTAATTAAAAATAAATATTATAATAATTGTAATTATAATTTGAAATTGCTGATTATTTTGTTAAAAAGAATGATGATTTTTTTTATTATAGATTTACAGAAATATTTTTCTATATACATATATAATTATATTAATGGTATATTAAAAATTTTATGTATTATATTTTTATTTTTTTTTTACAAAAATTTAACAATTATTATATTTTATATAAAATATTAATAAATTTTAACAAAAAATAGTAGTAGATATTTTTTTTTTTAAATATTTTTTCAAAAAGATTTTCGTTTATAAATAATTTAAATATATTTATCTGATTTCTGTAATTTTTTATTTACAATTTATATTAATTTATAAACACAATTATTACAATTTTAATGATTTGGACAGAAATGATTTGTTGAATTAAAAATTAGAGTAAATTTTAATAATTTAGCATAAATTATAAAAATATGATTTTTTTTTATAGTAAATAAATGGAATTGAAAATTATAACAGCAAGTGCAGGGGATTGTTAAAATAACATCGATATTTAATATTGCAAAGAAAAAAATAAATTTAATACTTTTCATTCTTTTCTGATTGTTCAGTAAATGAAAATGTCCATTTTTGAATAATTTATGCAATTTGCGCATTTTCCTTTACGTTATAATTGGCATTATAAGTTAAAAAGCAAAAAACTAAAGAAGCCAAGCTTTTTTACAGTCCAGTGAGTACTACACCTTTATTAAGCGAGTAGCTGCTTTAACACCCCTTATAAAAGATGTATATTGTAAATTTATATTCATGGATACAGAATTCAGGTTGCAATTAAATTCACTTAATCTTGTTTTACAGCTGGCTAGACGGAATTTAAATTTCGATTTGTCGAAAATTAGTATGTCTGCAAATTATATAATTCTAAGAAATTGTTTATGGATAATTCAAAAAGTAATTGTTATCAACCATGTAAAGACATAAAAATGTTAAGAAAGATCAATTTAGAAGAAAAACATTTCTGATAGCTAGGTTACAAACAACACTGGACATAATTCCAAAGAACATGGTGTCAAAATTGTCAATCCACTTCATTGCTATGGAAAATTTTGTACATAATGCGAAAAGTTATACGAAGAGTTATATTGTAATATGAAGTATTGTGATTGAAAGACCGATTGAAAAAAATGAATTTACTAAAATCAATTGTTTTTTACTTTTTCGCAGATGCACACTTTTGAATTGCATTGTTACAGGTCAAATTATATTTTTACTTTAACAAATATTCAAGTTCTTAATCCTCAGCTGGGTCATTATAATTGATCATTATGCACCTAAATAAGTGTAAAAATACTGACAAATACGAAACATTTTAACTGATATTTGTATGAATTTAAGTTCACTGAATTTTTTAGCTCATTTCTATAGAAAATATCAAATATTAAAATTAATATAAACATTTTTCACCAAAAGAAATTTAAATATTAAATAATTTTAAATTATTTTTTTACTAAAACATAATTTTTATCTATATAGTTTATAAAATAATTATTAATAACCACATTAAATTTCGTATAAATTCTTGTTTTTTTTTTTAATATAATATAAAATTTTTATATATTTTTAAATTTAATTTATTCACTATTATTTTTAAATTAATTTAATATTCATTTTTTTTTTTATTTATTTTTAATTTTTGTAATAAATTTTTTTAATTTTAAAATTTAACTAGAATTTGTTATATTTTTTTTTTTTGTTTTTTGGAATAATTATTTGAAATATTTGGATTTTTTTTTTATTATAAATTCAATTTATTTTCTATATAATTATGAGAATAATTTAATAATAATTTAAATAAAAAAAAAAATATTTGTAATATTGTACAATTTATTTATTAATAAATTAAAATAGTAAAAATTTCTATGATATTTGAAAGTAAATAAATATATATACAAAATGATAATGTGTAAAAAATATAACAATTTTGTATTGTATAATTAATTTAATTAATTTCATAAAATAAGGTGTTTCCAAACTGTTGATATAGAAAATTTCATATTAAAAATTGTTCACGATCTAACGAAATATAAAATAGTGATAGGCAAAGCCTATCTTTTGATATGGGATGTCCCGACCGAAGTAATTATTAAAAGCCAAATTTGGCAAAGACGAATGTAAAAGTTAAATTTGGCAACTGCGTTTTTCATCGTTCCCTGAATATGTCAATGCAAATGCAGCATAAAAGTTACTTAAAATTTAACAAAAGTGGTTTTTAAATTACACTCAATTTTACTGCGTCACTCTTAAAATACTCAGATCCGAGGTATGCATAAAATGTAAAGATTAACTTATTTATTTTATTCTGCCATCTTTTAACAAAATGTACAAAAAATACTTACTGAAGATTGCAAATTCAATGTCAAATTAATATTATTTAAAATAATTTAATGAAATTTTAGTTCTGTGAAAAATATTATTTCAATTTTCAATTTGATGAAATTTGGCAATCTTTTTCAATAATAACATTTTTATTTACTATTATATTAAAATGGCGTGTAACAAAATATTGCCACCCCGAATTACGGGTTGTACATCACTGCATTAATGTTTTAGCTAATGTAAATGTAAAAAATTAACAATTTTTAATAATTTTTATTTTAATTAAAATAATATTTGAAATTTAATATGAAATTATCTAACAAATCTCTAAGGACAAAACCATTTTTTTTATGCAAGAGAACAAACTAAATTTTTTACATAATTATGGGACATATTTTTTATCTAATAAATATTTATGTACAAAAAAAAAATTATAATTTTTTTTATTTATAGATTCACTTTCAAATTTTGAACACGTACATTTATTTTATTTATTATTTTATTTATATATATATTTTTTTTTTGATTTAATTTTCTTTTTTTTCTTGTTAATCTTAATTATCTCTTAAATTTAAATTTATTTTATTTATATTTTTTTTTTTATTAAATTTATGTAATTTTAAATTAATTTTTTTTTTTATTTATAACATTATTTATAATTATAATAATTCTAAAAATTTATTTCTAAGTTAAAAAGATATATCTGAGATGCGTTAAGGAATTAAAGAAAAAGAATATTAAAATTTTGCATTTACAATGAATATAAATTCTTACCTAAAAGCTAATGTATTCAGTAAAATACATGGAACCAATAAATTAATAAATATCGTTGCTATTCGGTCAGCAGATGAAGTTTTTCTTCTTGATATTGCAGCCATATTGTCTCCTGGAACAGAAAATTTAAAATATTTAAATAAATATTTAAAGATTTATTTAAAATTTAGATTGATATGGTAAAGTATAGAAATTAAGTTCTTATTTTTAATAAATTTAATTCAAATTCAAATTATTTTAAATATATTTTCTGGAATTTCATTTTGTGTGACTTAGACTAGACATGAAATGGATGAAGTATCGGCTCACCATTAAGAGCCAAACAGAATGTGTGTTGTCGCTGTCGTTTGTCGTCGTGTTTTCCGCCAGCGATTATTTCGCTGTCGTTGTTGCTTCTTAACTAAATATAATAGAACGCCGTGAATAACAAGTCTGTCATAATTTCAAAGTGTAGTAGTTTGTAAAATTTTTGATATTTTCAATAATTTAAAAGTTTTTTAAACTTCTTTTCCTAATAGCTTCTATTAATTTGTCTTCCATTTTCTTCGATAAAAAAAAAACAATAAATATATATGTCAAAACACCGCGACAAGTGAAAATATCAAAAATTAAAATACAGCGACAACGACAGACGACATCATTGTAGCTCAATAATACGATATATGTACGATTTCTTTTTTGACTTTTCACGACGACAAACGACAGCGACAACCGCACATTCTGTTTGGTTCTTTAATTACATTTAGATAATGTAAGAATTAATTACATTTCTGTCAATTTAGTAATTAAAGAGTTTATAACATTGCAATATTTACGACCATTTCAGTTAAAAATTAACGTACTGCGATTACATTGACAGTTTTTTGCGGTCAGTGCATGTATTACATTTATAATTACCGAAAAAATATATCGCAAATAGAGATGAGATATAGCGAAACTCTTGCTGATGCTGGGGTAGAAATACGAACTAAATTATACATAGCTTTAAACTCCGAGTAGTTCAATTACAGAGTGTATGCATGATTTTAACAATTAATTGCTTCCGGAAATATAATTCAATAATTCTAATTTCAAATAATATTAATCAAAATTTAATATAAATATTTTAATTTATCTGACATAATTTTTCATCATTCTTTAAGATCCTCTTATGACCCGCACGAGTATTATAAAAATCTAATGTTGAATCTATTTTAAATTATTTCTAAAATCAAATAATTGGAATTGAAAAGACCTTTTAAATATTAAAAATATTTTTTTTTTTTTGGCCAAATGCCAGAGCTATAAATAATATTCAAAGATGTATGACACATAATCTTTATTATGAATAAAATATAGTTTTACGAGGAGTTACGGGATAACTATGAAGTATTGTGATCGAAAGACAAGTCAGTAAAAATGAATTTACTTAAATTAATTTTTCTTTACTTTCGTGTATAATTTATTACATAACAAATATAATCATATAAATAATTTCTATCCTAATATTTGATTAAAATTTGACAGAAAGGTTAGTTTCGTTTACGTCCAATTTAAAGTCTTTGTTCAGTGGGTTCATGTTAAATTTCCGAATTATATTTGATATGTTCTAATCTATGGAGCATAGTAATTTTACTATCCGATTTTAATCAATTTTGGGACACAGTTTGATTTCGTGCTCTAATTTCTGTTGTTAAAATTTGAGGACAGCGGTAAGTTCGGTAAGTTTCTATAAAATTAGCTTAAAAATTTGAAATTTTATAAAAAAAATCTTTGAAATGTTAATATAATTTTTCATCAATTTATTAACAAACTCCGAGTTTTTGCTTATTTTTAGGTTAGGAACGTTTTTTTTTATTATTTTAATATTAGACATAACAAAAATTAATTTTTATAGTTTCATTTTGATTTATTATGTTTTGTATACCAATTTGCTATTTAGTAAAATATATTACATTTAAAAAACTTCAACAGTGTCAAAAATAAACTTTATCTTTGAAAAACTAAAAAAAAATTGGATAACATTTTGATATTATTAAAGTAGGAACTCCTGTACACCGAATTACATAAAACATTAAATTCTTAAATTTATCGTAAAAAAACGGAGCAGTAATTTTTAACTCTGTGCAATTGCATGACAAAAAGAAAATAGTACAAGTGAAAAATACAGAGAAAATTAAAGACAAAAAATAAAACTAGGTTAAAGGAAACAAATCGGAATTTGTTTTTAAGAATAGAAGTTTAAGTAAAAAACGCTTCCTTTAAGTTACTATTAAAATTGCTGTGTGATGCAATATTTTTGTTCCATATTTTATATGGTTTTCGTTATATTTTTATAATATTTTAGTATAGTTTTTCCTTAGATAACATCAAATGCTATATGAGCTAGTAAGGAAAATGGTGGAAAAAAGGAGATTACAAAAACTAAATAAATATTTTTATATTGTCGAATTTTCGTACATTGTATAATAATATAAAAATAAATTGGAATTATAAATTATATTTTTTTTGAATAATGTATTTTAGTTAGTAATCCCATGATGCCATGTCCCATGATGCCACGTACTATTGAATTTATAATTATTATAAGAGCATATGTACTCTATATATTCAACAATTGCAATTTCTTACGTTCAGTGAGTCCTTGCGATAATTTATTTAATTTGAAAACGAAATAGTTGATGAAATTTCTACTTTTCAGTCACTTCTTTTAATAAAATTGTAAATATTAAAAACTGAACTTAGAGTTCAGAGCCGTCGTATTTTATTAATTAGTGTATTCTACACTACTAACAAACATTTTCGATTGCATTAGTTTGATAGAAATCATAATTCCATCAAAATTTGTATATTCAAGCTAATACCACAAAGGTTTAACTTAGTTACTAATTTTCTTGAACGGATTTTAGAAAGTGATTTCATCCTTGATTTAAAAAAATGTAATATTTATTATGCAGCTGATTAGTTGGAAATAGTATGTGCAATCCATATAGATTTTTAATGGCTTTACTCTGAAATCTGTAATAAAGAAATTAAAAAAATTCTTCTTACAAGTCTTTCTATAAACAATTTTGAATGTAAATGTATAAAACGAAATTCTTTTGGATTGGATAATCATGAAATTAAGTATAATTAAATTATGGCAAATAGAGATTTCATGAAATAACCATAATTTTTATTGTTAAGAAAATATTTCCTTGAAATAGAAACCTTTGAAAATTTTCAAGGAAATTGAATAATAAATTTTTGAATTGAATAAATTTCTATATAATAAAACTCTTTATAATAATTATTTTCAGTCATTTTACAGTCATAATTTAATGGAAATTGTTGTATTTTATAGTTTGATTCATTTCTTTTAAAAACCTTTCAATATTCTGTGAAATAATATATATCTTTATCAATTTTAATTTGATATTTGTGATCATTACTTATTTTATATGGTAAAATAGAAATCTATATCACTACTAAGTATTATGAGAACAAGGATGTTCATTATCTTGTTTTTGATGTTTTACTATTCTGATTTGTAAATACTAATTTACTCCTTTTGTAAATAACTAATTATTGGTCATTTATTTAGTAGGGTAAATGTTTTTGTTATCGACGACATTAAGGAAAATGTAAAATTAAAACAGTGCTATTGAAGAAATTGCATCATATTACGAGGATAAATTAATTATTGTGAATTTCTTGATATTGTTAATTCTTAAACTTAGTGGTCGACTTTCTAATATCGCAGATTGGGTCCATTAAGTTAAAAAAATAAGAAAATATTCGAAATGATCGACTGGGGGAACTATCATAAATTGAGAAAATATAAGAAAATTTACAATTTAATTAAAAATTGATTGCGGTTTTTGATACTTCACTTTCATATTTTCCAAACAATATGTCGTGTTTTTTACTAAACAACATTTTACGATTAAGGATTAACCCACGATTACTAATATAATTTTTTTATAATTATTGTATTACAAAAACCCTATTAATATTTGATTTAAAACCATTCAAAAAATCTATCAAATCAATTTTAATAGATTTCTGGATTAATCATTTCAATTAGATTTAACTAACCAATAAAACTTCATAATATTTAATTAAATTGTTTTAAAAAACAACAAAAACAATTTACTGGGTTAATATTAAAAAAACTTTTCAAAATAAATAATGTCAAAATAAAAAAAAAAGAAATATACCAAGAAAAATGTTTAATGTAGGTAATACGTCTTAATGCAATTTACTTGTCAAAAGAAATTATAATCATTAAATTAATGATAATTTCAAATTCCATACCAATAACAACAAAACGAAAAACGTCAGATAATAACAAAAAAAAGAGTTAAACCTTTAGAACAGAAAAATAACAAAAATTTTACTTCTCACGTAGTCAAGTAAAGTGACTTTACGGATTCATTCTAACACAGTTTTTCACCACTTTAGGTCATAATCATTATCAGATCATCAAGAATCTATAGCTATATAACAAATGTGTATACACCAAAAACAACAGGGAGTTAAAAAGTCCTAACGCACAAAGAATATAATATAAAAAAAAAGTGTTTGTGTTTCCGTATCCGCCGTCTTTGTAATTGGTTAAGAGAGGTAAAAATAAAAAAAAACTTTTTTTTTTTTTACATCCAGGTTGTTAGTACGTAAAACACCATAATCACAAGAAATTCTATAAACTTTGAAAAAAAAAAAATGAAAAATAATACAAACAAACAAAAAGGAAATCCATGAAAAACTGGAGAAAACTTAGATGCTTTTTATAGGTAATATAAACCGCAAAGAAAAATTTTGTATGGCATACGAAAGGTGTACGATTATCCTGATTTTTAATACAATATTTTTTTGTGGTTTTTTTTTAGAAGGTTAAATAATATTGGTGTACATTAAAATCAACTGTTTATCATTGGAAATGTTGTTGTGAAGAAGTTTTTTCAACAAGCCGTCATGATGATGTCGCAATTAATATGGTGATAGGTAAATTTTGTATTTATTTATATTATTTTATTAAATAAATTTGTGACATATTTTGAATAAATTTGTGACATATTGAGAACAGTAGTTTTTATAAAGTGAAAATTGATTTTTAGTTAGGCTATTATTGAAATTCGATAATATTGTGCTTCGTATTTAGATCACATATTATAATTTTTTGGATACACATTTAATAATTTGGGATATAAGGGAATTAGATGTTAAAGTTTTTCCAAAGCCGTCTGAATGAATAATCTGATGGTTATAGTTCCAAAAGACTGTAGTAATCAGAGTATTACTAATAACCATTTGGGACATGGCCTTTAACTCAAATGTCAATTCTGTTCTCCTGAAAAATGATTCAGACGATACAATTATTAGCTCAGACGATACAAAGTTTCGTAAATCTTTGAATTTTACACTGAATTTTAAAAATGTGGTGGCCGAATACTATTTCCAACGTAGAATTATATAAAAGATGTCATCAAAAATCAAACTTAGGAAATGGAAATGGATAGGGCATACTCTTCTAAAACCATCACACGAAATTTGTCGCCAAACCCTAGATTGGAATCCGCATGGTAGTAGGAGAAAAGGTCTACCAAAAACATCGTTTAGGAGGACACTCGAAAAACAGATTGGCGAATTCAGAAAAACCTGGATAGAAATCAAGCATATAACAAGAAATTGCACACTGTGGAAATGTTTTATTGACGACCTATGCTCCACGAGGAGTGAAAGGATTTAACATAACATAACATTTGGCACATACTTTGAAAGAGGTGTCAGAGTAATTCATTGTTCGTGGACATGGACACAATTTAATTAGTATTTAAATATCTTAAGATTGCAATACGGAATAGTGTTCCTTTTATAAAAACATGGAGTAAATTGGATTGGTTTCCAAATGGAATTTCTTTATTATGGAATTTTTGAAAATTGACTCCCATCTAAAGGGAAACAACTACACTAAATTAAAGTGGAGTATGGCAAAAGTGGGGAATTGTGAATAAAAACTAATCAAAAATTGGGGAATTTGGAATTATTTCTATATTTATATAGAACGAATGTATTAGTAGAATCAGAGCATCCGGACAACTTTATAGACACATGTTTTAGGAAAACTGCTAAAACTGCTAAAACTGCTACTTTTCTATATACATAGTCGCATTTAGCTGTAATTTTTAATAAACTTTTCAAAACGTTCTTGGGCTAGTATAATATAATTCAATTTTTCATCAATTTTTCGATTCAGCTTCTTTTGACCAATTTTCTTGTAATAACTTTTAATAAACTAATAATTCATCTATTCTACATTAATTTCTAATTTCGCTAATAATTTGTTATCTATACAAACTTAAATTTACGATTTAATTAATTTTAACTTACCTTTCGACACAAAAACATATATACTAGCTGGTTCTGTATTACTAGCTGAACATGTGTAATTACCAGAATCAGCAATTTGTGGTTCTCTAATTATCAGTCGACTTTGTGTACGTGGACCAGGTGTTGTTTCTATTGTTATATCTCTTCTGGCATCATAATAATTGATAAGTCGATCATTCTTTTGCCAATAAACATATTGTGGTGGGGTTGGACTCTAAAAATAAATAAAATAAATAAATTAAAAATTAATCATTAAAAATTAATTTCTTATATAATTTTTTTTATATAATATTTTTAACATTCTTTATAGTACGAACTATAAAATTTAATGTAATTCCAAATTGCATTAAAAATATTAAATTTAATATTAAAAATATTTTGAAGGCTACAAAATTCTTTTAAAACGAATTGTTATTTATTATTAAAAAGGTGTCGTACTTTAAGGAAAATTTTAATTTATTAGAACGTGACAGAAAATGAATTTTCTTGTAAGTATTGAAATTGAAAAATATAAAATAAATTATTTTCTTATATTTATAATAAAATAGCCTATAAAAATGAGGTCTGTCAGTTTTTAACAATTTTTTTACTATAGATAGAGCTTTAGTACAAAATACTTTATAAGTTATGATTTTGTATATCTGTCGTTCCGTCTGCCATAGCTTTAATTATTGGTACTTCATTAGCAAACTGGTTTTTCCAGAATTAATTAAACTAAATTTACCATCTGAATTTGGTGAAAGAATTACTTGTAGTCTTGCGATTAGACTTGACAATTAACTCAGATGTCCAGCCAGCTTTTGAAAAATTCAGACGGTCACAAATTTGCATTTAATTAATTGAAAGAAGTACAAAAGTGCCCGAATTAGAGTTTGATCCGACAATTAAATGTTTAAATTTTTAATCTCATATTTCATATAACATTTTAATTACATAACTATAATTAATTCTGATTGTAATTCGTAAATTAATATTTAACTATGAAATTTTTTAAATTATTAATTACTTATTTAATTGATAAATTACAATACGAATTTGGATCTAAATGTGTATATAAATAATTAATTTACTAATTTTTAAATTCCATATTTTTATAATATATTTTAATTTCTAACATTTTTCGAATTAACAAAAAATATGAATAAAATATTTTTAATGTTATAATAAAAATTGTTTTAATTAAAACGAATATTTTGGATCATAAATCGTAATTTGTTTGACAGTCCAAAAATATAAACCGACTTTAGTGTAATAAAATTTATTTATATTTTTAATAATTAATTTGAATTTTTTTTAGTATTTAGTATTTTATATTTAAATTTTTAAAATAAAATTGCAATGAAATTCATTACATAAAACAAATACAATTAATATAATTTTATGACTTTTATTTGCCTTGCAGGATGTAACCCAGTATGCAAAATTAATAAATTTAGTGGTCCCTGGTATGCCTAATAAATTTAGACTGTCGACTTTAATTATATTGATAACAACATAAAATTGGTGTTTATACATTGAGTTTAGTGGCTAGAAAAATCATCTGGGAATTGCAGTTAAATCCTTAGCGACTTTTGTAGATAAGTTTGTTAATTAATTTTCGAACCCTCACTTTTTTCTAGTGAGACAAAATTGGGTAAATTGTCAAAATATCAGATTGTAGTATAATTTACGGATTGACAGCATTGGCAGTAACATGAAATTGACAGTTTGATAAATGAAATTTCATATCAAATTTGTCTGTAATATTTTACGTTGGGCTATATATCTTTGTTTTTCAATTACTGCAACCTCTTACAATTGTGAACCCTAAATTAAATAGTTAAAGTTTTGTGAGTTATAGAGGTGACGAAAATTTTGTATTTATTATATTTAATTACAAGGATTTTCTTTCTTCATTTTGAAAATGAATAATTTACAGCATATTTTCTATGTTTAGTTTACATAATAATGAAATTTACTTAAAATATAGTTCAATTTTCGTTGCGTATGTAGAAGGGCCGATTATAGCTCAAAGCTGGAGATTCAAAGCATTTAGCCAATTTAACCTGATGAAAAAAACCGCTGATTTTAATCATTAACGCATTAATATAACTTTGAAAATGCCCATTAAAAAGGTGTAAGCGTATTAACGTTGCGTTGCGTATGTTGAGTATAACTTTCAATACGAATTTTATAAAAAAAAAATACATAACAACGCTATTAATTATAATTCAAATACAGTTTTCAGCTTGTTCATCAAGTGAAAATATATTTCGGTAATAAGAAAATCAAATTAATATTCAAATTTCATAGTAAATAAATAAGTGTTCAGTATAATCATGACAGTGACAGGGCGATATCCTAGAAAAAAGTCGTCAAAATTTAGATTCTCATGTGGGCACATGTAATGATGTAATGCTAGAGCCGACGCTGAATTTAAGTATATTTATTATTAATAAACTTAAGTGACAATGATAATAACGAAAATAATATCTCATTAGGATCGTTAATTAGCAATCGATTCATAATTATAATATTAAATTGAAAATATGTTGGTAAATATTTATTCAATTTTCTATAATAATTACAGAAATTTATTTTTATGTTATGTTTTATTGAATAAAATTTTAGTGCATTTTGATAATTTTATGTAGTTAATAATTTATTTACATATTTTATACAGCGATGTGGCAATAAAAACTATAATTGTAAAGTTTATCATAAAATTTGTAATTAATTGAATTTATAAAGTACAAATTTTACTACAAAATTAAAAAATTATTTAAATAAAAATACAATTTAAAAATAATGTTTACTAATTATACAACAATTTTAGCATAATTTGAAGTAAATTATGATTATAATAACGATAGAAAAATGTTAAATATATAATAAGAACTGAACAAGTTAAAGAGCATGTTCATTCTTAACAGTTAAAGATTACGCAACTGATATTAATATATTTTGTTGAAAATGATAACATAAATTAATGCCAGCTTTTACACCAAATATATCTTAAAACAATCATTTTAAACTTGTGACACAATTTGACACAACACAGCGTAAAACAATTTTGTTACTCGATAAAATTTCAAAATAGTCCACATTGTATTGACCGCCTAGATTTTGCAGTGTTACATTTTTTGCTGTAAAGCAATTTAGAAACTAACACAATTTCACGATCGATTCGAAACGGATTCATGAACTAAAAACTAATACTTGAAGTTCTATTCATGGAATATAGAAGAAGTTTTATTCAAAAAAGATTATGGAATGAAAAAGAATGAGTTTTTTACTGTATAACCCGAACCATTTTTTGTATGAATCTTTTTTGTCTAATATTGTCTTTCATACTTAAATACAAAAGTTCAAATTTTATGTTAAACTATTTTTTACGAGTATTTATAAATAGAATTTGTCTCAGCTATTTCTTAAACACCTTTTTTTTTAAATTATAAACATTATCAAAATCAGTCATTTACCAATTAAGATACTAATTTTATCACGAAGTTATTTATTTTTTCTTTATAATTAGACCAAAACCTTTCGGCTAATTTAATATATTTTATATAAGTTTCTATAATATCGAACTAAAATTATACCGTGAAAGTTAACAGGAAGTATAATATAAAAAAAATTTTAATCGTGAAAATATTCAGTCTATAATTTCATTTCATGTCGAAAACATATTTATAATTTTTAGTTATTACACATAGTGTCAACTCTCGAAATTAATGCAATTTTCAAGATTATAAATATATAGAGTTTATGTAAATTAAATTGATTTTTGATTAAATATTGTCAAAACGTGATATTAGTTATATTTTAATAAACTTAATGAAATATTTTAAAGATATTATTTTTTCTTGCACCTCGTGAAACAATATTGCATATAAATAAAGCTAATTTGACAGTTCGGGTCATATGACACAATTTTTCTCCTTTCGAACTCTTTTAAACAAAAATTACTCTTTTAAGTAGCAGATTTCGTCCACCATCTCAAATTTCTTAACCTATTTCTTCATGCAAAAGAAACTATTAGTTCATGCAGATAGAAACAGTTAAAGCGTTAAATCGATTATTCATAATTTTTTTTAGCTACCATACCAGGACAATAAACTCATGGACTAAAACCCCCCGAACAAAAATAATAAAAACATGCATGCGGACAGTTTTTGTCAAAGGGTTTGAAGGTTGTTTGGAGATTTTTTCGGTCGGTTATTGTCAGTATTGGAATTGTCCGATGGAATTTTATCGATTAAAAAGCTTTCAGTAACTCTGAAAAGTTTAATAGCTGCATAGTGTTGCTGTTAATAGTACGGGTCTGGGTAGTGACGAATAATTAGAAAAGACAAATCACAATAAGCCATATGGCTGCAGTGATTCGGGATAGTAGTGGTCCACCCTGTAAAATCGAATCTAATCTAATCTAGTGTTGCCAATGTCAATTGATTATTTCAAAATTTCAGAGTCAACGGCAAAAGTAAACCTTAGCGTAAAAGTTGATGGAAAAGAATTGTAAAACGAGAACTTAAACCTTAAAATAAAAAAAATAAAAAATTATTTGTCATTGTAAATCCTTAATACTTAACAAAATCTCAACAAAAACAATGTTAGCATTAAATATATGCTCTTATTTATTATGTAAAACTTATGCAAGTATTATGTTCGTCTGAATACATCTTTTGTTCAAATACATAAAAAATACAGTTTTATTTTTATACATTTTATGAATTATAAAGAGAAATAACCTTCACTTACATGGTATATATTATAAGACACCCAGGTCCTTATGAACTGGTTATTCCATATGCAAATAAAAAATAAAATGCAAGCCAGTCCTTTTCATAATAATACTTTTTTTTATTATTATTATTTAATGTCATGGATTTGTCATTCAGTAGTAAATTTTATGTATATAAAGTAAATATAATAAAAAAAAATTTTGTTAAATAAAAGGAAGTCCTTGGACATATTCAAGTCCTTAACTTGGGAATTTAACAATGATATTATTTGTATATATGATGATGGAAAAGTTTTTATTTTAAACCTCTTTAATATTCATATTTACTTTAAAATATTAAAAATTGTGGTAAAAAAAAATTATTTATGGTATCTTCATGGAAAAATTATAATATAAAACTTAATAACTGAAGAAAATTTGAACTTTGTAAGTTCTGGTAATTGTCAGAAAAAAATTAAATTGGAATTATATTGCTCAGTTATACTGTGTTGTAAGTCGTAAAAGTATGGCGTAAATTTTGGCGTTCAGACTATCTTCACTGTAAAAAGTTTTAATAAAAACTTATCTTATAATTTAAGGATCAATCTTCAATGACGCATTAGATCAATTTCGACTTGAAACTGACATTAATGGAATTTGAGTCGGGATTTTTTTAAACGAATTATTTACATTGAACTTTCAAGTTGACATGACACTGACACGAAAGATTATAGTTTGGAATTCGTCTAGTTATTATGTGAATTAAGTTTTATATGATCATCAAAATTCAATCTAACTTAAAGGACAATTTCACTATTATTATTGGAAAATCGATTTGAAATTTATTATGTTTTATGTTATTTTTCTTTGTATCACCTTGGATACCAAATTAGCTTATCAACCAATACGGGATCGGGAGCCAGACCATTTGATTTTTATAACAAACTCTGCTATTTGCAATTATCATGTTTTGTATTTAATTTATAAATTTTTTAAAGCCTTAAATTAACAGGTGACAACGGAGGGAAGTAGAAGCGTTCTTTTCAGAACTGCGAAGCCTAAATCTAGTGGTAATCTTCTAATTTCTTTTGTACAATATGTCAGTTCTTCCTTAGCGAATTTTTGATCCAAAATTATTCAAATAAATTTCTCAGGTCCCCATTTTATGGATTAATAGGAAGATGTAGATTGTTTTTGAGATTAATGAGGATTAGATATTCGATTACTAATTTTTTTTTAATTATAAATTTTGACTGTAATTCTTGTAAATTTCCAGGTACTTAATAAAATTGAAAAACTGAAGAATGACTTTCTTTTGTAACAAATAAAAAAACATAGAAATGAAAATCTTAAATTCTCCGGTTATTTAATGTTAATTGTATTTTCCTATGTTTATAAATTCTGAACATAATTTGTAATATAATCTTATTAAAAATTATATCTTTTACTAAATCCTTACTTTATTATTAAAACTCAATTATTATTTAAATAAGACATATTAATATTATATATGTTATCAAAATTGAATATTATAATAGGATCAATTTCGATTTTCTTGTATATTATAATATAATATAAATTTAAAAGAAAAGAAAATTTAAATCTTACCTTTTCAATAATGCAAACCAAATTGATAGTTGATCCCATATCAACATGTAATTCACCAGAGCCAAGAATAAAAGCCTCTGGTACAACAACTTGCAGATTTACAAAGTGAGATATAATACCAGTGGGTGTAGATACCTGGAAATGAAATATAGAAAATCATAAAATATTTATAAATAATATATATGTACAGGTATAATATTAAATAACATTATTACTAAATTATTTTATATATATAAAGGGTGATTAAGAAAGAGAACTGACCGGTTTGAATTGCATGCCAAAAAATATAATATACAAAATTGGCAACATGGCATATTTAGAAATATATTTAATTTATTATGTCCTTCTATTACTTCTATATTTACAATGATATAAGTAACGAAAATACGATCAAAAATAGAAAAAATAATAATTGAGCTACTTCTGCCCTACTTTTGCTTTACGTTGAAGTAGCGTGCCATATTAAAATTTAACTCTATTAAGGTAGCATTTTTTTTATTGTCTGAGGTAATTTGAAAACAGTAACAATTTAGGAACAATGCAAGACGACAGTATCAATGCCACTGTGGGCCTATTCTGATATATGCTTAATTTACAACCCCCCTTACAAGACCAGTACTTTCGAAGAAGAAAAGGAGGCTTTTGAGTGAGTTCTACGACAGTTTCATTGGATTGGATCCATAAAGCCGTGCCCAAAGTACCAGTCATTCACATGTGTTCGGATGTTTCCTTCTCGTATTCACACAATCTGCATATGTTATTTGTTAGCAGTCCCATCGTATGTAGATGTTTCTTCAGGTATATGTAGATGTCCGGTAAGTAACTCAGTTGTTATTCTTACTCTATATCTGCTCAGAACCAGGAATTCTCGTGTTCGTTAAACTGAATAGGTAAGAATTGTTTAGCAACTCTGTTACCTTGTGTGGAGTTCAAAACTTAAAAGTCAAAATATTCGAAGCCCTATTCATGGATCGATATGTAAAAAGAATTAAAATGTTATGCTAAAATAAATAAAGGATTTGTAATTTCTACATAACTCGATTCCACTCATAGTTTTAACTGAAACACCCTGTATTAGAAATTGCAATATGCATTTTTGTATTGTAGTTGAAGAACAGAGATAATATAATATTGATAGAATATTAGGACTAAGTAGTGTAGAATACAAAATATGAATAATAATAATAAATTTTATATATAGAAACTTTGAAGAGATTTCCTTGAATAGATAATTCTTCTAAGGATTTTTTACTTATATGTATTTCAAAAAAAATGTTCTTTACTATATAATATTGTAAAATATTTAAATAAAACATATATCAAAATAAATCTCTTTTTAAATTTATGTTTAACTATAAATTTTAGATGTGTTTTTCTTGTTAGATATATTAGAATAAAAAAATCGATAGTAGAAAGCTACTGGTTCTTGTTATAAATGTGATCAAAGAAGAATATTTAGTTTATACAAAATTTTAAAAGGGTTTTATTTTTTTTTGGTTTATATAAAATAATTCAATTGGAAGTGTAGTTTTTGAATTTTATTATTTTGTTAGACATGCACGTATACACTTTCCATATTAGAAAAGCCTTTATTCTAGAAAATTCACAAAATTGAAGTAATAATAAATGGTATCTAGCTATTTATATTGATTATAAAGATATACCTTGTAAGAAATGAAATAAAATTGAAAAAAAAAAACTTCGATAATAATAAATTCATTTATTAATATTTTAGCAGATAGTTTTTTTTTAGTACTCTTTTTTTGAAAAATGCTTAAAATGAATATAATTCAGTAATTCTACCACAGTCTGACGATTTTTTTTTTAATTAAACATATTCCAAGTAACAAAACTATAGTTCTATATAATTTTTTAGAGTACTAATGTAATAGATAATTTGAGAACGAAGCTATTAGTTTGATCTTTTGCTCAATCTACAATTTAAAACCTCGTTTTAGAGCTGATTTAAAACGAATTTACGAATTTATGAAACAAAATTTCTAACTTTTTATGGTTATTTAAGGTTAGGTAAACCTTATCAGTGTCATCGTTCGTAACTTAAATTTTGAAAAAGTTTAGAATATTATTAAAGTACCAATCAAGAGTGTTACCATATGGAAATATTTCATATTGACAATCGAATTCAATTGTTTTCGTCAAGTTTATCACAGTAATGTTTAAATTTAAAGAATTTCTCATTTGTTAAATAAATTATTGGATCGGCCTTCAACTTACTTAAATTTTTCTTGTGCGGTTACTGAACCCAATTATCTCTGTCTTCAAATATAATATAAATGGTATAAAAATACATTTTATATTGATTTTGATGAAATTGTCACTAACTCTATACCTTGTCATAAGTCCAAAAAAAAAAAAAAAATAATGCATGTAATCTTCAAAACAATAATCAAAAACATATTCAGTCAGATATAAATTCCACTTCATTAGCTTTTTTTTTTGCACAATTTTCTTAACTATATATAAAAAGAAAATATAAATGGAATAATCAAAGAAAATTTTGTCCTTGTTGTCTTCTTATACGATATGTCAATGCTCCCGATTCTACATGTTCAGTTGTATAGTAAACTAGATCATCTTTTAGTATAGAATTAAATCATCTTTTAGTATAGAATTAAATAAAAGAAATTTTGTATGACTTCATATTTGAACAAGAGAAATCTTTTAATGCTTTTTTTCTAGAAATTTAAGATTGAAAATAATTAAGATAATTTTATAATTCTATAAATATTAGAGATAAATTTTGTATTCGGTAATAATATTTTTAGCTAAATATGGGATTTAAAAGTTGTGTGTTTTTTTTTTGGAGACTTATTTATAAATGCGGCAAATGAGCTATATCAGATGTATGAACATTTGCTGTACGATATTCAGAAACATTAAAATTAGAAACTAGAAACTTATGTAAGGACAAAGTGACCCAATGATAGGCCTATTGTGGTACCCTTACATCTTAGAAATTTTTAGAGAAGCTTAAACTATTAATTAATTTTAGAATTTTCTGTAGCGGGCTGGATTAGATATCCGAAGTTGTGAGGAATGCTGGCTCTTCATTATCATTGCATATTTTACAAGTTGATAATATGGACCTGTAAAATTTAGTGAGATGATAGCTTGCTATACGATAGTACGAAAGTATCTAAAAATAATTAACGACAAGTTTTAGTATTCTTCTGTATTTTATATAAAATTAATTTATAAAAAATGATTGTAAATTAGAATAAAATGTTGCCGGATCTTCTATTTGCATATCCACGTTCACCGCCTCTATTCGCAAGTATCCCAGATGCATTTAAAGGTGATCCTGCCGGAATTGCATTTGAAAGATCTGGTATAATATGTTGATGATTCAAATTGTTTCCAATATTTGGTTTTAAACTTTCACTTTCATTTCCGACTTGCTTCTTACCATTAACCGATAATGCTGCAAACCCTCCATTAGAATTATTGTTTGTTATTAGTGAAGTTGCGCTTAATCCCGGTATTTTTGCAGTAGCTGTAGCTACACCAGTATTTACAGAAATCGAATTTACAGGTTTTTTACTAAAATAATTGGAAGCAACATTATTCGTTAGATTTGGTTTTATTCTGTATGCATTGAACCGATTAAAACTTGATGGTCTTTTATACAATCGGTTTGAACTACGTTTAAGTGCTGCTCTTACACTATCTATGCTATTGAGTTCTTCTGGTGAAAGTGAACCGACATTTATTGACGGTGTTTCTAAATTTGGAATAACATCTGCAGTATCTGGAATTTTACCCATATCGATAGGTATAATAGGCACTAAGAAAATTGTAAATTGTGATGAAATTTGTAAAGGTGGTGGTGGTGGTATAACCATATTATTATTAGCATTTTTCTGATATCGTGCATTTGTAATTGATAGGAAACTCATAACAAATATCTATAATTAGGAATAATTTGTTAATAATTTAAATGAATTTAAAATTATTTAGTAACTGGTACTTACTATAAATATCAACGGAAAGACAAAAAAGTTTAACGAGCTCATTTTTAATGGAATAATTATAATTGTGTAATGAAATTTAATTAATTCTTACTCGTATTTATAGTGTAAATTTATAGTTATATTTTTATTTATATGATTGAATTATGAAATTATTAATTATTTTGTCAGTCAAGGAAGCACAAATAAAAATTTTATTTATTTATTATTAGATTAAAATAGAATTTTTGGTGCCACAAGTAAACACTTGAGTCAATATAAATTTAAAGTGTATATACATTTTGTGGATTCTTTCAAATGTGTACTTTAGCTGACATACATTTTAGTATTTTATTTATTTAAAATTTAGTTTATATAAATATACAGTTATTACCGGATACTGTTTAGTATAATTAGTAGGTATACGGTTTTAAACAAATATAGAATTATGTATTTTAGCAAACTACTGTGAATAAAATCTTTTAGGTCAATGCCTTTAAATTAAAGAATATTGAATTGAAAAATGAGTAGCTGTTTTTAAGTATGTTTTGAAAAACTAGAAACATATGCTTACAAATGAGTTAATATCTTTATTACCAAATTATTAACGTTAACTAATTCGTTTGGGGAATTAGTATATCAGACTGAGTATTTAACCGGCATATAACCCAATATTTAAGATAGAAAATAAAATAATTACTAAAATATATGTAAGGTCATACTTTGGGATGGTAACGAGTTATGGCTGCTAGGAGCGCTACAATGCTAATTTTTGATTGTAATAAACTCCCAAAATGTATAATTTTATATGTTATGAATACCAAAAATAATTATTAGATCGGTAACAAATAGTAGAAAATAATGGCGGTAGCTGGTAATTCTGTGATACATTTTAGTACCGAGGGTAAACTCCAGTCCGAGACTTCGATGTCGATCAGCTTGAAATGAGTACCCATAATAAAATTTGGAATATATTTAATTGTGATTTTAAGACTGCAGAAGAATGATGAAGGGTTGAGAACATTTTGATTGCCATTATCTTGTTGCAATCCAATATTCCATCACAATAAAGAAATTTATGGTTCGGAATTCATCATATAAAATTAGTAAAATCAAATTGCAATAACATGTCACGAAACCAATTTGAGAAAGAAACCAAGGTGTGATTTGGGATGAAGCTACTAGTTATAAAATATTATTTACAGAATATTAGTACTAGTAGCTTTTGTTAAAAATTTAATTGCGAATTTGTTGATGAATATTTTAAATTTATGGGAGTAATTACATCACCTATTGAGAAAATCTTTTTTTTTTCGTTTGAACCATAAAGTCAGGTGTGGCTCAAAATATTTTTTTTTCAACCGCGCTTCCTAGGCAAACTTTTTTGTTTCGTTTACCCATAGAAACGGATATTTAAAGAAAATTATAAGTAGAAAAATACAATGCATTTATTTAAATTATAAAACCTTGTCCATGCCTTGTCCACCACCTTATAAACCCTAGTTATAGTCGAGGGAAGCGTGTTGTTACTCTGATATTTAACATGGCATCTTCCAAGAAAAAAAGTCTATAATTTTCTAGCTATGTTTAGTAATATATCACGAAGAATATTAAATTAAATGAATATGTATGGTGATGTTAACGAGTTATTTTATAATATGACCTCGATTATTAATTATTTTTTCGTTAAATGTAAAAAATAATATATGATCGCCCTAAGCGGACTTCTAGTTCTACTATATTACTGAGTAAATGTTAATTAAAATACATGCTCTAGATACAATACTTTATGATATTCGACAATTTAAACAATTCAACAAAAATTTACATCAAATTCAACAACAATTACGAGTTAAAAACGATTTAGAATAATAATTTTTTAATTCATATTTTTAATTACATACAACAATTTATTATTTCGTTTTTCGTGCAATTATAATAAATATAATTTTATATTTCTGATGTATATTAAAGATAATTAAAATAGATATAAATATTCAGTTAAATTCTTTGAATATAAATTCTAAATATATAGCAAAACTATAGGTTTAACATAGAAATTATATTTTTTTAATGTTTTATTTAAAATGTATAAAGTAATTTTAATATTAAAAGCCATAGTGAAACGATTATATTTCAAAAACACGTTGTTATATATCCTTAGAACATGACATATTTTTTACTTTTTTGTATCTTAAGGCAAAATAAATCCAAAATCTAAAATTACTTTTAGTTGTAAAATTATTTTTTTTCAAGGATTCGTTGTACCAGAAGTTGAATAAAATTTTTGTAATAAAGTGAAATTTTAGAAGTGCAGGTATAAATGCCACTTTAATATTATAATTTTCTATGAATTTTGTAATATGGAAATATTTCATTAAATTTTTTTTTTTTTTGTCTGTTGAATATTTACAATTATTCCTATATTATTTATATGATATCTTACATTGCAAAATTTCAGTTAAATTAGAAGTATAGAATTAATTTTATATCTCAATTTTCCATTTATGAATTGTTTGTATTTATAAAAGGAAAATTTCATTTATGAATTGGTGCGCTATCAAGTTGAAAATATACGAATTATAATTTATTATATAATAATTTTGTAGTTTTGATATAAATTCAAATAAATACACGCTAAATTTGAAATTAATAAGAATTGTAGAAATTGGATGTAAAGAATCATAATAAAGTTTATGTGTCTATCGTTGGCTGTATCCTTTATGCTTATCGCAGTCTATTTTTAGTTGTCAAGGATTTAGATTAAATTTTCATTTGCTCCAACAAGTTTTTAATCGAATACAAAGACTGAAATATAAATTCAAATCAATTTGGTAAAGGAATTTCGGTATTGAATTTTTTCCATATACGCATCTTGTTTTGCATAATTCTTGATGGTTTGGTATGGTATAAAGCAAAATATGTTAAAACATAAATTACTTTTTTTTTAGAGTCTGTTATTGAACCAGATTAAATTCAAAAAGTCTAATTTAATAACTATATAATGTTGCAAAAGAAATGCACGGTACGACTTTAAAATCTCATATTTGAACATGATTTTTATTCTTATTATTTTTATGTTAATTATAAATATTTACTTGATTTGTGGAAAAATATTAATAAATTCAATTTTATTACTTGATAAATGATCAAAATTATTCTGACCTGATGAATTATTTAACAAAATTTAGCGTCAAATTAATTATTTTTTTAATTTTCATATATGTATTCAATAAATTTTTATCTAATGAAATTTTAATAATGTAAGTACGTACAGTAAAAACTACCAAACGATGACATATTAATATCAATTTGTTTTTTTCCAATTTAAGTTGATAGGGTGCGGTCAAGAATTCAGCCGCTTATGTAGCCTCAAATTATTGAAAAGCAGCCAATATGCAAAAATTTTAACTGATATTTATACGACCGGCTGCAAATTATGAATAATTTTGACAATTTAAATTATTGATATTTTAAATTATTTAAATTTATAAACAATTGAATTATTTACTCTTCAGAATATTTATCAACCATTTTGACAATATACACACGACCAGAAAAATTAAATTAAAAACAAAAAAATTACAATTAACATTTTTGCAGCCTGCAACTGGTGCGGTTATTTTCTGAATTTTAATCCGACGGATCGCGCTGCTTTTGCCGCAAATCTTAACGACTAATTGCAAAAACTGAGCAGCGGCTGAATTCTTGAACGCACCCATATTTTTAATATTAAATTAAGCTCTTTTTATGCCTTTGAACTGAAAAACCATCTTTGTAATAGCATAAAATTTGAATGTCATAAATAAAGCCTTGCTCTGTCAATGTATAGCAAAAGCAACATTTCAATTTAGTTGGTGTGTTGGTTTGCAAAGGGTGATGGAGTCAAATTACTTGGCACACTTGAGCCTATTGACCCGTTTTATTTCCCTGTCAACGGGCGATTAGGTCTCCAACGCGTCGACCTATCCGACAGAGCTCTAATGCATGAGTTAACCCTATAGCCGGCTTAAAGTTACCTGCTTCTTTCAAGTCTGTCAAGAAATGAAACTCCAGATATATAAACCGATTATTATGTACGACAGGGCATCGGGATAGAAGAAGTTCCACGGTTTCATCAACCTCTGCACCAGGATTCTGTCGATTCCATTTATAATATTATATGATTGTGGTCTTCTTCAGCAATTATTTTTTTTTTAAAACACCAATTTGAATTAGATAAAGATTAATTTTACTTGGGAACGAACAAGCTTGACTTGGAAATGCTATTAAAATATGACGTCAATTTTTCATCTAAAATTTGAAATGAAATCCCAATAGTATTAAAAAATAAGAATATTAATTAAAGTTATTTTTTTATCTTTAACTTCAGATATGATTAATTTTATCCTTATGGATTTCCATAGGAAATTTAAAATATTTTATATTTTTTTACTGAACATTAAATACATAATAATTTCAAGTTATAAGAATTTGTCTTATTTTACAACAAAACAGTGAAATTTTTATATTACGAGCTAATTTTAAAATGAAGCTGAACCTATAATAATAAATTTTTTTGAGTAGAAAGGTAAGAAAATTATGATTTATTACAATTTTATATCTTTAGAAACAATACGAATAATCTCCTGACAAAGTTTATTTTCTAGGAAATATTATTATTATTATTATAATTTTATATAGCTAGGTACAAAATAGTATTTTTTTTTTATGTATTTTTGTTATGTTAAGCTTTGCATGAATTATAGTAAAAATTTATATGTTAATTTATTTTATTTTATTATTCTAAAAAGCTCTCTACAATCTACAAAAAAAAAAAAATGAATATATTATGTTTTTTTTATGTTTATGATGATTTGTAATCGGCTTTTATTTTCTAAGAAATTTCCTTTTATACCAAAAGTTAATTTATACCAAAACAAATAAAAAGAAGTTTTCTTTAAGAAGGAAACAGAATAATTAGAATTTTTCATGTATTAAATAAAGAAATTATTTTCGAAATAGAAAATATATCTTTTTATGACGTTTTAAGAACTATTCTATGACTCTACAATATTCCGGTATTAAAATTACCGATGATTTATCAAATACAGTCGCAAGAGAGCTTTTCATATTTTAGGTAAATTTTCAAATAATTATAGGAAAATAATTTTATATCTTTGTACATATGCGAATATCGTTAAAATGGAGATCTAAAAATGAACTCGTATTTATGAAAACTGATCTTAGTACAATTACTTGTATTTTAACAGGCTATTTCATTAAGATAGTACCTGAACAATATCGAAAAGTCAGAAATTACTGCCGATTCTATTCGGATAAGGAAGTAACGAAGAACATAAAAATGCGTTGAGGATTGTAAAACTGATTTGACTTAAAATTGTATACAGAACGAAACATTTGAAAAAGAGCTAAAGTACTGCAGAATTCTGCACATATATTTCAGGCATTCATCTCTAAATATGCAGCAGTTATTAATAATGATTATATATAGCATTTCCGGGATACATTTTCCATTTCAAAATAAACCTTTGCTATTTCGGCACCACTGCTGTATTAATATTTAAATGGCCGCATTATTGTGACTATGCAAAGGTAGCATAATCATTAGTCTTTTAATTAAAGGCTTGTATAAATAATTAGACGAAATATTAACTATTTAAAAATTTGTTAAAAAGACGAGATGACCCTATAGAGATCTTGATAATTTCAATTATAATTTTGAGAGCTATTTACTTTAGGAATAACAGCGTATTTTTTTGGAGAGTTCGATGTTAAAAATTAGAGTTACTTTTGGGGGCAGCCGTTCATATTTAAAGAATAGGAAAAATTACTTGAAGTTGAGTAGGAGAATAAAAAGAACAAAATTCTTAGAATTGAAATAGTTGAACCAATTGTTAACACTATATTTCAATGGTAGGTAATCAGAATATTGTCGAGGAATTCCTCGAAATCATAAGAAGTGTTACGGGAAAAAAGTTATAATAGCAAGTTGAATTATTAGTTATGTGGGTTTTAAATAAAGTAATAATAATTCATAGAAATTAATCGAGATCATTTTAAAAGCATTGTAATTTTCTATATTCTTTTCTTTTTATAATATAATTTATTAGTCATTACATTAGTATTACATTACATTCTATAGTGATATAGAATTACTATAGAAATTAAAAGGTTTATTTTGAAATATGGAAAAGGTTTATTTAGTTCCGGAAATGCTATAGAAGTTTTATAAAAATTTCTTGAATTCTTAATTTTCTAAATTAATATGAAAAATAACGTGAAAATGAAATTAATTTATCCTCAAATTCGTAATGAATATACTGGAACAAGTGGAAAACAGCTGTTATAATTTAGGAACTACAAACGAAAAACAGTTGTTACCACTGCATTAACAAGCGTAAATTACTGTCACACTGTTGGAAGTTGGTACAAACTAAAACTACTGTTTCATTACAGATACACTCTCGGTTTTAGTTATTCAGTAAGAGAAGAAATTATGGTTAAGTTAGTTTTCATAACAACTTTGTACAACTTATCTTTATGGACACTAAAACTACGAAAGACATAATAGTGTCACCATATGACAGTCTCCACTCTTTTTAACTAAACAATCTATGTTTTCAACATTTTGGAATGTTATGAGGATAATAATATACTCAAAATTCGTAAAGAAAATACAGGAAAAAGTGAAAAACTGCATTTGAATTTGTTCATATTAAATTGTAATAATAAATCTAACATTTATTTTACTGGGCAGTAAATTTTCATACTTTAGATCTGTAAAATCATTACATTATAAATAAATTCCATTAAAATTTTGTAATTTTTTTTAAAATATAAATATAAAAAGACAATTTCGAATTTTTGATACCATTTATCATTATAACAAGTAATTTAATTCTTTATTATAAATTTTTGGTGTAATTTAAATGATGTAACCACAAAAATGATAAATTGCCAAATAATAAATAAAATCCTATAACAATTAAAGTCTTTACGAAATTCGTAATTTATCATTTTGTTGGACTCTTAACGTAAAATTTAAACTATTCAATTTTTGTTATGTTGTCGGAACAATGTTGTTGAATTAAATATGTCATATCTTTTCATGCTGGGTTTATTGAAAATTTGGTAGCAGCTAGAAACTTGAAAATCTTTAAAAATTCAATAAAAATAAATAAAATAATTTCGTCCTTATTGAAAATCAAAAACTTAGTTTTTAATTTAACACAAATTTAATGAAAAATCTTTTGAAGTCCCTTTATAAATATCATCATCAATCATTCAATTTTGAAGTAAGTATAATTTTTACAATAATTTGTTAAAAATCTCATATAAAAACATATTTTACAAAATACAATTTTGATGATAAATATTTTTATATTAGTTTTAAAAACTTTTTAACGAATATTTTTTTTTTACAGAAAAGTTTCTGATGAGTTTAAACCCTTAGAAAAGGAAAATCAAATTTTTTTTTCTATATATGATATTTTACCAGACAAGGACATAGAAAATATTATGCTTTTTAGAAGATGATTTTTTAGTTAGAGAGTTGTCCAAAAAGTTAAAGCTAGTTTGTCAACAAAAACTTTTACCTATAGTTTATTATAAAACCACATAGGATATTCCTTCTGGATATGTACGTATTATTAATTATATAGAGATAGAGAAAATTATTAAGGATACACTACATTGATACTAAATATTATATCCTGGGAGCTGTGGTATATAGTAAGTGTTAAACTATAATTTTAAAATTTATATTTTGTATATTATTTTATTTTATTTTTACCTGACATTCGTACATGCCATGATCTCGTCTTTGGACAAATTTTATTTGTAATGTCCATGTATTTGAACCAGGCGCATGTAATATTGCAAATCTTTCATCATTTGTATACATTTGTGCACCAGATGATAAAATATGCCAGTCTCTTCTTCTTATCCATGATATTTGATTCTATAGAAAATAAAATAATTTGTAATAAAAATTAATTAATTATTGAAATAAATTTATGTAATTATTTATTAAATATGGAATTTAAAGATAAATTAAACACTTTTAACTAAATATCTAAATTACAAAACAAAAATAAAAAAAAGTTAGTTTTCTGTATAGATTTGTTAGAAAGTCCTTTAATCTGGCTGTTAACAGAACAGATTTTCAGTAAATACTTAGCCGGGGCAATTTCTTAATTGATATAAAAGCTACAGATTAATCTACATTAATTTTCAGAATAATATTTCGAGTTTCGGTAATATTATTCTCCAGTTAAACTCAACATTCGCAACGGCAACGCACTTCAACGCAACATTTAGAACAGCGTTATAGGCACTCTCAAAGTCATGTTCTTGCGATTTTAATCACCATTAAAAACATTGTAAATAATTATTTAGCGGTTCTTTTATAACTTCTGTAAGACTATTTTCATGAACTAAATTAGTTAATTTATCTTTAAACGAGGACATGATCTAATTTATATAGCAAATTGTTATTATATTCAACGCGTTGTGAAAGTGAGCGTTGAATTTATCTACTGGAACTTTTTTGACAGTTCAAGACAGTTCAACTTTTTTGACCAGTTCATGGTTGAACTTTTTTTTTTGACAGCGCGTTGTTGTTGTAAATGCTGAGAGTAACTGAGGTAATGATTTACTATCATTGTAATATTGATATAGGGTTACTGTTGTTATTCAGCAGAATCTATCCAGACGCGGCTTGTGCTGTTATGTATTTTTAACCAATTAGAAGCCACAAAAATAAAGCTAGTGTTACTCTTATACAGCGTAACAGTAACTTACATAACTCGAAATATTGAATTATTATCACTTTTATACATCAAAATTGAAGGAAAAATAAGATTAAGACTACAATAGCCACACATCGTTTTAGAGGCTGTTTCGTATTACTATCTTAATTTATTTGTTCTGCATTATGACTAGTGAATAAACGTTTAAGCTGCGACTTTCTAGATTACTCTAAAACAACATATGAAAATCGTTATCCTCGTTATATTTTTAACGTCTTATAAAATTGTCTTATAAAAATCATTTTAAATTTATTTTAGCAATTAAAATAAATATTTTGAAAATCTCTTTTATAAAAGTATTGTGCATAAAGTATTAAAAGTAATTTTCAAAATTATCCTTACAATTAAATAAATTTTTAAGAATATTTTTTAATAATAACAAAATGTATGCACTTATAGTAATTATTACATTTAGTTGTAACTTTTTTAGTTGTAAAATTTTACATAATGTTATACGATTTCTAACTAAAATGTTGCATGATTTTCATTTAAGTAAGAAATATTGTTGTAGATTCCCTTTGTAGTATTAGGTAAATTACATTTTCAAAAAAATGTCGTATAAAAAAAACATAATATCTTTTACATTCCATATATTATCAATGTTCTTGAATTCAAATTGAATTTTGATATTGTTTTATGTTAAAATTTCAATATTTTTATTATATATAACATTTAAGGAGATGTTTCAATAGAATCTATTAAATTTTTATTTTTATATAGCCGAAAGTTTATAAATAATGCAGCTATTCAAACACTGTTCAGAACTATTCAATAATAGTTCAAAACCGAATTTTAAAGGCAAAATCTTATTCATTTATATCAATTTCAATTGAAGTTAAAAGACTCAAAAAATTCAAATAAATCTTAAACAAAACTATTCAAATTAACATTTTTTAATAAATTTCTAATTTAATCAAAACATTTTTAAATAAATGTTAAAGTGTTGAATTAAATTTGTATTTAAATATAATTTTGATATTTTCATTTATAAATTTGCATATTTCTATTTATTGCAATAATATTAAATTTTTATTTACATTTTAAAAAGTCATTATTGAAAAAGCTAAAAAGCAATATCTAAAAATCTTTAAAAAACTTTTCTAATCTCTAAGAATCCTTTCTACATTTATACAAAATATATAATCAAAATGTAATAATATTTTTCAATAATAAATTTGAATAAAATAGTTTTATATTTTGCATGTCTTCATTTTGTTTATCTTGATGTGTTTTTTTATTTATGATTTTAGAATTATTTGTCATATATATACATAAAATATATAATACTAAAAATTTCTATATTTTATGTTAAACTACATAAATTTATGTTTTATATTTATAGGAACTATAATAAGTTTTTAGATTTTCTTATATTGTACAATAAATTTTGCTTAAATTTGCAAAATTCAAAATTTTGTCGCATTGCTCTGACCATAGACAATTTCTATATTATATAGAGAGATAATCAAAAATGATTTATAAAGTGCAAGGATATTATTTTCTATATTTCAAAACTATACAATATTCCAAAAAAGAAAAACATATGAACAAATTTTTGAACTTAAAGATTATTAAAATATTTATGTCATTGTCTTGTTTAGCTGTCCTGGTATCATTTCTGCAAATAGAAATTTTAGTATAGTACATTTTGTAACAAATCAACTACACAATAATTTTAGTACTCGTAAAATGAAATTTACTAAGAAATTTAAAGTTTTTGGTATTTGTGGCATATATTTTCTAAGGTTAACATTATTGTTGACATTGTATATACAGTGAAAACTCATTATAAGAAACTTTCGTTATAATCAACTCTCGATATAGTTGACAATTTTTAATTTTATAAATTTAATATAAGAAACTTGAAGAAAGTTGAACTGTAAAACATGTAAAAAAAAACAAATTCGATTTCAATTCAACAAAAGAGAGATATTATACGAAAATTAGAAGCTGGTGTTAAAGTAAAGTAAGAACTTTAAATATAGTTTAACTAAAATACAATAAGTAAAAAAAAGAATAACAAAGAAAATAGAACATAATTTGTTTCGAAGACCTTAAATGCAATATTTATTTTCACTTTTCCGCTGTGTCGTCAATTTTTAAAATTATTATTTGGAGTTTTGGAAAAAGTTCATAAAACCCTTCAAAATTTATAATTTAATTGAAGAGTTAAATCTTCTTCAATTATAGATTGTAGAACAGCTGCATACAATAATTGTGCAATACGTTAAGCAAAATCATTTCAAATCAATTTTCGAAGAACAAATTCGAGCTGGTATTCCACGAAATGTAACCAGCTTATAATAAAATTTTCCTCTGTTATTAACATTACTATTTTGATATACCAAATTCAATATAGGAAATTTTATTTCATATAGGAAACTTTTTAAAAAAAATCGTTTTCAAAAAGTTTCTTATAACGATTTGTCACTGTATATTTAATATTATAGGACTGAGCATTACCGTATATAGAAATAGAAAATTCTTAAATATCTGTTAAAAACAGAAGTCTGAGCAATGCTGATATCAACACTTTTGATATTTCAATTTCCAACAAAATAATAAATTTAAATTTATATCAATTAAATAATATTTGTATTGATTATTGATTATTGGATGGTACAAGAATTTTCCATATTTTATAACTTTCTAAAATTATTGTTTTACATTAACTAGAAATCATTAAAAAATATTATATAATCTGAATCCCACTAACACTGGTCATCATTAGTAAACATAATATTTTTGTAAATTTTCTGAAATTCATGGTGGATGGGTCATAAATTCCTCCATTGCCAGAATTTAGATTCGCCACTGTCGATATTGTATATAAGATTTGATTACAGTAAGATTTTGATATTCATTTTAAGGAAGAAATTTATTGAATTTTACATATTTTCTGATATAAATAAAAAAATTTATGTGTCTTAACAATTAAAATAAATTTATTTCAGATTCATAAATTTACAGAGTTTTTGACATAACTCTTCGTTAGTTAAGTCTGTAAAATATATTTAACATTAAAATTATGATATTATTTATAAATTACATTTTAAAAATTGATTACATTTCCTACTTTGAAGAAGTATAAATTATATACAAAAAATTAACTTCCTGGAAAATATTACAAAATTTTTCTGGGTTAAATCTATTTCTGGTTCAGAGTATTAAATATTTAAAAGATTTATATTTATTTATTTTATTTTTGTTGTGAATACCGAAATCAATATTTTCAATTTAATAAATAAATAAATAAATAAAACAATATTTTTTTGTTGTTGTTGTTGTTTTTGTTTTGTTTGTTGTTATGAATATTCCGCATGACATAAAATCAATTTGCAAAATTCAAATTGTTCCACAAAATCATAAATTTATCCAAATAATAAAAATATATTCTATCTTAAGGCCGTATATATAAAAATATGTCCTCCTAATAATTTAAAAAAAAAAAAACTCATTCAATTTTGGTATATCAATAAAAGAAACCAAATTTACAATAAATTTTATATTTTGCAAAAAAAAAAAAAAAAACAACAAAAATAATGGAAAAGATAAAATTTATCTATATTTATTTTGTGAATTTTGGATTGTGTAGAGGGCAATAGTGAAATAAAATGTATTACATATAAAAAAAAAAATTTTGTATTTCATAAAACCATTTTCATAATAAATTTAAAGAAATTCATTTTTATATTTGGAAGCATAGAATTCACTGTTGAAAAGTTGAAAAGTTTCATATAATTGCCGGTAGTTGTAATGAACTTTGCACATGATACGCGAACTGCGAACTGCGAATTGCGAACAAATCAATTATTCCATGTTTAGTTAATTTTTTTTAAATAATTTTCTTAAATAAAATGCTTAAAATTAATGAAATTTATTAAAATAAACTATTTTTTTTTCTGCGAATTGAAATATCTAGTCGCGAACTTTCAATCATTATTCGCGATCCACTCGCAATCCACATTATTGCAAATAAAAAATTCGCTCGTTTTTAACCTCAAATTTGTTTTTGTATGGAATATTCACAATTCGCGTTTCATGTGAAAGGAATATCAAGAATTGCGAATATTCGCAATTTGCAGTTCTCGTACCATGTGCAAACTCCATAAATTATATTTGCAATTCATTATTTCTTATAATATGTTATGAATCTTAATCAACCAATTAACACGAAAGATATAAAGCGACATCTAATGACGGATAATTATAACTTGAAATTTATTATTACACGAGGTCTAAAATCAATTTTTAGTGATAATTTTCTATATTAAATTATATACAATTTAACGATAAAGAAAGAATTTATTTTGTGATGCAGCGCCACTGGTGGAAGAATATTTAAATAATACCAACTTTTATTTTATTTTCTTAATGTGACTTAATTTTTCCAATGTGACTTTAATGATTAATTTCAATTTTTTCTTGTTATATTTTAATAGATGAACGGTCCAGACAAACTGAACTGTCTATGGTCCATTCATCTATTATGTGTCTCCGGTTCTAGAAGGGCGATATAAACCAAAATTATTCAAAAGTTAGAATTTCTAGTTGATCATTCAGATTTTAATTTGTTGATTCGTTATTACTTTTTTAGATATACAGATTCAAACTTCTTGATACTCGAGAAGAAGCAAAAAAATACCGTGATTAGGGATTACATTTTTGTTAATAATAATTTCATTCAATTTTAAATTTATTATGCTTTCTAACGAATTAGAAGGAATTTAAAGAACTTTAGAAAGAGATAGAAAATATTATTTTAAAATAAAATTAATTAGTTTTTGTAAATAAATGAAAAAAACTCAATTGAAATAATTTTCATTTAATCTGGAAATGCTATAATATCGAGAAAAAAAAAATTCATTTCGGTTTCATGAGGAATTATTTAAGACATAATATTATGTACTTCTATTCCGATACGAGCAGTACTAAAGATTTTTTTTATAAAATAAATTTAGTACTTTATTTTATGGTAGATTAAAAATATTCAATTTATAGAATTTTACCAATTGATAATAAATTTTCTTAAAAGCATTATTTTCTATGAAAACTTTAAACATTATGTTCATAAATAGCTTAAGACAAATTTATATTAAATTTCATATATGAAACTTCATTTTTGTATCAAAGTTGCACTAAAAATTGATTAGAAAAATCTTATTTTTCTATGTCGTAGTGTTAATTAACTAATGAAATTCTATAAAATGTTCAACTAAATTGTTATATTTAACTAAATAAGTGAATATATAACATAGAACAGTGGAGTACACAGAATGAAGTCATGAAGTCCACAAACAATTATGTAAGTTTTTCTTCTTCTGAATTATCTATGTCACTATCTTGATTTTTACATATAAGGGAGTTAAATCCCCAGTAACCCCTACCTACGTACAACACTGTAACATAAATAAAAATCAATAATATTAACATTTTACATTGAAATTTCTTCATATGATGTCGGAATATAATCTGGTAAAAAAATATTTGACCTACTATATATTTATCTATTATTTGATCAAAATTCTATTGAGGTCAATTAAAGGTCATGTCTGTCATTTTAGAAACAACAAAACATATTTTAAATGGGAGGAAAGTTTATAAAAGCAATACAAATTGCTACTTTTTGTAACTATAAAAATGTAAATTGTAAATTTATAGAGTAAATTGGTCATTGCATTAGGTATACAAAAAGTATTTTGCTAATTTCAATATAACTTTTACTAAGAAGTAGAAAGGTGCTCAAAAATAGATATTGAAAACGTCCATCAAATTTATTTATTTATTATTTAAACTTTAGCTTATTAAGGTACAGCTGATAACGATATATTAAAAATCAAGACACTACTTAATTTCGTTATGTTCAATAAAGAAACGTTATTAGGAATCCACATTTCAAAAAGACCGAATCTTAATGATACAGTTCATAGTTGCTTTATCACATAATTAATAGAATTAGTAAGTCTCACTTTTATAAAATCCCTACATTTTTATAGTTAAAAGAGAATAATTAAGTTTCTGCAACGTTTTCTGCATATGGCAAACCGAATATCTTCATTTAATCTATCAACAAAAGTAATACGAGTGCAATACATATCTGAACCCGAATGAAATTTGACAGGCTATTATTTTATAAATTATCATATATAGACAAGATTTAAAATAAGATAATAATTCGAATTTTTGGGCAAAGGCGAATTAAACTAATACGTGCTCTTACTGGTACATATAAACAATTTTCATTAAACGATAAATTTACTACATCAATTCTTAATCGCGGGGAGAGATCTTTAAGCTAAATTAATTATACCTACACATCAACACGACATCTATACTGTGCGTGCATTTCAAGAAATTTATACTAAATCATATGCGGAAGTGGTGAGGTACCTTTATGAAAATGAGGGCTAGCTCGTAAAATCACAAAAACTGAATTTTAGTTGGAAGCTTTAGAAATGTATATTAAATTTATTATAAGGAAGGGTAGATTTTAATATTTAATCAGAACATTGATCATCAATTTTTCATGTTATTGAATTTATTTCAAATCGAGAGGAATTAATATAAAATACATAATTAAATTTACAAGTAAAATTACAATTTAAATATTAAAAAACATCATTTTTGGTAATTTTATTTTTTTGTATATTATATTTACTTTCTATTATTTGGTGACCTACAAAATGTCACAAAGCTAAAAATTATATAGCTTCAAAAAAAAAAAAAATAGTTAAAAATAATGTTTAATTGTCACGCGGGTAAAAACAAGACAAATTATTATTTTTATTAGTCCCAAAAGTCCATATAAAATTTCTATTAAAAGTACTGGGTGAATAAAGAAAATTTACATTTTTTAGTTGTAGAATGTTTTAATATCCTTTTCAGGATAATTAGGGATTGGATTTAGATATTTAGGAACTGTAAGCCAACATTTATAATTTCTTCTAAAATAAACATTCAATTAAGTTTGCAGCTTTATTAGATGACACATACCTAATTGAAACGATTATCTACCAAGTTTATTTAACAATTTTTCATCTGGGATATAAATGGTGGAAAATTATTATTATATGCCCAAGGTAAATCTGGACATTCCTGTAAAAAAAATATGAGATTAGAATGAAGGTTGAATCTTAATATCGGTCACTGCTTTGTACTTCTCTCAAATATTTTTAGTATTGGAGCATTTATTCTGAAAAGCAAAAGGATCCGGAGAGCCTTTAGCTTGCGAATGGCATTAATTTTAAGTTTTTAGATTTTATAGATCCATAACACAGAAAACAAAAACTGACGGAAAATGTTAAATCTTAATGGCTGATTTCACAGTGGAATCTTAACTTAAGGTCTTTGTCAGAGATTAAACTTCCGATTAACTTATTTTCTGGTTTCCAGTGCAAGCTTAAAGATAACCTTTAAAGATAAGTGAGCTTTTGACATTATTTAATTTTATTTTATACAAATAATATCTCACGAAATAAAATATAGTTTCGTGAGACGCAAACGAACTTAGAAATTTCAATACCACATTAATTTGTATGGTACATTTTCATTCACAATAATATTATTTCCAATTAGAATTCACAATAATTCATTTTTAGGTTTAGTTAAGCTTACCGAAAATATTGATTGAAAAATCCAGTGAATTTAAGTTGCAGATTTAAGCAACACAATCGGTTTAATTTAAGGTTAATCTACTGTGAAATCCACTTTAAAGTCTGGGCTACATTGTTTCGATCGGTTCAGTTTCGATTCGTTTCGAAAAGTTCAAATTTGACGTCACCATATATTTTATATGGGAAATCTATTGAGTGGACACATAAGTCGAATCGGAACGAATCGAATCGAAAGAGTTTGGAACGAGCGGAATTTTGCGAATCCAAACTGAAGGAAATTTGACTGTTTCAAAAATAACAAAAACAAAATATATGTGGTTTAATCAATTGCGATCGGTACCTATGTGTTCAGTCTATTTAACCGTCGAATGAAATCGAATCGAATCGAAACTGAACTGAACTGATAGGAACAATGTGTTTTTTAATTAGTATTAAAAAAAAATATTTATTTTTAAAAATATTTCTTCTGCAAGCAGAAATAATGGAAAACATTTTCAAAGTCCACCCTATCACACGTGCAAAACTTTAAATATAATTATTGTAATTAAAAGTTATATATAGAAAATAAATCCCTAAAATAATAAAATATTTAAATAATATTTATATTTTATTATAATTTTCACCTGCAATATTTTAAGATAACCTTAAAAAAATTTCTTTTATATTTTTTTATGTGCAAAATTTTAATGACTTTCATAATTATACAAAAATATAGAATTATTTTTTATATACTATTTTTTATGTAAAAGCTAAAAATATTTTTTTTCATTTTTGTATACGCTTTTACGAATTTAATTTTCATTCTAACATAATTTCCGTCCAACAAAAAAAAAAAAATCATGAAGGAAATTACTATTTGTGAATAAAGAAAAGAAACAAGAAGCATAAAAAAACCAAAAAAAAAAATTTACAGTCGATTAAATCCAAAATAAAAAAAGTATTTAAAAAGAATTTTCATGGTCGACAAAATGGTGGATGTAATAGTACGTACTATAGTAATAGTCATTCAGGATGTACATTTAATATAGGGTAGTCATAGCATCCGCAATTACTATTATAATATTTTGTAATGTAAATATATCAAAATGACACACTGAAATCCGGAAAGAAGCAATAAGATTACAATTACAAAAAAAAAGAAAGATTGATCATTAATAATGGATTTTTATGGAAATTATATTATTTTTGGAATTTGGAAATTTAATTTGAAGAAAATATATTTTAATTATTTTTGGTAAATTGGTGGTATAATAATTTTAATATAAAAATTAATGAAAATTTAAGGGTTTGTACAAAACGTTTGCTATAGAAATTAATGCAGAAACATTAAGCAAGAAGCAATAGATAAAGAATTACTATTGAAATGTTGTATCATAAAATGGTATCGTGTTGGAGAAACATTTGTTAAAGATTTAGAAGATTTGGTTAATTGAAATTATAAAAGATTTAATATAAATTATTGTTAGTAATTTAAAGGTTAGGTTAGGTTTTTTTCGTATTGACTATCTAAAAGGTATACCGACCAGCGTTGTATTGATTCAGGTCGAAGAATTTCATCAAATCACTCTATTTTAGATGTGGTTCTTACGCTACACTTTGAAAATTCATCGAGGTGACATTAGTATTTTAAAAATTGACATAATTTTCGTAAAATATTTAACAGATTGATAAAAATTTGTTGACATCAGATAATCATAATGCTACCGTCACCGTTAACGTCAACGAGCGTTGATGGTGACTTATAATTTTAAATTACATTGTATACATATTGAAATAAAATTTTCAAAAGTTGTCGTTTTCTTACTTGTGAAACTTTTCATTTGGTGCTAATGTTACTCTAATGCTACTTCTAACTTCAAATGTGTGTTCTACTATATTTTTAGCAACGCGGCAAATACGTTTTTGTGTCAAAGCTATGTTTCAGTGCTGATAGGAGACTACTTCGTTACAGTCAACGTTGAACATTGTAATTGGTTAGTTATAAAACTGTGTATTATACACAGCTGTTAACGCGACGGTGACGGTGTCACCGTGATTCCAGCTTTAGAATGTACTATATCGATATTTTAAAAATAGAGAAAGGGCGGGCTACTATACATAAATAGTGTAGGTATGGAATTTTTAATTATTCAATTAAATATATTACAAACATTATAGTTATAATTAATATTTAATGAGTTAATTTACATTGAAAAGTATTTGTAGTTTATAGCCGCATATCTAAAACGATAGGCCATTGAGTATTGATATCAGAATTATTTAAAATAGCTCATAATAATAATAATTGTACCAGAACAAATCGAAACGTATAATTACAGTCAAACAACCCACAATGAAAATTATTGAATTATATTAACATTATTATTTTTTATAAAATTCATAATTATTAATTAATTATAATGATTTATTTCTTCTATATAGTTTTGTTAATTCCGGTTAAAACTACTAATAACAAAATAATTATAATTGGTAAGATCATAATGTCAAAATATTAATATTAATTATGACAGGCATCATAAATAAAATTACTGATTTATATTATTATAAACATAGTTGATTAACATAAGTTAATTAATGAATATTTATTTGAAAATTATTTATAAATAAATCTTCTTATAATTCAGTATTTATGTATTTATGTCAATAAATCGGTTATTTAAAAAACTGTCACAAAATTAGTTTTAATTTAATAGTTCATATATAAATTGATTTAAAAATGATGTTAAATTGCAAATTGCAATAAAATATAGGTAAATATAAATATAATTTTGATTTAACATCAATTTTTTTTTAGTAAAACAAACCCAATTTACACCCACTCTGTCGACTCCGGCTACTATGCATATAAGAAACGCTGTTCCTCCTAATTGGACGGTCGTATTGTGTGCCATCATCTGAAATTAAATTTAATTATTAATTTTCATGAAATTTTATAAATTTTATTTATTGAAGTTATTATTTTAAAATTTCCATCAAAATATTTAGAAATATATAATTTAATTTTGTAGATTTTAATACTTCTAGCAGCTGCTAGCTGTCCAATTTAGCTGTGATATCAATTACATTTTTAAAATCTTCATTATTAAATTAACAAAAAAATTTAAATAAAATTCTATTACGAAAAGTTATGTGGGTGGATAACAATTACGAAGTGCTGTGATAGAATGAAGAGTGCAAAAAATTAAAATTGTTTAAAGCAATTTTTTATTTTGTTTCCGAGTTTGGAGATTCCAAAATTATTTAATAAAAATTTTATTCGATTTCAAAGTATTCTTAAGACAAAGCGTTAAATTTAAAGTTGGTAAGTAAATTTGGTCCATGTTATAGATTCTGTTTTCAGATATGATTTAATATTTCTGAAATGTTTTACAAAAATCTGTTTTAAAAAACTCTAAGCTTTACGATAACTCTTACTTACACAAGCTACGTAAATCATAAATCAAATTAACTTTATGCTTAGAGTTTTAAAAAAATCACACAATATTTCATTGTTCTCGTTTGACTTTTGAAGCAACTCTCATAATAATACTATAAGAAAATATCGATTATAATAATTTGCAAGATTCGGTATTATATTTCGTTGATATTATAACGAAATAACTTTTTATGGATAACTATTTAAGTGCTAATTTTATTCAAAAATAATATTCTATGAATTTGGTTGGTTGGTTTTAAAAGGAGTGGGAAGGTCGCACCTCCCTCGCACATAGACCACATAAAAGCATGCCCGTTGTACCCTCCAGCCGAACACTGTACCAGTGCTACAGCGTGTCGACCCATCCCACTTCTTTAATGAACGAAATCACCTTGGCTGGCTTTAGTTTACCCGCATCTTTCAGATTATCTATAAAGAATTTACCCAATTTTTGAACCTTTTTTGCTGGACCGAGGGACAGTGGCACAACAAGTGAATCATCGTTTCATCTTCCTCCATACATCCTCGACAAATGGAAGAAGATGTGACTCCTAATCTCATTGCCTGCTTTCTGAGAATAGCATGGCCAGTGACAATTCCCGTGTACAAATTCGGCGGTGTAGCGAGTATGAATTTACTTAGACACCCTGTGTACTATACAAGTTTTTTGGAAATAGTCTTTCAAACAAATAACAATTTAAGAAATAAATCTTACAAAAAACTTTTTTTTTTTTTGAAAAACTAAAACTTTTTCAAGGTGTTGAACGTAATATATTTTAGATAAAAAGAATATTTCTTTTTTGTTGCCTAAAGTCGCAAGTTTGGAAAATTAATCTTTTGGAAAAGTATTAAGATTGCGATATAATCATACAAAAGCTGGTTTTGTAGCTATGTATACATATAGTTTTCTTATTTATTTTTGTTAAAACTTAAAATATTTTAAAGATTTCTAAAATTTTATTTTATATTTTATTTTAGTTTAATGATTTTTCTTAAAGTATTTGAAAAAAATTTCTATTTAACTTTAGTTATGATTCTATCCCGCATAATTATAAATATATTAAGAAAATTTCAATTATAAATGTGGTCCAGGTAATCATATACAACAAAATTTAAGCTACTAGACTTACATGCGTTTTATTCATACTCTCAAATTAGTAATTTCTACAAATTACTATTATCTAAGGAGCAATTATGGATAATTTATTTGTAATACTTTCGGACTCATTATTTTCAATTTTATAGTTGACAGTTGTTGTCATTACGAAATTGGGCATTAAAATTTGAAAAAAAAAAAACGCAGTTTCCATTATTAAATTTTATCTGTTAAAAGTGTCAGTAAAATTGTAATAGTTCATCGTTAGAAAATGTGACGTGTATGACCAACATTTTCAAGAATCGCTTATATGATTTAAATTAACAGAGATAAATTTGGGTTTTTCCTTGATGTCCACACATCAGGATCAGCTTAGATTTCTCGTTTAAGTTTTGAATCTGTATTTTCCGTGGTTCCATGATAAAAATATTTATTTTATTTCATTTGGTACTAATGCATTATGTAATTATTATCTAATTTGAATAAAATTCGGTATAAACATTGATTTCCAGATGCTGTAGGTGGTTAAAATGTTTAGATTCAAAAGTTTCATTTTAATTCCCGCGTATTATATTTCATAATGTTAAATGTTCTACGGATGATACAGTAATTGTTACTCGATTTTTAAATCCGAAAATATTGATCCTTTTAATAATCCGGTTATAGAAATTGACAATTTTTCAAATGTAGAAAGTATTTGAATTTCAAATAATTGTTATGATAGATTGGATTGGGTTTAAGGAGAAAACTGCTAGGATTTCATGAACGAGGTCAGAATTAAAACCATTGTACCCCTCGTATCCTTCACATTACAAATGCCGTGGCGACTGTGTGAGTCCAGTCACTCATTCGACCGAATTTAAGAATTTTAGTAATAATAACTTAAGCATTTCCGTTGTAGGTGCATGAGACAAGGACAATGACACAAAAAATGATGTTTTATGTTCAGCTGCGTATCCTCTACACAAATGTTTATCTGGAATTGCCGTATTTTGTAACAATGAATGTCCTGTTAAGAGCACGGTCACCAGGTATAATAAGCTTTTGCTATTACCGGTCACTAGTATAACATAAAAATTCTACAATTTGACTATATAAAAAACTCAACATACAAAAAACAAGTTTTTACTTGTTCCTGAAGTGGAACAGTTTAGCAACATTTAAAAAATTAATAAAAGTACACTTCAAAAATAGAACCGAAAACTTTGTATAATGATTCCGCAATGAAAATTTTATGTTTCTAAAATCATTTTCATCAGTTTTGATATTTTATTATCTGGTTATGTTTCTTTTCAAAACTTTTAATATAACTTACCTCACTATCTTCAAACATTGGACTATCACTTGAATCTAAATTGTTATCAACTTTTCCGTTAACTCCACCACCATTCATCCATAATTTTTTCCAATCACTATCTGTTAATATTGATTTTTGGTCTGAAATTGAACATAAAACATAGAAAAACAATAAAATTATTATAGTTATTAGATATATTTGTTGTTGTTGTTGTTGTTAGTACGGTTATTATTTATATATCGATTCATATTTGAAAAGAAAAACAAAAAAAAAATCAAATTTTCACATAATAAAAATCGAAAAAAACAAGAAATGAAAATGAAAATCTTATTTTTATATAATAGAAAAAACCAGGAAAAAAGTATTGTAAAGATATAAAAAAAGAAAAAAAAAATCTACTTTTATGGTTTATCTTTTGCTTCTATAGACGACTCCTATGAGATTTCAGTTTTATAGTCTCTATTTTAACGAAAATTTCGTAAAAAAAAAATACCGGAAAATAATACAGAATTTCGAAATAGAATAAAATTAGTATTAGAAGTTTTTTTTATATCTTTTTGCAAGTAAAAATTCATATTTTTATTATATTATTAATATTCCTGTAATGGGGATATCATATTAAGGAGTAAGTAAGTATAAAGTTAAATTTTTAGATTTCAGTTTCCCACATTTTAATTTATTAAATAATTTCCCAATGAAGTGTCAATTTTCAACGCTCTCATCGGTATATCGGAGCTGATTTTCTGTTGAAGAAATGGAAAGCCATTACGGCAATAGTTAAAGATATAGACCACCAGAGTATAGATCTGACTCAATTCTAAATATAAAACAGACTTAAGATTTTAGGGAATTGTAACTTCAATAGTTCTGAAGGAATTGGAACAATTCTTGATTATAGATTCGTGATTATAAAATAATCAGGGTTCTGTAAAACCGATTACAATTGCATATCTTTTTAGGGCAAAGAGTGGGTTAGTAGTTTCGGTTAGAAGTCTTTCTGTTTTGAATTAAGGAACTATACTAACAATTGAAGTGTTTACACAAAACAAAGTTTAGAATAAAATTCTTTACAGAATAATTATCGTTGTGACCTGTGATATTGATACTGATAATCTGTTTTCTAATTTTGTCATAGTAAGCTAACAGTTTTAGCTAGTTCTGTGTGGCCGCTATATTTTGTAGCCAATTTGCAACCTTTTCTGTATTTTAGCTGTAGCCATGTCGCAGTTTTGGCTTTACGTTGTAATTCTCTATTTATGCTATTATTTTGATAAATTTTACATTTTCTTTCTATAATTATTTGATAAAAATTGTATATAAAATATGAAAGTAATAAAAATAAATAGATATATTTATATGACAGTCTAAATGTATAAAATAAGCCAACAAAACATTTGTATTTTTTAAGTATTTGTATTATAAAAATAAAAAACAATATTCTCTTCAATAAAATAGTATAGTTATGCTTGCAGATATCATAAAAAAAAACAATCTTATTCGATATAAAATACATATACATTATTATTATTAAGGATATTTTCTATTGGTTTCCTATTGTATATTTATAAAAAACCCCAGAAAATTTATAATATTTCTTTGAATTTCCGCAACAATAATAAAATTTTATAACTTTTAACCTTCACAAACTATATGAATACAAGAAAATTTTAGAAAATTTTCCTTCCATCATTGAATTCCCATAATAGTAATAATAAATGAATAATAATAATTTTTCCACATTACATAAAAATAGATATTATTACTTATTATTATAATTTTTGTGAATAATATTTACGTATATTATTAATAAATGTATCTAAAAAAAAGGTGAAATGTAAAGTATGGAAATATTTAAATTAATATTTTTTTTTTTATATTTTATTTTTATAAATATTATTATTTAATGTAATGATAGAAGTAAATGTTGCATGTGATCAACATTTTAATGTGTTGCTATAAAGAATTAGTTTTTTTTTTTCTAAATGATTGTATCCTTGCAAAATAACATTGAGGTTTTTTCTAGTATTTTATATATGAATAGACTGTGCAGATCTTAAAAGGTTTGAATAGCTCAGATAAACTTTATAAATGAAAATTAAATAAGTTCTAGAGGCCATTTTGCAATGTATTTTATGGAATTTGTAAATTTTCAAAACGTATCGCAATTTGATTTACTATTATATAAATGACATCTCGTCGGGTGAGTGCTATTTTGGCCCATACACCATTTTCGTGTTTTTTGATTTTGAAGTATATTTGGGATTTTGGAATGCGCTCTTTCTATCCCTATACTCCGTTTTCTCCTATAAGCAGCCGTTTTTTAGTTATATAGTTAGCAACCATGCTCCGTATCCACTATTGTACTACAATGTTAGTGCTAAAAAGACTCATAATGTTAGTCCTAAAGCGTAGTTGCATCTGAAATTTTGAATGGAAATGTTTCATAACATCCACAAAAATGGGAACAAGTCCCTAAATTTTCTTAATTGGGAGCTTAGTTTCATTAGTAATATGTACAAAAAAAATTAAAAATATTTTTTTTTTATTTACATTAGCACTCATCCGACGATCTGCCATTTGGCCAATTTTTAGCTTATATAGGAAACGGTTCATTATTATTATTCTTAATTAATTTCAAACTAATGAATATTTAAAATAATTTGTTTAATGTATTACTGAATAAAATCAGTTTGATTGAGCAGTCACAGAACTTTTCATTTCCTTTATAATAGGTTATTCAAGAGATACATTTGTCAATACAGATTGCATCCGATAGGGATGTCTGACATATGTTAATTTGTGTTTTTTTATTCATTACAGACATACAAATTATCATGAATCGCTATACAAATGAACAAAGTTTACAAATCGTTAAATTATTTTATCAAAATTCGCGTGCAATTGTTGAATATCAAAGAACGCTTCGCGAATTTTTTATGGTTCATTTAATCGGTTGAATGGATATATCTACATGCATTTAAAGATGTTCGATTACATCCAGAGAAATTAACTCTTTGATGTGCATTTCATGCTGGTGGTGTAATCGAACATATGTATTCAAAAATGATGTTGGTAACAACGTTACTCTCAATCGAGTTCAATATAGAGCAATGTTGAATGATTTTTTTTCCAATAATTGTTAAAAAAGGTATGAATGATATGTGGTTTCACTAAGACGGTGCTACGTGCAATACTGCGTGCAATACTGCTCGTGAAACGATGGATTTATTACGTGGTAAATTTAATTATACGTTTATTTCAAGTTTTGGATCTATAAATTAACAAGCAAGATTGTGTGATTTAACGAGTTATTAATGATATTCGTCACGTTTATATGAAAAAGATTGCAAAAATTACAAATTTGTAATATTAATTGCAAGCATAATTTATTAAATCTAAATTAAAAAGTTATGAAATTGTAATTTTTTTCTTGAATTCTTAAATAAGACAAAGAAAATCTTTATTTTTTAAAAAAAGAAAAATTCTTTATTTTTATTTTTTATATTTCTTTGGTAATCTCTAACAGCAAATATGAAAATAATGAACTGCGTAAATATTGAAAGATTATAAAATAATTTTTTCTGTAACTATTTTGTCTGTTCGTTTTTTTGTTATCCTTGTAAGGAGAAATCCCTAAGTGGTCATTTTACTAAAAGCTTTCTGATGTTTCCACAAAACAGAGGTAAACACAAAAATCAATAATATAAAAACCAACATTTTTTTTTCATATAGTTAATAATATTATTTAGCTACATATATTTATAAAAATATCAAACGACTTTGCTGAATATAAATTCTCTTAAGTTCATTCCAGTTTTTTTTTTTTTTTTTAAATTGTTAATGATTAAAAATTGGATGTAAAAGGAAATTGGAAAAAAGTTGTAATTATTTAAAAAAAAAATATTTAAAGTTTATATATTTTTTATTAGCGTTTACCATTTTTTAAATGTAAACTTCTCATAATATGATTTTTCTATGATTTTGAACTGGGTATGGGGTAGCTTCTTATCGACCACATTAGATAAGTTTAATAAAACAAAATTAGTTGAAATAAAAGTTTGTAAAAAAAATATTGTAAAAGTTATTCAAAGCAGAAAGTTTGATATTTTTTATACCATTTGAAATGAACTGCGGTAAACTGCTCCATATTTGGGTTCAAAAGATTTGTTTGGAATTTTATCGATATGTGGTCAAAAGTTAATTAGAGCTGCAAAACTTAAAGCTTGATGATTCGAATTCAAATATAATTTAAGTTTTACATGTTCGATTATCAATTGCAAATTGGTTTTAATGCAAGAAAATAATTATATTTGAAATTTTCAATTTTTTTGCTGAATAACACTTGGTAATATTAATATAATTTATTACAGTGAATTTTCGATATAAGCGACCGTAGCTGAATCAATTATTTTATAAAAGTAGCCATTAATCAAAATGATCGTTATAAACGAAAAAAAGGAATTAATCGAAAAAAATCTATAGATAAGTAATTATATGCTCCAAATACAAATAACGATGTCCCTAATTAAATACTACAATGAATTTCCGATATAAACTACTTTGTTAATAGCGACTTTTGATAATAGCGACTCTCGATTATTATAGTAACGTTTTATGAATAATGAGTTTTCGTTAAAATTCATTTTAAATTAAATTAAACTTAATTTTCTTCTATATATTTTCAGTGTGCTCTTCGGAAATTAAGTTTAAGTCTCTTCTAAATACGATAAATTTTCTGTCGTACCCTGCGTAGCTATATAGACGTGCGTAGCTATATTGTTTGTGTTTCATCGCTAATAAATTATTAAATTTGCGGGTGGACTTATAAATGGAAAAATGAATTAAAAAATGTTACAATAATCGAGAGTCGCTATTATCGAAGTAGCTTATATCGAAAATTCACTGTATTAATATTACCAATACCACTATAAAAATAATTAATTTTGGAAATGGCAATAGAGCGCGGTACTAGATTTTAATAATATACAAAATTGTAGCTCTGATTCGTATAAGCTATTATATTTCAATTTCTAAATGGCAGACATAAACTTCTAAATGACGTTGAATGGTTTCATCCCAAACTATGAAAAGTGATTTCATTGGTCTACAATTGAATGGTAAATGGTTTAATTATATTAACATAAATTGAGGGACTTAAGATTTCGATATTTCGGGGGGTCATCATTTGAGGGTATCAACTAAAAATTTCCGAAATGTGCTGGTTTGAAGATTCTAGCTGCTATCAGTATACTATGTGAATAACAGTGACATATATTAGTATACAAATGTGTCCAAAATAAGGCGATCAACAAATTAACTAATAATCAAATTATTCAATTTAAGAGCTACGAAAATTATTTCTGAAGTTTCATGAAAAGATCAAATTTTATAATTAGATTCTAAAGCTGGTCTATAAAAGAAATTTATGAAAATAGATTTTCCTTCTCTGTCTTTTCATTTGCAACGATATTGCTACTTTTTTTATGAATAAATAATTTATTTCAATAATTTTTAGTTATTCTGATTATAATTATTCATATATAAAATTATGTATTTATTTTTATTTTCATTAAATATAGTATATAGTAAAAACATGACCTAAATTCAAATGTTACTTTAATGGAAAATTATGCTTATTAAATTGTCATAAGTAAAAAATGTAACCACAGAATCACTATAAAATTCAAGCAGTGTAAATATATTCGGTAATTTATTCATAATTTATTATTATATCTATAAATTGAATTGATAATTATATTATATTTATATAAAATATTTAATTCAACAAATTAATATTGATTTTATTTAAAATGTTTTCTGAATTAATTAATTATGTAATTTAATATATTTTGTAAAAAAAAAAAGATTTAATAAAATATTAAATATTCTTTTCCACATATTTATTAGACAGACGACCAATCAGCCTGTTAGGACTATTAGTTCTTAATAACATTAACCGCACAAAGCCTTAATCACATTACCCGAATTCAATAAAATACAATCATATTTCACAATTATGCTGGAATTAGATGTGCGTTTTTTAGTGCATTTTGCCGTGCGGCAAAATTAGAAACCATAGATTCTTATGTAACCGATTAGATGACAACGCATGCGGTGCGTTGCCGCATGATATCTCTAATTCTAATTAAGCCGTGCGGCGGCAGTGCTGCCACAAGGTAGGAGTTAAATTTACCAACTTAAAAATAAAAAAAATCAGTTTGACAATAGATTTTTGCTGATTTGTCAACATATTTTTTTTAATTGTATTGTGTCATCAGATTTTGTGTTTATTACAATTTTATTTCACAACAAATATTAAAATGTCGTAAATTGCTACACCGCCGGATGAACAAGAATTATGCACATCTAATTGACTATCAGTCAACGCATGCGTTGCCGTGCGACAAAAAAACGCACATCTAATTGAAGCATTATGGAGAAGGAAGATTTCCGCAAGTTGGAAGCTTTGTATATGAAAATACTTGTCCAATTCAACCAATTAACACAACTAAAAAAACACACAATCAAATGCTCACATTTAACCCCGACTGAGACAATGTACACCAATTTTTCTGAACCACATTTCTTGTAAAGCCGCGTATCTAAAAGTAAGTTACTAATAAATTGTGTAAATATGATAAGTTGTGTTAATATGACATAAGTTTCAAAAAGTTCAAAAAGTTTTTTGTTAATAATTGTCATAATATGTGAGGCTATAAGTCCAAATGGGACAATAATGAAAAACTACTAGGCAACTATATAATAAATTTAATATTTATAATATTTTACGTTCCCCTCTTTAGACCATTGGAATATGGAGCTTCAAGCAACGTTTTGTATTTACGCGTAACGAATAATTTTTTTTACATTTTGCGTTAACCCTTTCAGTCTCAATTGTTTTCTTTAAACATTTACATTTTTTTTTTGCATATTTGAAATAAAAATAATTCAGTAAACATTACGTAAAAATCCTGTATCCTGAGATATATAATACCATCAGAATTTTCCGGTGGGATGATATATTCCAATAAGTTCAAAAAATATAAAGTTTAATATAAAGAATATTTTTATTGGTGATAAGGAGTAACATGAATGATCGTATAATGATACCATACACATGGAACAATCTGTTCTTTAATAAAGTTACGTGTTTAACTGATTATTTTTTATTAGATAACCACACTTTTGAACCAAGAACAACGCAATGTGATCAAGACAGGCGAAATGGCAATATCTTGTGGCTCAATTAGAGCAGAGTATTTTTAATGTGGTAAGGTAAATGCAAATGAACCGAAAGGGTTAATAATATTCTTTATGTAAAGAATTATGTAGTAGATGACTATAATAATTTCTTCCTTAAAGGGTAGTTAAAAGATAGTGAAATTCTAGCTGGTTTCTTTTTTGTATACTTGTTTCGTGTTTAATCGATATTAAATTAATTATTTTGAAATTAATTATTGATACATCAATTAAATTGATTTCTTAGGTTATTTTTAATCCCAAATATGATTTCATATAATAACAATGTTTTCTGTGATTTGTGCTCTTGCTACACAATTAATGTTGGATAAAAAAATGGCTTAGATTACAAATTATAAGAATTATGGCAACGCTTGTCCAAATTTAGGATAATAATTTATATATTTTCAAAAATATATTTTATATTTAGTATCAGAAATAATATAAATATCAATAAAAATTTAGGATGTAATTATTTTTAACAAAGACTTATCAACTTTATCTATATTTTCTTTATAATTGAGCTAAAATAGAAAATTGATTTGATAATAAAACTTTATGATACCAAGGAGATTATTCAATGAAATTTATAAATTTTCTTCGTAAAAGTACAATTATTTACATTACCATCCGATAATAAACATTTTGCTCTAAGAAGTGGATCTAAAATGATATTTTCTTTATCTATTGGGAATTTTTAGGAAAATCTAACAAAAATAAAAACTCTTTTTAATCTTTCATTAAGGCTATATACAATTTCACAAATTCTTATATATTAAAATATAAATAACATAAAAATATTTTTTCTTTTTTTTGCCTTTTGGGTACAATAAAAATTTTCTTATTATTTATTTTGTACAATTTTTCCCATTTGACTTTTTGTATGTTTCGGTTTATTATTGAAATATCCAACTACAAATTTCAAATATAAATACAACATAAATAATATAAAGAGGAATCATATCTAAAAGGAAAACTATATTACCATAAGATTGAAGATTATTATGTACTTTTCTATTGTTGTAGATATAATATCGGGAACCTGATTTTAATCTGGCACAAAAAAACAACAACAACAAAGTTTAACGTTTCACATCTAAGAAGATTATATCAAGGCGAGTGAAAGCTAAGGCAAAAAAAAAATCATAAATCGTGACTATTATTCATAGTGAAAATTATTATTATATGTGTTATAGAGAGATAAGAAAAGAGAGTTTTTAAAATATTTGATAGATTATATTAAAAGTACGTGACCGGATGGTGTTTTCACTTAAAGGATCTTGGTATATAAATATCATGTAGCTTTAATATAAAGTTTATTATATTATTTAAAATAATATAAAAAAAGTTCTTTAAACTTGCATAAATATAAAATATGATTATTTTTTAAAGTTTAAATGGCTGGATGGATATAGATTCAAGATTCATGCACTCAGGCTAGAATTAAGCTCACTGTACTCTTTAACATCGTTTACTGATATGACCATTGACTTGACAATCCATTCTCGACCGAGCCGTAAGCTTATTTCACCAACCGTAAGCTTATAGATCATTATTGAAGTACGGGTCAATACATTTATGACGCAGGTTAATGAAAAAAGATAATTGCATAGAAAATATTCGATCGTTTTACGTCGTATATCTAAGTGCCATTTATTTACTATTATATGATTAACTTTAAGTTATTACCGAAATTCCAAATATATTAGCAGTTTAAGTAAATTTCAATAAAGGAAAATCCTCCATTAATTTTACTTGTTTACATACTTCAGTCAACAGTTTTTTTACGTTATGGTTTTATTATGGCTTTTATCGAGATTTCATGCTTTTAAAACTTTTTCATAGCTACTACACTATACTTAAATAAAGGGACTTTTGAATAAATAAAGTGACTTTTCAATAAATAACTTTAAAGGAAAATTTCAATAGGTTCACAATTAAGTTGCTGTTGGATTCGCTAACTCGAATTGTCTTAGAATTTCGTCATATTCTTAGAAATATCTTTGCATTCACAAAGAATATTATTTTTCGTAGCTTATTCCCCATCCGAGGAGAAATGATTGTCAATACAAACCAATTTTTCAATTTTATTCAGATAATTATCTTAACGCACAGTGTTTTGTTAAAAAACCAGTTACAGTACGATGTCCAAGTCTGCTAAGTACATGTACCTCTTAAACACTCTTTTTTTAATTCTACATAAATTGCTTTCCATATGGCGCCTAACTAGGGAATTATTTCATTAGACCGACTTCAAGACGATTTCCTACTTCCTGATTTCTGCCTTTATATAAGTTTTAATTGTAATTTTTACTAAATGACCTCATATGATTCAACTCTGATGCAAAACCTTAGTTTAATTAATTCCAAATTAACGTATAGTTCCTAAAATGTTTGTAAGAAAGGCAATTAACATTTAATGAAGAATGTTTTATATTAGTTAACAAAGTGACAATGTTAAATATCATATCATGCTTTGACGTAGGAGTAATTGGATTTTTTTTAATATATTTTGCCTATCCATTACAGTTAAACCAGAGTTGTTAAATAATGCATTAAAAAAGTAATGCATTATTATTACCGAGTAATGCTGAAATATAATGCATTATTTTCGAAAAAGTAATTCTGTACTTAAATTTTTGAATTATTCATTACAGTACTGGTAATGGAGTAATGCATTATCTCAAAAGTAATGAAATTTTTGAATTACTTTACTGCATTACAAATATACTTCACATTTTTATGGTGAAGTAACTTGAAGTATTTTGAAATACTTTTTACTTCAAGGAAGTACTTCAAAATACTTTGAAGTATTTGATACTTCAATGAAGTACCATGCATTACTTTGAAGTACTGGGAATCATTTTGAAGTAAAATTAATAATGTTATGATATTTATATTTAATATTTTACAGTGATGTGCAAAATAATAGCACAAATGCAGAATTCGTATGTTCACTGATTAAAATAAAAGTACTTCAAAATACTTCAAAGTATTTCACCATAAAAATGAGAAGTATTTGTAATGCAGTAAAGTAATTCAAAAATAATTTCATTAGTTATGAGATAACGCATTACTCCATTATCATTACTGTAATGAGTAATGAAAATATTTAAGTACGCCATTACAAGTAATGCAGTAAATTAATTCAACTTGAATTATATGGTAAATGCAGTACGAATATAATGCATTACTTAACAACTCTGAGTTAAACAAATATTATTAATCTATGAATATTATTATTATAGTAAAGCTAAACAATAATAAATTTACATTTATCTATCACTGTCCCTGATTATTTTTTCTTTCTATATATAGCTGGTCCCTGTAACAATGATACGGCTGTGATTATATATGAATGACAATAATCTATTTTTTTTTTAATGTATTTTTTATTATATTCTTTTGAACTTATATAATATACAATTTTCACACCCATCTGAATTTATATTCTGCTATATACTATATAGGAAATTAATGGTTTTGGATTTCCTCCGGAAAAAGAAAAGGATTTCGTGTCAATAGATTTGTGATCTATTTTTCTATTTTACATATATACAAAATCTCATATATATATACGTGTATCCTATATTATAATCTATATGTCTGAATAAAAAAGGATATTTCCTTTAAGAAATTTTTTGATATGAAAGATATTTTATTAGAATCGAACCAAAAAAAAAAAAAAACGTACAAAAGATGTGTAATCAATTGTAAAGACATATATAGAAATTCATTCTTTCATTCTTTAGTCATTCATTTCTTGAGGCTCTGTGATGATGGATTTTTTCTTTTAGCTTTTCTATCTATATACTAAAATATAATTTAATTTTGAAAGGATGCAAATAAAAAAGGATATCACCAAAAAGATAAATGTTTAATGTGAAATAAAAAAAAAGTAGAACTTTTTTTTTTGCGGAATTTTTTTTTCTTTATCTACTATTTTTTTCGACAACTTAAAGAAGAAAAAATTATTGAAAGATAAAATTAAATCTATACTTTTTCGGCACTGACTCTTGTATTATCACAAAATAGCTTAAGGTTTAATTTTAACCGTCAGTCTGTCCATTTGTCTCTTATCACTATAGAAACATCAAACGAATATCATTTAAAAGCTAAAAGTTTTGATTAATCCCAGTTTATAGTTCATGTAGCCGACTCTAGTATGATAAACTCTGATATGATATGGATGATACGTTTTATAAACTAGGTTGGGATAAGAAGGGTGCGTGAAGATACAAGCTCAAGACGCCTCACGAGAGATCTCAATGTATCCATTGTGGTTCCTATTCAAGGTTCAAAAACTAATCACCAATCATATCAAAAATTCTACTTAAGTTCATGAAAAGAATAATTTTCCACAATGGCAGTGTTGAAAGGGCTAACCAACCGGGCAGTAAGTAGGTCACGTCTAACAATCACACACTAGATGTTCTAGTGTGGGCTCTATAGTCTCATCTCCACAGCGGCATAAACTATCCATGGGAATTCCAATTAACTACGAAGCTAGACTGTGTGCGAGAGTTTAATATTCGCAGTAAAATTTAGAAGAAGTACAAAAATGCCCATTGATTATAAATTGACCTGTCAAATCTATATCCAACATTTTTTCTACTATTCTTTCTACTTTTCTTTCTACTTTGTTCATAGAGAAGGAAAAATTATTGAAAGTTGAAAGCCAAAATGAAATCTACATTTTTTTTCCGTTCTATTAATGTCAATTATTTTTCTACTGCTCAGCATTAAATCTTTTCAAAGCTATATTTTTTGTTGTTGTTTGTATACCTATGTTAGAATGAGGAAGTGATTTCATTTTTACTGGAAGAAAATTTGCTGTTTGTTTGTAATTTTGTATAAAAAAGGACGATAGAATAAGAAAAAACTTAGATAAGAGAAATTCAAAGTCCAATATGACAATTTTTTTTTATTTGTAAATTATCTGAATGCATTCAACATTCAATGAACTGAAATGGATGATGATGATGCTTAGTGTAGAATTGAATTTTTTTGACCTTGATTCTTTTTAGATTTGATAATTCTTTATTGGATTTCAGTAAGTATAGATAAATAGATAAATCGTGTAATGAATTAAATGAAATTAAAATTTTCTTAAAAATAAGTAATGCTTTATTAATTTCTTTTATGCTCATTTTTTATATAATTTTTTTATATTTTGAATTGAAGATTATGCTATTAATTATATTCATTAAGGATATGAATCATTAATACCGGAAATTTCTTTGTATTATTTTAAATTGCATTTAATTAAGTGAAAGGTTGAAGCTTGAAGGGAATAATGATAAGGCATTGAAATTATATCGCTTAATGAAAAATATTTGAAAACTATTTTTAATTCAACTTTTTTTTAAATTATTATAGTTTAATGTAAATTATTAATTTTCTTTTATTGGTATAACTAAAGCGAGGAAAGCAATCGAATGTATCCAGACTGCCGAAAAAAATAAAGTTATAATATTCAAATCATGAATAAAGCTAAGACGAACCTGCGCCTTCCCGCAATGCGTACTAAAATGATCTATTGTGCCTAGCCTAAAAATATTTGATCAGTTAATACCCAGGCTTCTGTAGAACCGTAGTTTTCCTGACGGCCAGACATCTAATTTTGATAGGGCTCAGAAATGCCTTACCCAGGTGTGTCAACATTGTTCAGACTACGTCTCGCAATCGCACAGGCTGTGTTCCGTAGATTCTTCATCATCCGAACAGAAATTACAGTCAATATAATCAGACTTTCCGATTTTGTTTAGGTGATAACTGAGCACGTCAACAAGCCAATTGTGAGGCACGTTATTGTACGTAGCTCGGTTTTGTTGAGTGTTAGGACTTCTTCAGTCTTGGCGTGTGCCTGGGATCTTGTTCGAGTAGGTGGATATCTCTTTGTTTCCCCATTCCCTTATTTCCTCCATTATATGGCTTTTTAAATAACATTATAAGAATATCGGTAAATTGAAATAGAGTGAAATCGTCAAGGTTCCAGATGACGCTAAGAATTGGAATTAAGAAATCGTACATGGGAATACAATATCAAAACGGAAATACATCATTTCATCGGTCCCAAGTGCCAAGAGAAGTAGTGAAAAACAATGTAATATATTTAAAATCAGTTTTCATTATCGACCTTAATCGTTTTCTATATCCTTTCAAAAAAACACATACCCTTAGGACCACTCTTTATAATATAATTTTTACATTATATATTATAGAGTGAAAATAAAAATTCTGAATATTTCGAAAAGAGAAGCTTATGTGATTATACGTCAAAATTAGGATATTTTACCACAAAAAAAAAAAATCTTATTTCATTTATGTTTGCGTCTATAAAACTATATATTTTATTACCCGGAAGCGGAAGGATAATATATACAACGTCATGTGAATACGAAATTAAGATTATTTTTTTTCTTTACATTGAAGTATTATGTAATACGGCATTTCCAGGTTAAGTTGGTCTTTTTTCTATAATTCAATATGGTTTACATTTGATTCACTTTGATCAGAAAAAGTGGTTTTTTCATCGCATATTTTAATATGTCACAATTAAGTATAGCAAAACTTCTAATTATGACATTATCCTTGGCAGATTTAAATTTACATTTACTTTTAATAAGGACTGATTTGAATTGGAATATTAGAATCAAAACTTGACCTGGAAATGTTGTATATTATTTATTTTTATGAATATGAAATAAAATTGATTATATGTAAAAAATGTGGAATCAGCGTTCCAAAACGTTTGTAAAATATATAAGAAAATTTTACATTTCGATGTTCTCGGTACATACTATTCTAACTCAAAATGATCACTTGTCAGGAGGGCATAAATATTGTTTTAGTTCAGTTCTAGGTGAAAGTTGAAGGAAAATTTGTATTTATTTTAAAGATAATTTATTTCTGCAACTTTTCAAATTAAAATATTACATATTAAATTAACACTTTAATTACTAGTTATACTTAAAAAACTAAGTTAGAATAAATAAATTTAGTAGAACTAAAATTATTGAGTTCAAACTTCATTTAGAATACTTGTTAATTTTCATCAGATTGACTTTTACGATGTAAATTTGATATTGTGGATCATTTCCAACTCAAAATAGAATATTTTTCATATATTGCAATTCAAAACTTACGATCATAATGTCGTATTATTTTGCAATCAATATTTCAGTTAGAACATTTTGTAACTTGACTTGTAATAGAATGATAAACTTTAGAAATTATTTAACATATAATATTTGCGCTCTTTAGCCATGAAATATTATCCTACAAGCCTGAGAGCTCCAAAACAGATGACAAGGAATAGTATGGAGCGAGGACATAATGCATAACAGCATAAAATAATACGCCCTTACCACATACCATCAGATTAAATCAAACGTGGTATTTGACTGTATAATAGAAAACGAATCACCTAACATAAATCTGGATTAAAAGCCATGATATTGAGATTATTTGATAGAACTGCACTTTCATATCAGAAATAGTTGTAGCATATTAAAAAATCCAAAATAAATGATATTAATAAAAGTAATATATTTAACGTGGCAATTATAGAATTTGAGCTTCGGTTTTCTTACATAGGGCAATGATAACTTAAAAAGCATCTGTACAAACTTGAATTAACTGAGGAATATTATTGTATATATTTTGTCAACACGTTGGAATTGTTAGCGCTGCGTTACAAATTTTGTTGACACCATCGTCAGAAAACTGAATGTAAATAAATCCAGATAAATAGTCTAATAAGTAATAGAAAAACCGACAATCTTATCAAATATCATGGACGTTTTTACTTTCGATTTTTGTTAATTTCACACTGGAAATAAGTTATATGTTATATTAATAAAAAAATTAAATATGAAAGTTTATCAATTATAATAAAAAGATTAAACCAAAATCTTCCAAATTGGATCAATTAAAATATTTATTTGGGATCCTTATTTTGGTTAGAGTATATTGCTCTATCATTTTGAGCCATTTTTTAATATAATATTCTCGATTACTGGATTACAATTTAGTTGCACACCCAGGATAAAATGAGGTTTTATGAATAACATATTACGAATACCTAATTCATCACACTATATCAAACTAAAACTACATCACCGAATTTAACTAGAAGACAGAAAAATAGAACTTCGTAAAGTGAATAATTAAATGCAATAATTTAAAAAAATAATAATAAAATCTTTTCGATAGTGATTCGATCCATCACTTTTTGTTACCACTTTTTTCCGGTAATATAACAATGATATATAATTTTGATTCCTAATTAATATTAAAAAAAATTCTTCTATTCTATTCTCATTATTACTACCCCAAAAGTACACTCTAAAATGAAATTTACCACACGTCATATCACTAAATAAGAAATGTGTTATGAAAATAAATACTACAAAATATACGAAAAATTGTAATCAATTTGTTGTTCACCAACGCCGTCAGTCCTAGAATTATTAAAAAAGAAAATGCCGCAGGTTCTTTCATCAATAAATTTATCCTAAATTTATTCTATTTCAGTTTTTTTGTAGTTTTTTTTTCTATATATAAAATCGGACATAAATACGCCTGCCACCTATTTTACGTAGTGTAATAACATATAAAAAATTATATTTATATGACCACATATAAAATAGGACGACGACTAAGATAAATTATATCATGTCACAGTAAAATTACGTTTTTTTTGGTGCAAATATTTTTTTTTTAGAAAAACAATAAATTTTAACATTTCACAGTTGATCGAATATCCTTTTTTAAAAATGGTTTTAACGAAAATATTTTTTTTGAAATTGCCTTCTTTTTTTTTTAATTATATTTAAGTTAACACCTTCTATTGAAACCACAGCCTTAAGGTGTTGACATAAAATATAATTGAGGAATTGTTTATAGATTTTTAATCTTACACTCTATTTACTTAGAATTTGATATTTTCCCATAATATATTCAGTATGACAGGATCTATTTGTTATGGTTTATGTGCGATCTAAACCGTGATAAGTCAGATTTTATATATAACCCACCCCTTTATGATAAATATACATACGTAAATTTTTGTTGTATATACGTTTGAATAAAATGGTAAAATATATACAATTTTTACTGGACAACAACTAAAAGATTTAATCTTTGTGAACTTTTTTTTTGTTTGCCTCCTGGTTGGTATATAAAACTTTTTGCATATATCTACAATAAATTACAAGTTTTTCTGGGTGGTTTTTTTTTTTTAGGATATTATTTTTGATAAGATAAAAACTTGTAATAAATTTAATGTGAAATATTTCTACGAAAAAAATGAAAATACATAATAATGTAAAAGAATTTTTATCTCAATGTTTATAGTACCACGTTCAGCATCAGAAATTTATTAATATTTTATTTCGAAATTCGTCACTTTAGTGGTGAAATTGGCTTAAATCCAATAAGCCAAATTTTTGAAGAAGATTTAATTTTAATGTTCTTGTTCAATTTATAGAAATAAAAATATTTACATTTAATCATTTTAATGTTACTTTATTATTAAAACAGAAAATTGAAATATTTTCTTTTTAAAAATATCTAAATTTTGAAAATTTGAAAAAAAATATGTTGCTCAGAAGTTTTCGGCAACATAAAATATGACTTTTCTCTATAACAAGTCGTTGCTTAGGACTATAAGCAAAAGAGATATTGAGTTGGATAAAGTGTTAGTTAGGACTATTAGCAAATTTCTGCTAAAGAATTTTCATAGTGACACAATTTTGCTTAGGTTTATTAGCTGATTATCATTCATAACTATAATTCGTTATGGCAAATTGTGATAAGAAATATTAATACTAATTCTATAAATATTCCAAAAAAAAAACATTAGTAATGGCTGAAACTAATTGACTAAAGTAATTTTTAACCATTTTTATGCATCATAACCAAAAGTAATATTTAAGAATTTTTATGTATCATAAACTAAACAGCCATTACTCAAAAATTACAATTTTGAGGGTTAGGAGAATTTAACCATTAAGGCAACGAATTGTGAAAATATTATTTATTTTTATTTTAAAATTTAAAGCAAAATAATTAAATGTAATTTATTAAATAAAATTGAATTTGTATACTTAAGAGAATATAATCTGAAAGGTGAAATTATTATTGCTTATATTTATATATAGAAATTATTTAAATCTCATATAATTATTGGTCTCTTAAGAGTTAATTGCAAATGATTAAACTCATCACAACATTCAATTATGTATAGATCGAAAGTGTAAATCAATTATAGATAACAGCCTAATTCATTTTTGGTAAGCTCTTAATCTTATATAATAATTAAATGTATTTCTAGGGATATAAGAACCCACTATTTCTCATTTGCAAAATATATGATAAAATACGATAAAGCTAAACTAACCATAAAGCTAAGCTAACGATAAAGCTGTACTAGTATAGATAAAGCAATAATACGATACAGATAGTAATAGTAAGATAACCTAAACTAGTCATAGTAAATTATAAAATTGTATTAAGTCTAATTTTTAACTGCAGTAAGTAAAATGTTTGACATTTGCAATGTTACAATTGTTGACAGGCAAAAATTTTTGTATCCAATTATCTCTAATAAGTATTAACATTAGGTTCAAATAGCTTGTGCAATAAAACTAAATTTGATTTAATTGATGTCATTAGGCTATATCGCAATCGTATTTTCGTACTTAATGGCTTATGCCAAGCTCAACTTTTTTGTACGTGCTCTTCATGAAGCTAATTCTATTGGATATAATCACTTTTAAGACATAATTCTAAAAGTTTTCGTTCAATTAAAGTTCCCTTTCTTTTGTAATTAATTAATATTCTCAAAAAGTAAGCCATTTTTTCAATCAGCATATTTGCAAATATTCTGTAGTGGATTAATTACCACATTAATATTTTCATTATTTATTAGAATTTGGTTGTTTTCCGCCAACACTTTTGAAAAGAATTTCCTTCTTCATAAAATTACAATATTTCCAATAAATAATTAATTACGTATATATTTATAAAACAGCTTAACTTACCATCGGTCTAATTATAAATATTTAATATAAATAAAGTTTTATTATCAAAATATTTTTGGAAACCAGGAAAAAAAAATTATAAAAAAAAAATACTAAAATTTTGTATATTTCTGTTCTTTGAAAAGTTAAAACAAATAAAGTAACTTTAGTTTTTCTTTGCTTATGACAGACAAAACAATTTATCATGATTATTTATATAACTTGAAGCCAAATGTACTAACCAAAAATTTATTTATAATGTTTTTTTTTTCCTATATACTTTTAAAGTTTGTACTTTTTCTTCTTGTCATATTCAAATGCAAGAATTAACTTTAAAAAAGACCAAAATTGAATACCTTTAGGTAAATAAGTTACTTTGATCTATTTCAGTTCATATTAAAAAGCAAACAAAAAAGATTTAGCCAAAGTAAAAGTATTATACTTAAGGCATATAAGTAATCAATACCAATAAGTGGCTTTACAGGCCCCAGTTAGCTTCTTCTTTTGAAAATTCATCAAAAATAAAATAATACTTCTTCTTTATAGAAAACATACTCTAGTGATCGATAGAATTAAGAAAAATTTCAAATTGAAACTAATGTGTTTTAGTCGGACACTAATAATACCACTAACTATGCTTCTACCTAGTTTTGGATATACCTGATTTGGATAAAGATATTAACTAAAATAGTAAAAACAAAACTAAATTTCATTTCTTCAATCGAAACATTTAAATCTAGTTATCGACTTACCAATTACCGGCGCAATGGCGATAATTGGGTGAGAAAAATAAAATAAAATGTTCATTTTACCGTCACTATTGCTATTATTGGGGGTGGAAAATAAAAATATAACTAAATTTAGAATTGACTGTTACTGTGTGATGTCTATAAAATCATTGAGTGATAATTTTTTTACAAAAGTTTCCATTAAGAAACTTTCTAATTAATATAGGAAAATTTTCAAGTCAGTGCGTAATGCAGATTATTATGAAATCACGAAGAGTTATTAAAGCAGTATAAATATAATGTAAATCAATATTAGATAGACATAATTAAATCTATAATAATTTCGTTTTTATCACTGGATTTCATTAAAAAAAAAAAAAAAATTTGATGCCAATCACTCAACTAATTGGCGAGCTTTGACTAATTTACCCTATTCATTATATTTTCAGTAATTTAAGAAAAAAGAAAATGTGCCAATCAAACGTAATATGGATATATTACTTATAATAAGATATAACTAATTTAATTCTGTGCCAATCACTATTATCAGGATATCAGCAGTATGTAATCATAAGAAGTGAACTCTAATTAATATTTATAAATTTTTAACGTTAAAATAATAAAAAAAAAACGTATATATTTTATATTAGGTATTAAAGTCCTTCAAGGAATAGAGGAAATCCTTGAAGAATTCTAGTTTAAATGGATAAAATTAAAAATAAATAAAATATAAATGCTTAAAACAGACAACATCTTCATTAAAAGAGCAATTTCCGATGATATTATTATTTATATATAAAAATTTCTGAAGACTTATTGATCCATAAAACATAATAATTACTGATTTACTATTTATATATACTAAAAGATTTCTTAAGATTGAAGCAAAAAAAAAAATTATATAAAAAATAAAGTAAGGAACATGAATGATTTTTATACAGGACAAGTTTTTATATATAATATTCTTCATTGAAATGATTTAATGAGGAGTTAGCTCATCAGTAATTATCTTTTTAAATTAAAAATGTGAAATAGCATATTTCCGATATTTAATTTTTTTAAATTACAAAATACAGGGTGAACACTAAATAGTTGGTAGACGGTATACATAAAATAGGATTGAAAATTTCGCGGATTCGGTATGTACTTCGAGTTATAGCACATTTTCGGGTAATGGTATTAAAAAGTTAACATTATATTTGAATGCATAGTTTCAGAATGGATCAATGGAGTATTATTGTTTAAATTGTTTAGATTGGCAATTGAGTGACATTTAAAATTAGCTATACTAGATTTTAATTTTTTGACAAATACAAGTCTTTTATATAAAAAATGGCGCTGTTTTTTACGTGGCAACTAAAAAAAACACAATCAAACTACCTGACCCATGACAACTGAAATTTTATATTTACTGTTATAACCTGGCAATGGCAAAAGAAAATTATAATAAAAAATTCACCATTTTTTTATATGGATTTTAGTTCTTTTTGGATATCTAAAAAAAAGATCGAAAAAAGGCTCTAATTCAAAATGGCTGCCGAGTCCGAGAAAGAATCCCTACAATAGTAGCTTCAACAACTACCAGAAATAGCGTGTTATATACCGTCGATCAAATATTTAGTTTTCACCCTGTGCAGTAATAGCTACAATAAAAAATAAATTATTGATTTTATTTAGAAAACTAATGACTTTTATGACGCAAGTAAATTTTTACATGAATCTTTTTTTCAATTTTCAATTTAACTTTTATATTAAACAATTTAAAACAATATTTGATATTGAAGTTTGTCAAGAAAGAGGTTTGAAAACCTCGTTGTTAAACCATTATACTTCAGCTGATTGTACAATTTCGATTTTACAGTAAATATACCCCAACCCCCAACCACAATGAACGTAACAATCAGATTGACTGACCTCATCAATAAGGTTATTTAGAAATATGAATTTTAAGTACCGTCTTTTATATTGCATTCATGGACAGTCAAAGTAGAGAAGATATGTTCATCCTCTTCTTCATCGCAATTTCTATAATTTGCAGACGGATGTACGTCCCGTATATAATTTGATCGTTGTTTTTGTCATAAATCAGTTAGAACTTGTTTTGTTAACATCTGGGAACACCTAAGCACGGTTTGTGTTATTAATTCTGTGCAAGATTTTTTCTTGTATTACCGATTTTTACAATATGGCTTTATGTATTTCCGAGGGATAACAAATTGGGTAATAATTCTAGTTATATTTATGGCCTATTCCTAGCCATTTCATTCGATTTTTTATATCTTTCGGTAATGTTGTGAAGTGACCAGAGGATTTTAAATTAATTCCTTCTCACTTGTATATTTCGAAATACAATTTGTTTACTTGCTTTAATTTGATTGATTTGTTTTAATATTTCTTTAATATAATTATATCCTAAGGACAAAATATAAAACAAAATTATTGCATTTTTCATCACCCCAATCAAAATTCATGAAATTAAAGATGTAAACCAATGAAAAATCATGTTTGGTTTAGTTAATTATTGGTATTCACTATTCAGTAACTAAAATTTCAGAACAATATTTTGTAGCTTTGGAATACTTTATTTCGATATTGAATTATTTATCTATTTATATAAACCTTCACTTTCTACAGCTCAAAATCTACATCTAAAGTTATCTGTGGTTCGTTAGGATGATACTAACTTGGCGGGTGTTTTAGTTAGTTTAATTTATTTACGGCAAACTGATTTAAAGGCTTTAATTACTTATTCATCTGTTGCTCAAATAGGAATTGTTTTAAGAGGATTAATAACTTTACCTTCTTGAGGATTATGTGGATCTTATTCATTAATAATTGTTCATGGATTATGTTCTTCTGGTTTATTTTGTTTAGCCAATATTTCTTATGAGCGGTTAGGAAGTCGTAGTTTAATAATTAATGAAGGATTATTAAATTTTATACCTAGAATAACTTTATGATGATTTTTGTTAAGTTCTGCTAATATAGAAGCTCCCCGTGCTTTGAATTTATTAAATAGAATTGTTAGATGATCTTGAGTGTTAATTTTCGGTTCGAAACCAGTTTCCATTTCTAATTAAAATCTAACTTCCTTCATTCAATCTATATGTATATACAAATAGATTTTCTAAAGGTCTCTTCTATTCATCCTTTCATATTTGTCAGTTAGGAAACATTGTAATTACAGTACTGGTGGATATTAATATGCCCCAAATGAAATATGAACTAATCTGGATAATATTATTTATAACAAAACATTTTTCACTATTATTTATTAAAGAAGTTTTTATATTGTGTCAAGACAGAACAATAATTATTATATAAAGGACTCAGAAAGGACTATTTTTTTTTGTATTGTATATATTTGATAATATGGCAAAATAATTTTTATTTAGGTTCATTTCTATATATAAAGAAGGATATCTTTTGTTATAAACTAAGATTGAATGTCAGCAAAAGGTAATTAGTAAAATAGTGAATATTCTGTCTATAAGAAAATATATATATATATATATAAATAATAGAAAATATATTAATAAATAAAATAAGGACAACTCATTATTTTTTTTTATTTTTTGTGAGATAACTTTTGACAATCCAATTTACTGAACCGAGAAAAAGGTATTTATATAAGAAGTTTTTAGTATAATAAATATTATTACTTAATTTAATAATGGCTCCTGTCAAGGAACAGTTAAGACTAAAAGTATTTTATTATAAAACAATTTTCCTTAATCATTTTCATCTAACTATAATACCAACTATTTAAATTATATTTGGTAGAACAAACTGTGATTTTTTTGACCTTCTCTGTTTAAATATTTTATTTAAAATTTCAGATCACGTGCCAGATAAAAAAACAATTTTATAATTAATAATTGCTAAGAATTGAATATGTAAATATAAAATTAAATTAGTTTATAGTAAAATTATATAAAGAGTATAAAGCAAAGCATGGCGATTTAGGTGAAAGAATTTGTAAATCGTATATACAAAAATGAAATTAAAATATTTATGGTTATTATTATTACCAGAATTTAAATCGATTACATTTTTTTTTGTGTATAAAGGACATAATAGTAAAATTTGGAGATAGGATTATAATGAGTATATAATGGGCATAAATTTTGGCCTGGGTTGAAAAGGAGCCAATTCTTGATTCGGCAATTGAATCACAACTTGAATTAAAATATGGTCGTATCAAATTCCAAAAACCTTTAGAATCGATCTTATTTTCTGTAAATCATGTTTTGATTCGAGCGGTGATTTGCTTTTCGAATGAAATGTTTTGTATAAAGTAGACCTTGAACAAACAAAATTTGTATTATAATATAGTAAAGAAAACCATTTTGCTTATTTTTATAGCGAGCGAGTTTCACGAAAGCTACTAGTAAATGTAAGCTGAATTTTGTTTTTCATTAAAATTAATTTTATTTATTAAATAGTAAATGGAATTTTAAAAAATTTGATTTAAATATGATTCGAATCAAATCAACTCAAAATTGGATTGATCAAATTGGGTTTGGAATCAAATTTTCAGTGTATTAACATTTTTATCAGTATCGAAATATGATGCAATCATACAAAAAGAATATTTCGATTTGAATATTGATATTTTTAAATTATTAAATTTATGATTCCGTTCTTTCTGATCCAACCATCCCGCGTCCATATTGAATTATCAGAATAGTAAATACAGTAACACTCACATAGTAGTATACAAGAGTCTATCAACAAGAGTGAATTTGACACTAACTATCCATGAGTAAAAATTCTAATGTCAAGCAGTAGCCAAAACCAAATAAATAATAAAGATTTTTCAAGTTTTTCGAGGTCTAGGTTTAAAAATTACCTTCATTGACGTTTAATCGGCGTTCAGTATAATATAAACCCGAAATTAAAAATCGCGCTGGTGTATAGAATAAATATCCTTTAAACATAAAGATTTTATTTTGTCGTATAATGAAAATTTTGCATCCCATGTCACCGATCCCTACTGAATAATAAAGATTTATATTTGCTGAAATATTAAAATTAAGAATTTTTGGTTTTAAATTATTTGTTTTTAAACTTTTCCTATATACTTTAGTAACAAACTTTTAATGATATGCACTTTTTTGTTAAATAAACTTTTTATAAATACAATGATGTGCATACAGGTTACCTGTAACTAAAAATTCCCGTGTTGACGTATGCAAATTTCAATATTTTGGATTTAGTATACAAAAATAATATGTGCAGAAATAAAAAAACAAAATCTGTAAAAGTTTTCTAGGTTAAAAGTTTAGAAAGTCACTAGTATTACGAAAATTTGAATAAAATTTTCATAAGTACTAAAAATATTTTCAATTCCTTGGAATTTTTTTCAATAAAATTTTCCTTGCTGAGAGTTACTATGATAAATAACAAGTTAAACAATTTTTTGAGATTTACAAAATTTATAGTAAAAAAAGTTATTTATTTTACACATAATTTTTCGAAAGTTTAAAAATACATTTTTAAGTAAAACTTTAAAATGAAAATATGTTACAAAAATGTAATTTCTTTTTCGATGTTAATTTATTTAATACCAAGATTTCTTAAAGCAAATATCATTTTTATATAATTTTTTTTAAATAATGTCCATTTAAATAACCATCATAACAACCACAAATTGTCAAATATTTACTTATGATTTGAGGAGAAGAAATTTAATAACCAAGAAACCAAAATAAAAATAAAAATCCAGAAAATCTTTCAATTTTATATAATTTTCCTTCAAGCTAAATAATGAATTTTATTGTGCACTGTAATTTAACATTTATTTATACATCTACACAATTTTTCAAGGGGTACGACACAGTAAAATTGAATTTTTTTACAATTTTATAGTAAAAAGTTTGCATTACATACAAATCAGTAATGGAAAATATAAGGATTTACTAACAGTGGTTATTATACTGGACAAGGACACGAATAGTAATTAGAAAAACTGGTGAGTTTGATAAATTTTATTATATAAAATATTTTAATTAATTATATAAAATACAGAAATAAATTTTTTATTTATTAGATTGACAGCTTAATTTACCGAATCGTAAACAGTTTAAATATTACAGAGCAAAAAAAATTGTGGACTTTATGATGTACACGTAACTAAACTTATGAAGTATCAAATATTTGTGGACCAACATAAAGAAGAATCAAGTAAACACTTTTAACTTTATAACTTTTAGCTTGATTTGAAGTTTCTAACCCTTCTAGATCCGGAGAGTAAGCGAATAACAACTCCAATTACAAGTTTTGTAAATTGATTATTTAAATATCGATTTTATAACGAGAAGATTTACAAAACTTTCTAGAATTTTTAAATTGTAAATATTGAAAACCCCCTTAAAAATCTTATAACAAATTTACAATAATGTTATCGTTATCTCGTTTTGTAAATATCTCATTTTTAATGCCTTTTAGCTAATATTTTCTTTTATTAATATTCTGTAAAATATTCGTTTCTAATTAAATATTTAGTTTAGAATATTAAATAATTTTAAATTGTTTTTTTCTTTCTTTTTATTTTATGTTGAAACATTATGAAATATAAATATAGAATTGAAAAATTTATTTAAACTTTTATTTGCTGTGTGGGTATAGTACCAGTGCTAGTACAGTAAATATCACTAAATTAATAAAGCAGAAAATGATTCAAATAATAGAAAAAACGAAGCTAATTGTGGCACAAATACGATTATTTTCTACCTTGGAAAATATTTACTATGCTAACTAATTAACTAATTTCTCAACAGCGTTAGTTCAATATTGCTTAATGCAATTAATGATGACTGATCGACTAATTTATCATCACAAAAATGGTATGAGAAAGTTAAAAAGTATAAAATTTGTTTTGAAATGCATACAAAATGAAGTAAAAGTGTTGCCAAACTTCAGAAATAAATTAAAAATAATTAGTTACACTCAAGAAACCGACTAAACTATCCAATTATAGAAGAGGTTTTATGAAGAAAAGATCTATAGAAGAGCTTTAAGGCTGAACTGAACTAAAATAACATTCGAAAGCTAAAAATCTATATTTGATCCTTCCAGATTTGTGCATCAAAATCCCTGCTACTATGTAAGCTCCAAGAGGGAAAATATTATTGTTATTCAAAGGAATACTTATGAGCCAACTAGTGGCCTAGTGTTGCGGATATTATCCTCTCTCTTACTTACTAACTAAGACCCCAAAAATATGTTTTTTATTTTGTGTTAATAAATAAATGGAGTATATAGAAACATCTGACACTCCAAAGAATTTAATTAATTAATATTTTTTTTAAAGACTCATAAAATTTAAAACCGACAGTTTAAAAATTAAAGTAGTACTAAAACTACCTCTGACATAAACATTGACAAGTGACCAATATAAATAATCATAGTTTTTCGTCAATAAAAATTCCATTTAACACCATTTTTAAAATTCCATTTTTCGTATAAATAAAATTAAAGAAATAAAATATAAAAACAAATGAATTTAAAATAATAAAAATATTTAGTGAACATTAAATTTTCGTCAAATATTTATATAAAAGTTAAAATCTCTTTTACTTACCTGGTTCTAATGTTGTTGCTAATAAAATGGATGGGAGGCATAAAAGGATAACACGAATCTCATACATGTTCAACATTATATATAAAACGTAAAGTTATACGTAAAATTATATTTTATATATTTTGTAATCTTATTAGTTCTGGATGGTAAATATAAATTTTGTTTATCCTACTTTTATAATAGTTTAAATCGGCTTTTTGAACTTAAGAATTTATGCAAAATTATGCACATTTGCGTGAAATATTTCACATACCAAAATATTAAAAAAAAAGCAAACAAAAATGATTAAACTTTTAAGAATTTTTATGAAAATTATTCGTTATTTTTACAGGAGGATAAAATTTTTCTATATATTATATATTTATTTATGTACTACTATAAAATAAACTACCGCACTATAAAAACATTATTTAAACAATTTTTGCATGTAACATTTAAATATACTTTTGACTTTTGCAGAATTATGATTAATGTCTTCTATTTTTGTTGTAATATTTACTTTTAACTCAGAAAACTTGAGTGTTTTATGGGAATTTTTATAGTATATTTCATATTTATTAATGTTTATTGAATAATTTATAACACTAAGCACTTTAAATAAATTATTTATATGTAAAAAGTATGTTATTTTTCTTATGTATATTTAAAACTTTTAGTTCAATTTATGATTTTCGTTTTTTCTTTTTGGATTTTCATGAATTTATTTGTTTATTTAATTCTTGATTTTTTTTTTTCACTTTTACTTATAATTATTCATTCGATTTTATGGATAAAAAATTCCATTTTATATTTTCTACTAATATGGTCAACACAATTCACATACTGCAGTCATTATTTATTATTCCTGGCAACATTTTTATAAAGATATTTCTGAAGATTTTATAGTTTTATGTTTTATGTTTTTTGTTATGTAAAATTGATATTTTCTAAAATATTTTTTATAATCAATAATAATAAAATTGTCGATTAACATTTGAACTAAAAAAATTTTATACTTAATTTATATATTGATTTAATATTTTGTTATAGTAAAATAGTTTCATTTTTGAATCATTTTGATTTTCTTAAAGTTAAATTTCGTCCTTCGGGTAATAATAATTTTTTATCAACTTTGATTCATGTTAAATATGATAAATTTTATATTCATTTCGATTTAATTTAACTTTGAATTGCTAGACTTTTTTTATGAGTACCTTTTACTTTATTATGTGTAATGATTGATTTATCTGATGTCCTTTATTCGATTATGTAACGTTTTTACAATTGGTAATAGTTGGTATCATACCGGAATTATATCTGGAAAAAGAAATATTTTTAAAATATTATTAATTGTGGTGTAATAAGTTAAAAAATTTAAATAAATAAGTTTCAAAAGAGTAAATTTATTTTGTAAAAATTATTTTTGGATCATCTATTTCAGATTATTAGAGAAATTTTCATTGTAAATAATGATTCTTATATAAATACCTAAAGAACAACACAAGTTTTCAAAACTAAATAACCATATATTAATGGAAATAGTAACCTACAATTACTTGGAAAGTGTAATATGAACCAAGGAAAGTTTAAATGAAGCTAGACGACAAACTTCTTGTCATATTAAGATAGTTTAAATAGTTTGAAATATGAAATAACTTTTTTAAACAAAAAGAAGAAATTTGATTGCATGAGTGTATAATCAGTGAAACCTTTGGTTAGTTAGTGATAAAAACAAACATATAAAATCTTCCAGTTATTCAACCATAATATGTTAAATCGAACTATAGAATATGACAGATGTTGAAAAAATGACCAATCGATGTACAAATATACAAAGGAAAAATAGAAGTAGATTATAATTCGATAAATTATACAAAAATCCGAGCAGGCATTATTGCAGTGTACAATTGAATAACCAAGAAAACAGAAAAGGTCGGTAGCAAAAGAAGTCAAAACAATTGGAAAGACTAGTGTAGAAATTACAGAGGAAATGGTAAACATAAATATTTTCTTATCGGAAGATTGAAGCATGAAAAAAACATAAAAATTTTATTTATCAAATGGAAATATCAATCCACATTTTAATTATCATGTAAAATAATATATTAATAAATCTTATTTTGATAAATCTTAAAAAACCAATAAGCTTTTATAATGGAAGTAAATCAGATAGCTAAAGTTAATTTGTTAAACTATATATGTAACGTAAATCAGCAAATGAATTTTTTTTAAATATATTTCCAATGTGAAGTACAATAATTGTAACCTTACAGCATAATAAAAATAAATTATTATTCTAGAAACTGAATTTGATTTTTATTTCATTAGTGCAAATGAATTGCTTATAGCTTTATGCTGTACGGCATTTAGCTATCTTCTTCCATTATATTTTCAAACGATTTAATACAAAATCATATTAATTATATTATTTTTCTATGTTTTAATAGTTTGATGTTTTACAAATCAATTAATTTATAATTTTCCCTAAAATTATGCAATGCATAAATTATAATAAATTCCTTAGCTTGTTTATTTAGTTTAGAATTTAGAAGAGTGTCTATTTGAAGAGATATATATATTCACAGGCTGACTGGAGTGTTGACCTCAGTTATTACTTTATTGTCAATTGTCGTAAGTTAGACGCAATCATAATTAAATATAAAACTCACTGAATATACAATTTAACTTTAATAATAAGAATAAGTTACTTTCATTAATTCAGTGGTTAATATGCTATTGAATACTGTATAATATTACACACATGAAGATATTCAACAATATTTGCGAGCTGAACCGTTTAAAATATTTTGTGAATAAACTTTTCTTTTACTTATTTAATTGTTCCCAATTTATAGCTCCCAATTTAATCGGCGCACTGAAAGTGTTAATTCTATATTTTTTTTCGACAACTGAAAGTATACATACCCCAACTGATGAAAGAACCCTCTAATGAGTGCAATATATTTAATTGAAATGTAGAATTAAAATTTTAAATGGAAATTAATATTATATTATATGTAAGAGTTATTTTCACTAAATCTCACATTTGTTTAGAATTTCTTACTATTATTTGTAATTATTTCAAAAATATCTTTTTGTATTAAGTTTATCGAAAGACAGCTTCAACTTAAATTGATATTGAAGGTTACATTGAATATTTAAATGAAAATTAATTGTCATAAAATTAGTAATGTAATTATTCTACTTCTAGTGTAATTATAAATTACGGTAGCCGTGGCGTATAGTGGGTAGTGTACTGTAATACATTAGGTCACGGGTTCGATGTCGTTCTAAATTGACTCAGCTTTAATGAGTACCAATTATAAAATTTACAATATGTAATTCTGATTTTTAAAAAAATATAATTGCTGACAACATTACAACGAAACTTCTTAGAGGAGGCCAAAAGCTCGATTTATGCTATACTACAATTGGAAAAAATAAAGAAGAAGAATTAATTCATTAATATTCATCCTGATTATAACTAATCTAAAATTCAGCCTAAATTAATTTTGGATCTCTTAATCGTACAACATATAAAAATACTTTTAAAATTTTGTTTTGGGCGGAAAAAATGATGATTAATGAAAATCGCTTTTAAATGGACAACTGCAATTATTTACTTAATAATTTGCAGTTGTTAAATGTTTCATTTAAAACTGATTTTCATCAATAAACCTTTTTTATACAACCAATTTTATGATTAGACCAAAAAGTTAATGTAAAGTAATTTATAATGAAAACCAACCACCAGAGAGTCAGTAAATTTGAAATAGTATTAGTTACTATAACAATTTTATATTAAATTTAATTTTAAAACTGATTTTCGATGTATAAATATAAAGTTAATGTTAATTGTATAAAAAAAATATATTTCGAAAAACCACCACAAAATAAAACTTTATTAACATAGAAAAAATAAAACCACAAAAATATAATAATCTAATTCACAATCTAATTGTATATAAACACCTTTACAAGTTCACAATAAAATTGATTAAAAAGAAAATATAGTGAAAAACTAAACTTTTCCTTTAATTTATATATAAATAATTTCATATATAAAAATGGTAATTTTTTTTAAAATAAACTCGTACATACAATAAAGTTATTTTTATTTTAATGTTGTAAAACTTTAAGTAATATTATACAATAAAATTCACTCTAAAAGTGCAATTACATTAGTAAGACCATATATAGTAAAACGTAAAAAGGATAGAAAAAGGATTGTTAAAGTTTAAATTGTGCATTAAAATGTTAAAATTTTAATTGTGATTGAAATTATATTATAGTAAAATTATATAGTACAATATAATAAATAAAGAAATTAGAATGGTTTTAGTTTTTTTTTATAGACAGTATTGACAGTCTAATAAATCTAGAAATGAAATTTAAGATTTAAGATTTATTTTCTTGAAAATTTATTTAATTGATTTAACAATCAATGTTAATTAAGTGAAATATATTAAATAAAAAGAAAGAATGAAAGAAAAAACTAAAATTATATAATTACATGTCAGTTGTCAAATAGAAACAATGCTATTTAAATAATATTGTCAATCAAACATCTCGAATATAATTAACTATATTTTCTTCAGGGTTTAATGATTTTTAATAATTTTTAATTAATAAATATATTTTGATTACAATTAGCTAAAATTTGCATTGCTATATAATCTTAATCTGAAATTATTGATAATTGTTATAAGGTTCTATTGCACAGTTTGATAATTTTTCAGTTTTAACTATTCGTGTACATAAAAATTATGAAATTTTATATATTTTTTAAATAAGTTTAGACATTGACAATTTTTGTTTAATTATAGAATATATTTTCTAATTGTTCTAAGAAACAATTTATCATAGTGAATAGCATGAAATTGCAATTTCTTAATAGTCCGAAACGATAAGATTAGTGAAACGTCTTAAAATTGCTGATAGTTCTATATCTCTAAGCAAAAAGAATATAAATGTTATAGTGAATAGCCCTTATTCATATAAATTTATGATAATTAAAATATTGAAATTAGAACCATTCATCACTATCGCAACGGGCGACTGATGTTTTAGTAAGCAATTTAAATTAAAAAAGCTACTAAGGGAATTTGGTAAATCAATGGTAAAACTTGCTCCAAAAATATTGAATATTATAAAGTATTGACATATTTCGATATAAATATTTCTAGTTTAGAAAAAAATATAAAAAATTCCTAGTTTATTTATCCTAGTTTCATAACTGAAAACATAAGTTTTTTGAGATGTGGCAGTATTATACTAAGGTGCAAAATGATCAATGATGAATTTTAAATGGAATAAATAACAAATTTTATTACATTTACAAGTCATTTTTCTATCAAACTAACAGTGATTCACTTAATAATACAAACCAATGTAAGCTTAAGAGGTATGGCCTATATAATAACCTGATATTACCTAGTTTTTGAATAAGTTTACATACAAACAATGAAAATCATTAAATTTTCTTCACGATTTTTACAAAAAAAAAAAAAATTAAAATATTTTTGAAAGAAAGTCAAGTATTTTTTAATTTACATCAAAAAGTAAGTACAGGATGATTTACATAATGAAACTTATATTTTATATAACGTATAATAGTTAGAGAAACTGTTATACTGGAACTTCTAGAAATAACGCTAAAAAATTTTTATATATATATCATAGAAAATAAAAAAATAAATAAAGAATTAAATTTATTCGGTTTTATTTAAATGAAATTATTTAGTTTATGCACGTTTCTGCAAGCGTAAATAATATAAACTGGTCATGGTTACATATGAATACGTTAAATCGCATCCTTGAGAAAGGTTTACAAATATCTAATATGTGGAGTTTACAAATGGACGGGTTCTTTATTTAACATTAGCATCTTTCATAATGTAATATATAAATTGTTAGGAACTCGGAGAATATAAATCTCTCCGGATTCTTGAAGAACTATCCTGCTGTGAAGAAGACGCTTAGTTCTTTCTCATCCCTTCAAAACATAAATTTCAAAAATGATTAAAAAGAATCCATTTTTCATGATAACAAAAATTTTCCATCATTCGAAGTTCGGTAACCCGAAAAGGATACTAAATAAATAATTATATTATATGTAACCCATTACGCTTCCTCAAAGGCATTCGAAAGTAGCAAGCATCTTATATAATGCTAAATTAAAAATAAATTATGTCACTGCACAAAAAAGCTTATAAAGTTACAAAAAATGAAAAAAAAAAACTACATAACATAACAAAACTTATGTTGTGTAACACGTTTCTATCAACAGCATAAATTATGTAAAGTATGTAGTTCATGTTTGGTTGAGCGTTTACAAAGTATAGATATGTAAATGCATTATTTTGACATTTTACTCATTAAATATTCGAGTCAAAATTATAGCAAGAAATTATTCAGTTCAGAAAATTCACATTTTGAAAAATTTATTAACTAAATAAATAATTATAATTTCTTGAAATTTTCTCTCATGATATATTTTTAAGTTCTTTTGAAGGCAGAATTTAAATCATATTAAGGATGTCTCTAATCCAATATTTTCTGGGTTGTTAATTAAATATAATTGTACATTTATAAGTGACGATATGATTTTACAAAAACAATTTTAATTGTATTTAGTTCCTTAGGAGGTGCAATCAATAAATTCCAATTAATTATAATTGCAATTTAATAAAAATATAGAAATGTACAGAATAAAATGATTAATAATGTTTATTAATAGTCTGCCTATATCATTTCAGAATTAATTATATTGATTTTTAATAAAATATTTTAATTAATAATAAAAATATTCATTAATTAAATATTCCATTTTTATTATGTTTATTAATTTAAATTATCAAATATTTGAAAAGGACTTGATAATTATTGAAAACAACTTTAAAGAAATATAAAACGTCGTATAATTAGCGATGACATTTTTCTAATTATAATATCAAAAGTTGGCAGACAAAGTAGAATCAAACTTTGGTAATGATAGTTTTTTAATTATACTTAGTGATGATAGAAATATACAAATTTTTTGGTATAATTATTAAAATATTTTGTTGGGTGCCAAAAAAACTGCTACTGAAAGGATTTTAAGAAAAAATTATTAAATTTTTATTTAATTAAATGTATAAGAAAAATAGATTACAAATGTCTTAGGATTGAATTTTTTGTAATAAATACCGTATATAGAAAATATAGAATGGTTCCATACAAGCTCGCCTCACGACGGATTAGACGGCCTGAAGCTCATTAGAAATTTCGATCGGGCAAAGTTAACAACTTAAACATTTTTTTTTCATTTTTCAAATCATAATTATGTAAATTATTTTTAACAAGTTTGACGGTCAAGAAATCGTAAGCAAAAATAGGCTTCAAGTCTTGTGAGAAATAGAAAAAAATTACTCAAGATTTTCATAAACTCAACCCGAAATTTAATGTTACTGTTAACATAACAAAACTGTTAACATAACATTATTGTTAACAGTTTACTGTTAACATTTCAGTACTGTGAATATGCATTTCGTATTATATCTTGTAAACCGTATGTTATGTTACTGTTAACACAACAGTATACTATCGCCTTTGCGTTCGGCATGTTGAGCTACTTTGAGTGGTTAAACATGCTCTTGACCGAATATATATTTTTGACAAACTCTAACAACCTGCAAAGATATAAAGTATTGCGTAAAACTGGAGAGTTTTTATAGGTAAATATACTGACATTCAGAAAGTTGTGTACAAAATTGATACACGACTTCAGACGCATAATTGAAATAAGCCAGAAGAACTTTAAAATATTAGCTTTGTGCCGTATTTGTTTAATCTACATATAAAATCTCCGAAACATAAAGAAAACTTGTATCGATCAATTTCCATTTATTCAAATTTTCATTAGTTAAAACTTTTTCTATAATCCGTCACAAAATATACTTACTTGCTCATGCAATCTCTAACCATCAAAAAGGAGTAAACAATAGGTTCCATATAATTTTGTATGAAACATATACAAATAAGTTTTCATTTAAGATATTTGTAAGGTTTCCTTTTAGGTTACTGGAATATTACATATACAAGAAAATATTTCATGTAATTTATGTAATATCATTGGAAACGGAATCTTGATCGGTTATGATTAATTAAAAAGTATATGGACTTTTAAAAAACAGCAGCAACAAAAATATTTATAGCTCCATTTTTCAGTCATAAAATTATTAAAGCTATGAATTTGTATAAGTGTAAACTATTAATAAACTGAATCGATAAAATCGTTATTTTATCGAATATTATTTATATTGAATTGTAAATTGGACGATTCATTTTTTATATAAGCCAATAAATTAATTCTAATTTAGGTTTTCTCTTACATTGAATTAATCCCAACTCCCAACAATCAAAAATTTGATACAATTTTCCCTTATTCATATATTATGTATATATATAATTTTTTAATGGTTTCTATTTCTGTATCGATTTGAAATCCCATTTGGCTCGTTACCAGTAACTTGTAGAAAAAACCATTATGTTCAAATAAATTTTCACATTATTATAATAGATGTGGAATATAATAAAAATACAGGATGAATATTAGAGAAAATAAATATAAAAAAAATTGTAAAATTAATCATGTTTATAATATTTATTTAATGTTTCCTTAACTAAACATGTAAGTAAAGTACATCACACAGGAAAATAATGCTTTTAAAATGAAATTTAAAAGCCAAAACAGATACGACAATAAATGCATACAAAGTTCATAATATAAACAAGCCAAACATCAATAAAGCTTGAGATTATTTGACGATTTGATTCTAAAGTTGCATTGCAAAGCGTATTCTCACTCAAGCGTCAAGCAACTGAATAAAAACCATAGAACGTCCTTCTGATAGGACTGAATTTTCAGAAATTAAATTACTGATGAACTAGCTCTAATAGACTTTAATCTAATAGACTTGAAACTTTTTGGAAAAACTTTAGAAATATCTAAATAACTGGAAAAAGCGTTAGAAAAACTTTCAAAAGAGGGCAAAATACCAACTGATAATTAGCAAAACTATAAATTCCGTAAAATAACTGATATTTGAATAATAAATTTCTAGCTGGAAATAAAATTAGAAAATCATAATGTAAAGATTGTCGATTCTGCTCAAAAAACGGAGAAACCGTAGAGAATTTATTGCCCGGAAAAGGCTCAGCACTGCTACTTGAACCATTTTTTATATTTTTTTAAGATATCAAAGGCAAAGGAACTTTATCTTAAAGGTTTCGAATACACAAATAATTTATTTAGGTCGCAGTGTTGGCAGCCAATAATGATTTTCATCATTTGCTTGATAAGTTGTGCGTTGATTCAAACTGAGCTGATTGCCTTGTGACGTATTTAAACTTATTTTAAGTTTAACAAATTGAAGCCTAACTTATTTATCTGGAGTTAGAGTGTAATTAAAAAGTTCACATAAAAAAGAAGGTCTTATTAAATTGACATTTACTATTTCCCTAGAATATATATCAGACTGTAATACAAAACATTAACAAAAAAAAACTTAAAAACTACAAAAAAAATATTAATGTAAATAGTAAAAGCATACAAAAAAATAAGTAAAAACTGCAAATGTGTAACACGACAAGTAGACATATGTCATCATCGTCATATGTATTCTTTATATAAAACTAAATTTCCTTGATATTTTAAAAAGTATTTTTTCCTTCTTAATATTTCCAGTTTCCATTTTGTATTTTGACAAACGTTGAAAATGAATATTCAAAAAAATGAAAAAATGAATTTGTGATGAAATTTGATCAAATATTTTCTATTTATATAATTTTTAATGAAATGAAAAACACACATTACATAAAGATGGAAAATTTTCAAGTGAAAACTTATCACGCGAATAAGCTATATGTCAAAAAATGAAAATTAATAATAAAAAAAATATTAATAAAATGAAAATATATGACAGTTTTTCTTAAAATTAAACCGCTATGACTAAACGAACATAGTGAAATATATTTTTTATTTTTCAATTCCCCCTAAAATTCATATATTTTTTATTAGTTTAGTTTTAAAGGGTTCACATATAGAAAATGATATGATATACTAAAATAATATAAGATTTATGGTTGACCTATTAAATATTTTCAATATGGTATTAATAAGTTAGACTTTTAGCATTAACGACGATATTTAACAGAGTATCTAAAGTGAATCCGGTTTTAATGTTAACCGGTTTTTTATTTTTGTTTCCGGAAAAGGGGAATTAAATATAAATTCTTCCTAGATTTCCATCTTATCCGGGAAATAATAAAATTGTTAAAACATAATTATCATAAAAAAATTACTTATTATAAGCAAAAAGACATTTTTTAAACGTTTTGCTTCTTCGGTGCAGTTTTCTATTTTGAGTTCTATATTTCGACACTTAATCTGTCATTATGAATTATATTATATTTCCAGGAAGAATAATATTATAATAGTAAATTGAAAATATTCAATTGTCAACTCGACAAAGAAGCAATAATCAAATAAAGTATTTTTACTGAAGTTTCTTTTTTAATATAGTGAAAACGAATTTTGATCATTGATAACCGCAACCGTATTAAATGTGAAATAAAACGGAATGGAAAGGGAAAAATACAACATTTAGTAATCTAATATATCATAGCATAAAGATGCATTGATTATTTTTTTAAATATATTATTTTCCGGGAATTTTAGTAAAATTTCCTGGAAACGTAAACCTAAACCTTAACTTCAAAAACTGAAAGTTATCAAGGAAATTTTTGCCCGATCATTCCCGAAAAGAATTAGTACCAAGGTAATATGAACTCATATATGAAGAAAACTGAAATTTTAGAACGAATGTCGTCAGATGGCAGGGTGTTAATAAGAAATTTATAATTGAAAAAGTGACAAATAATACTAAAGCTGAAAATTAATGTATTTTCGCACTTCTTATAAATTATATTCAGATTTATAATGCTAGGTCGGAAATTTGAGTTCACTGTATTGTGTAGAGTTATGTACTGAGGAATTTCGTGAAACCACGGAACAAAATCACTTAAACTTTTGAAAAATAAGATAAAAAAAAATGCATGCAAAAAATTAAATTTTCTTTAATTTTGAACAGGCAAATTCGTTAAATCAAGTATACAGGGTGAACATGAAATACCTGATCCACGATACACTACGGTATTCCTTGAATCATTCTGAGCAAAAAAATGTATGGGCATTTTTTTGAAAGCGTGACCCTTGGGGTGGTACCCCCCTTTTTATGATTATATGTTAAAAAAATAAGTAGCTACATATTTTGGTTCATATCTTTGGAGTGGATCAATGGATCAGTTTGGTTCATATCTCATTAGATTAATAAGTTAGACTTTTAGCCCTTTAAAATTCTCTTTAAAACGAGCTATAGAAAATTTCTGGTTTTTATGTGGTTTGGAAACTACAAGCCCGCAAACTTGAATCAAGGAATACCGTAGTGTGTCGTGGATCAGGTATTTCGTGTTCACCCTATGTATAGACCACTGGCGTAGACCACATAATAAGATGTATTTGTATAAAAAATCCCGAAATAGTTTAATATCAGATTATGAATATAAGTAGCCTAGTTATTACATTACCTCTATAAAATGAAGGATTCATCCGCACGGCATCATAAATTTGAACTATTCAACGGTGCGACTATTAATGAAAATATTTTAACAAATAATTTTACTTTGCTTGGATAGTGTAGAAATCTTTTTGTACAATAATGAACCAATGGGACACATAAAAAGAGAGGAAGAAATAAAAATATAAAAAAAAAAAAATATTTTGACGCCATTTTTTTATTGTAATATTTTAATTGCGCGCGTAAAATAAAAATTTAATAATAATTTTCTTTTTTTAATATTATTTTAATTAGCTTTTAAAATTAAAAGAAAACCTTTTTGTTAAAAAAAAAACAATATATTTATTTAAATATTTAACCTTTTCGTAAACTTTTAATTGTTATTTTTTAATGAAAAATAAAATTTCTTTAAACTTTTTCTATATGTATATAAACTTTATATCTCCATAAAATTTCAGTTTTTCTTATGTATAATATTATATAACAATAAGGAAAATTATCATGTTTATTACATTTAATGTAATAAATTATTATAAAACAAAAGAATTTTATATAAATTTGTATAAAGCTTTTATCTCTCCACCATTTTGTTGTATAAATATATAATAATATTAAAAAGCCTAAATTAAAACAATCTTTTTTTTGTTGTTCTTGTTGTGATCTGGTCTTTCTTCTTCTTCAAATTCACATTAAAAGGTCTTTTATGTCATTTTTGGGATGAAAAAAATAAAATTATTACCGAAAACAAAAATGACACAAGCAACAATAAATAATAATAAAAAAAACGCCATTTAAATCTAACAAATCATAATTACACTTAATGCCTAATTTAAGTGAAATTTTTTTTTTTTCAGAGGCCACCTTCAACACTATTTCCATGACAAAAAGTGTCCTTGTTTGATTTTGTTTTGTTGTTGGGTGAAAAACCAAACAGAAGCAAAAAAAAAAATAATAAAAAAACAGAAAAAAAACGCCTATAATTTTCATCTCCTACTGAGTTATAAAAGCTTGCAGAGAAAAGAACAACCGACAAAACAAAAGAAAGAGAAAATCCATGGCAAAAAAAAAAAAAAAATAGTAGCGCAAGTAAATTTTATTATCCTTAAAGCCAAGGATGTACACAGTCAATATTAAATGACTGATGTCAAAAGAAATGTTACAATAGGATTTTTTGTTTGTGAAAAGTTTTATTTATTATTCAGATTTTTATTTCTTTAATATAATTAAGATGACCTCCACTCTCTACTTGGAAAAGCCAAAAAGTCTATTCAAAGTTGGAAAGCTTTTGTTTTTAAAAAAAGGTGATTTTTTTGTTGTAGAAAGACAAATAAGAAGTAGGAACATACGGAAAATACTAACTAATAATAGTCAACTGGCAATGTAACTTTCAGCGAACCAAAATAACTTTAATCACGATATGATAATTCATTGTAAATCGACACATATCAAATCAAAACCAAAAATTTGGATATGAGTTCGATTTTCGCTCTTTCCAACCTCATCGCGTTTACATATAGAACCACACCAAATGTTAATAGATATAAAAAATGTACTACTGGATGAATACAGACAAGAACAGAAATGTCATAGATATTACTTTGCTTCTATCAAATGAGAGATTCATCGGCTTCATAATTCTTGATTTGATTAAAGGTTCGTCAATTACATTTTTACAAAATTAACAATATATAGTCATAAGAGTCAAACACAATAAGACAGCCTATAAAGCTTGTTGAGCGTCGAGGCAAGAGACAATTTTTTGAAAATCAGAAGGCACCTTGTATATACATCGTTGCAGAAAGTGCGAAATTTGGTAAAATATAAAATTATCGAAATCGTTAATATTGCAATGAGATTTTAGTTAATAATTGAACTTTCCAATTCCAATTGACTATTTTTCAATTGAACGTATGACAGAGAGGTGGCATGAAGAATACGGAGTGACAAGAAATAAAATAAAATAATCCAGAAATGACTTTGATTTGAATTATTGTAACTAAAATGAATCAATAATGCAGTTTCAGCAGAACAAGGACAAAATTACATAAAGCTTACAATACTCAACAAATTTTTTGTGTAAGGTATTTCCATTTTAGTTGACACTTTAATTTAATACCATTTCATATTAAATTAAAGTGTCAACTAAAAGGGAAATATCTTACACAAAAAATACGTGTTTCAGGCTAAAAATATTATAAGTATGTAAATTGATTTTAAATGATATAGGAATAGCAAACAGCTAAAAGATATACGTCTAGACTTAATAGACTTCAAAGCAAATAAAAATACTAAATTTTTAATTGCACTTTTCTTTGTTATTCAATTCCTTTCTAAACCTTGACCATTTCATTTTTTGATCCTAAAAAATTTTGTCTATAAAATATTTCGATTTTTTTTTTCAAAGATTTTTATGTTCTAATTTTGAAAATATCAAGTTGAAATTTTAGCATTTTATCAAAAATTTTAATGTCTGGCTCTTTGAAAAAGTTCAAAAAGTCAAAATTTGAAGAAAAAAAATTTATAAATATTGAAATAAAGAAATTATTATATAAAATTACATTTTAATATAATATACAAAATATAAATATATAATTAGAAGTATAATAATTATTCTAGTCCATTATTTATATTTCTTTTGCTGTCCAAAATGAGGAAAAATTTTAATTACAAATTTTTTTTTTTTTAATTTTTTATTTCCATTAGCACAAATTATATTCGTAAAGTCTTTAAATAATGCTTCATTTCTATTCCTCAGATATAATATTTATATATATATAAATGTCTATACAAGCTGCAAAAAAAAAAGTCTCCAAAGACTTAAAAATCCCTAAAGATAGAATACATATCAGCAAATTAATCAGAGCACTTTTTCTTGCTTTTTATCATTAAATTTTTTTTTTTTTTTATATCAGTTTGTTCATTTCCTTTCTCTTGAATATCCTTTTAAAAAAAGAAAAAGAAAAAAAAAGTTCATGACTTTCCTATGTATATTTTATATATAGATACTTTTTTAATGTATACACTCGTATAGATTTTCTCTGGGGGGTTATAAGAACGAAAGTAATCAGGAGTAGAAATTTAAAATAGAATATGCTAAAAAGAAGAAAAGGAAAAAAAGGATATTTCATTCCATTTTAATCCGTTGAATTTTATTGGCTTGTGTGATTAAGTATTATCACTTTGAATATATTTAATAATATAAGGTAACTCAACAGGATATTTGACATTTAAAAATAAGGTTCAAATAAAGTAGACGTTAAATTTATTAACCCATTGGCGGCCTAATTGGAATTTTTTTAATTATTTAAACTTAAATGTGATTTTTGTTAATTACAATTTAAAAAAAAAAAAAAATCTAATCATTCAAAACGTACGTCCGTATCTCTTCAAATTATAAATGCGTCTTTCATTTTTCAAAAGAAACAAATTCATTTCCAATTAACTCAAATAAATTAATTTAAGAAAATCCAAAAATATTGATGTGATGCATTACGTGATGCATTATGTCCTGTCTTCAACATCAAACCGATACATCGATGTCGCTCTCAGTCGACTCAGTTTTAAAATGAGTTCCAGTAATAAAATTTGTAATATGTAATTCTGATTTCAAGACTGGGAAAGATTCAAATGGTTGAGCTCATTTGCTGACAATAAATGTGTCACTCTATTAAAAGCTATTAGCCTAAGTTATGAAGCAATTAAAATATTTCTTCGCTCTAATACAAATTTATGGTCGATATAAAAATTAGTTCATATAAAATTACATTGGTAGGTCCAAATTACAATAAAATGCCTCATGAATGAGGCCAAGACTCGATTTTACTTGGGGCCATTGTAAAAAAAAGTCTGTCTGCATAATCATGTTGAAGATGTTTCAAATAAAATACAATAAAGTAATTTCGAAATTACAATTCTAATTAAAAATGTACACTTTTCAGTAAAGAAAACAAATTTATTTTGTTTTTTTTTGCATAATAACTATAGAAAGTGAGTAGCTGTCATTGAAAGAAAATTTATTGATAGAATATTTGGAGCCTTGGATTGAACTTTTCATATAATACTATTACTACTATTAAATAAAATTAGCTACTACATTATTTTTACATATTTTCGAGAATATAAAAATAGCTGGTGCAATATAGAGAACTATAATTCCCAAACTGTCACGAACCAATTTAAATTAATATCTAAAATATGATTTAGAAATGAATTCGGGGTCTTTTTTTACCGAATTATCTAACGAATTGGTAGCAATACAGCATTTAAACTATATTATCACCAAAATCCAAGAGCTGCTGATCCACTTTAATATATTTAAAATTATATGAATTATGAAATTGTTGCCCAATATTTAGTTGAATTACCCTATATATTTTTCTGGGCAATATTTATATATCATGATATTTATATAGCTATAGCTAGCTAGTTAGCTTGAAATAAATATCAATATTATTTTTGTGTTACTTATCGATTATCACTGTTTTTTTTTATATATAGAAGTTTTCTCTGATGGTTTTCTACCGGAAAATCAAATTAGCCCAGACAGCAAATTTAGTGATAATGACAATTTTTCAATATTGTAAAATATAATTTTTGTATAATGATTTTTTAGTAGACCATATTGTAATGAATAAATTTAATTTATCTATATTTAAAAAAAAAAAATGATAAAAGAATTTAAAAAAAAAATATTTTAATTTTCATATAAATTTATAAATCTTTGAAATAATTTTTAGCAATTTTTTTTATTTATGTTAAAATATAAAAAATGTTGAGATAAAAAAAATATTTTTGATATCAATTTAATATTTTTCAATTTTGGTTATCGTTTTTTCTTGTATTTATAATGAAAATTTTATTTAATATGCAAAATATTCCAATTTTCATTTTAATATTATTCATCAAAAAAACGAAAAAAAAATGGTTATAAGAACAAAATTATAGAAATTGTACAGAAATTCATTTAAGTTTATTACGTCTCCAAGGCAAAATCTTGTATATAAAAAGTGTTGAAAATTCTAAATTGCATAATATAATTTTTTTGTTTTTTGTTTTTGGAAAAAGACTGCAGTAAAATGGATACAAAGATACAAAAAAGATATCCTTATTATAATACAGAAATAAATCGAATTACTGAAAAAATAAAGATGGATGAACAGAAAATTATATAATTATCAAAATTTGGAATGATACAAAGACGAACAGAATTTTTGAAAACATTTTATAATATTTTTAATTTTTGAATGGATTTGTATTGTTAATTGAATACAATCTTTCAAATTCATTGCTCAAAAACTAAATGGTTCATTACCTAACACTGTAACATCGTATGCAGATAGTAGTTACATCGTATGGTGGATGATTCAAAATGTTACAGTGTCCGGACTGGCTACAAATAACGTATGCAAATTGTATGCATACGAGGAGGAATCGGCCGCACACATCTTGTGCAAATATGAATACCTCTGGCCATTTCCAGACTTCGCCCAAGAGAACTACCGTCAAACTCACTCAAAAACCTCCTTTGCGGCTTCGAAAGTACTAGTCCTGAGGGAAGGAGTTCTAAATTAAGATTATATCACAATAGGCTAATAATAGGGGCTGCGGTTATTTGCGACACTGTGACGTAACCTAGACCCATCTAATCTAATGCGTATACAGTAACTGTATTTTGGCAAGCTTTAAATTCATGCTACCACACTTTTATGAAATTTTAAGTTTTTAAGAATAATTCTCATTATGTGGAAACATCTTACAGTAGCTAATGTCGAAATTAAACAAAGTAAAGTCACTTATATCGATTTACGGTAACTGAATTTTAATTTAATATTTGGTAACAAGATTTTATGTTAAGTTAAATTTTTTTTTGTAAAATATTATTAATCACCTTCACTACACTTAATTTTTTACTTAAGATGATCTTACGAGTAATTTTTTATACCTTATCTAGACATAAGATATTATGTTGACATAAGCTACTATTGCAAGTGAAAGACTTTTTAAAAATGACTTAAGCTATTATGTATTTTTTGAATAAAACCGAAAATACAAAGCCTTCTAACTTCGTGATTAGTCAAAAAAAAAAGGTTAGAAAGAGAATCAACGTACAATGAAATAATATTAGTTTTCGCTTATGTCGACTTAAAAGTTACTATAACATTTTACCATTGAATTATGCACTGGAACAGTAGGTTATGCAGCGTCCTCTAGTCGCCTATTGACATAAACATAATTTACACAATTTCTACTTAATTGTACTTTTTGTTACCTTTCCAAAATGAGGTCTACCTATCAACTTGGTATGTTAAATTACTTTTTTTAAGAAAAGAATTCCGAAAAAATAGTAAATAGCTCATAGCCGTCGAATTTTGAATTTTGGTCTGTAGGCAGTCGTATACCGAATATTCAAACCTTTCAAAAGCGGAATCTATAAATAATTTAGATTGATATTTACTGTCTTAAAATAACGATTTTAAAACAAACGATTTTAACATAAGAGATAATTTTCATTTCTGAAAGAAAAGTCCTAAAAATTATACGATTTTCTTCAAGGCGAATAGGGATTTCTTCTTCTGCGGTTTAATTTTACATATTCTGTAAAATATTTCAACCACTAAATTAAAATATATATTTTTTTATATATATTTATTTTAATGTTTACATAATTTTATTGCATTAATTAAGATATTCTCATAAATTTCTCTATTCTGGTATAATTTTATAGCCTGTCGTACAAAGTTATAAAAATTTAGAATGAAGTTTTCTCATATTGTTCAATAAAATATATTTTGAAGAAAAGTTTTACTTACATTTTCCTACTATTTTGGTTATAATATTATATCAGAAGTTGTAAAATATTTTTTTATTCTTTATTTTTTTTTTGTTAAAGCGTTTTCACATAATATGAGAATGTAAGAATTCATGAATCTGTAGAAGGAAAAAAGAAAATATATTTATACAATCTGTGTTTAAATTGTTCCCCAAAGATTTAACAACGAAATTACTTTGCTTTCATCATAAAAATAATACCACATTCACACGATCTAAAAAAAAAAAAAAATTTCAATTTCATTACAGAAAAGTTTTTTTTATACTGCTTTTTTTTACTACACCAACGATTTCAACTGAAATTTATCTCCTTTAAGGATATTTTTACATATTATATGAAATAGAGAAGATCTTTGTATCCATATTCATTTATATTGATGTAAATTATATTTTAGAAAATGTTGTCTAACATTAGAAATTCTAGCTTTGCAAAATATAAACTCATATCCTTTTCTAAGGAATATTGTGTTTGGAAAGTTGAGAAACCATAAAATTTTATTATTTCTGTAAATTTTTCTTCTTTTTTAATGAATTTATTTGATATGCAATATTTTGCTAGATTAAAATCTTGTTGTTAATATAGAAATTGTTTGTGAAAATTTATTATTTGAAGAAATACGTTAATATGTAAGAAAAACGATTTTGCTGATCCAGGAAGGATTATAGTAATTGAATAATTTTGTTTACAGGAATTCCGTTTTGTAATGAAGTTTGTTGCCAAATTAAGGTATTAGTACCAGAGTTGTTAAATAATGCATTATTTTTGTAATGCATTTTGAACTTCATTAGCATTATTTTAATAATTCAATTTGAATTAAAATAATGCATTACTTGTTTTATTAATGCATTATTGTTGAATTAATTAATTAAAATAATGCATTACTTAAAATAATTCGAATTATATGAATTAAATTAGAATTATTTAATTTATTTTTGATTTAACAAGAATAATTCAAAAATAATTCAAATAATTCAATATATTTGAATTACATAATATGAACATTTTATACAAATTAAAAATAATTCAAATAAATTGAATTATTTTAAGTAATGCATTATTTTTAATGGATTATTTTAATTAATTAATTCAAAAATAATTATGATTTTGAATTACATAAAAATGAATGCATTATTTTGAATTATTAATTATTAAAAATAATGCATTACAAAAATAATTCATTATTTAACAACTCTGATTAGTACAACGATTGGTGGTAGTAATGTAAAATTTCAAAATGCTGCCAATAACATTTTTTAAGAAACTATTACTATACCATTTTAGTTTCAAAATAAGAATAGTAAACCTCAAAATAAAAAAATAGTAAATTTCAAAGTGGAATAGTGACATGATGAACCAGTTGTTATGGTAATTGACAATGCACCTTGCCACAGTAAACTTAAAAGAAGTTTTGCAGGTGCAGGAATTTCGTAAAAACATGATACTCAGACTTGGACCCTATAGTGCCATGTTTAACCCAATTGAAAATGTCTGGTATGTGGTAAAGAGTTACGTTAAAAGAGAACTCTCAAGAAACTTGTCAAGTATTCTTAATAACAGATAGTGAGATTTGATGGTCAAAGATTAAGAGCCTTAGAAAACCTTATGGAAGAAGGTCTGCAGACAATTACACCAACAATATGTGCCAATTGCATCGCAAGCAGTCAAAGAAAAGTCACTGCGGCTCTTAACTTAGAAAATATGCAAAATTAATAAATTGAATTTCAAATATTTTGTATCAAAATTAATTGTTTTAAATCAAAATAAAATTTCTCATATTGAAGTTCGCTATTCTTATTTTGAAAATAAAATGTTATAGTATAGATTAAATTTGATTTGATTAAATTACGATAAAACAAGCCAAACCTTTACATTTTAATATGATGTGGTGAATTGTTTTCTCACTACATCTTTACAATTTTTATAAATGTGTTTTTTTGTGGTCATTATTAGCATTACCCTATTAATATTCGTACTAGTCCATTATTTCTGTTCTTATCCAGAAGCTTTCTGTTTCGTTATGCTTTGAATGTTTCGGTAATTGTTTTTATGGTATCTTTTTCTGAAAATAGAGAGCCTAATCGTTATTACTTTTATGAATTCAATTTATTCCTTTATCGCTACTTTCGGAGTATGGCAGTTTTTATTCCGATCCTTTTCTAGCTATTATGTACGCAAACTCTTTGCTTTCGCAAATGAGTGTAACTTGGTTCGAGATCACCAAGATAAGAAATATTTGAAAAATATGTTATACTTTGTTTGAATTTGATTCGGTAAGGTTTAAAAACTAGTAAATATAGGTTTAGTAAATAATTAATTACTATTAAAATATCAATTTTCAAAGTGAAAAATCAATAATAAGTTTTAGTAATTTGCAAAAAATCAATAATAAAAATTTAGTAATCTTTAAAAATTAGATTCGTAACAAAATTTTTAAAAATATCCTGAAATATTATTTAAATTAAGATAAGAGAACTGTAAATAAACTAGACACTATTTTGCATAATATATAAAAAAAACCCTACTAAATTTTCATGTTAGTTAAATTTAATCCTCCTGAATAATATTTATTAACTTTTATATAATTTAAGTAATAGAGAAAAGATACTTTCTATATAGCTATATCTTTTTTGTATATTACATTTCCACATATTATAATGTGTTATTTTATAATTTAAATCGACATTACAAAACCAGGATATGCCCAAAAGTTGTTAACTAAAATAGGATTACCAAAAAAGAAAAAAAATGAATAAAAGGACCCCCAATAAACATATAAGACTTTTGATTGGACAATTGTAAGCCTATTTATACCGGAAAATGATCTACTTTTTATATTACTTATACATACTCATTTCTATGTAGTTATATTAAAAAAAAATGTATATAATAATAAATATTTCTAAATATGTATTCACATTTATAATAGACTAAGAGCTAGCAACAGATTTAACTAAATGAAAGTGGACTGGATTGTGTAGCAACTCTGTGTTTCCTACTTATTCAATTCCTGGCTTTATTAACAATTAAATACATAATGTAAAGTAATCACTTTTCATAATGTGTTTAATATCGTACTCAAATTTCAGCTTTGATGCATTGTTACTAAAGCCAGAAATTGAATACGTAGGAAATACAGAGTTGCTATAAACCTTCCATTCATTCCATGTTTAGTGAGTTAAATTATTTTAAAAACTAGCTCAAATTTCAAAATTGCGATCCAAATACTCATCCAAATGAAATTCTTTTGATAAGTTGGAGTATAGAAAAACCGTATAAGAAGCGAGGCGAGTGAGAAAAAGCGTATAAATATGGTGTATAGATCGCTATATAAAATGTTTTACCTATTTTACCATTTATTTTAAATGTATCCTGTCATTAAAATCTAGGCGTTTCAAGTTCCGATACGCCCATGGTTACCACACCTTCTATTTCATATTTAAAGAGTGTTAAGCAAAAATTAAAGTAAATTATTTACTAGCTCTCCCTCTATAATTATTACGGTCCTGTTAGCTTTAATGTACAGTATATTTGTTCATAAAAAAAAAAGGATTTATTGTTTTGGGAATAGGAATAATTAAAATTATTGCTGTAGGTATATTTTTATACATATACAACACGACCACATATAATATTGAAATGAAAATATTTTTTAAACATATGTTGTGAAAATAAACATGTATTTTATTAGTAGCCTAAAAGTAAATATGTTCAAATTTCTGTAAATTTAGATATTATAAAATTTCATAAATTACATATTTATAATGAAATCATTTTGGATATAATATTTTGTTATATAGGTAAATGTATTTTTTACAGTTTACAGTATATAAAAAGTGATATAAGGTTTGAACTAATCAACTAATTATGTATACATTAATGAAAAATAAATATAAAATATTTGAAAAATTATTAAATAATTTTATTTATTTAAAGATATTAATTTTGATACTGTGCAAAGAATTTTTTTTAAATTAAATTTGAACCCTCCATTTTCATCGTTAGTGGAAATTTCGTATTTATTAACCATTATGAGTAGTGCAATCTACTTCTATTTTTAAATTTACTTCTATAATGAACTACACCATTTTCATCGTAACTAAAAATTTAAATTCTTGTCTTAAAGGTTTTCCACTTCGGTACGACAATGTTTCATTCACTTTTAATTTTCAATTTTGACATTATTCTATTCAGTAGTTCCATTCAATATAAATTGGCAAATATTTTTCGTCATTTAAATACCAATTAATAATTCTTTCCCGGTACTTATTCAGTATTATTTTTTCCCATTTTTATATCAAATGTCAAAATTGAATGAAATTATGTCAAAATTGAATGAAACAATGGCAAATTGAGGTGGGAAACCCTAAATTAATTTCATTAATCTACAATAGATTGAAAATCATATGAAACAGTTCTGAAACACGCAAGGTAGTAAGAATACATATTGCGATTAATAGTCGGTTGACTGTTGAATTTGTATCACAGTCAGAGATTTTGGAACGTTTTACTTTTAAATTGAGTGGAATACGCCAATATTGTGCAGAACTATTAATGCTAAAAGCTAAGTATTTAAACTTCAATGTTAATTCTTTACAAATTACAAAAAGCTCATTTAAATCTTTTTCAATCCATTTTAAGAAGTTACGAATGTATACATAAAACTTTGTAATTAATTTTTTATAGTTCAGGACACTTTGGCAGCCTAAAAAGAAGTGAAATTGATTCACAGAAGAAACATTTTATTTCAAAGTCATAAGAGCTGTAGCGTCTGACGAAGGTAACTTTTTTATATAAGAAATCTTCCATTTACAAGGAATCTCATATGTAATCATTAATACATTAAAAAAAAATTTAATGTATTAGACTTAAAATTGTGAAATAAAATAATAAAGTCTCATTAAATTGAACAGAATTTTAGAGAATTCAAGAAAGCCAATAATTATTTTACAGAAATCTTATCATAATCAATCAATAATTAAAAAAAATAATTAATAATAAATTTTTATCAATAAATTAATAATTCTTGCATATACTTAATTAATGTCTACAATTATCTAAACGATAATTCTAAAGTATTGAAAACGGATTCATTCAATATTCCAAACAAATTACACTTTATAATTACATTTAATAGAAATATTAGGTAACCAAAAAAATTAATAGAAAAACCTTGTGAAAATTCTCATCAAAAATTTTGTTTCTTTAAAACACGAGTTTCAAGTTTTTCCTTTGATCTTAATTATTAGTATGTAAATCAAAAAAAAAATTCAGTCAAATTAATTATTTTCACCTTATGCTTATTTTAACTAATATCATTTTTAACATTCAAAGCAAACCTTGAACTGTTTTCATATTTCGAGTTCATTTTCTATTTGCTTTTTATGGAAATTATGAATATCTTTTCATTGCAATAATTAATAAATGTAAAATAAAAACATATAAAATAGAAAATTACGATATGTTAATTATGAATACATGCAAATTTTGATTTCATAATATAATTAAAAAACAAAAATTTGGTTTCCTTTATAAAATATAATTTAGTATTCATAAATAATTTATTATAAAGGTTGAATTTATTATAATATTTTTTTTTTACCTAATTATAATTTTAATGTTTTTCTGATTTACAAACAAAATTTTACAAAAATATTTTTTTGTTTAACCCTATCGGCACTACTGGTACAACCAATATACTACTGAATTAGAATGTCAGCTTGCAGCTGAAACAAGAATTTAAAGGGGTATCGGTACGGTATAGAACTGGTATTTTAAAATCCAGTTTCATTAAATAATACTCCAGGCGATTACTCATCATTCTTGGAGTATATATTTTTCCACATTTTTAATGAACAAATCAGCCTTGTTTGATTTATACGATTAGTTATCGTTCCGTACTTGAACCTTTTTTGATTTCAATAACATTTTAAATGATAATTAAAAAAGTTATATATAAAATATTGAGTGAGTTATGAGAGTCATTTAATAGTTCAATCAAAGTACACTTTATGATTTACCTTTTATTAAAAAATATTCAATAACAAATGCCACTTTGAATAATGTTTAATTCTGGGAAAGAAACTGTCCGTATATTATCGCTTATGATCCGGATCTAATAAGAATTAAAACTCAAATCAATGTAATTCAAAAGTTAAAATACTTTACAATTGAATTTTCTTTTTCTGTAGTACCCGAATCGACTATGTACATAATCCACGAACGGTCGATGATTTTTTCGTACTATATAAATTCTTCATTTTCAGAATAAAGTGTTTATCATATTAAAAGTATTTAATAGAAATACAGAAGAGTGAAGAGTCCTAATTCAGGTTCAACCTGTCATCTAATCTCAATTTTTTTATATGTAGACAAATAAGAAATTCAGTGTGATGACTACATTTTTATCATGTTACCACTCAAAATAAGGTAAACTAAAAAATGTAGTCAATTTTTTCGATTAAAATTTTAATTGTAGCTATACTACTAAATTTATAAATACTGAACTCTTCCAGAGAAATGAATAAAATCGATTCCATTAATTTGAGAAAAATGCAATTTTCTTTCAAATGACATTATTTTATAAATTTTTATTTTCCGAATTCCGAAGTAAACGTATAGAATTATTGTTATAATGATCATTATTATTGTTATAATGATCATTACAGGCCTCTTAACAGGACATAGTCCTTTGAACTATCACCTCAGTAAATTAGGCCTGGCTGACACTGACATCTGTGGCCTCTGCCTCAACGACAAGGCGACGACGGAACACATCCTCTGCCACTGCGAGGCACTCGCTAGGAGCAGACTTAATATCTTAGGCAAAAGCTTCCTTACTTCTGAAGAACTGGGCAATATTGCTCCCTCAAAAATACTAGGTTTCTTTAAATCTATTAAATATTAGGAGGTATAGGGGCTTTAAACGCATAATAGATCGTTAAGGTCGCAGTGCTCTCTCGCGTTCCCCTTCTCAAAAAAAAAAAAAAAAAAAATTGAGCTGAGACTTTTTGATAGATTTTCGTATTTTCAGCAACCTCCTGATTGTAGTTTTGAGTACTTTTCAATTATATAGTGATAATATGGTTTATTGGGATATTTGAAATCTATTAGTTTGATATTACTGTTCCCTTGGCTGATAAAGTTGACGTTGAGTGGTTAATGATACCATGACCTCAAAACCATATATGGAAATTTCAATTAATTTCAATATTATTTAAAATCAAATAGTCTTTACTTAATATACGTTCACCTTCCAGTGCTACGTTCTATACGTTCTCAAAGTACTATACAAAAAAAAATTTTAATTATGTATTCTTTATATTTATCTACTTAACATACAAGTATTTGACATATCATTAATATTTTACCATATTTAATCGACATTTAAGAGTGTTGAAATTTGTCGTTAATTTTTATAGTTTTCATCACTTTAATTATTTATTTATTATATGTACAACTTCAGGTAATGAGGTAATAATTTGAATCGATTACGCTAATAACAATATTTAAAGTAAATTAATAATCGGTTATTATTTGTTAATAGTAAATAGAAATTGAAATGTTCATTGAAAATAATATGACAAAATTGTTAAATTATTATTAATGACTTTCCAAAAAAAAAAATCAGTTTTTCGATTAATTTGTGAATGATTAACCTATAAAATCAATAGAAATTACTAAATATATAATTTATGTAATTCTTTAACTGTCTTTGTTTACAAACCTATCTTTTTTTTTTTTTTGAATGACATTTTAATTTATATTCTAGGCATACATAATGGCCTCGATATGAAAATGAATGTATAATTTAAAAGAATTTCTACTTAGCAATTAAATTCTGCACTTAGCTATAAAATATAATTTATAAAATTTTAGTTATAAAAAAATTAGTACAATGAGAAGAATTCTTGCATAAGTGCATTCATTAATCGATTTGGTGGATTTCTCTCTGTCCAATCTATTCCATCCATAAATTATAAAATTTTAATAATGAAAGCGCCTCGGTAGCTCAGTGAAAGATGTAGTGTAGTGTATTTCTACAGAGGTTGTGGGTTAATAGCATTTTCGCGGTAGATTTTATATAAACAGGGTGACATCGGGGGAAGTATTATCGTTCTTTTCAGAATTTGGAAGCTTAATTGGAAACCTATTAAATTATTAGTTCATATAAACTAAGTTTTATAAATTTCTAATAGTTTCAATTACCATGTGAAGAAGTTATTGCTGAAGAAGTTATTTTCTAAGCTGTTCTTTTAACATAGACATATATATTAGTAATGTCTCATCTTATGCTTCTTTTCGCTGAATCAACCAACTAATCAATAAAATCAATCTTGGTAACGGGAAGATTAAGATTGTGACTGTTATTGGTGAGGATTAGATAGTAGATTACTATTTAAACTAATTTATAATTGCCAGATTTCCAAAACTACATTTCCGAAAATGGCTTTCAAAATATACATTCTGTCGATGCTCTATTATTGATTTTTTTCTTTATTTATGATTATTTCAATGATCATAATCCAAAAGAAAAAAATTGCGATAAAATGAAAATGTTTTTATAAATTTTTTGAAGAAAATATCGACTTCTGACAAAGTATTCAATACGTAACATCACGTTGTACTTATGACTTATTATATACTATAATTATTGACCTTAGCATAGTACTAACATTTCGTAATTAAAATCAGAATAATACCAAAGACGTGAATAAATAAAATCATTGTTCATTGACCTCTTAAATATAAAAATTAATCCTGACAACATAAAAAAGTCTTAAATCAATTTGTTAAGAACTTTATCAACAACATTAATAAAATGACTGGTTTTTTTTTTACATAAAAAATTAGTAATTTCCTTATAACATCACTCACATGATAATATAACTAATTTTTCGTGGCTTTGATTGATTACATAAAAATACAAAAATGTATTTTTTTTACGAAAGTTTATTTTGTCAAAAAAACAGAAGAAAAAAAAACAACTGTGTCCTTTTACCTGGAACATGAAATAAATTGACTTTGGTAGGAAATCAAGTGAACTAAGTAGAAAATATACGAGGATAGTTTTGATCAAATATATAATTTAAGGAAATATATTATGTTTCCATGAACAAAGTTAAGTTAGGATTGAGTGTAGCTCTCTAAGAAAAGTGATTCGTTTTCGAACCACTGGAAAAGTTATTTCTTCATACAAGACAACTTTTTAGTTACATCTTTAGCGAACTGTAAACGTACCGTAAACGTAAATGTTAGAATAAGTAGAGAAGAAAAAAACGAAGAGATTTGTATGTATTGGTACTACGCTTAGAGCTCGCTAAAAACGGTGTAAAAACGTAACGCAAAAACTGATGTGTTTATATACTAACTAAATAATTGAATACTAACTAATTTTATGGAAAGTAATTATTTTTATTTTAAATATTAAGCAATTAAGCAATAAATATTTGATTTATATCTAAAAATGTTGAAATGTTTTGAACGTTTTGACAGATGTTTTGAACGAATTAAAAGTTACCTTATATATAAGTTTTAAATGAACTGTCATTTAGTTGAATTAGTATTTGCTAATATAGTTCAAAGTAATAATTTGTTAATTATTAGGTTCATAGTCACTAGATTAATACTGTTTTTGTTAATATTTAACTATAACAAGATAGTAAAAACATTTATTTCTATTAATATTGTAAAAACCGACAATTAGTTAGAAAAAACATAAATTAAATTACAATTTTCTCAAAATTCACGTTTAGTGGACTTAGACCAATTTACCACAAAGTCGATTACTGTCTGAAATTCATTTAATAAATATAAGCAGTGTTTATAAGATATTTAAACGAATAGTTCATATCCGGCAATTAAAGATAACGAAATACACTTCTAAAATCAATTTCAAATATTCTAACTCCTCACACCAAACACTCTATTTCCAATTTACCAAAAACTACGGTCGTGATACGTCATTTCCAGAAATTTTATAATCATACCTTGTATAAATAGCCAATTTTTCTACTACTCAATTTGTATAATGGCAAGCAACTACAGAAATAAAATATTATATAGCATGGAACATGGAATATAAAATAATAATAATAATGCTGAGCAATACAATTTTTTTGTTTGTTATTTTCATGTATTTCCGAAATTTAAATTATTTTCCGTATAATTACAATTTGAATGAGAATTTTTATAGATATCTAAACGCCATATAAAAATGAAATCCTTTAGATTTTTATATTGTTTTTTTTTTTATATGTTTTACTTTTTGTTTTTGATGTACAAAACAAAATAAATAAATAAAAACAAATTATAATCGTAATAATAACCAATAATAAAGAAATAATAATATAAATATTACCAAAAAAATATATTGCATAAATTTCTATGCATGGGCGCATTTAAGGCAATTGCCTAGAGGCGGTTTTTAAAATAGGGCGTTTGAAATATTGGACGCTTAAATCAAAATTAAAGATATTTAAGAAATCTATAATTAAATTATGTAATCAAAAATAAATATTAAAAAAGTAATTATTTTTGATTAAAAAATGTGTTCTAGGGGAAAGTTTATTAACGCTCCATTAAAAATCTTCCTGATACTAGATGGTTTTGTCGTTATTACGTCTGTAAAGATTTGTACGAACACTAGATGCCGAAATATTCAAAGCATTACAACAATTATCAAAAGATGATTCAGTATCATCTCAAATTAGAACCCAACCTAAAAATATTATCATTCAAATGAATCATCTCGAATGATGAAATTTTAGAACACCACTTGGCATCGGTTCCGATTTATAGAACTAATTTAAAATTACAATCAATATAAATTGATTTGTTGGTTGTTGTTGAACCAATACAAAATCATTGATTGAATTTCTTGATTAAACATAAATTTTCTTAAGAATTATAAGGCGCTTCAGTATACATTGGGGCACGAAAAAACAGAAATGCGACTCTGTAAATATGTAAGAGGGATAATATTATGTTGTTGGTATTAAAGGGGAATCATAATAATATTATGTCGTGTATAGTTGTAATTTTTATTTGTTCCTTTCATAATTATTGATTTAACAAGCACAAAATTTATGTAGAAAGAACTTTTTATGTAGAGTTGATGATATTATATTTAAATATAGAATCAATTTTTATTATTATTAATATATTAGATTTATTTGAAATTTATGTCTTTAATATTTTTAGTGCGGTACTTTATTTATATTATTAGATAAAATTCCAATATAAAACTAATTTTTGACACTTTTAAATAATACTTAAATAGTAATGTAGTTTTATTACATATGGTATAAATAATTTCAAGGTATGCTTTTATATTATTTTTCTACTCACAATTACGTCAGATATAAAAAACAAAATGACCAGCTGTCAGAAAATGTCAAGCATACCTTGATTTATTATATATTCAAATAAATAGTATAATTTAAAAAACGTCAGAGTGTAATCAAAAATCATTTGAACTCTTTGTAAAATATGAGAGGTTGGTAATGAGTACAAATTTTTGAAAGGAATTTTGCTATGTAAGGGCTACAATGAACTGATTAGTTCAGTTTCGATTCTATTCATACAGTACCAAATCGACTAGTTAAGTAGACTGAACAATATTTATTTGAAACTATCAAATTTCATTTGTTTGTTCAGTTCCAATTCGTTCCGATTCGACTTCAATAGCACCTATGTGTTCACTCAATCGATTTTCCATACAAAATACATGAAGACGTCAAATTTGAATGAGGAAGAAATTGCGAATCTTTTTATTATACAATTTTGAAGCCATTTTCCAGCTAAAGTCTGAAATTCTTTGGTAAGGGATTTCTGTTCTCAAAAATACATTCTAATTACACAAGAGTTCAAGAACACAACCGTCAGGGAAGTCCAACCGCTTCGAAAGATGCATGGACATCGACCGACAAATTGGCTAGGTGTGTGGACTCAATAATTTTTTTTAATAGCTGTTCTGAGAAGAAGAAATACTGTAACAATATTTATAATCTAATAATGGTTAAATGATGAATAAAATTAATAGCAACAAAATGTTTTACATAGTAAAGGATTTCACTTGAATATGGAGTTAATATCCTTAACCAAAACATGAATATTCAGATAAAAGTTAGAAATATAAGAAATTAGATTAATTTATTTAACTATAAATTAAGTATAACAAAATAATTTTATATTTTACGAATTTAATGAAAAGAAATTACATAATTCTGAAATTCAGGCACAGTACAAACTGTCATAATAAATGAAAATTTTATGTTTACCAATGTTTAGGTTACATAGAAATGAAAGCATGAAACAATAATTAAACTTTATTCCATTTATTTTAACACCCTAAAAATAAATTTGAAAATAATATTCAATTTTAATGTTGTTTTTTTTTTTATCCAATTTATTTTAATATAACAATTAAAATTATAAGCTCGACAAAGCAATAAATTAACAAAATTCTGATTTTTATTATAAAGTTTTTTTTTTTTTTTTTGTAATTTTATTGTTGAGACGTGCAAAATAAAAATATATATGAAAAATATGAAACTTTATCTCTTCAATCATAATCACATAAATCGCAGATGTTACTTTATGTTGCCATATTTTGTTTATAACTATATACATATATATTTCTGATTATTACATAAAAAAAAATTTTACATAAAAAATATTTTCTACAACATTATTATTGTTAGTATTATTGTCTAATATACATTTTTACATATTTATAATTCATAATTTAAATAAAATCATTTTTAAATAATTATACTATGTAATAATTATTTTGAAATAATAATAATAATATTAAATAATAATTTTGATAATTTTTTTTACAATTGCGCTATAGGTAAAGTCGAACTTTGGCCTCCTCCAAGAGGTTTCGTAACAATTAATTTGTACCTACTAATTTTTATATGGATTTTTAAATAAACTACTTTTTCTATAGACCATTAAGTTTCTTTATAAAGCGAAGAAACATTTTATTGCTTACTTTTTTAATAACTGAAGCTAATGGCTTTTATAGTGCGACATTTGTTGTCAGCAAATGATCTCAACCGTGAGCATTTTTCTCAGCCTTAAAATCATAATTACATATTGCAAATTTTATTACTGGTATACTTATTTTAATCAACTTAGAGCGACATCGATGTTTCGATCTGGATTAGAACCCAGGACTTAGCATACTGCAAAGCACACTGCCACTAAGTCACCGTCACTCTTTAAAAATTTAGTACACATAGGACAACCCCAACCGAACAATACTTTTATTCTAAGTATGTAAATTTTTGTTCCTAATAATTTAAAATTGATTTTCATGTTAAATTTATCGTTTTAATTGTCAAATTTGACAACAATTAGAGAAATTTTAAGAGCAAAAGTATAATTTAATTTAAATAAAGACCAAATTGAGCTGGAATAAGATTAAGTGGAATTGGAAAGAGGCCAATTTCATTTCGAATAACACATGGAAAAGTCTTGACTTTTGGTTAAAGACTAATTTGATTCGAAAAAAACCTTAAAACAAGACTAATTTGATTTAGACAATGACTAATTTGATTAAAAATCAATTTTGTTTTTAAATATTGATTTAAATAACTTAAATCGGTCCCATAAGATAAGCTTGCATTTGAAATTTTAAGCAAGATTTAGTGAAGTTTGTAGAGCATCAATTGTTTCTCTAAAATTTACTCTAACTGGTTGTGTAGTGTAGATGATAAAAATTGAACTGGCTATTTATGGTTGAAACTTCTGGTGTTATTTTCGTTGTACAGAAGTTTCATATAGACTTTATGTTGACATGGTTTTGAATTCTATTCTGTTGTTTAACAGCAAATCCTTTAATTTCATCTAAAACTTGATTGATTTGGAGGTTACTGTGTAGATCTTTATTGCTGATGTACCAGGTTGCATTAACCATATGTTCCGAATAACTTTATTCTGAAATATTTGATTTATTATCAGCATTAATTGACAATACCAAAAAGTTTAACTCTGCACTGCAGAGACCACTTGGCTTTAAGATTTGGTTGTAAATCATAATTTTATATTGTATGGAAAGTTTAAAGTTTCAACCGAGAATCAAGTATAATTTATGATATTCAATATCAAGTTCAGTGTTTGCTATTAAATATGTAAATATGTTAGGTTTGCCTTATTGAAGTTACCGAATTACAAAATCTGTCAAACTCAATCCCAATTTGATTTAGAAAAAGGCCAGTTTTGTCTTTGAAAAAATAGTAATTTAATATGGAAAAAGACCAAATTGACTTGGAAAAAAGATGATATTTTCTGAGAATTCCGATTCACAAATTAGATTAAGACATCAGTATGTGTGGGTTAAAGACTATATTGTATTTCAGAAATAAATTAATTCAATAAAATTTCGGTTATTGCTTTTCAAACAATAAAAGAAATTCAAGTTTTCACATCTTGCAAGTTCCCATTTAAACGGACCATTATAATCATTTTTGTAAAAACCTCTTACATCAAATCAATATTTTAAATGTATAGCCTAAAAATTCCATTCTACGACAACAACTTGTCAATAAATCATTAAGAGATATGAAAAATAAATCAAATTTATAAAAAAAACATACCATAATATTTTTTTCAATAAATAACTACTTCAACACTTGATATAATAAAAAGAATTTATTTATTATTATTCGTACTGTGGTTTACGAGTTTTATTCCATAATACAAATATGTATAAAAAAAAATCTACTCTCGATAAGCCCTACAAAAAAATATTATAAATATTATTGGTCTATTGTGGAAACGCGGTTTGAAATTGTATATATAAATCAATGGTACTTTAAATATAATTTTTATTTTATTAACAAAATATTTTTTTTTATATTTGAACAATATTTTTTAAAAGTTCCTTTTAAGTAAATACAATTAGGATTAGGGGTTTACATCTGAAATGTATTTTATTTTTTCTATATAAAATGGTGGCAAAATATTCGATGGCATTTTCGATATGGAAGCTTTAAAAATACAAATTTATTATTAAATTGTTTTTCTTCTATGTTTAAACAATATTGTTATTCTCTGATAGCTTCTTATTATGTAAAAAGAACAAGGAAATATTTGAAATATAAAAATAACAATTTGAATAATAAAATATTTTGATTTTCCAAGGACAATTCATATACTGGGTACTTCACTTTCATATAAAGTTATCAAAAATGTTGATTTATTTGAAACCTTTCCTATGTACTATACAATATTAATTTCTATAGCATTCTTGAAACTTCCAAAGCGGAAGTTATATGAAAACTATACAAATATTTATCCGGTAAAATGGATGTGCAGTAAGTATTAAAATATGTAATACACCACCGAGAATCATTAAATTATACTGAAACGTACAAGTTCAAAATACGAAAGAAGATGATATAAAAACAATATCGAAAAGATTGAAATTTTACTCGTTTATGAATTCCGGTTTCTTAATGTTCAATATCCGTAAATGCCAGTACCAGTAAAATATTTACTTGTTATTATTAAATCAATGTTCGAAATATAAGGGAAATTGGTGTATCCAAATAAAGTAATTCATTTTACTTGAAAAAATATTTAAATTTAATATATTTAAATATGATTAACCCTTTACGTGTATTAGGGTCAGAATTAGATTTGATTTTCATGTACGAATCATTTATTTATTGTATAGATACTGACCCATCACTTATATATAAGATGATGAATAAATTTCATCAGAAATGATTCATATTTATCCGAATAAGTTCCTCGGGCACATTTAGGCAGAATATGTACAGAGAATAAAAAGCTAATATAAAATTATATTGTGTAAAATTATTTTGGACTTAAGTATTAGAGAAATACGCTGACAATTGTGTCTTTTGATATATTAATAATGGAAGTTATACGTAAATTTTTATCTGAACGCATATTTGTGTTTAGTTTTAAAAACAGATGTTAAAAGTTAAGCTTCTATTTTCATTATTACTGGCAAAGACTCTTTATAATCCTCTTAGTCTAATATATCATTATAATAATGGGCAATAGCCAATAGACTATTTTAAAGTAAAACATTTCTCTAGCTAATTTTTATATAGTAATGACATAATTAATATAAAAAAAACCATGTAACTTAAAAGTGCGACAAAAGTTAGATTAGGGTTAATTTATGCAAAACGCAATACAGCGTTGTGTATGGTGCTGAGTTGCATTATTATATTAACACAATTGTCTCGAAGCTTTTTCAAATATAATTTTTATAATAATCTAGTCTAGATCGATCAAGAATATGTTTTAAAGATTTTAAGCAACTTTTAAAAGTTATTAAATATTAAGATTAATACTAAATTCTCTCGATAATTAAGAATTAGTTATATTCATACATACATTTTTTTTCATACATATATCAAAAATTAGAAAATATATTAATGAAGAAAATGAGAAAATTATGTATTTTCTTTTATATATATTAAAATTTATTCAAGCATTAATAATTTAATAATGAAAATACGAAAATATGAACTAATTTTAGAATTTATATATTTTATTATTAATCAATATTTCGGAAAAACATAAATATGAAACATACAACACCAATTCATAGGTGAAAATTTTCATATTTAAATATTCAATTTTGCGTAACATTATAGAAACATAATTTCCGCTACAAATTTTCTTCTTATATTATTATTTATTAATATATTTTTCTTTCATAAAATAATTTATGAATAAATAATTTTCTACATACTTTTTTATATGGAATCAAATGATTTAAGCACGTGCCATATTTTATTTGTTAAGATTTTATATTACTTTTATGTCTTCAAAATATACTGAGTAAATTTCAGATTACAAAAACGTAATTTTTTAAAATGTTATTTTCCATTTTCCACTTACCTCTGAAATGAAAAAAATTAAAAAAATAAATATAAATAAAAATTTTATTTTATATAAATAAAAAATATAAAAATGTGTAAATAAAATTTATAAAGATTATGAAAATTTATAAAAAAAAAAAATTTATATAATTGCAAAATTGGTAATTAAACTCATACGAAAACCATTGAATTTTCTTTATGTTCTGTTAAGATGAATGGGAAAAATTAAAATTTTATAGTGAAATGTGATGTAAACGTTAAAGCTTTAGGTAAAATAATTAGGTCATAGCTAGTAATTCATAAATTAGGTAAATTTAACGTAATATGAACACAATTTGTTATTTGAGTGGCTACTGGATCGATCGATTTTTCCTTGAAATTACGATTAATTCTTAAATTACGATAAAGCCCAAAAATGACAAAAACGATGACTGCAAATATCCAATAATGAAGAAAAATATCTGAGATCATTCGAAAGGCAAATTCCTTACAAACGAGGTGGTGTCATGGCACTGATATAAGACATTCTGTACGATTTTTCTGAGAAATTTTCGATAGCGAAGAATATCAAAATTCAGTAAATTTGTTGTAAGGATAGAAGATTAAAAGCAATTAGATTCGTACCCGGAAAACATAGCCGTATAGACGTAAAGGATCTAATTCTAATCATCAAGTGAATATTGTGGAAAGTTTAAGAAGAGTTGTAGCTACGAATGAGTATTATTTTCGATTCAACGGTCACGTTGTAAAATGTAAAGTAAGTTAATTAATGATAAGTAAAATAGACATAAATAGAACTGGTTATAACCAAATATCAATTATCAAAAATTCCATATAAATTTCGTGATTGAAAAATCATAAATTTTGTAAATTAATAAAATACTTAATTATTTTATTAATTTAATATCGAAAATGTTTGAACTTGACAAACAAAACGCAAAATTAAATAAATAAATAATAATGTAAAAATATTTTGAGTGTAAAATTTTAATTACTTCGCTGTTTGTTCTTGGTGGCGTGTAAAATTACTATATGTTTTTTATTTATTTATATTTAACCTCTTGTGACATTACACAATTAAACCCAATTATAATTGCTAAATTAAATTTGTTGTAATATCTATTGAAATTTTTTCCAATTATATACAATATTCATAACTATTCCCTTGATATAGTAACAGCGTGTATAGCAGCCACTACATTATAGTCATTAAAATTTTATTGGGGATAATAAATTCAAGCCTTATTTTAATTAATAAATTTTACAATTTTTATTTTTATCCAATAATTAATGCCCATTTTTTTTTTTTTCATTTGTACAAATTTACAAATAGCGTGCACAAAATTATGTAAAGCTAAAAGTAATTGCTGTTTTTTCTCAATTACATGTTGTTTGATAACAAAATAATATAATTTGTCTAATATAATAAATAAAAATAAGATTAGATTTTTACTAGAAGTTTTTTATGTTTAATATGTAATTAACAATGGATTCATAGATTAATTGAATTTCCTTAAACATCTGCAATTTATAATTATACACTTTTATTGGGAACCGCCAATATTCATTCAGAATTTTGATAGGTATTTTTTAAATTTATTTGAAATTAACACCGTGCAAACATAAATATTCATACCCCGAATACTTTAAATCCTATAAGCAAAGAATTTAAATTTCATTTTTAGCCGTTTTTGTACTAGTTTCACTGTATTCTCTCTCTAGATCTCTCTGGTTCATTACTGCCATATTTTGTGGTTTATTATATTTTTAGTTTTTAATAAACTTTAAGCTAGCCATGTTCGTCCAGGTACTATTAGACTATAGTAGTGATACTTTCTGATACCTCTTGTTTATGTGAGACCAAATTAACTTCAATTTCTATTACGTTTCGTCTGCCTTATTCTGGTATTATAAAAAAGAATATTTAGCTGACAATTCTGCATATTCGAGATTATTATAGTTTACTGCATTACTGGTTGTTTTTATACAAGTAAAACGAAACTAATGAGCAAGGTAACGATTATAATTAATATGAAATATGTAAATATAGGGTAGATTTTTTACAGTTCTTATACTGGTGCTTCCAATTCATTAATATTATTTAAAATACGTAAAAAATTCAGTTAAATTCCACGGGGAAATTATTTGTTCATTAAAATTATATTTATTAAATAAACAAATAATTTGAAAATAAATCAATTGTCAATATTAAACATCTAATAAAAATAGTATTCAATTTTACAATTCTGATAGTAAGGCAAAAAAAAAATTATCCGTCATATTTTAATATGATTTATCAAATAATAAATTATGAATATAGAAAAATATAATATTGAATATAAATACAGGGTGGACCAAATGTCAGACATGTATGTTTGTTGCACCAAAATGCAAAAATTAACTAACGTGCAGCTCACACAAATTGTAGAATTTTACTTTCCAAATGAAATATTAATATTGCTAATCGTATACAAAGTTCAAATGGTCCCGAATTATGAGAAATGAAGCATCTTAACATATCAAGAACAATGTGAATACTCAATATTCAACACTGAGTATTGAATATACTCAAATGCGAACGGATTATTGGGACCTAGTTTTTTGAAAATGATGTTAGCAATACCGCACACATGTCTCTTGACACCATATCGCTCCCAATGAGAAATTTTTGAAGCAAAAATTATTTTAAGAAATTCAAAATTTAATGGGCCATCTCTGACCACCGCTGTTTAATTTCTATTAGGTGTTCTTACAGCGCTTACTATGTATGTAAATAATCCTCAAGGTTCCAGCCTTTAAGAACCCAATAAGAATATGGCGGTCATTTTTAATACATTATTTTTCATTATTAAAATTTAAATTGTTCGAAGTTCAAGTTATAGTATTAAGTAAAAATAAAATAAAATTAATTGATAAACAAAAAAGTTATTTAATTTTTGGGCCACCATGTACATCACCAATGTATTAATGTATTGCAATATAGTGCAATTATTCAGCCTGGCAGTAAAGATAAGTAACAAAATTATATAAACAAAATAAATCAAGTCTAAAATTATAATCAGATTATACATAATACCCAATTTTTGTGAGCATTATATTAGAAATCCCATTTGGTAATAACGATTATTACCTATATGTATAATTTTCATTTCAATATTGGCGTACTCTACTCTCTATACTCTATAGATATAGACGCTAGAAAATAATTATTAAATACACTAAGGTATAATTTTTATACAAGAGGAAATATGGATAATAAAATATCCATTTATAAATTCGTTTTTCACATTTTATAAATGGAAAATCAATTATATTACCATTTAAATAGTTAGTTTTATAAATTCTAAAGCAATAATATTGAAAATTTTGGATATATTCACATTTATATATTTTATAAATTTTATATTTTCAGGATATTCGTGTAAATATAATTTCCTATATTAAGTGGTATATATAGCGTTAAACTGTATCAGCTAGAAATAAATAAAATTTCAAATATACGAACCCTAATTGAAAACTGCCACATCTCAATAAAATCGAAATTTCAGTTATTTAAAAAGGGTAAGTGTAAAAAATCTGTATATAGTTTAAGTTTCTCTCTGACTTAAGAAACTTTATGTTAAAATTTATGTTCAAATATTTCAATACATAATATTCTATTTTTTTAGAGATATTTTAACCATTAAAATGCATATGTACCTAAAAAAGAAGTAACTTTAAGGTCCCTTCGGTTAAATGGACCTAATTATATATGATTTTTTGTTAAAAACAATTTTTTTTAATTGTTAATTAATTACACAACAAAATATCTTAAATTTTTAGTCAGAAGTTGATTTTCTCAGTTCATAGATTAGTAACATACGATAAATAATCATCTAATTTATAATCCAGAAAGACGATTTTTACTACGATTATTGAATGATTGAGAAATAAAAATTTCAATTCCAAGACTTTCCTAATCAATTATAAATATTTTATACTACAAACAATTTAAATAATAATTATAAATATGGTACTAGGTGGGTCATTTAAGAGCCAAGAAACTTTAGTGCTATTTTTTCTTAAAACAGTACAACCAAGTAATGATTATTTATTGAAATTTCGTCTAATATTAATTTTTAATATATTAGATAAAGTCAGTGAGGCACACACTTACAACCTTTATATTTAAAAAGATTTTTGCGAATACATTTTCCTGTATGTCGAAATAGTCAAGAGGGACAGATGAAAGTTAATATTATACCGCGTTATAAGTACAAATATAGCTTTATCTTTTTGAATCGTCATAATCATAATTTTTGTTGTTATTTTTAGAAATACATATTACAATCTACGATTGAAGAATTCCAATTTCAAAATATGAGAGAGTAAACTGTATCAAAATGCATTTGCATACCTTAGCAAAAATATGTCAAAGGAAAACTGCCATAATTTAATATTATGCAGTATAACTTTCATTATAAAAAGATTAAAATAAAAAATCAAATAATAGAAAAATACAACATATTTTAAAAATCAAAATACGTGATTATTTCAAAACTACAAATTTTGAGATATGGCAGTCTTGAAGTAGGGTTGCGACACAAACTATTTTAGTGAAATTATTTTGTTAAGAAAAAAATTTAAATTATTATAGGCTGTGATACTCACAGTGTTTACCTAGTTTTGTATGAATATAATAAATATAATCTAATTTCTGAACACATTAAATATTGATGCGGAAAATTATGAAAATCTAAGGATTTTTATATTTTTTTTAAAAAGCGGTAGCATTAACGCTAAAATTATATTAGAGGATATAATCATGACTGGAAAGATTTATTCAAATTATTATATAAATTGCAGAGAATAATTCATAAAATTTCATATAATTCTATAATAGTATTTCTAATTGAATATAAACTCTTTGAAAAATATATTGTGATTTTCATAACTAATAGTAAATTTTAAAAATTTCTTCTTTGATTTTTGATATTCTCTTCTAATAAATAGAAAAATTTGTGGAAAATATCAAACGAAACTAAATATATAAATTTTACAAACAACAAAGTTTTAAATGGAAAATATAATTGTAAAAAAAAAATACATTTTTTAGTTTTTGTGAAAATAAATTTAATGAAAAATAAAGAAAAATCATCGGACAAAATAGATTTGTTTTTTATTGTTATATGTATAAATGTTAGGTGCATCGTGCATGCGGTATAAAAGAATAAATAAACAATTAAATAAAAAATATAAAAGCATTGTACAAAAAGTAGCCACACAGTACGTAACGTAACGTATACAAAATGGTCCATATTTTTATCTAGTTTACATTTTACAAGAATGAATAAACAGAAATCCTGTAAGGAAATATATGTGCAACAACAATTTTTTTTTTTTAAATAAATATGAAGTACGTACTTGTACACTGCTAACTTGTAGCATGGAAATAAAAACGTAATGCATATGCATTACAAACAAAATAGTTAAAAACAAGTAAAAATATTCGGATATGTAAATTTATTTGTTTATGTAGTATATAAAAATTCTGAAATTTAATGTAAATATTTCAAAATGTGGACAATTCAAGATGCACGGTTAAATGTGGACTAATGTAAGCAATTCGGACATTTGAAGTCTATGAGAAATACGCAACACTGCTAAATTATATTATGATAAATTAAAATATTTAGATAACATAGTAAAATATATAAACTGAATAGTTAGCATTATAGAGCAATTATAGAGCATCAGTGAATTTAGCAAGCTTGTCACTGTAAAACAAGCTTAAAATTATTGAATTTATTAATATCCTCCTTAATACTGTATTACTAACTTTTTTTTTCCTGCAAATTATATACTTAAGCTTGTGTTGCATTGCATTTACATATTATATATCAGTTCACTACCGAATTCGTTCAGTAAAATTCAAATTCAGTAAAATTCAAATTTGTTTTATGAAATTTGATTTAGTGAACACAGAGGTGAGATTAAATCGAATCGGGACGAATTGATTCGAAATTGTTCGGAACGATTGAAAATTTTACGAATCCTTACTAAAGCAAATGTCAAGACAAATGAAATTTGGCAGTTTCAAAAAATGTAAAAACAAAATAATATGTCATTTAATTGATTGCAATCGGTAAATATTCACTTTACAAGTCGATTGGCTACTGTACGAGTAGTCAAAGCTTTAATACCTGATAAGCTAATGAAATGACTTATCCATATTACAAAGGATTAAAAAGAATGAAATAATTAACAAAACTAAGATACTTATTGAAAGTTTGTTGTTTTCACAAAACAATACTTATCGTACCCTTAACTTTCAACCCTCCATGTACCATGTTTTTGGTTATTACTCTGTGTCTTTAGGTAGCCCAATTTTATGATGCTTATTTCAAGATTGTCTAAAATTATTATAATGTTTTTTTATTGAATTAGTGCGCTTTATAAAAACGAACTGTATGATGAATTTTGAGTTTCGCTTAATCCTAGAATGCTTTACGATATACAAATATAATTTATTATTCAAAAATGAAGTATGTAATGTGAAAAGTTAATTATTAAGTATTTAAAAAAAAAAAATTGGTTGGCATGGCACCTAGTTTAACAAAAGACCTTTACCTTTGTACAAATTAAGAAAAGAAAATAATTTATTTCAAATTTTGAACATAAAGTTTCAATTTTTCAATTGTGTTAAAAAACGAAAATCAATAAAAATAACTTTTAGGTTCCAAGAATTTATAACAAAGTCAAAGTATGATAAATACTTGTCGGATAAGAAATTCGATTTTGTAATTATTTCTAGCTATAAATTCAAAAATTCTTTAGCATATTTTATTGTTCAAATAAATTGAAGATTGACTATAAACAATTTTTCATAGCACTTCCCTTCAACAATAATATGAAAATTAACATGGTTTTATTCTAACTTTTTAACAGATATTTTCAATTCTCATTGAATATAAAAATTTCAATTTAACTTTTATTGCATAATTCATTTCCGAACAATAAATTTAAATATTTATTTATTTTTTCAAATTTAACTTTATAATTACAAATAATTTTTTTAATTGTATAGTTTTTTTAATATTCTGAAGTTTGAATTCTTAAGATTTAGTATCGAGTTTAGCTGTGAAGTTAAATTTTTATACAAATTTCAAATTGTTGAAATAGAAGTGAAAATTCATAGTGAAAAAGTTGTGAATTACTTAGCTTATGGTTATTTTCAAGAGATGGTGAACAAAAATTTTGATATTTTACTTATATTTCTTAAATTTAGAGGTCATTCATTTAGGCCAGAAGTAGTCATATTGTACTGCTCGAAACCTTCATGCCACACATGCTGTTGTGGTTGACTGAGCCAACAATTCTTTCGACCGAACCATAGAATTTAGTTTCCAACCCAAAACCCCGGCTTCATGCAGTTTAGTTCATGTATTAGGTACCCAAAAAAATATCTTTTCGTTGGTTCATGTGACAGGGACAGAGACATAGAAAGTGATTAAAACCTGTCGTTCGTCTCCGCATCTTCAACATAATTGAATTCGGTAATTCTGATCACTGTATGTTAAAGGTGCGATAACTTAACAGATATATCGAGCTCTTGCTGCTTTGTAGGTCATTTTGTTTTACTTTAATAACTCTTTCAAACAAGATTTCAGTTAACATTTAGCATGATACTAGTTACACTTATGTAACGCCAGCAATAGGGAATGAAATTTTTATCATTATTTATTAATATACGTTTAATAATTTTAAATTTAAAGTTTAAAACAATATTGAGGAGCTGTAATGCCCTTCAGGCAGAATTTTATATTATGTTGACTACATTAATCGGTCACCATTTACAATTACATATTTCCGAATTACAGACTTCATTCGGGATTTATACATTAAACATACTTTTCTACAAATAACCTCAACGGCAAATGAAAATAATACGACTTATCGAGTAGAAAATGAAATATAAAATATACGCAAAGTCGATTCATTCACAAGACAAACAAAAACTCTATCTACATATTCCAAAATTAATTATAATTGCCTGATATTTTTCAATTCAAAATTTTATTAAAATCAATTTACATTATTGAGTCCGTCATTTCAATATCGTATCAGCCATTTCGTTTGATCTTATTGTTAAGGAAACACTGAAATTATTGTATTACGTAAAATTTTAATAAATAATTACACGACAATTTAAGTAATCAGACTGACAATTACTGCACGACAAAATATTCAACAAATTACATTATATTACAATTATTTAGTGACCACTGACTTATTGGGAAATGATATTATTGTTAATTGAATATAAATTAATTATTTTTATATTATAAAATTGTCATTATACCAAATAATAAAATTTAAATAAAATGAAATTGGAAATTGAACTGTCAATGCCAATGCCAATGCCAATTATTGTATAACAGACGGTGCAGTGCAGCTGCTTTCTGTTTTGCATTTCGTAATTCGATAACTAATTGTACACAGAACAAATACATCTTTTTTAAGTGTTAGGCTTTGTGTAATCACTCCCGCGTCTCGCCATTATATAATATAAAAATTAGCGGTTGACATCCATGAAAATAACGCATTTCAATATTTTATAGTTAAATCACATCCTATTTAGTTGAATTATATAAAATTACAATGTAAATTTCCTGTAACTCATTTTTTTACGTCATTCTTAATAATTTTTAATGCTGAGTAGGTGCGATTTTTAGTTGGACCTATAAAACTATGCCTATTTTAATTGGTTCTTGACATTTTGTATCAGTTTATTATTGCATACATTTGGAATATTATGAAAACAAAACAAGTTCAGCTCACTGCAACTTCTGTTTCTGAACTAAAGCTAAACTATTTCTTCTAAATTTTATAGAAAATTATTTTCTATTTCTTTTACATATTTTGATTTAGATTAAAAATAGTATTTCAAAGTAAATTAAATTACTAAATATCTAAAATATATAATAAAAATGCAATATTTCCTTTTTTTAAAAAAAAATTCTTAAATGAAAAACTCTACAATTTTAATTAAGATTTCTTTCCATATATAATGAAAAACCTTCGGCTAAATCCAGAGATTTAATTAAATTAATTTTTTATTACAAGATTCAAGATTTTTTTTAAAAAAACTTTTTAGAAAAAATACAAATTTTTTTAGTTTTACAATTCTCTTAATTAAATTTGTTTGATGATTTTTATCGTTTAACATTTTCCATACGAGTAGAAATTAAATTCTGTAAATTGCAAGTTAAATAGAAACTGCTTGCTATATATACGACAAGAGTATAAAAGTATAAAATTTTTAAAGAGCTAAGTCGGCATAAAATAATTTTGTAATTAAATTAAATTGACCTAAATCCTTTTTTTCCCATACGTATATTTTTTTTTTTTATCCTTTTGCCTTTATATCATCCGTCTATGACGGTGTAAGCTGTAAGGATTTTGTTTATTGGCAACCAAGTAAAAATTACATGGATATGCATCATATCATCATATAAAACGTATACAAAGATGTTCATTGGGTTGAAAATTATGTTTACAAAGCGATGTGTGATGTTCAAATGTGTGAAAAGGATATAATTTTTTTACATTTTTTTTTTTCTGTTTTGTGGAAATATGAAAAGGTTTTTGTAAGGTAAAGATAAATGTTATGATGATACCAGAGTATTGAAATTGAAACATATATTAAGAGTAATTCAAAAAATATATAATCAATTTATTTATACAGAAGTCATTCATTTTGTAATTATTAAAAAAAGAATTATTGGAAAATCTTGATACAAATTTCAATTGCATTCACATTTGAAATGATGATTTTGTACTCAGTCTTATAAAAGAAATAGCAATTTTCTGGAAAATGGATTTGTGATTAAAAGATATTCAACATACACAGCATGATATACAGAACTAATCGAAACGAATTTCCTAAAGTATTGCAAAGAGTTGGGAAAACTTTAAACTAAACAAATTCCTGGGAACTGAGTGCAAACTAGAAGAATTAGGTTCCTCGTAAATGAAATGGTTAAATACACCAATTTAATATTTTTAATAATCAATAATTGATTGACATTGGAATTATGATTAGTTGCTTAAACGAGAAGGTCTAAATCATACAATCGATTGCGGAGTTATATAAATTTATCGGAAATTAATTTGGAATTATTATTGGTAATTTTTTGAAGTATTTCAAATTTAAATAGAAATTTATAATATATTAAAAATTGTTTCTATTCACGTGATTCATAAAAGCATTTATAATGACATGGTACTTGTAACAAATTCATTCGATATGTTGTATTTGAGAAATATCGAATTAATTCCGGGAATCGACAAATTCCGAATCGAAATTACAAAAAGTGATAAATATTTTATATCAATTTCCTTAAGGTCACTACAATTGGAAGGCATATATCAAATTTCAGTTAAAAACCTGCTAAACTTAGGGGTATCTCAAAATTCGGAGTTTGTTAATACCAAAATTTCATATTTGTAGATCCAAGAATTATTTTTTTTATCATTTTTTAAGTATTTGGTAAGGACTAACGACAAACTGAATTAACAAATCATTTTTTTTTTTCAAATCTGATAATAATTTTTACTATGAAATGCGTTCAGAAATCCGGAAAATTGAATGTATTAAAAATTATTATTGCATTTAGCAACCAGATACAAGAAATAAGTTTTCATCCTTGATCCTTTTGCAAATATTGATTTAGAGAAGAAAAATTTACAATATTTTCAAACTTTATTGAAATATTTTAATTAAATATTGTTTTTTTTTTTGTTTAGTTTTAGTATGTTTTGTGTTGTTGATTAATAAAAACTCGCTAACCTCGAAGAGTTTTTAATTAAGATTTTTTTGGTAAAAATATTCAAACTTCGTTCCAAGAATTATGTATGTCTAATAATAAAAATATTTTGATGTATATTTCATTATTGTTGAAATTCACTATCAAAAAAATAATAAAAAAAAAAACGGAAAATTAATTTAAAAATATTTTTATAACATTTTTTTTTTTTTTTTTTCGTTTTTCTCTCTAATTCAAAAAGTTGAAAATCTCTGACCAAAAAAAAAATCTATACAACAACAAAAAATTATTTGAATACGTTTCCAACAAAAAAAAATCATAGTAAAACCAAATTTTGTATAGAATTTTTTTTGTAATTTGTTGTTTTGTTTTGTATATTGCAGAAAATATTTTTTTTTATATATTTAATATTTTGAGGTTAAGCTTTTATTCATAGGCTTTTTAGTGCGGAAAATGTTGAAAAATTGTATACTATTATAATAGAAATATTGTTTTGTTAGTGTGAAAAAAAATTCTCTATTCTCACTGCCTTTTATATTTTACATAAATAATTACAGGATAAAAAATAATAATAAGAGTTTTATTAAAAAAAATGGAATCAACAACAAGAAACAGGAAATTGGGTCATGGGGGAAACATAGAGATTTATATTATGTTTGTGTGATTTTGACCGGAACGATGCATTTAAATAACAACACAGAAAAAAAAAATATTTAATACCTACAGAAAAGATTTTATTGCAGCAAAAAATTAACCAAAAAAAAATATGAAATATAAAAAACTGAGTTTTATATCGTCACTTCAGTGGTGAAATGGTTCTATTTCATAAAATTGTAATTTTTGGTATATATACATTGCAATTCGACCTTTGGCTTCCTCAAAGAAGTTTCGTGACAATTTGGACTTACTTGTTTATTTATAGATTCCGAATCATAAATTTCGTTATAGACCATTTTACAATTACATATTTCAAATTTTACTACTGATACTCATTTAAAGCTGAATCAACTAAGAGTGACATTCAATGTTTCGGTTCGGAGTTAAACCCGGGACTTAGGCCATCACATCATAAGATACTATCACTACTTCCACCGCCAACGTTGGTTTAATTTTACATTAAATTTAAATTCTGTATCATTTTTATGGTTAATTATTTGCTAATAGTTCTAAGTGACAATTTGTCATAGTAAATCATCTTAAGTGACAATTATTTCTTAATAATATTGATCAAAAATTTGATTTTTCAGTGAAATACTGAATATTCCGAAATTACATAAATTTTTGTTACAAGTTCAAAGCTTTGATAATATAATTTACAGGATACGCTATAACAACTAAAAGTGAAGTCGTTTTCTGTGGGGGGAAGACTGAAATTTGGTGAAAGCTCTTGACAACTGTCAATTATAATTTTATAGGGACGGCGTCAGTGAAGTTTTGAAAAGCTTTTTACAAATTTGGAAAAAGCTTTTTCTATACTGAAATAATTCTATCTGAAATAAATATGTTTTTTATATTATAATTAAAATAAGATATTTATATTAGGTATATAAAATTCGTTTATTTTATTATGGATTTTTTTTTTAATATTCAAAGAAATTGAATGAAATTTAATAAAATTCTTACATTTCCATAAATAAAATAAGTTTTTAGAATTTCTGCGATACGCAATAATCCTCTTCTATTAAATTTACAGCTAAAAGCCATTTCATTTTTATTTCCATATCTTGAGGAAATCTAAAATATATAATTTACTGCGCTTCATATCAATTTTATCCTCACTACAATACAACCCTGTCTGAAAAATATTTGCAAATGAAAGCTCTTTAAAACAGCTGATTTCGAGCAAGATATTGACAATGTTGACAATTCGTGCGAGATTTTGCTCACTCGTTAGTGATTTTGACAACTAAATAGCTTTTAAAAACGACTTCACAGCTTGTAGGTGCAAATTAGTTCTATAGCGTATCCTGTAAATTATATTATCAAAGGTTCAAAGTCACACAATCAATTTATTTTAAAATGAGAACAATTTTAATTTTTGGTAAAAAATTAGTTTTTTGAATAATAAAGTGTAAGTTGAAGTAAATTAAAAGCCTATTTTAGTTTCTAGTTTCTATAAATTTAAAAATCTGACAATTAAGTTGCCAGCAAAACAACATTTTAATGAAAATACAATTTTCTCAGAAGTTAGGTTTAGTGGATTTAGAAGCATTCACCAGTAAGAATAAAAATAATTTTTTTTTATCTTTATCGTATTAAAATTTCTTAGACGTCCACAATTTTGTGTTTTATAAGGACACATAATCATTCCATGTCCTGATTCCTTTTATGTGACCTACTTTTTAAATTTTTATTGATAATATATTTTTTATTAATACTTTGTAGAATAAAATTGTATCTAAAATATTCATGAAAAATATATTTTAAAAGCCGATTTTAAAACAAAAATCTTTATAGAAATTTCAATCATTATTTATATAGGACTGTCTAGAACTGTAGAAGAATTTGTTACATACAAAGTATAAAGGGTAATAAAAAAATAATCAGTAATGGAGTTGAGAAGATGATTGCAAAAATTGGAATTTTTAAAATCACAATGAAACTATTTGCTTTAGAAAATAAAACTTTTATTTATACATCGGAAATTGTATTAAAGTTTTCACCTAGCCAATTTCAATAGAAAATTTCAAAATCAAATTTAAGCAAAATGTGTAATTTAAAATCTACTTTTAAGGAATTTCAAGGAAATTTTGAAAAGTAAAGTAATCGATAATTTAAAATTATTTTGTATACTAAAATTTTAAATGAATTTCAGTTTCGTTTTTTGGGAAATTCCATTAAAAAGGGCAATTACTAAATTTTACATCATAAATCTCAGATTGTGTCTACCGCGTTTCCTGATAAATTTTGTTATTTATAATTTAACCTTTTGGACAGTAACAATAGCTTCTCAATCACAAAAATTGTGTTATGCTGTTTAATCCGAACCAGTCTAGTCTGATTTTATGCAAGTTTATGCAAGGGCAGTTATCGTAAGAAGTGTAAAAGCGGTTGGATACGTATGAATTTTATAAAATAATTGTTTTGCAAGTGGTTATGGAGTCAAAGACCTCCGCACAACTTGAGCTCATTGGCCCGTTGTTCCCCAGTCGACGGCCGATTAAGTTTCCAGCACATCGACCCATCCGACAGCTCTAATGAATGATTTAACCTTATCCGGTTTAAAGTTACCTGTTTCTATCAAATTTGTCTAGAAATGATACTCCAGATATTTAAACCGTTTATTATATACCGCAAGGCATCAGTGTTCCATGGTTTCAATCACCGCGCCGCACCCTTTGCAACAGGTTTCTGTTGATAGGACCAACTGAGAGACACGTTTTCTCCTGTAGCAAGGCCTGTGATGTATCATAGAAAGGATTTTATACCTTTTCTTAGAATTTGGGGTTCCGCAAAATAGTTTATAGTGTGTGAATTAAATATTTAAATTATTATTTCATTTTATACATAAATAATTTATGAATTTTATAATGAAAATACATAAAATAAAAATTGAATTGTTGAAAATTAGATTATACGCAATTTATTTAATAAAAATATGTTAACACAATAACAAGGAGCATAAAATTACATAAAAAAAAAAAAATGATATTTTTAAAATATCTTATAATTTTTATATACGGTACTTGAGTGAATAATCATTTTCTGTTTACTGAAAATAATGTTATTTCAATTTTCAAGTATAAAATTTCTAAAAAAATATACTTTTTTTTTTCATTTAACTTTTACTTCCCTTTAATAACATTTTAACACCCTTTTTATCGTAAACTCATTATCCTTCATATTTATTTTCTATATATAATATACTAAGTATAAGAACATAGAAAACGTTCTTCAACAGTTTTTTTTTATGCTTTTTACATCGCCCAACCGGAACTTATACAATTTAGTATTATAAAACATAAAACATAATATAAAAATATAAAACTTCAAAAAAAGAAAAAAAAAAAAGAGCAGAAACTGAAAAGTTTACAAAAAAAAAAAAAACGAGAATAAAATTGTGCTTTTTAGTAATTTGAAAACTTTTGTTTCATTGAAAACTCCAAGGAAAATTAAATTTCAAAAAAACAAAAAAAATGGCAAATAAAATACATACAATTTCTAAGATGATAAACATCACTTATCCAGGAGGAAATGTTGTTCAACACAATAAATTCGCATGTATGTACAAAACTCTTAAATTAGATAAGTTTTCAGATTTTCGTTCATTTTTCTGTATAGCTATCTTAAAAATAATATCTTACAGATTTTTTTTTTTTGGTTGACTGATTATGCAGAAGACAAAATAAAAATTGATTAGAAAAACATGTTAAAAATTTTCAAAAAAAAAAAAAAATGATAATAATAATTTTTAGTATATAGGATTTTTATATAATATGAGAAATAATCTGTGGTTGTGGCACATGTTTCACAGTAGGTTTGTAGATGGGAGTGTTTTTTAAGGTACCTACCTACCTACACAACATATAAATAGAATTTATGTATAAATGTGTGGGTTAAGAGGGAAAAAGTAATATTAAAGTTATTTCCTCATGTTTTATACAGAAGTAAAATGATTTCCAGTTTTGTTAAGTGTTAAACAGCCTAACAATTTTGTATAAAGTAAAAATCAATATTTTTTATATATTTTTGTACCAGTTTTGATAAATTGAAGAGAAATTTTAGATTGTTACAAAATTTGTTTGGAGAAATTTTGTAATTTTGTAAAATAACGAAAAAAAGAATCAATATTATGTGAAGCTATTTGAATTTCCCAATATTTAGGTTTTAATGAAAATCTAGTCAAAGTTAACATCAATTTAAAATAACTGAAAATTTTTAAAAACAAATTCATATTAGTAAACAAATCAAATTAATTTGACAGCGACTCTCACTCTTCCTATGACCAAAGGAACAACCTCGAAATTTTGTTATTGCTATTAATAATAAATTGCTTTTAAGTTAATTGACAAACTAAATACTAAATGTTCAGTGAATAAGAAAAGGTAACTTACAATTTTGTAATCTAATATTATATTTATAAAAAGGATGAAAAGGGATTATGTTAAAATGTTCAAAACAAACAAAAATAAAATGAATCAAAATGAAAATTATATATTATTATGACAAAAATTGGGAAAATTATATAAATCTTGCAGAAATGTAAGAAAAACTTAACAAAATCAAGTAAATAAAAACTGAAAATCTTAAAAAAACATAAAGAAAATGATAAAAATATAATTTACCTGATATATGACAAAGAAAAACTAATTCAAAATGGCTGAATACACACAACAAAAAAAAACTAATTGTCAATCATTTATAATTTTCAATATTTTTATATTAAAATGGAAATATATAAATATTTTCTTTTATAATTAACAACACATTTTCATGTTACGCGTATTTAAATTTTCATTAATAAAACATTTTTCCAAACACACAAAAAAAAAACCACCTGTAAAATTTCGATTTCAATGCAAATTTTTAAAAGAATTTTAAATGCGCGCAAAAAATTCATTTTATTAATTGAAAAATTAATTTAAAAAAATTTCATTTTATTATTTTTTTTTTTAATTAATTATGTACACTGCCAAGTACCGACAACAGAAAACGTCTTTTCACACCGGCAATCCAATTTCAACTAACGAAAAGAGGCGTGACTAATTAAATGAATAAATGAAATTTGGTGCGAAACTTGAAATTTAATTTTAGCGCGCGGATTTTAAAAATTATTATATATAAAAATAAATTGATAGTTAGTTAAATTTTATTCAGAAAAATTTTTGTTTTGATTTTTCATAATTTCATTTTTCTTGAATTTAATTTTAAAATTTTAAATTTGCTAAATGTTTCGCAACGATAAATTTAAAATAATTTTTAAATTAAATTTGTTTTTGTGACATCAAACATAGAAATTTTAGGTATGGAAAAAATTATGATGAAAATTCTATCAATTAAAAATCAAAACAATTTTTTTTAGTTTTTATTGAAATTAGATTATTGAAAATGATTTTATAGGAAAATTATTGATAATTGATTAATGAATTTTATTTATTAGGTTAAATTTGTAATTTAAGTTGATAATAATTATGTAAAATAATGCGTAGACCGATAAATTTCAAAAGAATATCGTTTAAAGAATGGAAATACTTGACGAATACATTGATCATTTCATCCTTACATCAATAGATCCAAAATGCATGATCAATTCTATTTTTATTCGGTAGAAACGATCCAGGAAAAACGTGTAAAAAGGCTGACTTGGATAATATGTGATTGGACCTATATCTTATGCTACAATGCCACTTTCTTTTTTGCAGAGCTAGATAATTTTGGAAGGCAGAGATATCATAATTTTGTTTGACAAAAGTATCATTTTATTTAAATAAGTATCAATAATATAATAATAATCAATAATTATTACCCATTAAATTCTAATTTATAAACATATATTTATAATTTAAAACACGAAACAGTAACTAAATTTAATTTATTTAAAATTAATATAAATAATTTAAATATTTCAATTATTTTCTGAAAGTTCGTATAAGCTAAAACGTTGTCATTAAATTGTAACTTCTATTTACGATAAAGTTTTGTTGACAGCAAATTATAATATTGAAAACTAGCTTGAAAAAAGTAAGTGTCATAATAGCATAAAAACATAATTATGTAAATACAAGGATACTAATTAAATGAGGAATATAAGCAACATCGATTTTTATCAAGTAATGCAAACGGTATTGCTGGGTAGAAATGGTGACAATATTCATTAAATTAATACATTTTATGTCGAGGGTTATGAAAATGAGAGCTAACACTGCCGAATGGCTAAAATTAAAATAGAAAGTGAATTGAATTTCATGGATTTTTTTTGATACAGTATAGAGGAATATTTAAAATTATTTACAACTGTCCCAATTGTATTAAAAAGATTCGGGTTTTGATGGTGCTTGAATATCTAAATAACCACATTTCTTGTAATAATATAGGGATTTCTCATAAGTTGTCTCACATATGGGTAAAGTACGAGTGACAAAACTTTTCTAATTTTCCAGTAAAACATAAATAAATTAAATAAATACAAAAAAAAAACAATTCCAAGTTGAAATTCTCATCAATTTTAAAAAAACAATACAAAATGAAAATGAAAAAATGAAAATTATAACAACATAAGCGGAAAATGTTTAATACAAAACTACACAATAAACAAACAAATAAAAATTTTTGGTAAACATTTTTATTGGTAAAATAAAAATATTTCTTTCTTCATTTTAGTATAACAAATTATAATAAATTTAAACTTTTCCACGCAATTAAACAAATTCAAGGTTTTTGAAAAAATAATATTTCATATAAAAAAATGTATAAAAATTGGATCTGGTGAATAGTTTCCTCTGTGAAGACATACAAGCGCCAGAAAATGGAAAGAAAATTTCAGAAATTTTAATTTCTATGTAATAATGATACGTTTAAAGTAGCCCATACATTATACAACATATTCATTAACGTGTTGACAACGTGATCAAGTTGTATTGTTTGTGGAGAAGTTTACAACACATTTGACACTATCTCGAAAAAAACGATAGAATAATGTTTTTTTTACAAAAATAAAAAAGGGATTTTGGCAGTTGTAAACCAAATTAAAATATTTGTGTTGTAAATTTACAACTTACTTGACAACACATTGAAAACCAGATGGTATAATGTATGGACAGCATAAAATAAGAATATGATTTGTAATTTTTTGATCTTATTTTAACCTTGAAATATATTTTTAAACCAATCTTCAGCAATATTTTCTTTAAATCTCATATATTAACCTATTGAATTAACAAGTACATTTTATTCTGTATAAATTTACTAAAGCATTTGACGTTCAATTATCCGTGATATTTTCATTTTTCCTATTATTTAAAGTAAAACCATAATATTTAAGTGAATTTGGTTTAATTTAATTGAATTATATTATATATTAAAAAGAAATGTCTGAAAGATTTTTTATATTTATATTGATTTGATTAAAAAGCTTCAATGATGAAATCAAAAATAATAAAAATTTGAAAATTTACAATTTCAATAATCGAAAATTTTATACGATTTTATCAAAATTGATTTTAATATAACAATTTTAATATTATGTAACAAATAACTTTCTTCTGACAGTTCATCCGAAAAAAAGAAGTCGTATCAATATTATATGATTATTTAAATTATAGCAATAAACTTGATATGACTTGTTTATAATGAAAATTTTTGGAATATGAATTTTTAGCCTGTAGAAAGTTATAAAATTAGAAAACTGAACAACGACTTCTGAAACTGCGAAATATATATTTCGAATGCTAATAATAATAATCTTAAAACGGCTACAAATTAACCATATTAATAATCTTAAATGAGTACGGACTTTGAATTTCAAATAGTATACGAATTACGAATATCGTACGTCAACGTAATTTATTGTTCCCCCATTTCAATCAATTTTGGTCATACTCTAATTAAGTTCAGTCCTTCAATAAATTTCTGATTTATATATAAAATACATTCCTCGATATCGCTTACACTTGCAAAACTGGTAAAATTTTCAATTCATATTCCTGTTTTGCCCTATCGCTAGATTTAGATTACCAGCATTTTTGATATAGTTCTTTCCTTGTTTTACTAACCGCATCAAGGGCACAATCCAGCCAATGATTAGAACATAAGAATTCATATTGGGAGAGTATTTACTGAAAAACTTCTTCGGTAACTTCATTTTATAAAACTGAAACTATAACCTAAAAAATATCGTTCTTGTCTATCTATATTAACAAATCTTATATGTAGCTAGTACGAAATTTCTCATATTAATTAAGGTTTCCTTAAAAATTCATCACAGAAAATTCAATTCAAGAAAATATCATCGAAGGGAAAGTTCAACGCAGAGGAAAATTATCAAAATTGAGCAATACAATCACTAGTAAAAATTAAATTTGAAAGAAAATATTGAATTTAAAAAATTGAGCTTAGCAAATAATATAATTGTAAATCATCATGTGCAATATGTTGCAGCTACATTTTAATAATTTATGTAAATAATAAATGTTGCAGGAATGTTTGTTTAAATGAAGGAAGCTCAAAATTTCACAGCTTATATTTTTCATTCTTTTTTTACTAGGGCAATAAATATATTTCCATCACACTTACGAAGATTTAATCATTGTAAATTTTATTTCCTGCGATGAATTTTCCCTTCGATAATTTTTCCCTGATTTGTTCCACACTTTTTAATGAAAGGTTTAAAATACGAAAATCAATTAAAAAGATTGATTTAAATTACATTCCATTCTTGCCCAGGATATAATAATTATCAGTGAATGATATAGTAAGTAAGTTGTTGATCCACTGATGGCACATGTAACATAATCAAAAATATCATCATCGTTTTATTATTATTAAGAAGAAATTCGTTACATAAATTCTTTGAATTTCATTGGATATATTTAGAAAATATATAGATAATGATCAATTATATAAAATTCGAATAACATATTTATTATTTTCTTGTTGTTTTTATCATTTTATTTCGTTTTACTTTTGAACATTTATTTCATGCAATATATGAAATATGTCAACAACATAACCAAAATAAATATTTTCATTTCAATCAATATAGAAAGTGATGTTATTGCAAAAATATTTTAATAACAATAACAAAAAAAAATATTACATAAAAACAAAAAAATTACAAAGAAAAAAAAAAGGAAATAAGGAAAAATAAATAAAAACCAAATTTTTTTGTTTTTTTGTAATTTGTATCCAAAAATAAAATCTTCCAGAATTCACTGGACTTATGTAACAAATAAATTATGTTCTTCATTGATTTAAGGTGTCTATATAGATACCATTATCAAATTTTATTACTTGAATTCGTTGAACATTTTCTTTTAAATTATCATACCGAATCTTGAGATATATACAAATTTGTTGGACTATTTATTTTAGAGCCAAACAGTGATAATTCAACGCACAAACTTATGTAAATGATAAAAATTGCTAGTAACAACAAAAATTACTTATTAATAACTTTCTGGAGTTGAAGTTTTTCATTGCACTGTCTTTCAAAATAAGAAAATATAATTAAAGAAATAACTTCATAAAAAAACTTAATTACATTCTAATTAAAAAATAATTATTTTAATTAAATTTTTTATATAAATATTACAGTGTCATATACAAGATACCCTAATTTCAATTAGAAATTGAAGATAATATCGTTCACAGTACTTTCGAGCACTAAAATTGGTTTCGAATTGGAAGTCTACACCTTTTCCAATTGTAATTCAGAACATGATTCTTTGGGCATCCTGAAGTTTATATTTTAATTCTTCCAGGATTTGGAATAATTTCTCATATTATTATAGCCAGGAATGTGGAAAAAAGGAAACTTTTGGGTCTTTAGGAATAATTCGCTAATTATGAAGTAAATTAACATCTTCTACGTTCCATACATAAAATTTGTGTTGTGGAAAATGCTGCAATTCGACGAATGTTAAAATGTTCTCAATTACAATTGATACTTTCTGAATTACAATTGACGAATCTGAATTACAACTCATGATTTCTGAATTACAATTGGAAAAGGTGTAGAAAACTTTTGAAGTATGACGAAATAACAAAATCCTTCGATTTATTAGAAAGTACAAATCGATGTTACCCATTTCCAATAGATAAAATAGACAGTGGACCATTTTGGAAAAGAAAAACTGAAATATGAAGATAAATTCAATGAGAAGCACTACGACAAATATGAAATATTACAGATTAACATCAACAAAATACTTTCTAAACAAGGATTAACAGCAGATCCGAAAATAATAACAAGAATTTCATCTATTTCACTTAAAAACTATTTTAAATATATTAAAAAAAATTATATAAAATTTTACTTTAATTTCGAAACATGAAACCATAATTAAAATAATTATAATTTTCTAATAAATTAAAAGAAAACTCATTTTACAACGTATATAAAATTGATATTTTATGGTTGATATTAAATTTTCAACAAGTTTCGACTTTGTTCTTTATGGTTTACCTGATTATTTTTATTTTTTCGTTTTATTTGTAAAATTATCAAAAAAACTCCTACAACTAATTTCGAAGAGAATCCTTTTTATTCATAAATAATTCAAATATTTCTTAAAAAATTTTCACCAACAATAAAAAAAAATTAAAAATCCTTATTTACAATATTTACATTAATCAATTTTTTTTTTCAAAATTTTCTTTTTTCCTTACCTTTTACAAGTTAATAAGTAAATAACGAGTAATACTTCCTACCTCATTTATTTTGTTGGTTTAGAGAAAATGGGGAAAAAAATATAAAATAAAAAAAAGTAATAAGAACAGAATCCTTAGAGTTATTAAAAGGGTCAAAGCAAAAAAAAAAAATTTAAAAAAAAACTTATTTATCTCAATTCTATTTAAAGGATTTTTTTTGTTCCTGGGTATTAATATTGCTATTTCACAATTGTTACCTCCCGAAACTCCTCTTCTTTAAAATTTATACGCCTACAATAAATATATAATTTAATCTGAATTTATAAAAACGTGTTTTTTTTTTTATATATATAGTAAAAATCAAAATTTTGGATATCCAATTAATGGAAAAGAAGGAAATTATTTTGATAAGGATTCACAACACAAACAAACAGCAACAACAAAAAAAAATTAAATTTTCTTATATCTTTAAATTGAATCATTGAATTTATTGGGGTTCAAAAAAATATATTTCAAAAGATTTTTTTTTTTTTTTACATAAAAATTTTCTTTATTTTTAATTATATTTTTTTTTTTTTTTCTGAATGAAAGTTAGAAATTTCTTTGTGAAAGTAAGGAATTTCTTGTTTACAGGGTATCCTAGTAACTGTTAGGTAACAGAGGAATTGTGATATTACTGAATTCATTTTATGGAAAAACTTTAATTAGAAGTTATGTTCTGTAATTTCGGTTAGGTGAAGAAATCAACACGCAACATGAGAGATCTCGAAGAGAGATCTTCCTATGAAAAATTCTATTTACCTTTATGTATAGAGCAATATTCAAACAAAGGCAGTGTTGAAAGGGCCGGCAAAACTTTCAGTATGGCACGTCCCAAGTATTGATACCTGATACACACAAGTTTATCGCAGTTACACACTAAATGATACATAGTTTCGTTCTCACAGCGGCACAAGCTCCATGGGGGAAATTCCAAGATGTAGACAGTGTTTTTACCGATCAAATACTGACCCGAAAGGAGGCCGATCAGTTTCCTGAAGATTGTTCTATATTCAAGGTTCGGAATGATCTTTGATTTTTCTCTTTCAGAGTCGCGGCCAACACTGACAGTAGTATTGATCGTGTATTGGATTGAATAGCTGATTTGTAACAGCTATAACTCGAAAACTTATAATATGCATTGTTGCAATTGGTGTTTTATGATGATGAGATATTGCTCGTTATGAAAGAGCGATATCTCGAAAACTGCTTTAAAACATTTTTGACAAAAATTTTAATAATTATGTTTTTGACTTATATTAATTATATTTGAAGCCAATTTTAAGTTAACATAATAAACTATTAAAGTTTCTTTAAAATTTTAAATGATTTACGATTTTATTTTTAAATATTAATCATACTGTCAAATTGTCACTGGGACACTCTATATGGCAAAATTTCCAATTAAGAAATTAATTTTTGAAATTATTTATTTAAATCTGAAAGAAGAGATTACATTCATAAAAAATCAGATATTTATTATTATCGGAAACTATTATGCTCTCTAAAGAAAAAAAAAAAATGGTACAAAATAAATATTTAATTGAATAACAAATTAATGATTTAACTATTTATTTGTGCGGTTTAACCTCCCACCACCTCTACAGGTTATATAATTGAAAATGGTTTTTTTTAGAATTCAATTAATTGATTTGTCACAGAACGGAAGAAATTTATCGTATTCTTATTAAGTGATTATTGATACAAAAATTGAGGTAAATAGAAATTTTTAATTAGAAAAAAGGTAAGACGAAGGTGAAACCGCAAAATGTGAAGACTTTAAATAAATCATTTGTAATTTAATCCTAAAAATGTTTACTATTTTTGAAATCGTTTTGATTCTAAGAAATTATTAAATCTGAATTAAATATTTTATTTAAGTAAACCTTGAAGTGCAAATAAAAGTAATGACTTTATTTTGCCAAACGAAATTCAAGATATTCAAAATCCGTACCCGTACGTGTTAGAGATGGATGAACGACTTTTTTGTTATCATCTTGAATGGATTTCAAGATCCATTTTGATGGAAAGAAATTTTCAGGTTATGTAAATTCGGATCATTCGTATAAATTTTTGTCTCACTCTCTAATAAATAATTTTTTCATGTTATCTCGTATCTAATTAATTAATAGGCCTCCAATAGTTACAATATTATTATTACTACTATTATTACGCGTAGACTTTCATTCTCTACACTTTAGAGTAGAATAGACAAACATATTTTGGTGTAGACAATTTTTGTGAGATCTGTTAAACGCAAAATTATTCATTAAATTTCATTTAGCACCAGTTTCATCTTTTTCTGTTTCACTTTGGAATTTGTTTCAGTAATTCAAAAAAAGAAAACTTTCTTTAATTAAAATAAAACTAGAATTAGCAAATAATTTTAGAGAAACTAAAATAAGACACGGTCTTGAATGGCACGAGATGGATCTTAACTTCCTCTTTCCATCGCGTAACCTAGACTGGTTTACGCGATGGAAAGAACGGTGCATATGGGCTAATTGGAGTCGGCGGATGTATTTCTGGGGACTCGCTACGTAAACCAACCAACCACCCAATGTATTAAGGTCACCAGTTTCATCTTTTTCGCTACAGATTCGACAATGGTGAAAATATTTTTTCATGGTTAATAATTTTGCGATGTCAACATTCACTGACTTACAGGGTATTTAAAAATTTCCTTCATGATTGGAACATTAAACATAATTCACAGTTAAGTGCCTAGACCTATAGAGTATACCTAGGCTCTACGGTTTTCCACGTATATAAAGCTTTCAAAAATAGTTCTTCAACTGAAAATTTAAGTAAAGAAAATGAAAGATAATACAAGAAGTATCGCCCGAAATGTTTGTATGGAGCATTTTATGGTTAGTATAGTCTTCATAGAGTATGGAACCAAATGAAACCTTTCAAAACTAATTTGAAATAAAAAAAACTTTATCTTTTAGATTTTAAGATATTGTAAAATTCAAATGTAGTTCATTAAATAAATAATTTCATCGACCTATAAAAACAGAATTTTGGACAATATTTAAATTTATAGAATTTTAGGAGCAATAATTTCTACATATAATCTTTAAAATGTAAATTTCCTTTTAATCAATATTCCGAAATTTTCAATTTTGTATTTCTTATTATGAAAATGTGTTATACTAAATAAGATTTTATAAATTTCATAGATGTACAAGACACAATACCAAATTTTCATAAATCTAATAAATTAAATTCTTTATTTACGATTTATATATTAATATTAAAAATAATTTTCTTATAATATTATAATAATAATATTTAAAAAAAAAAAATGTTTAGAAAATTTATTGGATTTTCAATATTTTTATTATAATATTATTATACTAAATATTATAGCTATAAAAATATAGAGAGATCTTACAATTATTTCAACAGTATATATAAAAGGTATAAGTTTGCTGTATACTGTGCTAAACAAATAACCCTGAATATAAAAATCCCATAAAGGTAAACATTTTAAAAAGTGTCCCTTTTTTTTTATTAATGTACTTTTAATGGCGTATTTCGGTTTTTGTAAAATAAATTTTAGTATTTGTTTAGGTTAAACTAACCAGAATTTGGCATCCTCTATGCACTTTGTAAATAGTACAGTTTTTAAGAAACTTAATCCAGAAAATAAAAATTCATAAATCGATTCCCCGGTCCATTCTATTCCAAATCAAGCTAGAATACTTGACATCTGTGGTGCTTTTAAGTATTGAATACTAAAGCGCACCTTTCGGAATTTTTTGGAAATTCTCATGCTTATAGGAGAAAACACATAGATCTTCCACTTCTCGGTACTTATAAAGTTTGCCATTATCTTAATATAGAATACGAGATTATTATCGTAATTTCAATTGCAATAAGAATTCTATTTTAAGTGTAAATAATTAAAGTTTTAATTAATAAGTAATATTTTAAATTGAAAGTAAGCAGAAATAAATTATATTTCTAATAAATACTAATTTTTAATGGACTTTCAATTTCAACTACAACTGAAATAAAACAGTATTTATGCTCTGCTGAAAAGTGGCCATTTTGAGTTAGAATAGTATAGACCAGAGACATCGATACGATAATGCAATTTGTAAGTTAATTTTTTTCTTCTTTCTAATTCTGAAGTCTTTCCGACGTTCGTTGTAATGTATAAAGAAAATTATTTTCCTAGATTTTATATTAAACGCTAAGTATTATCATATTTACAATTTAGCTTTTAAATATATGAATTTGTTATAATGATAGTGCCAATTACTTGGACCAATTATCGACATAGTGTCGGTTATAGAAAGAAATTTAAAAAAATCCGTTGAATGACTAGAATGGATAGTAAAAATCATTATCAAAACGCAAGACAATTTTTTAATCAAAATAAGTCGTTTAAAAATGGAATTGACTTTACTATTTCAAATATATAATTTTCGGCGATATAATAGTAGCCAATATATCAAAGAATCAAATATTATCTTACATTATTCTTTTCCAAGTAGGATAAATTGATATTATACTAGAGAATGCCAACCATTGATTAATTTAACCTAAAGTTTTTTCAAGAAGAGAACTTTTATACTAGGTAAAGGTAAACCTTAAAATTGAATTTTGGTTTATACATACATATTTTTACAATATCGAAAAATTAATAGGAAGGAAAAAAGGATTTTGTTGGTTCATAAAAAGGAAAATGGTTGAACAGACCAAAAATTTGGCATTTGATATTATATTGAAATTGTTTATACGTTTTTTTTATATATATTATAAAGGATGAATATTTTTTTTTTGTGGTATTTTCGGAATGAAGAATATAATAAAAAAAAATGATTTTAATTTTTATTTATATATAAAACATTAAAAGTATTTTAAATTGATATAAAATGATTGTAAAATTAAATTTGTATATACATATTAAACATTAAAAAGGAGTTTTGTAAAGTGTATACATTCAAATCAGTTAAATTTAAAGTTTATTTATATTAAAACATTTCTATAAAATTAAATATAAAAAGGATATCGGATAATCTGATAAAAGATTTTTGTAATTTTTATGTCTTTCAATTGTTTTGTAAATAATAATATAAAATATTAAAAAAAGTTTTAATATTTTGTTAATTTTAATGGTTCACTTTATATAGTTGCACTAAAATCAGAGTTTTAGTAACCGGTGGTTATTTATATCATTTCTAACAAAAGATAATGCATTCAAATTTATGACCACTGTCAGAGGTGAATTAGTAGTCGTGAACTTATATGAAATTTATAAGTGATAAAATGGGGAAATAATTTATAAAGAAAATTTAGTTATTTAATTGAAATACATTTTAAAGGCTATACAAAATTGCAACAGGAAAGCTGAATATGTAAAATGATACTGATCATCACTAGTAACAATGTGGAAAATACAAAGACCGGTAACAGGTAGAAACTCTGAAACATCTTCTGTGTTACTGGCCAGCGCTTATTAGTATAAATATAAACGATTCTAGCTCAACCATCCATTTCAAATTTTAAATATGTCAGTAAATGCAGCAGTCGAAAATTTCTAAATTTTTCTGAAAACTTAGGGTATCATAAGAACCGAATCAATATATTTTTGTTAACAGCTCAAATTTATAAAAAGATTTCTGATGTATTAACGACATTACATTTTATTTTATATTTATATTATCTTTAGGTGATAGTTAGATTATGTGGACCTTTCGTGAATTATTAGTTCCTTTCGTTACGTTTCATATTAAAAAATATGATTTACATATCGAATTATCTGACAAATATTTTAAACTGATAATTAATTTAAAAAAAAATAATTCAGAAATATCTGTAACACGTGTACAAGCTATTTATAAGTAAACCTCTTCTAAGTTTTAAGCTCGTTCCAACAAAATTTTTAATTAACTATTTCTATTTTCATTAAGTGATGTTTCATTAATTATCTAAATTTCGACTTAAAGTTTACTCTTGTCTGGTAATTAATTAAAGTGTTAAAATTGATATCCTTAATTAAAAATATCCTCAATATTTACGATATAATATTAACACAAAATTCCTAGAAAGTTTTTCAAAAAACCCGAATACCTAATATAAAAAAAAAATTTTGGTATAAAAACTTTTCATTCCGTAAATATTTTGATATAATATTTCTTAATATATTTTTAAAAAAAAGTAAGAAAAGTTTTTTAACATTTTTCTTTAGTACCAATATCCAAACCATAGGCGACTCTTATAATTGTTCAAGGTGCATGAACACCTTAATATGTAAAGTTCACCATAATATTTAAATTAAATTTAATAATTGTGAGTGTAAAGATTTTTTTTAATCTGTTTTACAACTACAAACTAGATAATTATAACTAAATATCACACGCGCACGCATTCTGCTCCACCCACATAGTAGATACCACATATATTTTGTAACTAAATTCGTGCACCCTCGATTTAAAAGAAATTTCACTACGGTTTATCACATGTAACAAAAAAATCGAAAGGAATTGAATATTGAATTTGCAAATAGTCATCGAACAACAATGAACGAAGCATAAAATCATTACGTTTTTATGTATATATGCCTTTCTCTTTCTCTTTATTCTCCAATTGTTATTAAAATTATTAAAATAAATTATTGTAATTGTAATTCAAATACAATGCAAACGTATTTACGATGAGCATGAGTGAGTGCAATACGAAATTATAGTCAAATATGAATTGTGGGTGTGGTAACGGTGTGGGTGTGGCAACATACATAATGAAATATACTCATACTTAAAACATATTATGAATATGAGCAATGCCTTCAAAACTTTGACTATTTTACTTGTTTTTGAACGCCTAAGAAAAAATATCACGAGTCGCCACTGATCCAAGAGATAAATTTTCATTAACATTGCGGGGAAAAATGAAAATGCTTTGTTATAATACTGACTACGGTATCAAATAAATTTTTTGTAAAAGCTGCTGGGCATTTGCAGTAAAATATATATATATACAACAAAACTTTATACAAGTTATCTAATTAACCAATTTATTTCATGTTAATTTTATTTCTCAATAAATCATTCAGTATTTCTTCTTAACAGAGCTCTACTACGTACTACCCAAAATACAAAATTTATAATTAACTAAACTCACTATATTGTAAAATATTTTCAATTTTATGGAAAATATTGATTTTTTTTTATAGCTACCCTTTAAAATCAATTCATTTTTCAATGGTTGTTAGTTTGGTCTTGACTTGAAGGTATAATTTTATTAATTTTGTTAAAAGGAATAATAAATTACAAATCCAATTTTTTTTTTTACTTTTTTCATATTATTTTTTCTTGGGTTTGGTTTGGATAATTTTATTAAATATTTATATATACAATTTTATTTATGTATATAATAAACATAATTATATTTAGAAAATAATTAGTTTGTAATATAAAATTTATTAGTTGAGATGGTTAAAAAATAAAATAAAAATATTATTGTTCAAATATCTGTAATTTAAATTTGCTGTTTTTGTTATAGAGGTTGATAAAGAAATTTTACTGAAAATTAATTTATGAATATTATAATTAAAAATTTATGGATGAATGAGTAAACGAATATAGTGACAAAACATTTGGTATAGTCATGAAGATAATTAATTTTAAAATAAATGTATCATTCAAAATTTTAAAGTCATATAGGGTAAAGCTGCGAGAGTTGACACCAATTATTGTAATAACTTTGTAAATAAAAAGTATTTTTAATTCATATAAATAAATAAATTCTATTCATTTCATTTAAAATAAAAAAAAAAAACTAACAACAAAATCATTTCATTCAATATAAATTTAAAAATGTTTAATAAAATTTAGCTCAAGTGGTGGTGCTATGGCAATTTTTGTTGCCGCATTATGTTCCATGGTGTTGACAAATAATGTACAACCATCAAGCGACCACTTGACCACTTCTGTCAAATAAGTTGTTGTAAAAAAACAATTTAAGAGGAAATGGCAACAATGCAATTTCATTTAAATTAAATTGTGGATGGTGCCATTTCTCACATTTGGAATATTTTACATTTTGATATCATTCAGCGTAAAAACACGAGCTTAGTCTTTTTTTACTGCATTCGTTTCTGTTTATTTGAATGTAAAAATAACAAATTTTTCGTCAACCGTACTACACACACGAACTCCAATTTACTACGTACTAAAGAAAAGTTAATCAGAAAAATCTTTACTATTAACTCTACGCGGTTTAAACTGTTCGAATTCTTGCACAATACAGAATTTAAATGTTCTTTAAAATTATAAGAACATGACGTGTAGGAGAAATTGAAGGGGTGACATTTCACCCCATTTTACCCTATTCGAATTTTTCAATCGTATCTAGTTTTTCTTATAGATTTTATTGGTTAACATGAAATTAATTGACTATCTATGACTGAATGCTCAACTTTAATTAATAAGAGTGTTTTTGAATGGAAGATGTTGTTGGGCATAGATTCGGATAAGGTATTGAGTCCAATAAAAGGTCAATTTAATTAAAGTTGTGTCAGTATACATATTAAATCAAAAAAATTATAATAAATAAAATAATATCAGTTAATAAGTAAGGTTAAATCTACTATTACCGAACACCATCAACAAACTGGAAAATACATATCGAAGCAAATAAAGTGAAATTGCATCGGTTAGAAAGAACCCCGATAGACATTATAATATTGACCAAAGCATAATGTAGAGCCGAATACTCCAAGAACTATAAAAATATAATCTGAAATGGGAAGGCGTTAAAACAGATGCGGAAAATCGAGTAAGATAGAGAATGGGATGCACAGGCCAGTTTGGTTTCGTTACAAAACATCTTGCAAGTTGTCTAGATAGTGCCTTAAAAGTTAGTATTATGCTAACAACTATTACTTATTAAAAATGAAAATTAGATTAATGAAAAATATTAATATAGTTAAAAAAAAATATTGTGGTGTAACGCGGAAACAAAATATAATATAAGAAAAGTTGAAAATAAAAATGAAGATTATAACAAAATTATAAAATATTTTAATAAATTACGTAAATTAATAATCAAATCAATGATAACTTGGTCATTATTATACAAATATATTAAAAAAATGTTATTAATAAATTATTTTCTATGAAGCATAAACAAACAAATGAGGAGGTTAAAAATTTAAATGTTTTGGATCATCCAAAAACATAATGAAAAATTAACCATTTCTCAATTTTATCAAATTTATTTTATTTTAGGTAGTGCAACGAATTATACTAACTTTATTCTAAACTGTTCTGACAGTTTCCTTCAAATTATACTGAAATACTGAATATATATAATAAAAATTGTAAAAATCTTTCAAAAAGTTTCCTTTAATTTACTCTGATGAATGTACAGAATATCCTGTACTAAATCAAATTTACCATAATTTAATTGAATTTTAAATTTCAGATTTAAAAATATAATTTTTGATTTTCACTAATTACAAATTATAAATAATATTTAATATTTACGTATTAATTGAAGCCATTCGTCCTTCTGAAAATAAAAAAAATAAAAAAAATTATTGGATTATTTATTAATTAGGATTATTATTTATATAAAATATTTTGTTTGGCTTAAAACTTTCAAAGTAAATATAAAAGTTTTACTAAACACATAAAAAATAAAATTATTAGGAATTAAAATAAAAGAAGAAATTTAGGAAAAGTTTTTTTGTTGATCTAAAACTAATCTAACTATCACTGGTACTGGTAATAATAAATTATGTAAGAGGAAAATAGAAATTTAGTTTAACAAAAAGTTTGAAATGGAAAAATTAATCATATTTTTTTATCAATATAATATTATAAATTATTTTATGTTATCGATTATATTTTCATTTTGAATATTTCTAATGGAATGTGCTATTAAGAAATTTAAGAAAAATAGAAGAAAAATGATCAATTAAACGAATCTTAAGAGACCAACTGTGAAATCCTCCTGCGCACAATTCTTTCATGATTATATTATAAATAGAAATTAAATTTAAATTATAAGATTTTAGCTCCGACAGACAGTTTCATATTTCAAATTTCATTCGGAACGTAACTCTGTACAGCTCTGTAGAAACTCAGTAAAGTCTCTGTAGAGACTTTAGTAAAGCCTTAGTTTAGTATAGTCAAAGTCCCTGTACAGCCTTTATAAAGTCCCTGTAGTGTCTTGGTAAAGTCTCTGTAGCGACTTTGTAAAGTTTCTGTGGAGACTTTGTAAAGTTTCTGTAGAGGTTTAATAAAGTCTCTGTAGAGCCTTTAGTAAATTCCCTGTAGATCCTTGGTAAAGTGTCTCTAAAGCCTTAGTACAGTGTATGTTAAGCCTTTAAAAAGTTCTCCGTAAAGCCTTTGTAAATTCTCTGTAGGGCCTCGGTTAAGTCTCTATAAAGTGTAGAGCCTTATTGAAGTTTCTGAAGGGCCTTAGTAAAGTCTACGTAAAGACTTTGTAAAATCTTTTTAACCTTTGAAAAGTCTCTGTGGAGCCTTTGTATAGATTCTGTAGAGCCTCTGTAGGGTCTATGTATAGAAGGATATACAAATTTTTAAATTTTTGGACTTCACAATTCATAAAACGTTAAATATCGTTTGTCCAATGTATTTAAAAGTATAAATTTTACACAAATTCTTGTGATTGCTTTGATATTTATTTTCAATTATTTTGATTAGACTAGTCAAACGCAAATGACACTGCGGTTAAAGCTTCGAGAATAATGCATTTGTAATTACAACGATTACTTATAAAATTATTAAAATTTCTCTTTTAAATTAATTTTTTTATATATTTAAGTTTTAATGCCCTAATAAAACATAAAGTAAATTTATATAAAATTATAATAATATGAATTTGTAATTTTAAGAAATCATAAAAAATAGAAAATATTATTATAAATTGTAATCAATTATTGTAATTTCCGACTGAAATGCTTCACATAAACTTAATATATTACAGAAATGAAATTTATCAAGTACCAAAGCATTCCATATGAGTAAATTTAAATATAAATGTATTATAAAAATGATTAAAAGCATGGGAAAGTTTTGAATATTTCTATTAGAAGAATGGTCCTTAGAAGAATAGAATTATAATTTTTATTATAGAATATTTTGAATAAAAGATTAAAATATCTGGTAAAAATATTTATAATAAATTAATTGGGATTTATTTTCATAATAGCCACTGGTATTGTTTGTGACATTAATCGCTTTAATCTATATTTTTATCAATGTATTAATCAATATAGTCCATGCATTATGCTAAATAGATTAGTCAGTGTTATCCATTGTGCTAAAGTTCTATTAAATTTATTTTGATTATGAAAAATTTATTCTTTTATTATTCGTCATACAATGGCCTGGATATAATGTACAAGGTTTAAGTGTGTCAGTGTCGGGCATTATTAATTAACATACGAAATAAAAATGGTTAATTTATCAGCCGAGAGCAGAGCATTTTAAAAATATTTCATATATTATGAGATGAAAAGTTATAATAATAAATTAAGAATTAAAGTTTAAATGACACGTAACTGAAATCTTTAAATGACACATGATTGAAGCTAAAACAATCTTAAAAGTGTTGTGCCGAAAACAAGGAAATGTTAATAAAAGATTAGAAATCTACGCTGATATTATCAATTATAATTAATTTTGTTTTAACTTTTAAGTAAACTTTATTTCATGCACTGAAAACCTACAGCCTCGGGATCACATAATATTCATAAGTTATATTTTAAAAAGGATATGGAAAAGGAAATTGTAGCGACACAAAACGAGAGATATCAATCGGTTCTTGATTTTCGTCAATTTTTATATTCCGGGTCCTGATTGTTATGAATTATTTTATTAAAAGTAATTCTGCAAGTGTCGACAAATCTTTAAGTTTTACATTGCCTAAGTATTATCTGCATCGTGCAAGGTGGAAGAGTGTCACATTTCTATATACACAAAACGACATTGATCGGTGATTATAACTCTGATGTAAGTACATTGCCAACCGTTCATTAAATGGGCCTGTAAGGAGATCTATGATTTACCCGGAAGTCGTTCTATTCATATAATAGCAAATTCTTTTCAAACAATTAAGAATAGAGTATGACATCCTAAGAAACACCTTCATTTTAAAAGTGAGGTTTCATTGAAGTTTGTATTTATAAAATCTGTCTTACAGTTAAAAGCTGAATTAGTTGTATTAGAAGTAGGTGTTATTATTTATTGGTCAAGAGATCAAGCAAATTTTATATTACAGGTCACTGGTTAGATTAGGTCATGTATTACTTACTCATCACGGTATAGTAAAAACAATTTTCATACTTGTACTCTTTCACTATGGACCAGAAAATTCAAATTTTTGTCAAATATAGTTTTAAGCGTTGTATGACAGTATACAGTGTGTTGAATCTTACTCTAAAGTTTGTTGTAATTTTGGAAATGATTAATTTTAACTAATTTTCTATATTACTATTATTTAAATTAATGAATTTTTACCTTATTTTATGTAAAATGTATAAAATAAATTCTAATAAAACCATTAAAAAAAATATAATAAAGATTTTCCTCAAAAAAACAGTGATTTCCTGGTACTACAATTTTTATATATCCTATTTTTATAGGTAAAAATATTCTGATTTCCTGATTGTGACATTATTTAATAAAATATGAAAAACAGATAAAAAAGATGATGATCTCATGGGAAACGGAATGAACAAAAATTTAATGAAACAACAGCGAACACTTATATGCTAATCTAAAAGTTTGTGTTGTTATTGAAGAGCTTCTCTAAAGAACGTGTTGCTTAAAGAATATAATTCTCATCATAAAATGATATTTTTCATATATGTACATAAGAAAATGAGTTATCTGAGTCCCACTTGACAAAGAAATTGACAATTCAGGAAAGAGTTCATCTTTTTTATATTCCTCTGGTTAAATAAAAATAAAATTCAATTCACAATTTTCTTCCAAAAAATTTCAAGAAAAAATATAAAGTAGAAAAAAAAGGAAAATCTTTTCTTTAGAGAATCTACAAAATTATTATTTATATAAATTTTTATTTTTATGACAAACTCTTTTTATAGCAGCTCTAAAGGAGTATTCAGACAGCTATAATATTTTCAATTTTTATGAAAATTACAACTAAAAACCAAGGACAAATAATAATTTTTTTATATTATGTACTTGAAAACGTTTTTGAAAGAAGAATAAACCCGGGTTCAATATACAAAATTTTGAGGAAAGAAGAATAATAATAATAAAAAAAGCGAAAAATAGACAAGAGAAATATTGTTATGAGATTTCTGGCGACAGATGATGGACGACAATTTTCATAATGTTGAAAATATTGTGTAGTAAAAATTCCAACAAATAAAATTATTGGGTTTGTTTAGAAGATTGTTAGGAAATAGAGTTATTTTGAGGTAAATTTGAGGAAATGTTTGGAAGTAGCTAAAAAATCTGTTGAATCTGTACATGGAATCTTGACTTTTCAAAACACTTACACTTGTTCGCCTTTAAAAATTGCATTTCTTTTCATATCAAATTAAGCAAATAAGTAACTCTCCAAATAAATGCAATAATTTCTTAATTGTTTACCATTTTCATTAGAAAATAATTAATGTAGAGCTTCATAATGACACGTTTAAACTTAACTAGACTGTATACGTATAATCGAAAGAAACAAGAAAACAAATGAATTGGCAATGCCGAGCTATACTGAAGACTATCCATTCATTAAGTGATAATGTACTAATAGAAAAATGTGATCACCGAACAAAATTGATTTATTCCTGATTCCAAGAACACAAATGTCATTCTAAATATGGAATCACATTCTAAAACCGCAGAATGTCACATCAGCTTAAGAAAACATGCTACTAAAGGTCGGATCTAACTCCAAACATGTTCTTCACAGAGGTTTTGTGATTAAGGAGGAATCATTAGAACATCTTCTTTGTTAATATATTTTCGAATTAAAAAACAGTATACGAAAAAGCTAGAGTGCTAGGATGATCTGATTGAATAAAATAAAATAAGTCCACTCAAAATGTGATATCGCTAATGAAAAGTATATCGCTAATGAATAGCGATTCAATGTTGCCCAATATAAAACGAGTATAACAGGCTTTATAACTTGCCGTTAATACGAGGAAATTTCTATTCTTTCCCAATTCTTTCAAACTAACAAGCTAATTCACTTACTATAACCAACAGGAAAAAGCTATAACACATGCTAAATTATTGCTGAATTCATAAAGCCTGTTATACACCTATATATTTAGCGTATTGTGTTGCTGAATTCCATTTGAGCCCACAACAAAGCAACTCAAAATATAGGAAAATAAAAAAGTTATTTACAATTATTAAAATACTTAACTCTGGAATCATAATAGTGCCAGTAGTGCCACCGTCACTACCTTAAATTTTAAATTACATTGTACGCGTTGAAACGAAATTTGCACAATTGCCGTTTCCTTACTTTTTGTGTGAAATTGATGCTATTTCTTAATTAGCAAGTATTCTACTATACATTTTAGCAACGCGGCAAATACGTATTTGTGGCAAAGACGAAATTTTTCAACTACACCGTCAATGTTCACTATAAGGCTGTGTATGTTAGGTAACAGTCAACGCAACGGTTTCAATGGCACTCTGTGATTCTAGCTTAAAAAGTAAAATGTAAAAAGTTGGTCAACAAATGCCATTCTGAATCCGATTATATGATCGACCGTTGCTTATAAATTGAAAATTAAAAAATCCTATTCAAAATTTGCTAATAATTTTCATTAGATAATGTTAAAAATTGAGCTTTTATAACATAAAATACTCTATAACGCTACATATATTTATCTTAATTTGATAACTAATGTTTAATATCAATTTCTTTTTTTCTTTTTTTTACGAATGTCCTTAATCTTAATATTTAGTTACATTTTGATGATATAAATAATAACTATAGAGTTAGAGAGTATATTTAATATTTTTGTTGTGGTGTTTAAAGTCAATTTTATTATAAATTACTTTTAACATGAACCAATTTATTTGTGTGACATAAAAATATTAAGTTCAAAAATATCTAAAAGGATTTTTTTTATACATATACCTAATGATTACAAAGTAATTTGATATTTTTATTATATATATTTGATTTTTTTTTTTTGAAAGATTATATTGTTTTTTATGTAAGATTAATTTTATAGCTAGCAATTTGTGATTTGTGTTCATTTTTTTTTTTGAAGTATGTAATTACATTTTCTAACCAATTTTATTTTTATTAGAGAAAATGAATATAGCTGGAGAGAGTCAAATATAAAATGAAATTGTTATATGCCAGCCATAGTAACATTTATATAATATTAAAAAAAAAGTAATAAAATGAAGAACCAGCTAAAATGAAATGTAATTCAAAATGGTTCGAAGGGATTGTTAATTTTTAAGGATTAATAAAATACGGAGAAAAAAAATGTTTTTCTTGGGAATTTTTTTTTTTTTTAATTATAATAAATAAGAATTTTTACGAACTAATATTCTCATAAGTATAGAATAATAATATATAATTTAGGCATAAACATCGAATATAGAATTAAAATTTCTCATATAACCATAAAAAATTTTTTGATCTCTATAAAAATCGAATTTTATGGATAAACTGAATTTAATCTTTAACGATTTTTTAAAAAAATAATAATTTTAAATATAAAGACCCAAACGTAATGTGTAATGTGTACGCAAACCGATAGCGCTAGCTTTTAAATATGTTAGAAATCAATGAAAGCAAACGCAGAAAACTATCAGCAAGATTGAACAAAGATCAAGCTAAGACTTTTCTGCTCCAATGTTGAGTCCATACTATTATATGGGTGCAGTAGGTGGAAAGTGAAAGTGACCATAACTAGAAAATTGCAAACTTTCGTTAATCGCTGTCTACGGATCATTCGTAGAATCTACTGGCCAAACTTTATTTCTAATGATGAACTTCTACATAAAACAGGTCACGAAAAAGTAGACACCTTAACCAGGAGACGGAAGTGGCAATGGATTGATCACACACTTCGACAAGATCACACACTTCGACTAAGCCAAGAAAGAAGAAGAGTGGGTCGTCCCAGGCAGACTTGGCGCAGATCAGTAAAGAAGGAACAAGACAAACTTGGAAAAAGTTGGGGAGAGTTAAAACGCATTGCCAGAAATCGTCAACGATGGCGCGTAGGAGTGGTAGACGAGCTATGTCCCACGTGGGGTTAAAGCAGATTAAGTAAGTAAAGTAAGATTGAACAAAGTTGAATATTTGCGGCAGAGAGAATTTCAATACAGGAGTCAAAATATTGTTAAATATCTTGTCATCTTTTACTACGTTTTCATGTGGCAAGCAAAATTTTTTCAAATTTTTGATTCAAACTCGTAAACTATATGACCAGACCAGTTTAGATAATTTTTGCAGTTTCTAATGTATTCCAAAAATCCTTATCACAAAAGAGAAAAAAATTAATAATCCTTCAAAACATATTTTGACAGATCTAGTGCCAATTTCATCCGCCAGTATAAATGCCAATTTTGTGTTTGGTTTGGTTTTGTTTGGCGGGGAAAAATAAATGTACAGCTAGCGCTATCGATTTCCGCTCACATTACGATTGAGACTTTAAATTCGTGAGATTAAATTGAAGTGTTAAACTATTCAATCTTGGAAATCCAACTATAGTAATTTTTACATACCGTTCGGCGTTCGTATCTGATTACAGACAGATGGAAAGTACCAACAAATATTTCTTATATTCCAAGCTTGGTATAAGAATTCTCTTTAATTATAATATCCACCATTACTTCCATATTTTCTTTTTCATTGTATAGTATAATTTTAGGTGGTAGAATAATCGTTTATGTAGTAATTTTTGAATAGTGAAATTACAAATGTCATTAACATTATTTGAATTTCAAAACTATACATACAACCAGTCCCAGAAGATTTTAAGGACGTTCTTTTGTCAATATCTACACGGAAATAAATTATTTAGTTGTGTTAAAAATGGTAACAGAAGAATTACAAAAACTACCTGACAAAAACTTGAAGACAATAACCGTACATTGTACATGTATACAATACCACCGTAAAAATAACAATATTTGTAATTTTTATAGAATTTTCAACACTACAGTGTCACGTGACATTCAATTAATGCAAATTATCACGAAAGACTGAAGAGGTTTTTATATAAACTGGTTTAATTCTGGCTTAAATAAATACTATTAAAGCGTTGGTATTGGTACCGATTAGTGGACTAGATGCCGACCACTGGTAAGTTCACCCTATGAAATTATATAATTTTAATTTAACAGATTTATCCTATTTTGACATTAATATAAACACTATTCTTTTGGTAAATATAAAATATGCGAAAATTATTTTTGAGATTTTAGTTACTAATTTATTGAAATCTTTTTATTTTACAAATATTTTTTTAAATTCTACTCTTCCTTATTTCAAATTCAACATAAACAAAACATAAACTTTTTAATTTGATCTTTTAAAAGTTAAAATTAATTAATTATTATTTTATAACAAACTATAACAAACAAAAAACAAAAACTAAATTAATATAAAATCCATTCAAAATTTACCGAACAAACAATAAAATTTCTATATATAAAAAATATAAAACTAAAATCATATAACTTTAGTTCAGGCAATTCGCTGTCCAATATTAAAAAGTTTCATTTTTCTACTTTTGTTGCCAAATAAGCACAACTAAAACAAATTTTCATATAAAAATAAGTTAAAAAAAAAGAAGAAATAATAATAAACTTTTATTCTATCTATACTAAACTAAAACTACAACAAACAAAAAAATGAAGAAATTTCAACAAAATTTGTATCTTTACCTTTCTAAAATATACAAAACAACATAAAAAAAACATTAACTACTTAATTTGTTATATCTTTGAAATTGGACCAGAATAATAGAAAGCATGTTAATAATAAAAATAATATAAAAGTTTATATTTCCTTTTGCTACTCTCTCTAAATACTTCATTGAATCGAAAAACAACCAAAATATATAAATAAATATTATAAGAACCTTAAAGGAAATAACAAAACTCTTTGTACATAACAACAAAAACTTTTAGGCAAAAATAAAATAATTTGATTAATCATTGTTAATTGAGAACACCAAACTTACATTAACATAAGGTCACATCCTGACCGGTCGGTATAGTTAAATGTGTTATACGATGTGGCCGATATCGCGCTAACGTTTTTTAAGGTGGTTACTACAAACAATATTAAGTTATTTTTAATATTGAAAAACTAATCAAAATAATAAAAAAAATACTGGGTGTTCCACGTTCCACTACAAGAACAAGTAAAAATGACTGGGAACTGTGAAAAATAAAATTTTGAAACTTTTAATGAAAATACTTGAGGAACAAAACGAAGAATAAAAAATTTAAACCCAATTTTTTTTATCTGATATTGTATAAAAGCTGTTCCACTCAAGGAACACGCGAAGAAACACTGGGAATATCGAAATTTAGTAAGATTTAATGGAAATATTTATTCAGTATCAATTGAAAACAATTTGAGAACAACAAAATTTAATAATTTTATAGAAAATAAATAAACTACAACAAACCAAGCTTCAACCAACCAATACCAATTAAGAGAACTGTTCCACTTCAGGAACAAGTGAAACAGTGCTGAGTACAACAACTTTTTTTTTTAAGTTTTAATGAAAATTATTTAGGAACAAACGAAAACATATTTTAGTAACTTTTAATGACAAAAGAAATTAACAAAATTAAAACAAACTTTATCGTATAAAAGCTGTTGAACAGAAACAAGTGAAGGAACGCTGGGAACATCGAAATTTAGTAAAGATTTAATGGAAAAACTTCAAAATCAATTGAAGCATATTTGAAAATAATTAATTAATCATAGTAACTTTCAGTAAAAAATAATTTAACTACAACAAGTTTAAGCCGGTAGCTTAGAAAAAAAACTGTTCCACTTTAGGAACAAGTGAATCAGTACTAGGAATTCTACTAATATATTGTATTTTGTAACTTTTTTGAAGAACTGGCGAAAAAGCGTTGCTTCACAATGTATAATACCAACGTTCCAATAAACTAGACTTAGATTTATTATTCCGAATACATTTTACGACGTCTTTTAACCTATTCCACTAATAATTTATTTCAACGCCGTCACGAATCAGCCTAAATCCTAATACCACTGACACGCATTTCAACAAAATAAGGTGAAAATAAATTATTTATTATATCAATAATTAGAATTATAAAAAGAAAAATAAGAAATAAAAAAAAAAAAAACGAAAAGTTTGAAGTAAAGCCTGAACAGTAAATTATAAATAGGACTTTAGGGAAATTTTCAGTTTATGTCAGTTTATGTTTTTATTTTTATAATATTTAGTATATATAATTTCTTTTGGTTAATTTGAATGACCTACAATAAAAGCCTCCAAAACATTTATTTATTATACCACATACTAATTATAACCATTTGATTGACTCGATTTTTTTTTTATTTATAGTTTGTGAATTAGAGAGCCAGAAAGAAGGTGAAATGGGGCTACAGAATGATATGTTTTTGGTATATATTTGATAATTATATAAATATATTTTAATTATATTATGGTGTAAAATGAAAGTGGGTTGTTTTATAGATTGTTTTTTTGTTGTTGTGGTTTTGTGTAATATGTAAAGGGATATAAATGATGAATAATATCCTATCCAAAATAATTAATTTAAATGTATGTAAAACTGCTTATAGAATTTGGTATATATATATAGTTCTTTTGTAAATGAACTAATTAATATTATATAATTAAAAGCTATTCATAAAATTACTTACTATTCATGAAATATAAACTAACTGAAATTGTTAATTATTCTAATAATAAAGTGTTGAATAAAATGCATTTCAAAGAAATTGCATGCCCCAATAAATTTTATATAATAATTTAAAATTATAATTAAAATAATATAAAATTACTTATTAATGTTTATAATCACTATATAATTATATAATGTCACATTATAATGGGTTGCAATATAATTGAAGTTTTAATCAGAAATGTAAAATTTATGTATTTGAATTAAACCCTGGCTATCGTACCGTAGAGAAATTAATTCTTCAAGATAATACTATAAATATTTTATGAATTACTTTCTAATATTGACCTTAGATTAAATGAATTTATGAATTTGTTTGTTATAAAAGTCTAATTTTTCAATTTTCATAACAAATTCCAATTTTACTACATCTTTTAATAATTCTTTTGGTAATGTTTGAACCATTATTCGTTTAATTAGCGTATAGTCTGGTTGTAATTATGAACAGCTTTTTATTTACTTGTAATGAATTAAATATCGATTTTACTTAATTAGAAGTGGCATTAAATTCTATTTGTCAGTTAATTTCTTTTTTCAGGATAAGAATTAATTTGTTATTTTAATAATATATTTTTATTAATTCTTAATTTTATAAATTATTTCCATTTTGGTAATTCGTATTACATGTGAATTTAATCTTCGGAAATTAAGACTATATTGAACCGCTTAATTGCTTCAAAGCACTTGATTGAATATAATATTCTATTATAGATTGATAATGATAATATTGATATTAAAATTAATTAAAAATTAAATGAAATCCAATATAGAATTGAAAAAATTAGCGAATTTTAGAGACGCAACATAATAATTCATTTTGGTACCGTGTCATAAGGCCATATGTCATAACGCCATAATGGCTTTATGATTCACTTGAATAAGTCTTAAAGCCATATTCGCAATTTTTACCAATATGGCTTTAAGACTCACTCGAAAGAGTCATAAAGCCATCTATGGTATGAGTCTTAAAGCCATATGGCGTTATGACCCATTCGAGTGAGTCTTAAAGCCATATTGGTCAAAATTGAGAATATGACACGCGGCACCTTCATTTTACACTATGGTTATCCTGATACATTTAAAATAATATCATTTTCAAGATTCTCTTGCGGACTGGTTCGGTCATTTAATCTATACACTACATATAAATAGTAGGCATAAGCATAGCTTTAGTGTAAACCGTATTTTCTTATACGTATGGATTTACGAATCTTCAATTCAAAAATTGTGCAAATTTTTATAATTACATGACTCTTATTAATATACCAATTGCAACAGGACATGCGAATACGATTCTTAAGAAAGCATGCAATGAGACTAGATATTACCCATCACATGTCGTTGCTGTATGGAGGAGGAGGAGACAATGGAACATTTGTTATTCGGTGCCCATCGGTACAGGTACAACATAAAAGATTAAGAAAATTAGGTATAGTTTCTTTCTATAAAACCTTGAAGACGCAGGTAAACTGAAACCGGTCAAGATGATATCGTTCATTAAGTTATATAAAGATCAGTTTAAAATCTTGTTAGAGAAAGTAAAAAAATTAAATAAAAATTCATTATTCTAAATTTAACATCAATTTCAAAAATGGAATGCGGTACCATTAAAATCAGACAATTGTTAGTATAGTACCACACAGGGAATTCAATCTGTCTACCCCGGTAACATTTTTCTAATATTTTTGAGTAAATTATATAATGTTAAAATACATTTTTAACTAATGGATTTTCAAATTATTTATTTTAAACATAAAATGCTGGAATTGAAGAATATTTTTGCATGCACTTGTACATAATTCAAGCAATATAAAAAGATAATATTTAACATTAACTATTTAAATTTCATTGGAAAATGTTAATAATAATTATACATATTTCTTGAAATGGCAACATTTTTTTAGTTTTCCATTTCCATATTAAATTATATACATATATATATTTTAAAATACTGTATGATAATTAAATAGATTTTCTACATCTATGATAAGAAAAATGAAACATTTTTTTTATATTTTCTATTTTATTTATAAATTATCCTTTTTTTATTTATAATATTTTGCATGTGTTGCAATTATTTGCCATTTTGTACGCTAAAGTTTAATTATATATATAAGTAAAAATTCACATTTAAAATTCATAGTAAAATTTGTAAGCATTTTTTTCATTTTGTATATAAAAATACTGGTCGAAAAGCGAGAATTAAAAGGAAATTAATTTTTTGTAAAATATTAAAAATTAAATAGTTATAGTTAAATTTAAATAACAACTGCAGCAAAGATATATTCAATAGAACTGTTTTTGATATGGAGTTTATAAGTTGTTCATTTAAATATAATATAGAAAAATGTATGACCTAATTATCAGACAACGGCATTTTGTATGAAGTTTTACGTAATGTATAGTTGAATTAATTAAAATTTTGAATAAAATATAAATTTAGTTTAAATTAAAAAATTAATTAAAATTTAAAATTATATAGGTTGCAATCATAAGTTCAAATGCCATTGAATAAGATTTAAGAGATGTTGCAGATTGTAACTAAAGGAAGAAACTAGAGACTACTTAATGAAATATTGCGAAGAAAGTAAAGGCGCAGCCAGCGGCGATGGATTGTATCAGCAATAAGTAAATCATCAAAAAGTGAAAAAAGATTTATTTATTTTTAATATAGATTTCCTGACATTCACTTTTAATTGACACTATCGAATGTTGGACACTATTAATTTTATATGTATGAATTGCGAATCATAATTTTCTTGATATTGAGTAAACCTTAATTGTAGCAAGAGAAAAGTGCTGCAAACGTTTAAACAGTAAGCATTTATCCCCCCAGTTTGAAAATCACATTTACATAATAATTTCGAATTTTATAAATATGGTAATCATTAGCTCTGCAGTCACCTTAAAACATAATCAATGTCTTGGTCTGAAATTGAACCTGAGACCTATTTCATTGCAGCATAGTTCACCCAGTTACTACGCCACTCAACTTATTAAAAAAAATAATCATAAGAAAAAAAAAACTGGAATTTCAAAAAAAGATTTTTACCACAATCAAAAAAAAAAAAAAAACACCTAACTATTTTAAACCTTTAAATAGCCAAATGTCATCACAGACTACACAGAGTATTATTAGCAATGACATGTAAGCTTTTTTCAATACAACAATAAACGTTAAGGACATTTTTCCCAATAGAAGATATTTTTTCTCTATCTCTGTGTGAAAATTGTATTTTGTGTTTGCATTTCGCAAAAAAAAAAATAAAGGAAATTTGTCCAAGTTTTTTTTTGTTAAACAGGACATAAATTCTGTCTAAAACCATATATTTTGATTTGGGTCATAATAAACGTTTTTGTATGCTTTTGGCATACAAAAGTTTGTATATATAGAACGAAATATATTGTCGTCCTTCAATATTATGCAATTGTATATATGTATATTTGACAATGAGTTGTAAGGGTTGTGATGAAAAATTGAATACTTTTTTTTTAATTATGTCAGAGAGTTTGACATATAAATCATTAAATAATGTTGTCATTATTATTTAAAAATGCTAAATATACAGAATTCTTACATCACATTACTAACATATGCTCAGAGTTGTTAAATAATGCATTAAAAAGTAATGCATTATTATTACCGAGTAATGCTGAAATATAATGCATTATTTTTTAAAAAATAATTCTGTACTTAAATTTTTCAATTATTCATTACAGTACTGGTAATGGAGTAATCCATTATCTCAATAGTAATGAAATTTTTGAATTACTTTACTGCATTCCAAATACTTCACATTTTTATGGTGAAGTACTTTTAAGTAATTTGAAGTATGTACTTTTTACTTCAAGGAAGTACTTCAAAATGCTTCGAAGTATTTGATACTTCAATGAAGTACCGTGCATTACTTTGAAGTACTGGGAATTATTTTGAAGTAAAATGAATAAAATTAATAATGTTATGGTATTTATATTTAATATTTTACAGTGGTGTGCAAAATAATAAAATAAATGCTTCAAAAGTATTTCAAAATACTTCAAAGTACTTCACCATAAGAATATAATGCAGTAAAGTAATTCAAATATTTCATTACTTTTGAGATAATTAATGCATTACTCCATTACCAGTACTGTAATGAGTAATGACAAAATTTAAGTACGCCATTACAAGTAATGCAGTAAATTAATTCAATTTGAATTATTTGGTAATGCGGTAATGTTTCGCTAATGCAGTACGAATATAATGCATTATTTAACAACTCTACATAATGCTATTAGTACTTGCTAACTATCATGGGTGTAATCCACCCATTTCATTTATTCATTTTAATTACATTATATTTCCAATTTATGGAAACCAATTTTGGCTCATTTAATTTATAAATTATATTTTTGTAATGAAATTAAGGAAACTACACTATTTGAAAATAAAGACTAAATCAACAAAATCAGGTCATCGGCAGAATTGTTATTGGATGTATTTTTGTGAAATGAACCTGAAACTAATTTGAAGTAAATTGTTTACTAAAAATAAATGACGTAAGTCTATTCGGACAAAATTCCCATCCAATAAATTACTATCCAATTGTGGGTGAAAAATAACCTATTACTTTTTGCATATTGATAAAAAATCATTTTTATTCAAATTGGGTGGATAAGACCCAAACTATAATTACAAATATAGTTAACAATTTTTTAAAGTAATTTAATGACTTGTCACATCCCTTAATAACATTACCAAATTATCTCAGTAATATGCTCTGGTATTGTATAATTTTATATTGATTTTATCGTATCAGAACATCCAATTTATCAAATTATTGGTTTTAAAGCAGAGACAAATTTTTTGAATCTATTGACCTGTAAAATTGCAATTGATTTAAAAATAGGACAACCATTTTTTTTATTATTATTTCATTAAAATCTGACGATTTTAAAGTGTCTATTTTAAAAATCTTACAAAAATAAAGAATACATTTTTAATTCGTTGGACTATTTCCAAATAAAATATTGAATCGACAACATTATGGGAAACTAAAAACCAAACACACAACATCAAATTAACAATGAAAATATTTTTATTTTTTTGAATTCGTAATAATAGGATGAAAGAATTATACTAGTAGCTTAAAAATGTCATCAGTTGTTGCAATGTTGTACAGCATTTCATTATATTTAACACCCAACAACTATCGAAAAGAACTTGAACAGTGAATTAATATAAAAATAAGTTTTACATTTTATGGTTATATGTGAACAGAAAATTTAATTTTGTTTTTGTCATGATTTTGGCTTGATTTTTTAGTATTTTATGGAAATTTTTTAGCTTCATCAAAACCGGAAAGATTTAAGAAAATATTCAACATTTTTATAGAAATTATCTGAGAATTAAATATTTTATTTTATTCCTATATATTTTAACTAAATCAACTACAAATGTATGCCATTTTGACTATCATCACAAGAATTCATTAAATTGAAATATGTTTTCTTGAAATGCCTGGTGATGGCGTCATGAGAAAAAATTAATAAAGTTATAGTTTTTTGCTATAACTGGTCTCTTGACAAGCCACACGTTTAGATATTTACAGTGGTTCTGGTTGAATGAGGATGTAACAGCGGAGTATATTACTCATTGCCATTATGCAAGCTATTAAACGGAAAATTGAGATACCCGGTTATTCATAATTGTTGCTTAGAGGTCACGATGCGGTTAGGCAATAATGATATTACATCTATAATCTTAACTTATCTAATTTAATCTGTAGAAGTAAATATTTAATAATCTGTGTTTCGTCAGTGTATGTATTACTAAAAAGGTACAAAAATATTGTGCTTATTTTGACGTAAAATGATTTACAATATACTGCAAAGATATTCAACTGTGAACTTGTTTTGTGGACATTATTTTTATGATTAATAAAACTAATCACTTCGAAAATTCAAATTTTCAACTTAGACGAATAACTAACTAACTATCCATCAAAATTTGATTACAAATTGATGGAACGATACAATAATGATGTCTATAAATATACTAAAGACTAAATTTCATGATTGTCTAGAGTTGACCTTCTATTAGTTAGTTAGGCTTTCTATGTATTTTTTCAACTTATTGAAATCGTCCAGCTAAAAATTACATTTTTGTATGTTGGTTTACAGTAGTTTAGAGTTATGACCAATTCAAATGTTAGCTAGCTAGAAATTATATTTAGAAGTTCATTTACCATATTAAATTTTCATTATTTCACATATGACTTTGTTACTAAACATTTTCAGAACATTAGTATTACATAGCCGTATGTATGTGAGAATATTATGTACGCCTTTATTTCGTATACAAATCAAATTTTTTTGAAAATTACATAGTCGTATGTACATATGAATGAAAATAAAAACTATATACATCTTTAATAATGATGCCTTTTTCACCCAATTCTGTTAGCTACACTAACTTGGCGAGTAGAATAGACGCATATTGGTTGTAGTTACCATTTCGCGTCATTAATTCCATTTCCACTTTTTGACAACATGTGAGTTTTTGACGACAGCTGTAATTCACAACTGACGTAATATTATTATTATTAAACTCTCATTTTATAACATTTAGCAATTTTCAAATAATAAAACTTTGATTATTTTGTAATTCAATAATAAATATTTTTGAAGTTACCGAATTTTGTTATTTTGTAAACATTTTAACTATAATATTTTATTCCAGAAAAGTCAAAAATATTAGTGGAAATTTGATTGATATAATTTTGATAAAATTACATTAATCCAGAATAATTTATTGATTTTTGTGTTTTGAAATCTTCTCTGTTTTTATATGATTTTTATTTTTCTCAATATATATTATAGATTTAACAATGTAAATACAGTTTTATCTATATGTATATCATAATTCATGTTGTCATTTATTTTGATTGACTTTGTATATTTTACTTATACATATAATTTAATATTCAGAATACGTAATATAAAATTGTATTTTTGAATTGCAAATTTTGCCTTGTTATTTCCACGCATAGACTTATAAATATTATAATCTTTATATAGGAAAATCCAGATTTGATATAAAGCCATTTTGTATGAACGGGTATAAGTATATGAATTATTATCACTTCGATATTTTTGTCGAAAATCATAAAAAAAATTAATTTTGAATTCATCATAAAATAAATTGTGTTTTTTTCAAAATGCTTTTTCGAATTATTGTTACAAATCTGATGATATGAATGTTACTATAATGTTACCAACACTAATCTTGGCAGTGCACGAACAGAGTGAGGCTATGAGCGGTGCTGGAAGATGTGCTGTAGTGTGGTTGTTGTTGCTTTTTATATAAAAATACACTACAGCACAGCTTCCAGCACCGCTCATAGCGTTACTCTGCTCGTGCACTTCGACTGCATGTAATTAAAAATAGTTTTACAGAAAATTGCAGGCGATGAGAACAAAATGGTTTGGTTTGGCGTGGCCAAATTATCTCGAATTTTTAATTTTATCAAATTGACATCGAAGGGAAGCAGTAACGTTCTTTTCACAACTGTAAACCTCTTCGTTAGTGGTAGCCTGTTTATTCAAGCTTTAATGTTACATATTTATTTAATTTAACTGATTTTATTAAACAGTTTGTGTCTAATTTAATGTGATTATACGTCCCGTTTAAGACGGAATTGTCCATTTTAGCACGTTTACATAGAAAAGTTCCGGAATGTACCGAATTTTAAATAAGAAATGATATTTCTACAAAATCATCTTAAAATCTTGATTGACATAAAGTGTCATGTATATTTGTATTTTAGTAAAATTTATTAACTTCTAAATCGTTAAAAAATTATTACGATTTCGTTGAGATTTATAAAAAAAACTTCTTGCTTACGATAAAACTAGATTAATAGAAACTCTTTAATCTGGCATTAAAATCATGCTCTTTTAGTTTAAAGAAATGTTAATAAATTATAAAGAATTTCTTTAATATTTATTAGCAAAACGTTGTCTGCATTTTGTAAATTTTCAAAGAGTAATGCTTAAAGAAACAGTTCTTAAGATTATTATGTGAAATCTTAGGTTTTAATGTAACCCTAAATGAAATAACTTGGTAAAAAATATCTCTAAGAAATTATTTATTTATTCGGAATTCAGTAAATGATGAAAATGAATTAGCAATAAAAGAAACAGCAGCTAATTTTTAAAGACCTATCTAGAATATTTATTTCAGTGGATAATATAAATTTGAAATAAATTCCTTCCTGGTAAATTGTTTACCACGAACGAATGCAGTTGCACCAATTTTTTTTCTATCAATTAACTTTATCTGGACTTCGGAGAAAAGTCAGTTCATGGTTTCCATATTAAAAGCAATAATTGTAACCAAATGGATTATTGAAAAAGAAAACTAGTTTATTTCTATAAAACCTCGATGAAGCGGGTGAGATAAATCCGGCCAAGATGATATCGTTCGTTATAGAAGTTATACAGTCGATGCGCTGTAACTGTGATGCAGCGCTCGACTGAACGTGCACAATTCTCTGTGGCCACTGTGCTAGGGGGTCTTGTATTCCCCACTCACTTAATAATATCTCTTTTTAAGCTTGTTTTCGCTGATCCAAGCAAATAATCAGTTTCATTCTCAGGCCCAATTTTCTTGGAAACGGAAGATTAAGACTATGATTAGGATTAGATACTCCAATTACTAATTAGCTATTTTAAACATTTTTCAAATACTTATTAAAAATTAAAAAAAAATATTAATAAAAAAATTAGTAATATAAAAAATCGAGATTATTCAATAAATCGAAAACTTTTTACTTATTTATTTGCATATCGGATAATCATAATAATTTTTATAAAGTTTTTGTAGGAAATTTTACAATTTCTATATAAAAACCAAGACGACGTAAGAATAAGTAAATTAATATCTATATAATTTTTAAGATATGTTAAAAAATAGTTTCACAAACTTTATGAATTTATAAAAAAAAAAATCCGCTACTTTTATTAATCACAATTTAATCAAGGCTATAAAGGAAAAAGATTTTATTTTTTTGTATTACTTTTTCTAGCGAAACTATGAAGAAAGAAACTTTCAAGGATTATAGTTTTTCACTTTACTTCATTTTTTTAAATAATCGTACTCTCTCTGCTTGGGTAAGTAAAAATTATAAAAAGTTTTTGGAGATATAGAGTCGTTACGCCGATATTTTCCAATAAAAAATAATATAATAAAAAAATTAAAATAAAAAATTATCTTTAGTACAAATTTAAATTACAACTTGTGGATAAAAACTTTTCCAATTAACCGCCTCCTTTAGCTTAAACTAAATAAACAGAATGAGTATAAATTTTAAAATATATGAAAAAAATTAAAATAAAATTTTCATAGTCTATGAAAAAAGGATTCTATATTTTTAAAAGCTTTTTGGATAGTTTTCTGAAGTCGTTTTTAGAAGAAAAATATTTTTTTTTCATATAATGTTACACTGTAAATGCTATTTTGTTACTGCTAATGTTTATTATAATAATTTTTAGACCCTGGTGTTGGAAATGTTATAAAGAGTGAGTTTTAAATATCAGCCATAATCGTAAATCCACGCATTAGAAGAAGATTAAGAGGAAAGTAAAATGGCGAAAGTTTGAGTTGATGATACTGAAATGTAATATAAATAATATGATAAATGATTAGACTCGAATTCATAAAGGTAATTATAGAAATTCGAAATCAATGTCCGCGGTTCATAGTATTCCAAGTCCAGTTAGAAAACTTGGAATCTGTGGTGTTTCTGAGCAAGGCGAACTTTTCGACACAATTTTTAAAGCTCTCAGGCTTATAGTAGAAAAGATATTGTTCTTTTATTTATATATTCGAACTCATGGCTGAACAGCGCCAAATATTTTTTACTTAATAACTTCTAAAGTTTACCATTCTATTACAAGTGAAATAACAAATTGTTCTAACTCAAATATTGATTGCAAAATAATACGAAATTGTTATCGTAAGTTGAATTATAATATGTGAAAAGTAGACTATCTTGAGTTGGAATTGATGCACGACATCATATTTATAGTCAATCTGATGAAAATTTCCATGTATTCTAAGTGAAGTTAGAACGTAATGATTTCAGGTTGCAATATGTTAAGCTGAGTAACAAAAGTAGTGTAACTAAATTTATTTATTCTAATTTAGTTTTCTAATTATAACAAATTAAATTATTCATTTTAATTTGAAACTAATTAAATTATTCATTTTTAATTTGAGAACGATAATTTTTCATGGACTTTCAGCTAGAACTGAAATAAAACAGTATTTAGCATAATTTTGAGTTAGAATAATATGGACAGAGGAATTCGAAATTATGTTAACTCTGTGCCGCAGAAATAAACTTAAAAATTTATTATCTACAACATTCAATAAATATAATGTTAAAGTGCGATTAGAAAGAGGATGGTTCAAAAATTTTAATTTACAAAAACAGCCTATTTATAGTTTCGTTGAGAGGCAATAGTTTAATTTTAATTTTAATTTTATAAACAAAGTATAATTTTTAATCAATATATAGATTTTGATCAATTACTAAAAACAGAACAGGAAATCTGTCAAATTTTATAATCCATTTAATTTGAATAGCTATCGAAGACAGCATTTGGATATGAGGGTCTCAGAACCATAGTGTCGTATCCCAAAACTCTCCCTTTGCGCATTCATTAGAAAAACATCTCTAGAATCAAATGATATTCATTTGCACTTCCAAAAAGGTTTACCTTATGGTTATAAAGGTAAACCTTTTTGGAAGTGCAAAATGAATATCATTTGATTCTAGAGATGTTTTTCTAATGAATAAGCAAAAAATAAAAAATTGTGGGATACGCCACTTTGGTTCTGAGAACCTCATTATAATGTCTACAATTTTATTTAAAGAGATAGTTCTAAATCGAGATACTAAAGCATAAATAGTTCTTGTTAATGGAGAAAATCCAAACTGTCTGTATCACTTACATTCACTACCGCCATCGGTTTTAATTATTACATATAGATTAAGGCTGGTACAAGCTTTATAATGCTCTGAACAAATGATTCCGAACGAGCAACCACACATTGGTGATGTAGCCATTACTTCGTCATATATTTACATTATTTATTTTAGTCTATGTTAATGTGTTATACTGTTTAGAAATATGGGAATTGTCAAAAATTTTCTTCGTATTATTAATATAATTTTTAATTCTTACAAATATAATAATCTTTTTTATAGAAATATATTATATCATAAAAATATTATGATTTTGATTAATTTTCTCTATAGTCCTTTTAAAATTAATATTAAAATCAAAGTTATACTAATTCTAAATATACTATAATAATATCGATAATGTCGTTAGTTTTATATAGGGAATTTGAGATTTTATTATTCAAACAACACATAATAAAAATTGGAAAAAAGGATCGAAATAAAAACTCCAAACCACATTTTCTTTGTCAAGCCTTTATTTATTTATTTTCTCTATATTCAAGGATATTCCCATAGACATTAAATATAATATTCCATATATATACATACGCCTTGATTATCACAAAAGTGTTGATTTAATATTATAAAAATATATACTCATATATTATTTCAATACTTAAAGTTGAAGGTTATTTTTAGTGTCAAGAAGTTCCCCTAGTAAATCTGAATAAACAAATCTAGGATATTCTTTTATATAGCTATAACATCAATTTATATATCGGCCTAATTTTTTGAATATTTCAAATAAAATATTTTTTGGTAAATTTTGTGTTGAAATCAATTTGATTGGGAGTTCAAAGCTTTTCATATTTTTATTGTAAAGTGATACGGAAAAAACCATCATGAAGGAAATTAGTGACAAATTATTATTAATATATTTCACAAATTTATGAGTTTATGCTAAAATTATACTTGTATATAATTAGAAAATATAAAAATCGATAAGAAAAGGGACACAAAATTTCTATTTATTAACATTTTCATATATTTATGTATAAAGATAAATTCAGAAAGTTGCCAATATTTTGTCTAAAATTATATCATAACAATAAAATTGTTATATTTATTACTTGTCATAATATCGTCGCTTTAATAGTTTATGGTACTAATTTACAAAAGTATCATTTTTTAGTTATGACGATTTTTATACTTATTTTTATACATATATATACATATTTGCTAAAAGTTAAATTTCCGGTTCACTATTACTACTTAGTCTTAAGTGTCAATCCCACCAAAAACAGAAACAGAAACATAAACTTTTTTTTTTGTTTTTTTACTTTTCTGTTCAAATTTTAACATTGCACACCCACCAAAAACCGAAACCGAAACAGAAACAGAAAAACAACCTTTTCTGACAACCAAAACAGCTAATTTTTTTCATACTCGTAATGTCATGCCTGCAAACGAAATTTGATAGAAATGTGCGTCTGCAACTTTTGCAAACAGAAATTGAAAATTTGAAAAAAAAGTTTCATTTTCTGTCCGATAAATTGAAAAGCAGAAAAATGGAAAATTCGGGTTCTGGAACAGAAAAAATATAAAATAAAAATAAATTCGACAACTGTTGTTTGTTATTTTAAATTAAATTGGAAAATATCGTAAGTTTAAAAAATAATAAAAAAAAAGTTTCTGTTTCTGTTTTTGGTGGGATTGACCCTTTAGGCAATTAAAAAACTGTCCTAAACAACAATTTACCATAGTGAATAAATAGTCTTACCGTAATTTTCTAACCTAAGCAGCAATTTGACATAGAGAATAATCTTAAGTAGCAATTTGCAAATACTCCTTAACTCCAATTTTTCATAGTTTTGCAGCAATTTGTCATAGAGAACAGTCTTAAGTGGAAATTTGTAAATAGTCCTAATCTAAAATTTTTCATATTATATGTAGTCCTAAGCAACAATTTTCGTAGTGAAAATAATATAATTTATGCAAAATAATGTTATAAATTTTATTTTTAGAGTATTACCAACCATTTTTTTAATATCCTCTGTTTAATTTTAAATAATTTAAATATGTTATAAATAATGTAACATGTCAGATCACTTTTCAGAGGGAATCGAAACCACATCCGTAATGATGGTATATCTATACTAAGTACACATTACACAGTTTCTTTTTCAATTAAAATAACTAAAATTTAATTTTCTCAAAAATGATTTTTTTGAATTAGAACCATTCAACAATAAGGTGACTGAAATAAAAACTGTTTGCTTATACATATGAGTATATATTTTTATAAAATGCTAAGAATATTATCGAATGTCAGAATTTCACCGCTATCAATCAAAAGAAATTTATCATGCTTCTCTTCACAACAACAACAATTGAATAACCACCACCCATCAACAAAAAGAGAACTCCCAAAATATAAAACATAATCATATATAATAATAATAATTTGTGCCTAGGGATACCAAGCTTGATGGTTGTGTGATTGGTGGTACTTTGTATTATTGCACACACAATCAAAATCATTTGTATTTTTTTTATGTACTCTCCATCACCGCCAAATAAAAAATACACTTTTGAGTATGAAAAATATATGTATTTCATTATCGTCCTTTTGTGTGATTTATTGATCCTTGTGGAAGTCTGTATAGATATTTAGTTTAAGTGTTTTATATATTTAAAAATATATAAATAAATGAGGCCTTCTTGAATTTTATTAATTTTCTTAGAAAAATAAAGGAATATCCTTGGAGGAAAGAAAGTTTCAATTTCACACTATACTATAATTATGTATGTACGTACGTACATTCATGTATAACGCTGTTAAAATAGTTGAGTTTTGTTATGTTTATATTATAAACGATTTAAGTTTAATTAAATTTTGTCAAAAGAAAGAGTGACAAAATGAAATATTATAAAATAAATAAATTAATTTTAATATAAGAAACGGACTGACAAGATAAAAAGAATCATTGAAATTTTTTTTATGTGTTTAGATGAAACTTTTTCAATTCATTTCATAATTTCGAGTTAAATCTTTAAACTTTAAAATGGTTAGACCATCTGTCATTAATATATCATAATTTATTTATAAAATATTATTAAAGTTGTCAGCATTCGAAATTAATTAAATTATAAAAATATAGCGGCATTATTGAAACTAATCGGATTTTTTTATTTCGATAATGACTAAAGAAAACGTCAATATTAAACAACCAGTTCTTTTACGTTAGGCTTGTGCCTGAATACGTCCTCTGTTGCCGTGTTTCTCGGCAGCGATGGTACAGCCACTTAAATAAAAACCTAGTGTCATTTGTCATTATGTTATTATAATTTCGTTATTGAAAAATAATTACATTCGTTAAAAGTATGGAACTATAAAATCAGTTTTAACGGCTGCATTATCATATTTGGCAATTTTTTGAATAAATCTAGAAGGTTTTTGAATTTCATCAATCGATTTTAAATTACTATATTTAAAAAAAAAAATTTTTACTGCCTCAATCATTTTTTCTTCCATTTAAAATTTTTAAAGAGCCAAACAGAATGCGCGGTTGTCGCTGTCGTTTGTCGTCGTGTTTTTCGCCAGCGATCATTTCGCTGTCGTTGTCGCCCCTTAACTAAACACAATAGAACGCCACGAATAAAAATTCTATCATAATTACAAAGTGTAGTAGTTTGTAAAATTTTTGATATTTTCAATAATTAAAAAGTTTTTTAAACTTCTTTTCCTAATAGCTTCTGTTAATTTGTCTTCAATTTTCTTCAATAGAAAAAAAAAACATAAAAATATATGTCAAAACACCGCGACAAGCGAAAATATCAAATATCAATTGAAATACAGCGACAACGACACCGACAGACGATATCATTGTAATTCCATAATACGATATACGATTTCTTTTTTGACTTTTCACGACAACAAACGACAGCGACAACCACACATTCTGTTTGGCTCTTTGCGCGAGAAGCGAAACTGCCAAATATCAATTGAAACTTAGCGACAACGAAATTGTTTTGTTTTTATTTTGAAATTTCATGATGACAGACGACAAGAACATTTACTGGAATCAGGTTTAGTTAATGTTTTGATAACGTGTTTTCAACGGAGAGACTACAAACATTAACTAAAATGTTGAGACCATCAACTCAACGTGATGTATCCTTTTGTAAGCCACAGCCGCATATTTTACGTTTTAATCTCTGATAAATTAATATTGGTATAATAAATTTTTTATAGAAAACTTGTGGCAAATGAAATTGCCTCTCAATGAATTCAAAGTATGATGAAATATAACATTCTTAATGCAAATTATTACTTCAGGGCCAGGTAGAGCCATTTACCAAAAAATTGAAAAACTCGAAATAAATATATGTGATGGGTCATTAAAAGTCCACAAAAAAAAATATGACAATAGAAAATTATATAAAAAAAAAGCATCTTAGAAATTAATCTTAAAAAGATTGATGATAAAAAAACAGAAAAGAAATTTTTTTTAGTTTTTTATTTTTTGTATTTTTCGTTAATACACTCTTGATAATTTTGAAAAATATTATCGTTCTTAAGTATATAATTTATTTAAAATTTAAATAAAAATATATGAAAAAAAGCAAAAAAAAAAATTGTTCTTGACCATTAATCATTTTTTTTTTTAAATTCTGATTTGTTTTGTTAGATATTTTTGGTTTAAAATGAAAAATTACATTATTTTTTATTACAATAACATCAAATTGTAAATTAATAATAAAGTAAATTATTGTGTATGGTAATGAGCTGGAGTGGTCTAAGGGTAATATAAAACTTAAAATTTAGTTATTTTGTAACATGCACAGTTGACACAGTTTCTAATCCACAATTAATCCAAAACAGAAGGTTTCTTATCATCGAAAATTATCAAATAAGAGCTTCTCAGTGAACCAATTATTTGTATTGATTACTGAGAACAATCAGAAAGATAGATATAATATTAAGAGTATATCGAATATCGTCCTCAATGTATTTTCTTTACACCCGAAATGGATTAAGCTCAGTACACATAGGCATACAGATTAACCTGCTTAATAAAAGCACTAGACATAAATTTAATTATTAATATAACAGTAACAACTATCAAGACAAATAAATAGATGTCCAAGCAAAAACAATTAATTCAAATTTTTCACTTATTAACTATTTGAAGAATTGAAGTAAATTCGGAGTAGTAATTTCCTCTTCAAAAAAATATGAATTAATTATTTTACAATTACTGAATCAATATGTTACCACTTGCTTCGGGATTCTCAGTTCTGAAAATAACGACACTACTTCCTTTAGTTATTAGTTATCATCTATTGACTCAGCATGAATGCTTAAGTTAAGATCAATAATTAAACCAGAAATTCAACAAATTACCACCTGCTATAGGGCAATCAGTACAGGACAATCATGGAACGTGTTCTGGGGTTCAACGAAAAACGTGATTTCGTAATTAAGTCGTACTACTAATCCAAAAATAATGACTTTGTAGGCAGGGAATTTCGAATTAATTAATTAATTTGAAGAAAAAAAACGAATAAATTTATAAAAAACTCAGATGATGATTTTAATTACCAGCTCCAAGTTTGCGCCATTTTGTAATTTGTATTGATTGGTTGGTTGGAGTAGTGAGTTCTAGACACTGTCCAGAACTCCAACTTTTTATAATACCTTCTCGTAAACCCTATTATGGATGGGGTTATTTTAGGTTCAACCCGCGGCATTAAGTTACCAAACGACCCATTTTGTATAAAAATCTATTTTTTGGTAATATTATTTGGTTTTATTTTTTAAAGCTTTATAATTTGAATAAATTATTAAAAAAAAATAGCATAATTTCCAAAAAAAAAAAAAATTCCATAGATTTTTAAGTAAACAGAAAAACAATTTATAAATAAATAATTCAAAATTATTTTCTGTTTACCTAATTTGCTTTACAACAAATTTTCAAATCACATTTTATACTTAAAGACCTCTAACTACTTAAATAACAAAAAACAATGAAGTCTAAACCCTTTTTTCATATAAAGTAAAACATTTTTTTTTACCATTCATTTTGGACTTCATAATTGTACAAAATAAAATATTCAAAACATTACATAGCAATTTTCCCTAAATATGTTAATATTATTTTTATTAAATTTTATGTTTCCATTTTCATTTTTTTCTTTCATTTTTTTTGTATCAACATTTTGTTGAAACCTATTTGCCAAAAATATATTATAAACATTAAGGATATGTTTTTGTTGTTGGTTGTGAATATTTGCTTTCCCTAAAGATGAAAAGGTGCAATTCATACTCGTAATTTAGAATAAAGTAAAGTTGGGTTGGGTTAATAAAAAAAAAAGGTTAGAATGAAAATTGTTGTATATATTTATATCAAGTAAATATTTTGAAATATCAAGGGCATATTAATTACAGTATTATGTATTAAAAGTAATCTACGGGCCCCTTTACTAATTAATATTAAAGTTAATATAAATATTAGTGTACATAGAACCAAAATTTTGACTAATATTTGGGTTTGACGTCATTTTGGCAACATTGCATTAAAATTTTTTGTTTATTTTTTGGGTACAGTTCGAACACGACTTTTCAAGTCTAACTTTAAGTGTACCAAATGCGTTCCAATTTATGTGTATTTCTAACTTCAGTAAAATATAAAGATTATTGTGTTATGACACTGGACCACATATTTTTATGTATCCTTATTTAATGATATGATTAATTATTAATTAATTATCAAATTATTGAAGCGCACATATCTTTTAAAATTAATGATGCCATAATACTAATTATTTATGTATATTTAATTAGTTTCTAAATGTAAATCAAGAGAAAGTGCGATATCATGTTTAAATAAAAACTTTTTTATAAGTAATTAAATCAAAATCGACACTTTATGATTACTAATATTTAAGTTGTGTTAATATTTGACTTTCGTAGTTACATTATAATGAAAATTTCAATATAAATAGTATCAATATTATTAATATTTAAATCGGCATGGCGGCAACTTTACGATATACAAGTGGAAAGATGACAATAGAATTGCCTACCTAATATAGGAACCCGCCTTGTGTGAGAAATAAGTACACATTAATTTAATAAGAATTATTTTACACTTGAAAGTAAAATCAATTACTTATAGGTGGAGTTATTTCCAAAGAAGTTATTTCCCTTTACTTTAAGTCAAATGAATAGCAGAGAATTTGGCTGTGCGGCATAGAAAGACCATGTTCAGAATTAAACAATTTTAATTTTATCCATTTTTTTACTGAATTTTTAAAACTTTACGAGTTTAATTTTCCGTCATTGGTCCATTTAACCGTACTCTTAACTTAAAATATTATAATATAAAGCGTGATGCCCATTAGCAAGGTTTCGTATCAATTATTTTCGATACGATTTATTTTTGTATATATTAATACATTTTCCGGAATTTTCTTAGTATGAAAAAAAAAATTCCATAAAATCTCATTCTTTTCATATATCATCATCAAGGTCACAAAAAGGTGATTATAAATTTGTAGCACTTTTGGGATAATATGAAAAAAAACGAAAACTTATCAATACGTGACATCATTTTTTATATTATGAAAAATTGGTGCCCTCAAAATACCAATAAATTGTGTATAATAATCAAAAAAAAAAAGAAATGGACATGGGTTTTCCTGCTTTAATTAAAATATCAACCATTTTGTCATCGCAATAATTTACGAATAAATTTGAAATTTCCTATAATATTTACTACTATACAAAAATCTATCAGCCAAAAAATTTTTTTTTTCTTTATTATATCCTCAAGAAACTTTTTAATAGCTTCTTAAAACATTAATTCATTTTATGTTTCTTTATACCCTTGCCTACAAAAATTGTATATATTTATATCTGTTACTTGTTACCGAAACATAAAAAACACATCCTTCCGATGTTTGCAAAAAAAAATATTATTGATACATGTCCTCCTGATCAAATGCTTTTTATATTTTCATCAAAAAAGAGAAATTTTATTAAAAAATCAATATTGTACGTGTGAGTTTTTGAGTGCCTTGTATTAAAATACACATACAAAAAAAAATTGTTAGAAAACATGTTTTGCGTTGACTAAGGAAAATGACGATAGTAAAAATATAACCAGCTATTTCGACAGGATATTCTGTTTGTGAAAAAAAAAGAAATCAGGAAAAATATTCCACATAAGTTTAGTTATATGATAAAACAACAATTAGTCATAAATTTGGTGCGAAATTGACTTAATAATGAATGGAATTCTTCCGTTCTACAATCGAATTTTTTATATTGAAATTTTATATTGATAATTGGTAAAAAATAGTGTGGACAAAATGTGTCATTAGATTTTAATTGGGTCTTATATACAAATTTTTGATACTGCGGGTTTAGAAATTATAAAATAAATTTTAATTTCTTATTTTTTGATAAATACATTTTTAATAATAACTTTCTTTTTTTATGATTTTGTTGACAGAAAATCTGGAAATTAATCAAAAACTTTTTAGCAAATGGAAAAATCTGTAAATAAATTAATTAAATTAAAAGTAAAAGTTATTAAAAATTTTCAATAATATGAAAAAGGGTATAAAAAATATAGAAAAAAGAGTATTTTTTTTCTACATAAATACAAAGAATTGTAAATTTAATTAATAAAAATAATTTTGTAACTTAAAGTTTCAAAGTTTTTTAAGCCATGTGCCTATTTTTTTTTTATTAAAATTTCGCCTGAAGGTATGCAAATAAAAAAAAATTATATAAATTTATTAGGAAATATTTTTCATTCAAGTATAATTCGTGGAAAAAAATGTAATTAAAATAATTATTTAACTAATATGATTGGTATCATGTATCCTGTCTGATCCCTGGTCATCAGTTAATTACATATATGTCTAAAACAGAGTTTCTAAAATAATTATAGCTATATTTTAGCAATTCTACGCCTAATTTTAATGAAACTGCAATTTCGTCATTAAATTTATATTAAAAATGGAACAAACTTTTTCATATTTTCTTACTATAGTTCCTGCAATGCCAAAAACCAATAAAAAATAGACAACTTTTTAAATTTATTGGCAACACTGATTTCTGGGCAATTTCAGGTTTGATTATTTTTGATGATAGGGCGTCGTATTGTCAACGTTCACTGTTGTATGGTCAACGTTCAATATTGTATTTTCATATCAAATTCGCTGTGTATTTTAATATAGGTCGCTGTAAAAGGCCAGTTTGGGTTAAATTAACGCTAAGACTTACAAAAATGATTTGGCAACAATTAAAAAAATGAATAGGCAACAAATCTTGTATATATTCTATGGCAGTCAATTAGCTGGACACTAAAAATATTGAAATCTTTAATGACCTCGAAAAAATGTATAAAATTTAATAAAAAACTCATTAAATAATTCTTCAATTTCAACGATAAATTAAAGTTTTTAAATTCATATTTGGTAAAAATTCATTAAATTACAAACTTATAAACTAACAATTTTAAACTGATGAATATTGTAACATAAAAAAAAATATTTACTTGTAAAAATTATTACCATATTTATAAATTTAAATGCTTTTATAAATAATAAAGGTCGAGATCTTGCCTGACTATACAATCAAAATAAAAGAGTAAATTTGAACGAATTATAAAATATTTTCATACTTTTCATACCAATAATATTTAATCTTAATAATTCTATATAAAGTAATAAATAAAATTATTTTGCTAAGTCATTTTCTCTAATAATTTTACACCACCAAAAGGTAGCAAAATATGAAAGAAAACTTCTAGCGTACACTAAAAGAAAACTGAAATATCATTTATCACAATTATTTTTATTGAAGAGAATGGTCCATACCATAGATATATAATATTATATATCTAATAAATCAAAAAAAAAGTAGACTGCTGCAGTGTTCTGCTTTTTCGAGAAAATAAAAAATCCTTTAGAATTATACTTGTTGTCTTCTCCGTATCATCCGTCGTCGTAAAAGGATAAACCAAAAACAACAACGAAAATATCAAGAATAGATAGAACATGAAATAAAATTTAAGTTGTTGTACTTTATCATGTTTTACTCCAGAAAAAAAAGCTTTGTAATAATTTTTGTACTTTTAAGAATTTTAATATCTAAAGATTTTAGTAGAACATAAAAATTCAGGTTATTTTTTTTTATTATTATTATTTATTATAGGGTAAATGGGTAAAAATGTTTGTATCCATGCACTATGGAACTAGGTTATCGAGTAAAGAACTAGCTATTTACAATATTTAAAGATTATTGAGCGTTTTTTTAATATTTTTAAATTTTCATTTAATTTGCTCATTTCTTTTTCAAAATTTTTCTATAGTTTGAAGGTCGATTTGTACAATATTTCTTCTTTATCCTTTTTCTTAAATTGTTTTTGTATAATATTTTATGATGTTTATAATTTTGTTATTTTGGGTCACCATTTTTCTCTAACAGTATATAGAAACAATTTGAGTAATTATTGTAACAATAATAATATTTTTATGAAAAATGACTTTCAGAATTTACAATCAAATAATATTATTTCATTGACAGTGACAGTGTTATTTAAACGGTTTCCTAATAGTGGGAAATTACATTGCCTTAGATTGTAAAATCGAACCAATGATTGTGAAATTACTTTTATAATCATTGCAAAATGTATGAAAACGAAATGAAGCTTCAGTTCTTAAGTAACTATCTTATTTTCGGCATTTTGAAAATTAATAATTGATAATTCTTATTTTCCGTCATAAAGATTTCATAAATTCTTGGTATGCTTTACAAAAACATTTAATTCATTTTTCAAATTTGTCAAGTAATTTAAATTATATAAAAATTATTTTGCAATACTTTCACTTATAAAAGGTTTTAAAATCAATATCAAATCATGGAATGACGAGGATATAGTCAAAGGATTTAATACAACACTGCATTTCAGGATATGGACTGCCCAAGTCTTAACAGAAGAATAATAAGAATCATATAAGGATAACTCTCAGTTTGATAGTTAAGAGTTTAGAGGAGATTTTAAAAATTCTAATTATGGATTATCCTAAGATTCGTGAAGGAAAGATCCTGGATTAAGTAGTTTTTTTTTTAATAGAGATATAAGAGACCCAAGTAGTGACTTAGTAATATGTGTCCAACTGATTTAAAATTATAAATTACTGAACTAATTAATTACACAGTCCCTATAATTACAAAATTTTCTTTACATTTTCTTAACAAAAATAAAAATTAATTTTCCTATTAAATTAATTAAAAATTTAACAATTTATAATGAAATTCACTTGTAACTTTGAAAAGAAAAAAACTGTCAATTAATAATATTCATTATATTTTTAATTACTTTAATTGAATATTACATAACTCGAAGCATAAAAATAAACATGAAATAAATTTATAATACAAATAACAAAATTTTTAATTATTAAAAATTGTATGTATGTATATATTTAACAAAAAACAACCAAAACATAATATCCAACATATTTTTCAATACTGTTCAGTGTAATACCCTAAAAATATTTGAAAATTTTATTCATTAATTTTTCTTCGAGAAACCTTCTTCACATTTCTATATTTTTCCCAAAAACATTCCATCACAACAAAAATATGTAAATCTTATGTTTATATGCATATATACATAAAAAAATGTCTTTTAAAAATCATTTATGTTAGGTTTCTCAGTCAAAATTTCGTAATATAAATTTTACTCATTAATTCTTAATGAAATTCTATGGCATGTCGATTATCAAATTACAAAAAGAAAATAATTTTTTATTATTATATGTTTTTTTTTAACTATATATACTCAATTTTCCTATTTTCTTGTTAAATGACATTTTCTTCTTTTAATTTTTTTTTTTTTTTCACATTACCAACAAAAATTTAATTTACATTATTTGCTCGTAATTTAATATTTTTGTTCCTCTTTTAGTCAACGTATATAAGAAATTTTCCCAATTTTTGTATTTATATGTTTATGTGTGTATAATTAATTAAAATAATTAAATAAAAAATGGTAGCCATTTTTTTTTTTTAATATAAAAAACTTCAAAAAGTTCTCATTACCAAAATAAAAAGCAAAAAAATCTAAAGTTTGAGTTACGTTGTTGGGGAAAGGTGTAAAAATATCCGTAGGATGTATAAAAAAAAGGAACCGAGTAATGTTAACACCTACATAAATACACACATAATAACACCCACCGAATATATGAAAGGTGTTAAAGCAAAAAAAAATAAAGATGAAGGATTGATATTTCAAATATTTTAGGTATGGTAAAAAAAAATTGTTTATGAGCTATGAGCTCTGATAATACTACAAATTGTAATATTTTGGGTAAGAAAACTTAATATTTTCGGTTGTAATAAATTTTAGTATTTGACTAATTAAAATAAATTAAAATAAAATATTTCATTATTTTTTTTTTGTCTTTGAAACCATGAAAATTTTATAAAAAAAAATATTTTTAATGATTTTTTTATTATTTAACCCTTTAAGATATTCGTATCAAGATACCATTCTTTAAGATTTAAGTTGTGTAATTTCTGTATATAGATGGGGTAAGATAAGAACGGTTTTGCGAGATGACAATCGTTAGTTTATATTAGATAACAATTAGTTAATTGTTAATATCTATTGTCCTATATAATTGGCGGCCATTTCTGTGGCAGTATTTCGTAATAAAATCCCAGTTTCTTTTAAGGAGGACAATATACTGTTTAGCGACAAAAACTTCGGAGGAGTTTAGAATCCCTGTTCAAAGTGATAAAGTCTTGAGCTTAATAACCTTCCACATTCACATAATTTGCATAGTCTAATTTTATCAAAGTATATTTGGTATTCCCTTCTAGATTACAGTGGCACTCGTAATTAACTAAACTTGTTAAATTCGTATATTATTCTTATATCTTCATATCAAGAAGCTTTTGTGTTCGATGCATTCAATGTTTTGGTCTGAATTTTGTCTTTTCCTAATCCTGAGTCCGCATATATGCTTCTATTTGCGAATTAATTCATTTCTTTTGTCACGATTTTTGTCACAAACGCCGATCAGATCAGCTGTGGCTAATTATCAATAACATGTAAAAGAGTGTCAGTGTCTGTATGAGTTGATTCATACAAAAAATAAAGATTACATTAAAGTTAAATGAGTAGATTTCTCGATCACTACCTGGAACAATTATACAAATTACTATTAAGAATAATGCTATCACACATAACTACACATACAATAATATTCCTAAACTAATTTGACATATGTTCCAAATATTTCTTAAAAACAATATTTAGTGTTGTCAAGCCTAGAATGTGTCAGAATAATCTACATCATTCACAATGTCTTCGACCGGTTCATCATTTACCTAACATTAAATTACATCATTACACTTTTACATATAATTGATTCCAGTAACGTAAAGGGTTAAAAATTACATTAACAATTATTCAGTGTAAATAATTTTTCATAAAAAATTTTTAATTTATTATTTTTTTCGAAAATGTCGTTAATATACACACCAAGATATTTGTAAGAAAATTGTACGTGCAACTTAAGTTAAAAATTATATAATTAATTATTACTAATTATTATTATAGAATAATACAAAAATTATTTATAAAATGATGTATAAATATGTAATAATAATAATAAAACAAATTCTTTTTGAAGACAATATTTATAATATATCATCCAGAAAGAAAATATTATTTATTCATATAATTTCTTTACCACAATTTTTTTTTTTACGTTTTGATGGAAAAAAGGAAGAATACATGCGTGGAAATTATGATATTTTAATGTTCGTGCATACATAAATTCATATATGTAGCTATAAAACAAACCAAGCTTTTAACTTTGTTTACCAAGGTAAATGAAGTATTCCATTTTTATTTTTATGGTAAATAATATTTGTTGTCGTTTATATAAGAAGTTATACAATTTTTCTTTTTCGTTTTTTTTTTGTTTTAATGTTGTGTTTATATTTCATAAATTTTTATATATATAGAAAATTATATATTCAATTACGCGTTATAGACATATCGTCAACAAATTATATATGAGTTAAAATATTTTGTATTTTACGAGTTTGTGGTGTTGGTATAATAATATGAATTAAAAATTGTAATTTAATGAATTTATTATATCGTTAATTGTATTTTAGAAATTGATTAAATAAAAAATTGATTCTATGAAATAATATATTTTAAAGGGAAAGAGACGAAAATATATCACTAAATCTAACATAAGAAATTTAATAATTTTAATACAGTGAAAACTCATTATAAGAAACTCTGTTATAAGAAACTTTCGTTATAAGCAAACCTCGATATAGTTGACAATTTTTAATTTTATAAATTTAATATAAGAAACTTGAAGAAAGTTGAACTCTAAAACATGTAAAAATAAACAAATGCGATTTCAATTCAACAAAAAAGAGATACGAAAATTAGAAGATGGTGCTAAAATAAAGTAAGAACTTTATATAGTTTAAAATAAAAAATAACAAAGAAAATAGAACATAATTTGTTTCGAAGACCTTATGCAATATTTATTTTCACTTTTCCGCTGTGTCGTCAATAATTATTTGGAGTTTTGGAAAAAGTTCATAAAACGCTTCAAAATTTATAAGTTACTTGAAGAGTTAAATCTTCTTCAATTATAGATTGTAGAACAGTTGCATACAATAATTGTGCAATACGTTAAGAAAAATCATTTCAAATCAATTTTCGAGGAACATATTCGAGCTGGTATTCCACGAAATGTAACCAGCTTATAATAAAATTTTCCTCTGTTATTTACAATACTATTTTGATATACCAAATTCAATATAGGAAATTTTATTTCATATAGGCAACTTTTTACAAAAAATCGTTTTCAAAAAGTTTCTTATAACGAATTTTTACTGTATATCGATATATAATAGAAGTATATGTCAATTTAGGCATTTGGTTGGTTGGTTAGTTTGAAAAGGTGGAATAGATTCCAGTACGCACCAAATCCAAAAGATCCCCATCGGCGCCTGAATATAAATTCAACCAGCAACGCGTTGACTTACCCTTAAAAAAACCACCTTCCCAAATATTAGTTAAGAAATGATTACCCAAATGTTTCAGTCTTCAAATTCTGACCACAAGTTCATCCCAGATATTTCACTGTTTCCTCCTCGTCACTGCAGCCGATACAGATGGAATCAGCTGATATTTTCACAAAAGATTTTTTAGTCATGTTTAGACCAAATTTGAATTTTCTAATTCTATGTAAAAAAAATATTGTCACATAAAAATCATGAATAAAAATTTGGAAATTATAAAAAATGTAAATTTTTTTTTAAGTATTTTACATGTTATCACAAACAGACTTTCAAAATGGATGAATTTTTATAATAAAAGTCTATATAGAAATTAATATTCATAAAAAATCACGTATTTTTCGATATTTTTTAAATTTCAATTTTCATTAAAATTAATTTTTTTTTTTTAACTACATAAAATAAATCATTTATAAAATTTCAATTTCTATGCATATTTTCAAAACGATTTTAAATGTATGAAAATGTTAAAATATTTAAGATATTTTATATTTTTTTTAATTGAAAATTATTTGTAAACTTTTTTATATGAATTATCTTCTAGAAAGTTAATTCTTTTAATTTTAATTTTTTTACTATACAGATATACAGCATTTCGTCAGTCGAGAATTACATGGTCGTATGTTGGTTGGTACACAGCAGTTTGAGATATGTGTAATTCAAACTTTAGCTAGCTCGATATATCGAAACGTTGTTTCACCCTGGAAATTACATGTCAGTCATCTCATTTAAGTCCATTCTAGCGTGAGTTTCCTCACTGCGATTATACATTATATTTTCATATATAAAAATGTAATTCGTTTTTTGTTATTTGAATGCATCCGTCGCAAATTAATCTCCCAATAAATTATCAATTTGTTAATTTGGTTAAATTTACTCACCTCACCCCTTTCGTAAGTTAATTCGAAGAAGTTGTAGATTGAACGATCAATTTTGGGTATTGATTTAGTTAAATATATTTATAAGAAGTAGGAACTGCGATTATTCTTTCAAACACCGTGAAACAAACGACAAAATTTTTATAAAAATTTTATTTTTAGGAATATATTATTAAATTTAAGTTTTTCTTTTTATACACGACATCGGATTTATTTTAATTTATATTTACACAAAACAAGAAAAAAATAAGAAAAATCTTTTTCGTACAAATTAAAATCCTAAACAAACAAAATAACCTTTTTGTAGATATATACAATTTTTATCAATCTGTATGCATAAAATTCGAAGGTAAATATCTTTTTTTTTTTTAAAAAAAAAAAGAAATTCAATATGACAATAATAAGCAAAAACGATATAACAACCAAAAAAGAAATACATTAAGTATCACCTAAAACCAAAACAAGAAAAACAAAAAAGTAAATAAATAAAAAGTTTTTGTGTTCTGAAAGCTTTACGCTGTCAAAATGGACATTAAAATGTATAAACAAAAAATTTTTTTTTTCTGTTATTGGTTTGGTTAATGGAAAAATTCACGTTAATAATCTATTCTGTTGTGTTTCAATATAACAACAACAAAAAAAAATGAAGAAAAAAACCTAAATAAATAAAATTAAAAAGAAAAAAAAAAAAATCTGAAAATTTAACTTAATTCATTTCCACTTCTGTCATTTTTCGTAAAACTCTAACCACCCGGTCACCCCACCCATAAGAATTAAAATTTGTTGGTCTTCCAAAAAAAAATATAATTTTGCTGACTAAATTTCTTACAAATACACAGATGGACATCATCATAACCACAAAGGTAATTATTAAAGGACATCGTATATAAGTAAATTTAATGTCATATCCCATAACAAAACATAAAAAAATATGTTTACATAAGAAAAAAAAATCATTTTTGTTTTTGCGGTAGGTAATTTTGATGACAATGACTTAACGCGTTTTGGCTAATATTTAAAAGGAAAACGAGAAAAATTATAAAATGAAAATGAAAATCCTTGAAAGTAATGAAAAATAAAAGAATGACTTTACCGGTTAAAATAAATTACATAAAATGGCAGAGAAAATTTCCTTGTAAGGTAAATATAATAAAAAATAAAAAAAAATTATAATTAAATATGGAAATTTTTAAGCTGATGAGAAAAAAAAAATTTATGATTATGTAATAGAGAATTTTAATCTAGAGGAAGCGTCATCATAATTTGGTTAATAATGTACAGTTTAGTTCCAAGTTCCTAGGAATTTACAATTTAGAAGAAATAAATAAAATTATTATACCAGGAAATTTTATCTTAAATTCGTGTAAACTTTATATAAATAAAATTATCAACATGGAAAAAGACTACAAATTTTCCTAAGTGACCATTTTCCTTAAAATAACATTATGCTAATATATGACCGGACTCGGACAGGCATGAATAATTAATTATTGTTAGGCTATAGGATCTCAACAGTAGAAATGTCAGTAGACATTGTCAATGTCGGCGGCCATTATTGTGGGACTATTTCGTGATTAAATGCCCTTTCGAAACCAATGGCTTCGAAATGCACACAATATATCGATTATCTGGTTTGACAAAAGCTTCGGAGGAATTGAAACCTTGTTAAAAGTGGTGAAGTCTTGACCTAAGCAACCTTCCACATACAAACTCTACATAAATTGTTCCTAGCTAGTCTAATTTTATGAAAGTATTTAATATTCTCTTATAGATTACAGGGACTTAATTACGAGTTAAATTTCCTTGTTAAAATTCGTAAATTATTCTTATGTTCATATCAAGGAGCTTTTGCGTTCGATGCATTCAATGTTTTGGTACGAATAATGTATTTTCTTTAATACTGAATCCGCATTAATTGATTTGTGAATTAATTGATTCCTTTTTCACGATTTTTGTCACAAATGCCAATTAGTTCAGCTGATTTATCATTAACATGTAAATGAGTGTCATTTTGTTCGATTTTTAAACGCTGAGTAATACTACAGTAGTACAGATAAATAATAAATATTATGTATCATTGTTAGAATGAAGTTGATATTTTCTATGGCTTCTCATTTTTTATATAATTTCAAATTAAATTTTTGAAGAAACTGATTTAATGAAATCTCCAGTCAACAAGAGAAGAGTGGCCAAAATTTAACTTGGTTATAATGGGAAACAATCGAGTGAATTAAGTATTTCTATACTAAGTAAAAATATTACTAGAAACATTACTAGAAATCAGTGCTGCCTTCGTGTAACAACCGCAAGGAGTTATCATATATTTCAAAAGAAAATAATAATTGAGCTCTTCTTGATTAATTGGACCACAAAATTTCAAATTTTTATATTGTATTGTAATTTTAATTTATTTATATTTTGTTAATTTGACAATATCAATATTTCTTATGCTGAATACTGAATGCTACTAAAGAACAGTAAAGAACGTAGTAAAATTTAAAATATTAGCAAAACAATGTTTCCGTTCACAATGAAAAATTGTACAAAATTACTTGAAAGTGGCAATCTGAATCATCAAATCCAGAATTAATTCATCAAATCTTTCAACAAAATTTTATTATTCCGACTTTATCATTATAATATTATTGGTTCAATGTGGAGCCAACAACTTATAAAGCCATTTATTTTTAATTTAATTGAAATAAATAAATTTTCTATATATAAAAAATATTTTCTTTTAAAACTGATATCTAAAAATTCCATAGACGATCTATAAAATTAATTATTACATAACATTATCTTAATAAAAAATCATGAAATATTTTACTAATTAACATGAAATTATAAAATATTATTTTTCATATTTTATAATTTTATAATTAATTTTAATCTCTAAATCAATTCCCCATAAAATACCGCACTCTGAATGGTGAATGGTGAAATTGAAAATATGATTAAGAAGCGGATCAAATGAAACCATTTTTTAAATACACTTCTCTGTAAAGTTAAAATCTTTTTTAAATTCAAAATTAAGTGGAATTTGAAAAATGTTAAAGTTATATTCAAAAATTATTATTATAAAATAAATTTTTCTTGTAATTTTCGCGATGTTATCTTTTAAATACACGTTTAAAATATATAAAAAAAAGAAAAGATACAAAAATTTTGCGTATTTTTCTTTTGTATAAAAAATTTTACTTTTTTTTTTGGGTTGACATTTTATGTATAAAAATAAAGATGTTTTTTGCCTACCTGGTTTTTTTTTTCGTTAGTAGTAAATTAATCAAAAACAAACTTGAAGAAAATCTTACAATTAAATAAAATATATTTTCACTGTTGAACATTACAAAAAAAAAATACAAGGAGAGAAAGAAATGAAAAACAAATTCGATAAAAGAAAAGAGGAAAACCAAAGGAAAAACAAACAAATAAATAAATAAATAAAATTAACTTTCATTTTTTTGTTGTTGTTCTTGTATATTTAGTTAAATTGAAAATAAAAATGTTTTTAGTGTGGTAAAGATAAAAATGGAAATTTCTGATATAAAATATAGAAATTTTTCTTATTATGATCTTTGGAAAGAAAACAAAACTATAAAAAAAAAATGAAAATTATTAATGGACACATAAATGTCAATCTTCTAAGGAGTATTTTTGTATAATTTTGATAAATTTGATAAATTACATGTAAATAAAATGAAATCCGCAAATATTATTATTAAAATCATTAATTTTCGGTTTAGTTTTGTACCATTAAATTCCATAATTTATATTTAATATAGTTTCTTTAAGCTGGAATATTTGAATATTGCCTAGTTTGTTCTGGAAATTTAATTTGACTACAATAAAGTATTTTGTTTATTCATTCAAATTAACTCTTTGTTAACTCTTTCGACCTCATCGGGATTTTTATGTTCTAATGAAAGTTTAATTAGTCCTATTGGCATAACAACATAATTTTTTTCGTATTTAAAGTGTCCGACTGGTTTTCTATAGTTCTAGCAAGAAACTAAACAAAAAATTAGTTTTCTGGTTCAATTGATTTAGTCACAAGCTATTGAGTGGTCGAATTGCATTTTTCTTAATTCAAATATGCAAAAATATATGAAAATAATCGAATGAAAACAATTGTAAGTGAAAGGGTTAATAAAACTGATCCAAGGCTTTTCCTTAATTCCTTATACATATTAACGTTTTTCGCCTGCCGGTCTTTCGAAAATGAAATCAGCCTATAATATTGACATAAATTTAAAAATCTTATCTTCATTACAATCAAAACATAGTAAAATTTAAAGTAAAATTTTGGTCAAAGCTTAATGAACATTCCCTTACGTTAGAAAGGGAAAATGATTTAATATTTTGTCACTGGCAGTTTGAGGGCTTTTATATGCCAGAATTATTTATTTTAAAATCGTTATTGTAAATGGCTTCACCGAAAGTTATGATATTAAATCTTGTGTTTTGAAAATAATGTAAATAGCGTAAGACAAAAGATGGCCCACATACATTACGTACTTGATCATTTCAAGCTTTAGGTGGATTTTCTTTTTCATTATTTGGTTTGGAATAATGGGAAATTCACATCAAAATATTTTAAGTTAAATTCCATTTTAATAAAAACTTCAATTAGTTAAGCTGTTTCCTTTTTTTGGTAGGTTGAAAATGAAATGTGGGATTTATGCATAACTTGCTAGGTAAGTATAATTATAAAAATCTTGAATTTTATTTATTCGTCTTTCATTTGATCGGTATACTCACTTCGTTATGGTACGTTCAATTTCGAATTTTGGGAATTTTGGCAATAATAAAACAAAATCGAAATTTCACCAAAATTATATGGTTTGAATTTCCCTATTTTTATATAAATTCTTCAGATAATAAAACCTAAAGTTAAATTTTATTTTTAGTATAAAGTAAATAGAATTTAATTGGGGTCGAGAAAATCATAATTCATTTGAGACAAAGTTCCTATGGCCATATTCTCTAGAACGTGAACTATTTGGAATCTAATATAGTAAATGTCCACTTAAAATGTTTGTTACATGGAAATAGCTGAAAAGTTAATTGGCCATTTGAAAAAAACTACCCTTTTCCTTATATTAATTTAAAATTTACAAAAGCCCATCATGTGACATAAAACTATATTTGCTATTTGAATTTGAAATTATTAAATCTAACTATAAATAAATTTATTCAATTACAACTAATCACATCAAAAAAACTGATTGAAATTGAAACTATTTACAATCGATAATAAAATTTCATCTAAAATTTACATCACAAACTGATATTTTCAAATTATTTATTCTGTCAGGACCTTCTAAAAAATCAACAACATCAAAAATACTTTGCCAACAATAACAACAAAAAAAAACTGATTAAAAGTCAATTAGTTAAATTCAAATATATATAAAAAAAAAATAGATTTTTACTTAAATCGTCACGCGATAACGAAATTTCTAATATTATTCCTTTTTTACAAATGTTACAATTAATCGGTTTTCAAACAAAATAAAAAGTCATTAAAGCCCATAACCCTCCAAGTTAGTAAACTACGATATGCCACCACAAAAAGATATCTTCCATTATAAAATTCGATACTTTTGATCTATATCTAAATTGAAAAAAGTTAACTTTTATAATGTAGATAAAAAAAAAAATATTACAAAGCCGTAAATTATTTTTATAAAAGGCCAATAAATCTCAGCGCTTGTCAATATTTTTTTTTTTTTTTTTTTGTTATTTTAGTTATACGGGAAACATGAAGAACAATCAAAACAATGAAATTATATAACCTAGAAAATTACATTAGGACATTAAGAAAATATAGAAAAACGAAAATTCCTTAAATTTTCGTTAATTTTCAATGAAAAACTAATATTATGTTAGCAAACATTAAAAATCTAACCTTTAGTATATTAAATTTAATTATATTACTATTTTTTCCAAAGGAGGATTTTTATGATATTTTGACGTGCGAAAATGTTTTTTTTGTTAACGTAAATATTAAAGTTTAATTATAGAACAATATTTAAGTAAATAAATATTATTAAATTATACATTTTTTATTTCGACAAAAAAAAAAAAAAACAGTAATTTTTTAATAAAATTGTAAACATTAATAAAAATATTTAGAATTTAATTTTATATTAATGGAAATTTTTATATCTCAAGGATAATTGAATAATAAAATATTGAAAAACTAGTAAAAAATATTACAAAATCCTGAAATAAATCTAGAAATCTTAAGAAACCTTATGAAAATTATTTAAAAAAAAAACAATTAATAAATTTGCTGTGTTTTACCTGATCCTGACACGACAAACAAAATCTTGAAATGAAAGTTCACAGCCGCACTAAATCATTGTCTATTTAATTTCACTTTATAATTTTTAATATTTTAATTTTAATTACATAAATTTATCCACAAAAAAAAAAAAAAATTATTAATTTCCAATTTATACTATTAAGAAAACTCAATTTTCTATTTTATTCAATTAAATTTTAAAAAACTTTAGAAAATTTAAGATATTTTATAATTAAAATTATTTAAAAACTTTTATTTAATAATTTTATTAATATTTAAATGTAAAAAGTAAATTTTTATAAATTTTTTCAAGTTTTTTTCACTACCGATTAACTGAAACATCTTTTCACGCCGACGATTAAATTTCAACTAAAGAAAAGAGGCGTGACTAATTTAATAATCAAATAAATTTGTGGAGAAATAGAAATTATTAATTTTTAAGGCGCGAAATTTGAATTTTCAAATATTATTATTAGATTTAAACGGATCAAAAATCAATATATTTATTTAATTTATATATAATTAAAATTTATAATATTTTAATAATTATCTGGAATTTATAGTTTTATAAATTATTGAGGTTTAATTTTGCAGATATTATAGGAGAACCATCAAATTAAATATTTATTAAATGTTTTTTGAGTTCAATATTTTACAATCACGAAATTTCAAGATTATCAACACGAAATAAAAATTAAAATATTTTTAATTTGTTAAATATACAGAATTAATTTCATTTTTAATTGTTGTTTTCCATTTTGATAGCTCGAACTAGTTAAAACAGTAATGCCAATGAAAAAGGGCCACTTGTCAGAAAGAAATCAAAAACTTATAATTATTATTGTGTCACACAGTTTAAAAAATCAGCAAATTCACCAACATTATAAACCTAATTTATTTGAACAAAAATATTACAAAATCAATGTCAAAAAATACTATTCATAATATTAGCATAAAAACTTATGAAACATCAGATAAACTTAAAATTATGTACATAAAAATTATATTAATATTTGAATATTTTAACGCCTGATTATTTAGTCATGTAATTTTTGTCTACCACTAATAATTATATTACTTAATAAACTCTCTATATATCATTATAATGGTCGAAATAGCAAACAGCTCTGTAATTTTTCATCAAATTTCATCGAAAAACAAGCCTATATTAATAAACCTTAACAATTAAAAATTAAACTTAAAAAATTATTTACTTTTTTTTTTCGTCCTTAGTCCTTAATGTTGTGTATAAATTTCTAACTAAATAACTCCATGTATTATTAAAATTTCATAGAAAACCATTTACAAAATTTGTATATAATTTAATTTTTCTAAAAATATATAAAAGAAAACTTTAACTTATAATTTAATATCCGACATGCTTGAACAATTTCCAAAAAAAAAATAAACCAATTTTTTATACATTTTTACAATTACTACTTTTACTACTTCAGTCCTTGTGTAAGTCAATACTCGAGAGAAATAAGGATCATTATAATCATGTTAATAAAAGTATTTTTCTTATTATTATTAATTTAAATTTACCCGCCACTATGGCCAGTCGTGGGTAATGATTGTATCTAAAAGTATTGCGTGTTTCGGTCAATATTTTTTATGTTATGCTTTATATAACACAAAAAACAAAAATGAAATTCCATTTAATTAAAATACAATTTTCTAAAAAAAAATGATGATTTTCTACTTGTTTTATAAATATTCCACAAAAATTAAACAAGAAGACTCAAAAAAAGGAACATTTTTAATATTATATTTTTTGTTAAAATTTGAAATGGACTATTTTTTATATATGTATATCTTTATAATTAGAATTTATTTATACCAGAGTACCAAGAATTATAAAATGTTAAATTTTATGATATTTTAATTACTAAAATGTCCAAAAGTTTTTTTTTTTTTTTTTTGATATGTTAATTTTCATATTCATTTTTAAAATGTTTCTGTTTTGGGCAAAAAAAAAATTATAATCTTTTACTCTGTTTGAAATTATTTATGTAATGTAATAATTAAAAGGATCTTCAAAAGAATATTTTTATTTAAAACCTTGCATAATAATTAGCATATAAAAATATTGAAAGACAAGAGAGATGATGACTTTTAATAATAATTTATTCATAAATTTGCATTTTATTATATGAATTTTGTAATAATTATTATTCTTTAGTTCCTTTCGTCCTTATTAATATTCATCTTCAGTTATTTTAGATGTAAATTTAATGATTCCTTTAATATAAATAAGTATAAAATATTTAAGGTGTGAACGTTTCGTTTGTATTATTATTATAGGTAAAAGACCAATTCCATTAAAGAATCTAAGAAATCGATATTTTTGAAATTATATCAAAGGTGGTATGGCCAATATGTCCTGTGTCTAGTAAATATAAATTATTAATAAAATTTCTTGGAATTCTTACATTTTATCAAAACCATTAAAAGAATTTTTTTATTTGCTTTCATTGATTTTTCAAGGACTTAAGATATTTAGTCCTTGGTAAAGATATTTGGTATCTAGAAAAGCGTATACAATTAATATTCAATTTTATTGTAAGTATTTTAAATGTAGGATAATTATAAGTTTGTTAACAAATTGATAATTTTGGTTACGAATATAAGCTCGAATTTCAATCATTTCCGTGTTATACGCATTCAATTCTTATAAAACGTCTTTTAGTTTAGACTATCCACAATTTACTAGACTATAAATTTAATTATGATAGTCCTTTTAAACCTATAAATGGCGAATTTTTGCGAATATTAATTAACTTGTCAGAAACCTTAAAAATTGTTAATAAAATTTAGCTTTAATTTTAATGTATGTTTGGTTGCTTGGTTTGTAAGGATGAGGATCCCACGCACTGAAGCAACATAGAAACCAGTTGTATACCACCAAAGTCGAATGCTGAATTTCTTTTTATTCTACACTACAATATCAACTCATCCTTTAGTTAAAATAACATTCAATCTACGTTGGCAGTGACATAAAATGATAAAACATATTCCAAGGATTACTCATCCTCTGCAGAACCTCTGCATGTCGAGACTGAAGGCAACATCCAACCGTGCGGAATGTTACCATAGGTGGGATATGTCCAGTAACCCCGTTTACAATCTGACCATATAATTCTTCTTTTCTTAGCGCCTGGAGTGCTCCAGAACATGACCGTATAATTCTTGTTTTCTTAGCATCTATGAAGTACTGCAGAACAATTTTCTGTTAACGCAACCGTTTAGATTTAACTTTAGCCAACGGATAACATAATCATTAAGATTACAAGTAACTGCCGATAGCACTGTCATAGTTAAATGTATCACAACGTTTTCGAAAGATTACTAGCAATCAGTAAATTTCGATGAATTTCGAAACCAAAATTTTAAATCATTATAAAAATTTTTATTTAATTTTGTATTCAAAAATTAAAGATTTCCAAAAAAATGTTAATAAATATTAAATTAAATTTTTCAAAATGACCATGACATTTATTAACATTAACACGAAAAACACTGATTCTACATACATTTATAAATATATGTAAAAACTTTAATAAAAACACTATTTTTAAACACTAAATATACTATGACATCACTTAATAAATTATATTAAAAAAAAGTATGTATTTATAATTATACACATTACCCAGGTAGTCAATAAATTTATGTTCATGTCATTAAATTTTTACTATATATTTTTTTTATTTTTTATTTTGTAGACAAGTTTTAAGTAATTAAATATTTCATAATATATAATTAAATTTATTTAAAATTTCGAAAAGTTTATATATTAATTATGATAAAAAATTAGTAAAATTGACAAGTAGATCATTTTGTTATGTATATATATTAAAATTACATAAATATTCATAAATTTTCAGGTGAAAACCGAATGTATTTAAGACATAGAGTGTCAAATATATTTTGTGGCTGTTTTGTAAATTAATAATATTATGATTAAAATACGGTAATGAAAAATGATGAAAAATAAATATTACTAAAAATATAAATAAAATAAAATTTCATCAATAAATTTGTAATTTTGTTATTAATAGAGTAATCATTATGTCAAAAACAGCATTTAATTATAAAGGACATTTTATTCAATTAAATTTTTAATATAAAAATATATTATTTTTATAATCACTTGTTGACGTCAATTATCGCACTATTTTTGAATGGTTTAAGGTGGCTCTACATTATGTATTTTTAAAAGTAATAATACCATTTCTTACGCCAGTTTAAATGCAATAAAAACTAAAAAACCGAGTGTGAGAGTGAGAGAGAGATGATCGCCGTTTAGGAATTAAATATCTGAATAAAAAGAAACTATTGAATCTGAGAAAAAGATGTCCACAGATGTCGCTGTATTAAAAAATCGTAATAGATTTGAAAATAATTTCCAGATTATGTAAATTCGAATTATTCGAAAAAAAGTAATAAATTTTAACTGCGTTCTCTCTTTACTATCTATTTTATGCTATATCATTCGCTTATTAAAAACGACTAATTGGCAGTCCCTCTAATAATAGACATACCGAAAAGCTTTTTTAATAATTTTGAATAGCGATTTTTTAGTTAGTTTTTTGGACATAATCATTTTAAATAGATCCAAAAAAAGGAAAAAAATACTTACTTCAAAAGCCTAAAATAACTCAGAACTGGCAACACAGAAATATTCAAAAAGATTGTAATCGATTATCTTATTTAATGACGGTAATCGGTTAGACTTTAGTTGCTCCTGTGATAATTAGTTCTTCAAAAAGGAAGTGTTTCAAATAGACACCCACTTTCTCCTATATAATGAACCAAAATTGAACCCATAAATTACTAGCATAATTAACCTTTACGCAGAAATCTGGTATTATAAATTAAAATTTAGTGAAGCGAGATTTCCTAAATAGGAAAATTAAATATTTTCAGTACACAAATTTCAAGTAATAAATTTAAAGTCACTAAAAATAATAGGTAACTAAAATATAAGAAAATTTCTTTACTTATACTTTAAAAAGTATGGAAGATTTGTCATCTCTATAATAATGATACCAATAACTATTCAAATAATTTTTATGATTTAATTAACTTATAGTCCATAAATTTATCTAAAGATCTATAAAAATTTAATTTACCATCAAAAATAATAATTAATTTTTATTGACAGAATTTTCATTATTAATCAGTCAATCTTAGTTAGCATTTAAAACTAATCTCTCCACAAAAAAAAAAAAATCTAAATAATCTTCAATATCTAAAATAATCTCTAGCATTTTATGTATAATCTTCATACTTTGAAAGAAAAAATATAAATACAATAATAACTATAAAAGTTCCTTTGGAAAAATCTTCAAGGATTTTCTTTAATATTCAATTGTGTTAATTAAGTAATTCTTTTTTTTTATATATATATTTATAAATATATTATTTTTAAAACTAATTTATAGTGTTAATTAAACCAACACTTAAAATTTTCTAATTATACGCTTCAATATAAATTGTCAACTTTTACTACTACTACAAAATACTTAATAAAAACAAAATTTAAATAAAATATTGCTTTAAGGGGTCTAGCAGTTATTGAAAAACTATAGAAGAATTGAAATATGTATATAATTCGTTTTAATCCCTGATATCATAGTCAAACGTATACGTATACAACGGCTACGTGGCTAGGCTCTTTCGCGCATGCTCCAGCGATTGATCTTTGAATCCAACCCAGAGTTAAAAAGACGAAGAGACAGATCCCACCTCAGGATGGAAAGACGGGGTTACAAATGACCTCTCGAAGCTTTGCATAAACAACTGGAGAGAAGAGGTACGGAATCACGACCGGTGGAGAACCGGTCTAAACTCGGCTAAGTGTTCCAGTGGACTTTAACGCCAGTAAGATATCAACTTCTGATAGCGTTACTCAACGCTACGCTAAATAAAAGGTTTATAGTTTTAATAATACTAATATAATGTATAATTTGTGAATGATTGTAAAATTTGGTATTATTGACGACAGGTTAATTGGAAGCGAGAACACGGAATGAACTACGTAAACTAATTGTCAGAGTGTCCTTGATTTATTTGAATAAAACTGTTGCTAATATAGTCAAAAAAAATTATAATTTTACAAAAAAACTGTCAATTAAAATAATATTATCAAGAAAATGTGTGACACCCCCAATTTTTCATTTAAATATATGCGTTTTAAATATATATAGTCACCCTAGTTGTATTTTATTCGATTATATATTCAATTATCATTGAGTTTTGAAGTCTAATTCTATAGTAAGATTTAGTAAAATTACGATTTTAGTTTAACAAATTTTGTATTTCACTTTCTTACGTTTACGTTTTAAGTTGAAGTTTTGACTTTTTCATTCCAAAATCAATTTTAAACTACAAAGTAATCTTGATTGTAATAACAATGGTTGATTTGGAAAGAGTGGATTGGCTTAAATTGATCTATAGCAAGTTAAAAACATTATTTTTACTGGCTCAATTTATCTGCTTCAAATCATTTAGCCTTACTTAGTCTGGTTTTTTATTATTATACTAAAGGACAGTAAACAGATGAAGTTTTCTATAAGCAAATAATTTAATTAATAATTTTGTTCATATTCGCAAGGAAACCTCGATTTTTTATCATTTCCAAAAAAAAACTTTACAAGGATTTATTAATTATTTATTAAACTTCTTTAATTCAACTTAATCCGATGTGGTCTATTCAATTGACCGCCAGTAAAATAACCCATCCGAATCAAGACAATTTACATTGAACAAGTTAGTAATCAAGCGACGATATTATATAAAAAATTCAAATAATAACCTTTAATTTAATTGTCAAATACACGAAATTAGTTAAATTAAAATATTTATATATACCTGATTTTTTAGTAAATATATAAATTATTTTTATAATAAATAAAATTATATATCTTATTTACACGTTATGTAATTGAAATAGTAAATATAATTTATTATATATAAAAAAAAACCTAATAATATTAATATGTAGAAACCCCTAAAGTGAATAATCCTAGTAATACTTTACAATATTAGTAAATATTACAAATAAAATAAATTCTTATATATAAACTAACACATATAATTTAGTTTTTTAAGGATAATATTATATAAAATCTACAAGAAATAAAATATAAATTTGTGTATATAAGAATTATAAGTCTTTTAAGGATGTTTTAGTTAATGACAACTTAAAAAAACAAAAAAAAAAAGGAGAAAATTTTATATTATAATATCTTAAAGACAATATGAAATATCTAAAGTAATATAATACAGAAATAAATTTATATTATATAGAAAATAAGAAAGGATATATAGAAATGAATAATATTTATATATATGTATATATTAATATTACATATCATAAATTATATAGGGATAAAGAAATTTTCTTTAAAGAAAACTTCATTCTTTGTCCTTTTAACTTAATATTCTCTTATATTGGCAAACAACGTAGGGGTAGCTTAAAAATTGGAGTTCTTATAAAATGTCAGAAATGTTTATAAAATTTTCAGATTCGTATAATAACGCATAGAATTTGGTTTCTTTTTTTTATATAATTTAGAAATTATGAGAGCGACCCCACTTAATCTTGAAAGCATCTAGATTTGTTAGAGGTTATTTAAGAAAAGAAGAATTTTTATAATAATAAAAAACTACAGAATGATACTTTTTAAAAATCTAATGGAGGTAGATGACATGAGGCTGACCAAATTGATTACATTCAATAAAAAAGCTTATGGGATTGAATAATTTGAAGTTGAGCTTCCGTACGATGAATTTGGAGTACAATTCTTCTTATTCTTACGGACGAATCAATCAAACAGATCATGAAACCAACTGGAATAATTTTAATATGGTATGAAGGTAAAGTTGAGCTTCCGTGCGATGAGTTTGGAGTACAATTCTTCTTATTCTTACGGACGAATCAATCAAACAGATCATGAAACCAACTGGAATAATTTTAATATGGTATGAAGATAAAGTTGAGCTTCCGTGCGATGAGTTTGGAGTACAACTTCTTATTTTTACGGACCAATCAATCAAACAGATCATGAAACCAACTGGAATAATTTTAATATGGTATGAAGGTAAAGTTGAGCTTCCGTACGATGAATTTGGAGTACAATTCTTCTTATTCTTACGGACGAATCAATCAAACAGATCATGAAACCAACTGGAATAATTTTAATATGGTATGAAGATAAAGTTGAGCTTCCGTGCGATGAGTTTGGAGTACAACTTCTTATTTTTACGGACCAATCAATCAAACAGATCATGAAACCAACTGGAATAATTTTAATATGGTATGAAGGTAAAGTTGAGCTTTCGTGGTATGAAGTTCGAGTACAACTTCTTATTTTTACGGACGAATCAATCAATCAGGTCATGAAACACCAACTGGAATAATTGAATATGGTTTGAAGATAATGTTGAGCTTCCGTGCGATGAGTTTGGAGTACAACTTCTTATTCTTACGGACCAATCAATTAACCCGGTCATGAAACACAACTGGAATAATTTGAATATGTTCTGAAGAGAAAGTTAAGCTTCCGTGCGAAGAACTTGGAGTAAAACTTCTTATTCTTACGGACTAATCAAGCAATCAGATCAGGAAACACAACTGGAATAATTTGAATATGGTCTGAAGATAAAGTTGAGCTTCCGTGGGATAAGTTTGGAGTACAACTTCTTATTCTTACGGACCAATCAATCAACCAGGTCATGAAACATAACTGGAATAATTTGAATATGGTCTGAAGATAAAGTTGAACTTCCGTGCGATGAATTTGGAGTACAACTTCTTATTCTTACGGACAAATCAATCAATCAGAACATGAAACACAACTGCAATAATTTGAATATGTTCTGAAGAGAAAGTTAAGCTTCCATGCGAAGAACTTGGAGTAAAACTTCTTATTCTTACGGACGAATCAATCAATCAGATCATGAAACACCAACTGGAATAATTGAATATGGTTTGAAGATAATGTTGAGCTTCCGTGCGATGAGTTTGGAGTACAACTTCTTATTCTTACGGACCAATCAATCAACCCGGTCATGAAACACAACTGGAATAATTTGAATATGGTCTGAAGATAAAGTTGAACTTCCGTGCGATGAATTTCGAGTACAACTTCTTATTTTTATGGACCAATCAATCAACCAGATCATGAAACACAACTGGAATAATTTGAATATGGTATGAAGATAAAGTTGAGGTTCTGTTTTTGTAGTATGTAAAGAAATTGCAAAGAAAAATTAATTTAACTAAAAATTTAATATTTCTACCCAACCATCCGTCACACTATTTTATACAGTAAACTCCTCGTAACAAAAATATGAAATGATACGTACAACAATATTTTTGGATATTTAATGTTAAAGAAGAAGACCATATTTTCATTTTTAGCTTTATACATTTTATTCTTTTGTTTTAACGTTTTAAGCATATAAATATAAAAAGGATTCCAGAAAATTTTTATATATAGATATATTTTTGTATTATATGTTGAACAATAAAAGTGGATATAAGTAGGATATATTAATTGTGTATACATAATAACGTATATATATGCGAAGAAGTACATTAAGAAATAAACAAATAGAGATATCAAGAAAAGTATATTTTTTTTTAGGGAGGGGAATGTACATATACGTTTTTATTTTGTCGGATGGATTGAGAAAGGATATTAAAATGAATTAAGAAGTATTATTAACATAATATGAAAGTTTTTGTATATATAAAATAAAATATGTATATAAATGAGAATTATTTGTTTTTCTATAATTGTTATAATAAAAATTTCAATTGAAAATTACAAAGCCTTACTGGCGCTATAAATTCGACCATATCGAAATAAATATATTTATGGAAAATGTATTAAGAATCTATTTAAAGTGTAAAAATTAATATTAACTTTATAATTTCGGAACAATGTAATCAAGTATTTTTGATCAATTACAACATTTATTTGTTAAACCTATGATGATTACATAAGAAAATTGTAAATTTGTACTTAAGTTTTCTAATAATGTCAATTCTTTTGTAAATATTTGCATTACAGAAGGACATAAAACGTTAAAGTATGTTTATACTCTTACATTTCTGTTAATTTCTGTTTGTTTCTGACAGCTTATTAACAATATCTATAAAATAATTGATTACATAAAAGATAAAAATCATATAATATTTATAATAATAGAAAAGTTATAATCGAAAACGACAGTTTCGATTTAATATAATATTATAACACTTTTTTGAGAAGGGAAAAATCAGTTTATAAATATTAACATTTTAAAGTTTTGTCTTTCCGTTCTAAATTTTTCAAATAAAATTTAATAAAAATAGTAAATCTACTACAAAATTTATGATACAACAAAAATTAAATTGTCTAGAGCTGGTTATTTCATGAAAAATTTTAATTTTAACATAAAAAAATGCTCCCATCATTGGAGAGACAATGAAATGTTAAATAATTTAACAGATTTCAAAATTTAACATTTTCCCATAGAGTTCACTATATTTCGAAATATTTGTTTAAATTTGAACTTTCTCATAAACAATAATAAAATGTTGCATTGGAAAAATAATGGCGAGTATACATTATACAATAAATTAGTGATATTAACAGATTTACACGATAGATGGCGGTTTATATAAGTTTCGAAATTATAATTTTATATAGTATAAATATAACAATTCCAAATTTCGTTAGACTCCGCATTATAAAAGTGATATACAGAGTAAAGTGAAATCCTACCAGCATTATTGCATACTTTATCCACTAGATGGTGCTGTAATTCATTTTACTCAACAACATCCCATAAAAGTTTAAATTTATTTATACGTTAAAAACATATTTTTTATATACCTAATCCAAAAAAAATCCCATTTATTTCAAACAATTAGACAGTAGTTCGGCTGTACGGCATTTTAAATATATAAAACAGTCTTCAAAATTTTCTTTCTTTTTTGAATCAAATTGACAATTCCTTTATAAATGACGTATTATTTCTAACGCTTATTATTATTATCATTGTGTAACCAAACTTTAAATAAATTTAGTAATATTGTAAATTAGTGCGAATAGGTTCACTTTATACAATTTCAATTTTATTTTGAAATTTCCATCGAAATTGAAAGAATTAAATCTTCTTATATGCGTAATAGCTATTAATTATATAAATATGATAAACTTTTTATTAAAACAAAAGTCAACTTGAAAAATTTTGATGATGAATTTTATAAAAGCAGTAAATTTTACTTCTTCAGTTTTTGAAGAAGTTTCTGTACTAGACAGATCTAAATAATTATAAAGATTTAGGATCTAGCTTCAAAAACATCTTAAAAATTGTTACAAAAATTTTTTTTTATAATCAAATTATTATGTTATGTATTTGACAGATAAATCGTAAAATTATTATATACAAAATATATAGAGTAACAAATATAATTATAATAAAATGTTAAAAGGATTTCTTTCCTCTTTCTTTAAATATATTCATTTTCATTATTATCAAAATGATATCCCCGTTTATGTTTACTCTATCTATAGAATAAAAATCTAAATATAATAAAAGATAAAATTAAAAAAAAAAAGATTTAAATTAAATTACCATGAATAATTATCAAAATGAATTATAAAGAGCATAATATAAATATCAAAATCTTAATAATGTTTAAGGATTTCCTAAAATAATTTAATTATTATTATTTTCTTAAGTATATTAAATGCTCATGAGTTAAATTGATATTTTTTGGTTAATTTCATATTATTATTTTGAAACTATTTTATACTAATTAATTTTATTTTATATATTTTGTATTTATATATTCTTTAAAAAAAAAACCATTTGTTGAATTTATATTATAGTTAAAATTTTGATATGAATATAATGTACATATATAAAACATTTAAAATTAATTGAATTGGGCTTGTCAGCAAAATGTTTATATATACAAAAGAAGATATTTAACTAATTATGTAACTTAACATAATGTTAATTATAATTAATAAATGAAATATGTTTTATGAATAATTTTGTAATAATTTTTGAGGATTATTAATTATTATCTATTGTAGGTTCAATAATCGAAAACATACCAACGATTAAAAATTATAAAATATGAAAATTATACAAAAAATACTTTAACGCATGTTAATTTAACGTTAATTTAACAGCAGACAGGCTAGACAGGTTTGTAATTGTTTTATTCAACCAATCTCTTTTTATGATATCTCACTAAATTGGCTAAATCATCCATAAATAAGTGGCTAATCAGATAGGCTATGGTATGCAATCCCAAACTGCAGACAAGCGAATAAATTTCTATTGTCTATTTCTCACAAAAACGTTCTGGTATAATCCTAATCATAAAAATCATAAAAGATAATTTTAAAACTGAATAAAGCTACAGCGAGATTGTACACGGGAATTATCACTGGCCATGATATTCTCAGAAAGCATGCAATGAGATTAGGACTCACATCTTCTTCCATTTGTCGAGGATGTATGTAGGAAGATGAAACGATGATTCACTTGTTGTGCCACTGTCCCTCGGTCCAGCACAAAAGGTTCAGAAAATTTGGTAAATTCTTTATAGATAATCTAAAAGATGCGGGTAAACTAAAGCCAGCCAAAGTGATTTCGTTCATGAAAGAAGTAAGATGGGTCGCCACGCTGTAGCACTGGTACGGTGTCGGCTGGAGGGTACAGTGGTCCCGATTTTATGTGGTCTATGTGCAAGGGAGGTGCGACCTTCCCACTCTTTTAAAACCAACCAACTATTGTCTATTTCTAATAAAATGGCACTAGAGCTACTTAAACTATCAAAGAATGAAGTGAGCTTATTACACCTTAACAAAAAAGATAGGTCAGAGTCACAGTGAACAAAGATGACGAGACTACTGAACACATTCTATGTGAATGTCAATGTCTTGCCATCTCTAGAACCTGATTATTCGTTCAATGTTTTCTAGAATCCAAGAATATTGCATCCAGTCTCCTAACGAACGTAGCAAGCGTTATAAACTAACTACGGTTTGCTAGATAACTATAATTTTTAAGTGCACTACAATAGGTCTTTTTCCCTCGGATATATTCCTCTCAACCCTTTACTAAAACTAAATCTAAACCCTAAAAATTGAACCTTTGATTGTACCGAAGCATGTAATAATAATTTTTACAATACTATAGAATTATTATATATCATTTTAGGGTCATTATTACTAGTTTATTAGGCTATGCATTACAAAGATTTATTCTCCAATTACAACGTCACATTTTAATTCTTCGTAGTTAATACGTACAATCGTACTTTAGCACCAGCTTTTGCATTAATCGAAATTCATTTACTCGTGCTTTCAAACATTTTCAAATATCAGACGTAGCTGATGTAACGTATATTGATAAAGTTCTTAAGAATATAATATCAGATAGTTTAGGTATATGTTGCGTTGAAACGACAAGATCAATAGAAAAGGTGGCCCTGTAACTGATATGCGTGGAAACAAATAATTGAATGTATAAGGAAAGCCATAGATAAAAAGATTAATGTTGGCGATTTGTGTCTAGCACAACTGCGGTGGCATTACAATGATTTAAATCAAAACTGATCGTTGTCCATGACCAACTTAAACATAACATTATCAATGACATTTGGAGTATTTTACGTTATTAATGTCTGCGGTTTGGCTAAACGAAGAAAAATATGAAATAAAGACGTATTTCTTATTTGTATATCAAGCTGGAGATCAAGGACGACAGGCAATGTACACAAAAAATGTTTGGGGGCTTGTAGATTTTTATCAATCCATTTCATATTTTCAAGATTTAATTTTGAACAAGTATAATAAATAAAATATAATTTAAGTCTTTAAATGCCAAATGCTTTGAAGTATAATTTTGATTTAAATTACTAAGAATTTATTTTTTATCTGCGTATACAAAATCGATAAATTAAAACAATCTTGTATATTTTATAATAGACTTTTGGGCAATTTCATGCCATATAATTTAAAATAAAATTTTTAACCTTGAACTTTTCAAAAAAGTCTCAGAACCTAAAATCAATGGTTTCACTTGGAAAATATATAATTGACATTTTCAAGGGTAAAAAGAGGCCGCAAATTTTTTTTTAGGTTATCGGCAGTGTTTTTAAAAAATGAAATCAATTTAAAATGTTTAAATAATTGCGACGAATTTTCCAATTTACTTATTTAGTGTTTTAATGAAATAAATTTTTAAATTACATTACTTTAAAGAAATTTAAATAGAATTACAATATTTTTCTTATCGTTGTACGTTTAACCTTTGAAATACTTGATTAGAAAATAACAAGAATTCTTTTAATAATATTTAATTGCGAAAGAATATTAACCCTAAAAACTCTCATGGATGGAGTAGCAATAGTTGTTTCTACTGCGAGACATATATCATTTATCAGGAACACAAATTATAATTTAAAACCCCTCACACGACGTTCGGTTCTATGCACCGAAGGGTCGAACGACGAACACCAGGCCAAGGAACGTTCATCCAACAATGGGTCTTACAGACCTCGAGTTGCTACAACAACAACAACAATTCAAAATAGTTTTGTAAGTAAAAAGTCTACGTAATGCAAGAGTTCAGAGTTGGTGAAATTTTAATCCTTATGATAATCCTTACACCGTGGCAAAGGGTAACTTAGTTAAAGCGCCAAGGCATACATGTAGCATGAATGGTTTTGAGAAGCCAAATTCTGGTCTAATTGAATGTATTAGAAATAATTAACAAGTACAAGACAGTTTAAGAACGTTAATAAAGAGAGTATGTGTGATTGGCAACAAATCGTCGCCTCATTATTGGTTATCATACGCGTCATTTGTATAAACTCAGGAAAATCCATTTTAATGTTAAAACAATCACAGAAAAAGAAATGGTTTTATAGAATCTTCTAAATTTTCCGTGAAAAGTATAAGCTAATTTTTTAGTTTCTTTAAATTGCTTACTTTAGATTCCCGACGCAATTAATTATATAATTATAACTAATTTACCACACAATGAAGTTGTCGTATACGCCAATTTTAATACACGTACGGCAATCCAATAATGTTACTTATAAATTTAGCTTTTTCTAAGTTATCTTGAAGTTATCTTGATTCCCTCCCACAGAGTAATGTATTATTTTTGACGGAATCACGTAAAAAATATTTAAAAATTTTAATAATTGAACTTATGTAAACTGATTACATATGACAAAATAATATTAAATGATTTTTTATTTTTTAAATGTATGAAATTTTTATCATACAAGCCATAAATTGGGATATACGACAAAAGTAATATCCATTATCTCCGTAATCGTCGCGCAAATATTATAAAATTGATAACAAAAATAGAAAAACGATGCCTAAAAAACTCAATTTCACCTATTAGGTTAAAATTGCCAATTTTGCATATACAACAATTTAGTGTAATCCTAATATTCAGTCTAGAAGGAAACTCGGTTAGTAAACTGTAGAGAGTTTTCAAAGAGTTTATCCATCATTTAAGTAAAGAATCTAAACATTTCTCACCAAATCTATTCGAATTTAATTTAAATATAATTTGAAAATTAATAATTTCAACAAAAATAAAAAAAAACTTATTATTTTTCCCAAAGCCTTGAACTTTTCAAAAAAGTCTCAGAACCTAAAATCAATGGTTTCACTTGGAAAATATATAATTGACATTTTCAAGGGTAAAAAGAGACCGCAAAATATTTTTTAGGTTATCAGCAGTGTTTTTAAAAAATGAAATCAATTTAAAATGTTTAAATAATTGCGACGAATTTTCCAATTTAGTTATTTAGTGTTTTAATGAAATAAATTTTTAAATTACATAATTTTAAAGAAATTTAAATAGAATTACAATATTTTTTCATCATTGTACCTTTAAACTTTGAAATACTTGATTAGAATATAACAAGAATTCTTTTAATAATATTTAATTGCGAAAGATTATTAACCCTAAAAACTCTCATGGATGGAGTAGCAATAGTTTTTGCTACTGCGAGACAAATTTATCAGGAACACAAATTACAATTTAAATCAGTTTTGTAAGTAAAAAGTCTACGTAATGCAAAAGTTCAGAGTTGGTAAAATTTTAATCCTTATGACAATCCTTACACCGTGGCAAAGGGTAGCTTTAGTTAAAGCGCCAAGGCATACATGTAGCATGAATGGTTTTGAGAAGCAAATAGGACCAAATTCTGGTCTAATTGGATGTATTCGAAATAATTTACAAGTACAAGACAGTTTAAGAACGTTAATAAAGAGAGTATGTGTGATTGGCAACAAATCGTCGCCTCATTATTGGTTATCATACGCGTCATTTGTAGAAAGTCAGGAAAATCCATTTTAATGTTAACCAATTACAGAAAAAGAAATGGTTTTATAGAATCTTCTAAATTTTGCGTGAAAAGTATAAGCTAATTTATTAGTTTCCTTACATTGCTTACTTTAGGTTCCCGATGCAATTAATTATATAATTATAGCTAATTTATTACAAAATGGGGTTGTCGTATACGCCAATTTTAGTACACGTACGACAATCCAATAATGTTACTTATAAATTTAGCTTTTTCTAAGTTACTTGAAGTTATCTTGATTCCCTCCCACAGAGTAATGTATTATATTTGACGGAATCACGTAAAAAATATTGAAATTTTTTAATAATTGAACTTATGTTGAACTGATTACGTATTACAAAACAATATTGAATAATTTTTTATTTGAAATGTATGAAATTTTTATCGTACGAGCCATAAATTGGGATATACGACAAAAGTAATATCCATTATCTCCGTAATCGTCGCGCAAATATTATAAAATTGATAACAAAAATAGAAAAACGATGCCTAAAAAACTCAATTTCACCTATTAGGTTAAAATTGCCAATTTTGCATATACAACAATTTAGTGTAATCCTAATATTCAGTCTAGAAGGAAACTCGGTTAGTAAACTGTAGAGAGTTTTCAAAGAGTTTATCCATCATTTAAGTAAAGAATCTAAACATTTCTCACCAAATCTATTCGAATTTAATTTAAATATAATTTGAAAATTAATAATTTCAACAAAAATAAAAAAAAACTTATTATTTTTCCCAAAGCCATTATAATTTTAAATTGTATATACAATTTTTCCTATCTATTTAAAGTTTTTGCTACAGAAATCCTTCAAATAAATGTTTTTTTTTTATTTTTTTGTATTTTTCATATTTACATAATAAATTAGCTTTTTTTGTGACTGACATTTCATAAAAAATATCAAATGCTGGTACGTTACGTTACTTCTTATACGTATTTATTTTCTGATAACAAATCAAGAAAAATCATTTTGTACACCTTTGTCAGGATATTTAATCATTTTGGGATTACAGGTAGGTAAAGGTACACAGTAAAAAAAAATGGTAACAAATAAAGATAAACTTGAAAAAAAAAATTAAATTTTTTTATTTTTATGTAATTTAAAACTTGGAGCTTTCATTTTTTTTTGTTATAGTCAACAAGAAAAATAAAAAAAAAAAAATATTCGAGAATAAATGTCAAAAGATTTTGTTGTATTTAAGAATAATTTGGTCCTGACGTGGTAATTTAAAATCATAATATTTTTTGACATTTCATATTTTTCATATTTTCTATAATTTTATAATATAATAATATTCTTTAGTAGAAAATTATTTTTGTCCTTTTACAGTGAAATTGTTAGTAACAATTTTATATCGTCGTGTGAGAAGCGAATTTGTCGTAACTGCAAAAATCACGTTCCGAGATAAATGAATGTGAAGTTTTTTTAAATTTTTGTTGAGTCCTTAAATGCATGTATCTCAAGAAATAATTTTGTAACTCCAATAAATTAATGCTCTATTACAAAGTTGGATTACTTAGCTATCTAAAATAATAATTACTTTGGTTTAAAATAAAATTGGAGGATTGTTATAGTTTAATTTAGTGATGCACGACTAACTTTACGATAATTTAATTTTGTATTTAAATCTATGGAAAAGTAAATTTTGTTCTAGATACAACAATTTATTTTAGATCACAAAATTGTGTATAGTTAACATACAATAATTAGAAGTTAAATTATTTGTATACCAAAATATTGTATAAAATGTATACAACATTTCGCAGTTAGTTATTTTTGATAAATACAACTCACAACAATTTTGAATTTTAATTAAAAAGTAATCAAGATATTTTCAGACCAACAACGTCTGAACACAAGGTGATAGATAATTAAATTCTCTATCTTCCTATATCAGTACTCTCAAATTGACGTATCTAACGCTTACGACAATTCGCTTCTCACACGACGTATTAGAAAAAATAATCAATGATAATATTTATGGTTATGGAGAATGACAAGAATTCTGATATATTTCATATTAATGACCTGTATCAAAACTAGTAAAGAGTGATAGCCATTTTGAACAGCTGACAATAATAAATTAATTTTAAATTTCTTCTAGCTAGTAGCCATTACTACTATTACAAAATTACATAGTTCCAATAAAATTTCTATATAAAATTTTTTCATCTTTCTAAATAGCTTTTGTATAAATCACCAATAATCTTATGAGCGAAATGTAAACATTTTATATTTGTCATGTCATCAAGCTTACCATCAAATTGAACTTTTCAATCGAACGCCTACAAAAAGAACCGAGTTATATTAAAATTGGCGAATGGATAAGAGGGAATTACTGATGATAAAATTGATTTTGAACTATATTATGCTGGGTTGTGTAAGGTCTGGTGCATAAATAGAAAATACTAAATATACCGAGCTCAAATTCCTAACAAACTCTTTCAAAATTTCTGGTTTCTTTAATGGAGGACGATATTCCGCGATTGTAGATAAACCTTTATGGTCTACGAACAAATAAACCTTTTAGTGAAATACGTCATTTAAAAATAAGTAGAACAGGTATCAAAAAACGACTTTTTCCAAATGACCATTGAAAAATTAATCAATAGTTAAATCATTGTTTCAAATAAGAAATCAAATATGGAAGAGTTTTTCCAAGTCTGGTATTTATAACGTCAAACATTAATTCAATAATAATTCCTGTTGCAACATTTCATCCAATAATATTCCCGAAACGTTGGAAATGATTGACTAATTTATAGAAATCAGAGAATTGATTTGTTAGGCCACAGAAAAGTGAACCTATTGTAACGTCCAATCGAACGCTATACATCAGAAATTTAATTTACAATTATAAATAATAAAAAAATATTTTAAAATCTTGTACTTACACATAATTTTTATTCCAAAGTTTCTGTTTAACAAAATAAAATCCTTTTTTTAATCCTTCTGCAATGCGTCGTTAATAGAACATTGTACAAAACACTGTCAAAAAAATTACCATGCTCTTAATAATTTATGCACGATTTATCAAAATTGTAATAATTGTTTTTTTCTTAATACACACACACAGACACATAAAGAAATTATGAAATTTGTATTAAACTTTCCTTTATTTTAAAATTGTAATTTTTTTGTTTTAATCACATTTAATTTAATTTCAAACATTTTAAATAATGACACCATTTAATTTTAAATTTCCAAGGATATTAAAATCAAAAAAAACAAAATTACCTGATCAAAATGACAGAAACATTAAATTAAATTGCACAAATAAATAAAAAAAAACAATTTTTTTTTGTTTACATGGAAACATAATTTTAAAATAAATTTATGAAAAAAATTATGAAAATTTATAAATTTTCTTTTTTCGTCCTTTTTAAATTCTTTTCAAAGACGAACCAAAAAAAAAATTTTGTTTAAAATTTTTTTTTTTTCAATTTTTTTTTTTTTAGCATTTATTTTTTAAGAAATTTGTAAATTAATATTTTTTTTACATATAATTTTGTACATAACTAGTTACATACATTTCCATATATATATTTTCTTTATGTACATAACTACGCGCACACTGTATAAAAAAAAATTATTAAAATATTTAAATGGAAAAATACCACAAAAAAAATGAACTCTTTTTTTTATTTTTTCTGTTGTTATCCTTTTTTATTTTTCTGAACAGACAAAAAAATAGCACAATTTTTCACACATAGTAAAAAAAAAAAAGAAAATTTCGGAATTTTCTTTTATTTTTTATGTTTATATTTTATTTCAATTTTAGATTACCACAAAATAAATAAAATTATAAAGATAGAAGAAGAAAATTCGTTTTTGTATGTAAAAGATGTGAAAATAATAGTGACGGCGGTTGTGTGTGAATCCGTTAGGAAAACATCATACACACAGTGAAAAATATATATAAAGAACCTTTAAAAACCTTAACAAGGATAATAATAAAAAAAAGTTACGATTTTATTACGTACGCATGTAAAATTTTTTGTATTTCTTATTTTTTATTTTTGTGATGGTGTTGGGAAAAATAAGGATATAAAAACGGGCAGGATGCAAAAAAAAAAAACAAAAAAAAATAAAAACAGGATATAAACAAAACTTTTAAGAGCACAAAAGAATTTTCTGTTTTTGTTTTAAAGAAAATTTCCTTTTTGGTAAAATTTTTTTAATTTTTTTGTGATATGAAAATTTTTCGCGATGTTATTTTTAGCAGTGTAAGTACATAAATTTTTTACCTTAAAATACAAAAAAAAAAAAAAAAATTTGTTGAACACTTCAAAAACTTTATTGTTATTGATATTTATCTTCCTTTATTTTGTTGTTCTTTATATAAGGGATTCATTTTAAGGATATTTAGATTTTGGGAATTTCTAAGTACTTGTAATTTTTAAAAGCAGGATATTTCTTGTTAAATGAAATATTTATAATAAATCAATTTTTTTTATATATATATAAATATTTATTATTCAAGGAATTTCAATATATTGAAATTTTAGTTTTTAAATATCCTTTTAATTATATATTTATGAAATCCTTTTTAAATATCGATTCTATTTACATTTTTCAGTAATTTTTAATAAAATAAATATTTAAATTTGATTTTACAAATATTTCAAAGATTATGTCAAAAATATCAAGGAATTTTCAATTTCAGAAACAATCAATTTTTCATAATTTTTGTTTGTTGAGATCGAAAAACCGGATACGGATTTTAATATAACCCGATAAATTATGAATCCTTAAAATATTATCTTTATAATTTCAAGGACAACACATTGTACAACAATTTCATACACACACAAACACGCATTTTTATGTAAATTGGTCCAAAGTTTGACCATTATTATTTATATAGAAAGGATCAATTGAATTTTATCCTTACAGATTTTTTAAGACAAAACACAAATCCTTCTTACACGTAAATTACAACAATTATAAATTTTTTTTAATATATTAAAATTAAATTATAAAATTTGATTTTTCCGGTAATAATTTTCCGGAAAACACTTTTTTACATAGGTAATTAAATAAAAAATTTGGAAATTCCATTTTTTTTTTTTTTTAATAATTATTTAATTTATAAATTACAATAATTTTATTTTAAAGAATATAATTTTTTTAATAAATTCGCGTAACCGAATAAAAAACGCGTCCTATATAGTAAAAATTTTTTTTTTGTTGCCTGTCAGTTTAAGACGAATATATCCTAAAGACTGGAATACGCCCGACTGTATGCAAAGATTACTGTAAAAGTTTATGTGTTGTTTTTTTTTTTTTTTTAATTAGTATTCAAAAAGATTCGGGCTAAATTTCTGCGCATGGTTATATAAAAAGGACGAAAAAGCTTTTAAGCAATACAAAAAAAATTACAATCAAAATTTTTTATGTAAAAGATTGTCCTTTTTTTATTTGTTATTAATATTTCTCCAATTGTTTTATTAAAAAAAAATTTGCAGAGGGATAGGAGAATTATTACATTAGGTTACATAAGCTTTAAAGCTCATGTTAAATTAATGTAATGTTTTGAAAAAAAAAATTGAATGAAAGGAAACAATAAGAAATTTATGCTGCTGGCAGATATTTTCTGGTAAATCTTTATTAAATTTTTATTGGGATAGGTTAAGGATACATCATCATTGTTTTTACTGTCATGGTTCTATTAATTTAATTGTATTAGGGTTAGTTTTTTTTTAAAAAAAAATTAATTGAATTTGTTTATTTTAATTATATATCTTAAAAATATAATATGACAAGTGACAAAATTTAAATTTAGTAAAATATATCAAAATTGAAACTAAAATTTTATTATATCAATAATTTTAAAGGACATTTTTTAAAGAAAGACCTTTGAGTATAATTTCAAAATAATTATTTCCAACAATGTTATAGGCACTGTTAAAATTGTGTCATTGCATTAATAACATAAAACAAGTCAAATTAATCATCAATTTCTAAATATTCCAAAATTTGAAAATTTGAAATTTTAGCAATTTTTTAATTTTACAATAAATTTGAATTGTACACTATAAAAAAATTAATAATTAATGAATAATTAATTTTATATTTATTAAGTTTTGTAATTTCATCCTAGATTTGCATAGCTTTAGGCGAAATAAAAACTGATATAAATTATAAACCAAAAATTTCAATCAAAAATAAAGTTTCATTATAGTAAAATTACTATTAAATTTCAATATGAAACAGGAGGTATGAAAAATAAGCTGAACATAATCAAATCATTATTCAGATATAATTTCTCCACTCAAAGCTTTTCTGTAAAATAGATTCGTACATAATTTCTGACTACATCAAGAAAAAAAGCATAATAATCTCCAAATAATATTTCTGTAAACGTCCTTGACAAGATGTGCTTTTTGAAATCGAAAAGCTTTCCGACAAAATTATGATAACGAATTAAAGAAAATACATGAATGATTTCTATATAACTTGCGTTCTATATATGTGAAAAGTAAACATTTCGTGCATGAAATTATAATTTCTATATATAAAAATGGAAATTATTAAAAATCATTATTTTTTAGATATTATTTCGGTGAATAGATAAAATTTTTACATTTTATTAGATTAGGTTTCTTGTTAAGATAGAACAAACAAAACTGTTTGCCATATCACTACATCCATCCGGTTTATGTGAAATTATATACCGGTTATTTTTCACTTATTAAGTATGTAACTGCTTATAAAATGTCATTGTAACATATTCCATGTTTATGAATGGGCTCTGTCTCTTGTCATCAGAGTTGAATGTTATTATATGAATCGTTATTTTCTTTCAATCAGTATTCAACCAGTTCTAACTTATGTATTATCCTGTAAGGAATTTTATTCGTATTCTAGCTTTATCACTATTGAACAGTAGCGGACTGGCTGATTTGATCGGCCCTGGCAATCGATTTTAAACCGGTTTAGTAAAAAATCCAAATACAGAAAAAATAACTACTCATATAATAGGAAAATAATTTTGTTAAAATAAAGAAATAGTTTTCCTGACTCTTAACCGGTTTGAGCTTCTTAACCGGTTTTTGATTATTTCAATTTTCTGTTATAGTTTTTATATACATAAATAAATATTATTTTTATTTTCGCCGGCCTTTCATGGGACCTTTTAGACCGGGAAATTGCCAGTTATCCCGCCGCCCCAGTTCGCCATTGCTACTGAATTCTAGGAGCTCCTTAGTATCATGCTTAATTAAGGGTATTTCAATAAAGTTTGACAATTAGTTTCAAAATATTGAAGAGTTTCATTAAATTAATGTTAACTACAAAAATTTTCCAGATTCTTTATTCACAGCTGATGAATTAAACTTTTCAATTTTAAGTAGATTTATTTTCATTTCAGAACAATCTGAATTTGTGATTATTTTTCTAAGTTTCATGGAGTATACCACAAAAAAAAAACCGATCTAAACATCAATCCTTAAGTTAAATTTATATTTTAAAAGTCAATTAAGTTTTACATAAAATATTTAAAATTGTGACTGAGATTTTTATGTTGTTGTAAGAACGATAATTTAATATTGCTTTTACTTTTAATTGAATTTTATACTTAAACTCATTTCATATAAAATTTTGTGTAAAGTAGAATTTTATGTTTTACATTTTATAATCTATATTCAATTTAATAATTTTGAAAATAATGAAAATGCGCATTAAAAAAATGTATTTCTTGTTACATAAAAATTATTTATTTTATATGGCATTTAATTTTTATGATGTATAAATTACGATTATAAATGTTTTTTATATCATTTAAAGATTAAATTAATCGTTTTTTTTTAAAAAATACAATACATCAAATTATTTACATATTAAAATTATTTATTAAGTTAATAATTCAAATAATCAATAAGTCAATAAGTCAAATTCATCTTTTATAATCTTAAACTCTTAATTAAACTTTCAATAATTATAATTTTAAGCGATTTAAATACTTAACACGTTTTAAACCATTTTTAATGCTTAAATGCTGAAGAATTCGGAAGAAGCTTACCACGAATTAAAGAAATAATGTAAATGTGTCAGCAACATTTATTAATTTTATGATTCATATAAAATGTAGCTTCAAAATGTTGTTAAAATATTTATTGTGTAATACTTTTTTTTAGTCCTTTACTCTTGGGAGCACAGGGCTTCCACAATACACCGTCGTCTCACTCTATTTCTAGCCCAAGTTTTTGCTTGTTCCCATGTGAGATCTGTCCTTTCCAGTTCTAGGAATTAATGATCAATTTTGTAACCGAATAAATTAATCTGAAAAAATAACTAACACAAATTTGAAGCTAAAACATTAAATTTCTTACAAAAACATTTATTTTTTTCTAGATGTAATTTATTGACAACCTGCCAAACATAATCTATACACCCATCATTCGATAAATTAGCCCATATTGAAAAGTTTACTTCACATATTTTGTCGGTCTAATTCAATTTTACTACATATTTAAAAAGAAAATGTCGATACTAAAAAAGTTCAGTCAGTTTTGTATGTCCATTTTGTGGACACAAATGGTAATACAAAAAAAATTCCTCGAATAGAGAAGTCTGCGTTCAACAATGTCTGGTATTTGTCAATTATTTAGAATCAAATATTTATGGAACAATAAAAATTTCTTAGTAAAATAATTTTAAACTATTGTCATCATAAAAATATCATTCCGAATTTGATATTACATATCGTCGTGTGAGAAGCGAATTGTCGTAAGCGTTAGATACGTCAATTTGAGAGTACTGATATAGGAAGATAGAGAATTTAATAATCTATCATCTTGTGTTCAGACGGTTTTGGTCTGAAAATATCTTGATTACTTTTTAATTGAAATTCAAAATTGATTTAAGTTGTATTTATCAAAAATTATTAACTGCGAAATGTTATATACATTTTATACAGTATTTTGGTATACAAATAAGTTAACTTCTAATTATTGTATGTTAACTATACAACATTTTGTGGTCTAAAATAAATTGTTGTATCTAGAACAAAATTTACTTTTCCATAGATTTAAATACAAAATTAAATTATCGTAAAGTTGGTCGAGTATCAGTAAATTAAATTATAACAATCCTCCAATTTTATTTTAAACCAAAGTAATTATTGTTTTAGATAGCTAAGTAATCCACCTTTGTAATAGAGCATTAATTTATTGGAGTTACAAAATTATTTCTTGAGATACATGCATTTAAGGACTCAGCAAAAATTTAAAAAAAACTTCACATTCATTTATCTCGGAACATGATTTTTGCAGTTACGACAATTCGCTTCTCACACGACGATATTTTTTTCACATAACATATTTGTACGAGGACACTTACGAAATAAATTATAATTAAAATTTCCTATACGTTCTCGTTTTATTATCGCTATGAAGATTTCGTTTTTAATAATTTTCCATTACATTTTCCAATTTATCAAAACTTTTCGCAATACTCGTTCAACTCTTAAGAACATAAATATATAAATATATTTATAAAATTATGTACTTCGTATACATAAAAATTGCATTTGATATTTTGAACCAGGAATCAGGATGTGTGTTTGTTGTTACCGTTTATCTAAGTACATATTTTATGCAATTTTTTTTTTATAATATTTATTTTGCTTAGCTAAAATTAAAATTGTACATTCAGGAAATACTCAAACATAATATTTTATGACACTATGGGTAAAAATGATACAACTAAACAAAATGAAACTTTTTCACCTTTTCCAGTATTACAGATCGTGTATATTTTTATCACGTTTTCCGTTAGACATCCTTTAGATGTACTCTGTATACACCAAAAATTTAAAGTTATAGTTATTTTTTTATATATAATATTCCAAAGTAAATACATTTTAAGTCATGATAAATATCAAAAAATATTAAATGATGTTACCAGGTTCCAGGTCAGAAACTTATATACAGTATATAAAATTTATATATACATTTAAAATTATATCAATTTTTTTATGTCTTAAGTTGAGAGAAGAGAATTAAAAAATAAAAAAACTTTAAAATATTCGTAACTATTATTTAACCAGATCGTTCCCATGCCCATGCCCATGTAGGTATTTAGGAAAGCAGTGAAAAATAAGGCGAAAAGAAATGTAGACTACGTATTTAATATTTGAGTCATTCGACGGTATATTGAAAACGCTCCAAAGAAACGCGTAGTAGCTTACTCTAATGAAATAATATGGGAGATTGCTAAGAAGTATTGTAATACTCAAAGTGTCTACTCATAATAAGAACTAAAGACCTCCTAGAATTCGGGACTATTAGAAAATAATTGTGTACATATATTCTGTGGAGATATGAAAGTAGCATTCAAATAAACCGGCTCTAGTAATTATACGAACGCTGCAGTTATAAATCCCTTACTAAAGCCTTTGTCGGGAAAAGACTTCATATTCGTAAGTACGTCTTACTACAATATCTTGCCATCATCGATGCAAACTCTACAGTAGTTAATATTATTAAAAGTAATTTCTATATCAAGTAATAAGTAGCCTGTAAAAAGGCTAATTTGCTAACTTATAGTACCTCTTAAGTCGTGTTTTTTGAGATATCTATATACAGATAAACCTAGTTGACGGAAATATTGCGAATAATTCCAGTAGAAAGATTTACAAAATTCAAGTAAATCAAGATCTCGTTCCAATATTTCGTTCATTTAAAGGCTTAATCGGGTTCACATAAGACTTTAGGTCCTATAAATGGCAAATATACACACTAAAAAATCCAAGCACACCCCCGAAAAATTGTTAACTTGTTCAATGGTTGATATCCATTTATATTTAAATTCATTAATAAAATATAGCTGTTTTTAGCAATTTCAATAAAAAATCGATTTGTTGTTAAATTATTTATTATTTTGTTAAATTATTTTTTAGCTATTTCTTAAAATCATTCTTATATAAAAGTTATTGTTAAAAAATATTTGTAAATAATCAAATTTACCAATTTACTACAGCTACTAAGAATTAACATCCTACCGTTGCTTAGTTTGATGCAAATATTAAAATACATTATTTGAATTTTCCAGGTGATGATTTTGGCTACTTTTTTTAGCCAATTAAACTCGAAGCAATATTTTATAATCAGAACGTTGAAACAAAATAATTGTTAAATATAAATTTAACAATTTGATATATATAGTTGGCAAATATATTTTAATTACATCTTAGCAACTCTTAATTCATAGAATTAGCAATGAATAGAAAACAATATTTAACAATTTTATATAGTTAAGCGTTAAAAGAAAACAACATATAAATAATAAATAAGTTCATTTATTTTATTTTATTAAATAAAAATATCTGCGAAACTCGGCCCTAAAATCAAAAATGTTATAATTTAAAATAGTGTTCTATAATCTATACTATATAGGTTTCGTTCAACTAATTTTTCAAAAGCTATGTGCTGGAAATTTTACGAAAAAATTTAGGTCCAATAAAAAATCTAAAAAGTGTTTATATTTTTGAAGTATACTTCCAAATCTATGTAGATTAAAATTAAAGAAACAGTATTTTATAAACGAGTAACGAGTTTAAATAGGACTTTGACTTTGAGACAATAAAAAATAAATTTGACTTTCCTTTAAAGATTTTCAATTTCGGGTCCACCCCTCGCAGATATGGCCCAAAAGTAATATAATCTATTATTGAGGATATATGGTGGGGAAGGGTTTATAATTTAAAATAATGCTCTATAGTTGCAACTAATTTTTCGAAATATATAGGAGCAATGGAGCGGTGAAAAAAATATATTTTTATGTTTGGGTTGGGAGGCTATATTTCCGAAGGGTGGGTTCAAACTGAAAAATGTTAATTTATTTTTAATTCTCTTTTTTTATTGCCAAAATTTCAGCTTCGTAGTTTATCCCGTTTAGAAAATAGAAAATAACTATTTTATTTTTAAAAAATCTAAAAAGTGTTGAGAATTCATTATGTACTTCCAAAATTATATGTAGATTAAAATGAAAGAAACAGTATTTTCTAAACGAGTTTAAATAGGACTTTGAAATTTTGACAGTATAGCGACAATAAAAAACAAATGGGATCTTCCTTTAAAATACATAAAAAAAAAAATTATAAAAACTGCATAATTGTAAAGAATGCGTAAAAATTAAATTTGTTGATTTGTTAAATTCAGCAATCAGAAATTGCTAAACTCGACAAACAAAATTTTAACTACTTGATATTGCTAAAATTAGCAAGCTTAAATTAAAGAAAATTGATGCAGTTGGCTGACAACATTTAAGAGTCAATATCAGCAACCTGAAGGTGCTAAATTTAGGATTTTTGTCTAATTTAACTACTTATCGTTGTTAAAAGTTATTCCATTATTTTTTGCTTTTGGTAAAGTGGAATTTCAATTTTAGTTTGTTTAAGCAGTCAATTGGATAACTAATGTTTGTGGTGCCGTGCTTGTGAAATTAAGAATAAATAAAAACAGTGAACATAAAAAAAAAATATTTCTTAGTATATACAATGGCATTTAATTATGAATTTATATGTTTAAAGTGAATTTTGATAACATTTTATCATTATGTGACCGTAAATTACAACAGTAAAATAGCGACTCATCCTACTTTTTTTGAATTGACTGAATCTGGTAAGTTTTGTGGAAATTACTAATATACATAACTACTTATTATATAATATACACACACATATATATCTATATATTGACAAAATAAATATATTTCAAATATACTGTGTGCATCGCTAATTCATTACATATAGTATATATATATATATATATATATATTTATTATTATATGTATGTATTTGATTTTTAGCTCGAATTTGACTTAGTTCTTACTTATTTAAAATATAATACATTTTAATTTTTTTAACTTTATTGTCAAAAAAATATTTTAATTTTTAAATTTTGAACAGATCTATAGATTTATTTGTCATTTTTTCTTATATTCTGATGTGTTTAATATGTTGTAGGTCACAATTGATTTCCAACTTAAATACCCCGGAAAACAAAATTTATTTGTTGAAGCATTCAATTCCCAACTATTTGCAAAAATCGACAACGCTTGGACGGGGCAATAAAAATAGATGTAGGCTTTCGAAAAACTTCAAGCGACCTATTTACTTTAATGAGGTACGAATTTTATTTTTTATAATATGTTCATACTTTAAATATCTTGTTAGTATTTTTTTTGTACCACCTCTTGTCTTGAAACCATATTTGTTTTTTGGGTACATATATACGTAAATTATCACCTATATTGTTTCATATTACAGATATATATTTCTTTTCTTATAATATTTCAGATCAATAAATCATTGAGTGATTTGAATACTGCAGATGTTAATCCTGAGAATGCACCTATAACTGTAGCAAGTGGAATAGCATGGAATAATATTACCAAATATTATATATATGTAAATGCTTTGGATATATTTTTGAAGGTGCACTACGTATTTAACAAAATGTAATATAATTAAATTAAAAAAAAAAAAACTTATAAGTTGATAAGACAAGAAGCAGATATTTTGACAATCATTAAAATATCTGATTTATTTTATGTTGGCATATTTGAAAAACTAGTTGTAGCTGGCCAACATTACATAGTAACGAAGCATTTAATTGTATAAATAATGATTAAAATAAAACATTAAATATGAAAATTAAAAAAAAAAAAACTAAATAATCAAGTATTAAAAAAATAAATAATTAAGTAAAAAAAAATATTATATTTGAAATGAAATATTAGTAGTAAAATAAATACAATATAAAATTAAGAAAAAGTATGTAAAAAACTAAAATTAAATATTCCATTAAAAACACATTTGGATTAAATACTACAATGTTAAATAATTTCATTTTGTTAAATATTTTAAAATATAAAAGCAGAAATTTAAATATTAAATTTGAAATAAAAATTAAATTTAAAAATAAATACAGTATAAAAAATTAAAAAGAAAATTATGTACATGTATGGAATTAAATACATAAATAAAATCTGTCCAACATTAAATAGTACTAACACTTAATAGTATAAATCATTATATATGATTCAAATTAAACATTAACAATGAAAATAAATATTAAATAAAAAAGAAACTATAATAAAGTATTAAAATTTAAATTAAATAAATACATTTACAAAACTAAAAATAAATATTACATTTGAAACAAAATATTTTTGTATTACAATAAATGTTGATAGACATGAAATTAAATATTACTTTTAAAATAAAATATTAATATTAAAATAAATTCAATATAAAATTGGGAGAAATATTAAAAAATTAAATTAAATATTGTATTTGAAATAAAATATAAACAGTAAATAGATAAGAAATTAAATATTCGATCAAAAAAAAATATTTGGATTTAAATTACAAGAAATAAAATAGAAATTTAAATATTAAATTTGATATAAAACATAAATTTTAAAATAAATTACAATATAAAAATTTAAAAAAAAATGTATCTACAAAAATAAAATTAAATATTAAATAAATATAAACTTTTATTTTAACTTACATAAAGAAAAACCATTTTTTGATTTTTTTTTTCTTCAGATTTTAGTTAGATATATGCGAGGAAATATTTATATATATATATATATTCATATATATATATATATATATATATATATAAAAGGTAAATTCGACATTATTTTATTAATCTTTTCGACAACTAGGATTGTAGAATTTAAAATTTCAGAGGATTCAAAAATTAATTCAAGTTTGCTGAATTCTTCAAAGTATAGTTGAAGAATTCAGCAAACTTGAATGTCTATTTTAACAATTTTCTGTAAATAAATTAAATTGCTTCTTAGGAATAGTTAAATTTAAAAATACCAAAGTAGCAAAATAAGCATTTAAATGTTGGTAGATTTATTAAAAAACTTAGATTTGGCACAGTAGCGTTGTTAAGTTAGGCTTGCGGTTGGCGTTATTTTTAACACATACATTTATTTAGATTTGAATATACAGTTTGCTAATTAAAAAAAATCAGCATTATAAGTCTGCTAAATTTGTCAAAAGTAAACATGAATATTTCTAAATTGAAATCATGTAATAGCTTAAATTAGCAATTTTCGAAATAATTAAACAAGCATAGTTCACAATTGTAACAAATATAATTTAATCTTTAATTAAATAACTGGCAGTGTTAATATATTTTAACTTTTATGTGCTCTGGAAGTTGTTAAAAACAGCACACTCAGGTGGTGGTCTCAAATCAATTTATTTATTTTGTCAAATTTGTGCCTGAATTTTTTAGTGTGTAATTGTGCTTGATGTTTTCTAGTTATGGTTGGTTGGTTGGTTCAAGTGGCGGGCACCATGTCAACTGACGTGGAGACCCAATTAGCGCTTTTGCGCCGTTTTGATACCAAAACTCGCGTAACCAAAGGTAATTGTTAATTGTTAGGATAGTTTTAGATCCACCTCGTAGCGTTCAGAAACTTGACGGTTTCCGTGGGCCACTTCGCGGCGTGATCGTTGAGGTTGTTGAGGAAAGGGCTACCAAGCGAGCAGAATCTGGCCCTAACCAGCGCCGGGCACTTACAGATGTAGTGAGTTACCGTTTATTTTTCGCTTGGTTCTTTGCAGCTGCGGCATATGTTGTTGAACGGGATGCCAAGTCTGGCGGTTTCTAGTTATAGTTCATCGCCAAAATTACTACCTCAATTCCTTCAAACCTTGATGACACCTAAATTACATTGACTTTCTTAAATTTAACCAATTGGTTGCGTAAGTAAAAGACGCTCCTATTTCGGTCATTTAAATAGTAACATAATAATGTGTATCAAATATGAATACGTTTACGCTATGTATCCGTTCATTCATAATCTCAATGATGGCATTGTGTGTACGCTTAAAAGATTGTTGGTATTTGAAATAATAAATTATAAAAACGTAGAAATTATTTAATATAATAAAATAGAATATTATTTTTTTTTTATTCTTAATGAAATTTTTATACCTTTACTTATTTTATTTATAATATAAATCACTAATGTGATTTAATACTGAGAGGTGATGGGAAATTATTTTTGTTTATATCCTTATACACACATTTTAACAACAACAAAAAAAATGATAAAAATGTATAGATTTTCCGATATTAGAGTATTATGATATAAAAATAGCTATATAGATTTTTTCTTAAAATGTTTCCTTCCAGCTATTTGTTTAGGATTAAATGCCTTTATACAATAATCCATGGCTAGTAGAATATATTCTCTGTTTATTTAGACAATTTTTAAATATATATATATAAATAAATCTAGGGGGTTTGTTTTATGTCTTGAGTTCTATAAATATTGAATGAAATATTTTTCATTTTTTTCCCTCAAAATAGTTTGATTCTAAAGTTGTTTTTCCTATAGCAAATTTAATACTCATTTGGGTACACTATTTAAAAAAAAAGTAGTAGTCCAATGCTGTTCTTAGGAATGCTGAATATGTGTATTGGGGATGGTATGCAGGATTAATAAATAATAAGAAAATCCTATTCCGCAAAAACAAAAACTTGCTTACTTACTCCATGGCGCTACAGCCCATCAAGAGCTTTGGCCTCCTTTAAAACGCCTGTACAATCTTGAGCCTATTTTTCCAGTTCCTAACACCGAATTTTCTTATGTCAGTAAAAACCCTATCATCAAATCATACTACCAACTGCTAGAAGATAAATATGTGAGGTAAGTAAAATTTAGGTTGCGTTGAGCTTAAATAGCCTATACATCCAATTACAACCCTCCAACTTGGTGATTGGTAGTAGTTTAATAAACAAATACAAAAAATAGCCATTATTCGGAATCTTAGAACAAATCCTCACTATGAGTGGAACAAGTTCGTTTACCCACAAGGACGTGAAGTTAAAAATACAAAAATTACTTAAATTAAAATATTAATTTAATAAATTTTTGGACAGCCTAACCTAAAAAATAAATGAAATTTTTATTTCGCATATTTTACCCCAAAAATTTTGGGGTTATGTTCTAAAAATAACATAAGAAGCTAATACATTTAAAATCCTTTCGTATTGGAAAGCTTAACTTTTGTCAATGAAACAAAAAAATGTGTTCATCGATTTTGATATTTGGTGTTGTTCTTTCCTCAAAACCAAAATGTAATAAATTCTGAAAAAAATAATAAATGTATTTATTTATTTAGAGAAATCTAATCAAATTATAACATTTATGATATTTTTTATTTATGATTTCATAAAAGTGAACTTTAATAAAATCAATGTCAGTTCTAAAAAAAATCAGGATTTGAAATAAGGAGTTAATTGGGATCTAAACAAAAAATAAATTGGAAATATAACAAAAACTAAAATATACAGAGTATCCCAATAAGTAGTGTCAAGGCGAAGCAGGGAATTAGATGTCCTATCAAAATCACTAATATTTTTAAGTTTAACAATCTCTGACTCTAATAGTTTAGGAGCTATGAGTTTTTTTTATTACTTTTCTGTCTATCTACCAATTCGACGAATTTCTGTTATAGTGACACAAGTAAGTTTGGTAGACGTTTAGTTTTTTTTCTTCAGTTTACCCAATTAACTTTGTTTTAATAATTTTTCAATTACTATATAAAAATTCAAATTTTATATCACTTTTACCACTTATAATATTTTTATATTTTCGGTGTGATCATAAAGTATGCGCTACATAGTTTCGATCAGTTCAGTTTCTATTCCTTCAGTCAAGTTCAAATTTGATGTCTTCATATATTTCGTATGGGAAATCGATTGAGTGGACACTGTAGGTGCGATCGGAACAAAAATTTGGAATGTTTGGAATTGTTCGAATCCAAACTGAAGGAAATTTCTAGTTCGATACGTAAAATGACAACAAATATTGAAAATGCTAGGAAATTTAGTTAGTCTATTTTAATTAGTTTTATAATAAATTTTACTATCTCGTTTCAATCTATTCTTTAGAGCTAGTTGAAATAAACTGTTGTTTCATTTAAACACGTTTTGCAAATCGTAAAGCTTTACAAAATTTATGTAGACTTAAAACTCCTGTAATTGTTTCCGATTAATCAATGATTAAAAAACTATTTTTCTTTTCATTTTAATATGAAAATACATTAATAAATCGTTAGTTAATTTCCGTAGCATAAAATAAAAAAAATATTTTTTATGTTACATTTTTGTGTATAATAATTTTTTATGAAAACATTGATCCCACTTAAAATTTATAACAAGTTTATTTATCATTTAACAAATATTTACAAAAGAAAAACTCCGATACATATTTATATAAATGTAAAATTTTATTTACTAAAGTGTACATAAATAATTTATATAAATAAAATACTAAATTGGCAAATTGTACAGGAAGGATACTACTAAAAAAAAAACTGCATTAAAAGAGTAAATATAAATTTGAAAAAATAATTTAAGGATAATTTTTGTATACATATAATAGAAATATACAAGTTTATATAAACAAAATTCACAGACTTATTAAGTGCTTCGTACATAATTGATTATTGGTTTTATGTCGGTTTAATTTGATATATAACACTGACCCAATTAAAAAAAGAAACATTTTTACTCAACTGAATTTAACGTGAATCCACTTTATATCGTCTATTAATTTACTTGTTTCAAAAAACCAGTATACAAGAAGATAGCATTGATGATGATGAATATTTTTGAAAATTTAAATTATGAAAAAGTGACTTCAAGCCATTTGAAAGAATTATAACCATAAAAAGCTACTTTTAACACCTGGAGTTTGTTAAAAAATGGATTGGTTTATATCATTCCATTTGGACCCACTGACTCACTGTTAGCACCAACATAAAATTGTACCATAAACTATAAAGCAAAAATCAATATGTGTAGAAAATTTCAAATCTGTAGGTAAAATATCAAGGAGGCATTCGTGATATGCAGGCGCTGTGAAAATGAAATTATAAAATGAAAATCTGAGAGTTAATTTTCGATGAAAGGCGACTCTGTATTAGCCCCTTTTAAAAGTATAGTAATAATTTTTTTTTTTTTGCCAGACGAAATGCAATCATACTACAATTCCGAATGTGTGACTTAGAATTTTGAAAGACTTTTTTACTATCTAATAACTAGATAGTGGCTGTAACTATTATTCCGAAGCCATCAACTCAACTCTTCTTTATGGTTGTGGTATGTGTCATCCTTTTTATGGTTAAGGACAATATTTATGGTAAAAATTCTGTTTATTACTATTAAAACGTAAATCTTTATTTCGCCAATATGTTTCGCCATTCTTATTGCAACGAAATCAAGTCCATATAAGCAAAATTGTGACATTTTATAAATGATTGTTTGTATGATTCGGTGCATACATTACTTTACGTAAGTGTTATGTTTCAATATTAGCTTACTGTTAAGTATGTTATACGTTAAATTTCGAATGTAAAATCATAAGTAAAAAAAAAGTAATTTTCAATTTTAATTTAGCAAATTCATCCTGACCCAGCAACAAAAAAATTTTAATTAAGAAAATCATAATTAAGAAATTTTTAATTGGCTTTTCAAATTTAAAGTTTTTTGATTGTTATTTTCCTTAATTTTAAAGCAAGTAACATTGAAATATTATAAAACAAGAGTAATAAATGAAAAATGAAAAAAAGAAAATTTGATTTTTAAAACAAAAATATTTTGTTGATTAATGACTAGACAAAAAATTTTACAAAGTAAATTTTATAATCATTATTAATGATGAAATAAACGGACATGGTTAAGTTAATTGTTGTATATTTTCTATTTTATTATTATTATTATAAAACGTATATGAAAAATAAAATTAATGAATTTTGTGTGAAATGTGTACTTCAACAGTGGTTAATTAAATGAAAATAATAAATTGAATTTTAGTAAAACTGAGTTGTTTAGTTGTTATATAACTTCTCAATTTAAAAATTAATGAAAAAAAAATATAGAAATATATAATTTCATTTTGAACAAAATTGTTATATTATTTTAATTGATTTATGAAAATAATTTTTATAAATTATTATTCTGGAATATAGAAGGATTTAATATAATAGGTACAGGGGAATTCTTATAAAATAACCACACGTGCTGGACTCAATAATAATAAGTTAAAGATTATTTGAAAAATGAAGAACGACCAGATTATATAAAGGAATTTTGATGGGATATATACGATTCTTAGGAAAGGCATGCAATGCTTTTAGAAGGTTTGATAATGAAAAATCTATATTATGTCATTACCGATTGCCTCTCAGTCCAACTTAAAATATTTAGAAGTTTCTTTCTACAAAAATCTTGAAAACACGGGTAAACTGAGGCTGGCCAAATTGATTTTATTGGTTGTCACGTTGTAATACAGATGTAGCGTTCTACTGTAACTGTATGGTACAACGGACTCACTAATATAAAACATATGTGCGTGTAGGAGTCTCGAAATTCCCACTTATTTAAAACCGACCAACCAAACATAAAAATGATATCAAAATATTAAGCTATTTTTAATTCATTTTCGATAACATTATTCATTTCTGACATAACGCTTAAAATTAATCACTCTTAATCAAATTGTGAATAAATTTATTATTTTCATCTGAAATACAAAGATCTGAACATTGGCGAAGCTGAAAATTGTCATCAATATTTTATTATTCGAATCTTTTCATTACTTTGGTACCACCCTGTAACTAAATCAAAAAGAAAATTGTTTTGTTTATATACGAGAAAGTTTAAATTGAAAATTATATTTTAAGATTGTTTAAATAAAATTGTTTTGAATTTGCATTATCTTCTATTCGGCATTCGGCGAATATTTAACAATCTATTCTAAACTAATAAGAGCTAATACCGCACGTAAATACTTTAAAATATTGTAGCTATCAGCTTTTTATTGAATATTTCCCTACCTATAGTTATATAAAGATAATGTTTTCGGGACTAAAAATGACAACCTATTACATAAAGAATTAGTTTTATATTAGCTTGTTTATAGCAAGAAAAGCCAGTTTTAGAGAGCTTCTGTATGGTAATAAGAGGACCTGGCATTATTCGTCAATAGATTTTTTAAAATTGTTTAAACACGAAACTGCCAGTTGATAATTATCTCGATTATTACATTTAATTAGATGACTGTCCAATAACGACAATTCTTTTGGTTCTTTGAACTCTTCGGAATATTCAAATTATGATTTTAGTAGATTACACAGCAAGTTTGTTTTGCATTTGATATTTATTTATTTTATGTTTTCCATCAGGAACGTTAAAATATTAAATTTCATAGAAAATTAAAGCTTAGCAAATGGTAACATAAAAATTTGAAAATATTTCTTAGAAAAAATAAAAATTATACTAATCCTTTTGGCCAGACATAAAGAAAATAATACCAAAAGAAAAATTATTTTTATTTATTTGTTCTAAGACGGAAAATCATTTTCATTTTATTTATATTTTCTAGAAAAAGAAAATATTTCCTTTATCTAAAGACTGAGTCAATATAAAACATCACGTTTTTTGAATGATATAATATTGATTAGGCCATCAGTAATAATTTTATTTTAAAAGATTTATCTTTTTTATATTTATATAGAAAATGTCTTAAGATAAGAATATGCATATCACGTAAGTTTTGAAGAGGGCTGAGCTGAGTTGTACAAAGTACAAGTGAACAGAAAATTAGAGATGATTAGTAAGTAGGAACCATAAAAATAACAAAATAGTTACAATAACAATTTTTATTAAATTATCTCCTAGTTGTCAAATATCAATTCGCATAAATATCTCCAAAGTAACCTCACCATTTAGTGACACCGACCTATTGTGAATGTTTCTCCCATATCTAAACATTTATACAATATGACATTTTAAATCGTATAAGCAATAAAATTAGGGGCACTTTATTACTTGTATAAAATCAATTAGAATTTCACTTTGTCTTTTTGTTATAGCTTATTCTACATGTTTAGAAATGGTAAAAGTTTGATACAAACTTCAAACCAAACGTCATTAAAAGTTTCTTTAGATGTTTGTCGTAGTTTTTGAGTATTTTATTTACAGACTAAATGCTCATATGTCTAAAAGAATTAGAAATTGGTAGAAAAATACCAAGATTAGAGATTGAACTGTCACTACAATCTCATATTTTCAGATTTCATGTATCATAAGCAGTACCACTTCTTATGCTTTTCCATTGTAGTTCTCATTGGGGCTCAAAATGCATCTTTAGCTATTTAACACAATCCTTTTGAAATATCAGCAGGCGGTTTTCCTGTTGTCATTTCATCAATTTTGTTGAACTATATACGCATTTAACTAAGGAACATAAGGTTACTTATAAAGAATTTAATAATTTTTAAAACTTTACTGAAATTAATTAAAAGTTTGTAACATATTTGCAAACTTAATCATCTTCCCAGAGGTATTTTCTAAATGTTTTAGGTCAAAGGTTTAATTTTTGAATAAATTCTATTACAGATATATTTATTTTAAACATTTTACAATATAAAATTTCATGTTTCTAGGTCATAGTTAACTGACAGAGAACGATAAAAACAGGATTGAAATAAATCAACAATTTTATATTTCCAAATTGTAGAAAACTCTATACCTTAAAGAAACATGAATAAAAAAAACCTGATGTTTATTTGTATTGTAACAGATTTATATATTTTATATATAACAGACCGCAGATGGTATTCGGTTTAATCCTTATTATAATCCCTTAATAATGCGCCTAAAAATATCCATTTACACCCTGAATAGCAATTTTACTTATATACATATATAAAACTCATGTTGATATATAGAAACTTATAAATAGCACTTTAATATACATAAATTCTACCTGATGTATCGAATAAAACTCAAACAATATTTATATATATATACAAAAATATAATATGACCTGGAAGACAAGGAAAGGTTTTCTAAAGATTGAGAAAACCTTTCACATTTTACCTTAAACTTTGGTTCTTTATATGTCATTATTTTCTTTTACGGTTTTGGCACGGAATGATATGAGTGTAAAAAGTGAAATATTATACGCAATATAAATTTCATGTTACATTTAAGTTAGATTAATATGAAAATGTAGAAAGATTTGTTAAAATTCTTAAGATACCGAGAAAGTTTATTGAATATTGTACAAAAAGGTTTCTATAGTGAATTGAATTTTTCGTAATTTAAAGAGTTTCCGGTTACCCTAATAACAGTCAGGCTTTATCTAATTAAAACATTCCTTTTCCATATTATTTTATTGCCAATCAGCTGTGGAGGAATAATATTTATTCGATGTAGTTAATTATTCTGTAAATTACTCGTGTTTTCGATAATAAATTACAAGTTTATAAACGAACTTCTAATTTTCTATAATCACTAGATTATCCTTAATTTTTAATAGTATTAGAATTTCGTATACTCTCTCAAATAAACCATTACAGCCAGGGCCGTGTTAACATTAACAGATAAGCACACTAATAATTTGTATTTGTCATCAATATCACAGGGGGTTCGAAAATGATAAACCTATTGTTTAATTTGGTAATTTAATAATTGGTTAGTTGGTTGGTTTGAGAAGGGGATGATGGAAGCGGCCAAACCTCGTAGCTAGATCATATTGTAAATGTTACCCATTTTCATCACGAATCGTGCCATCTTTAATAAAGTTTAAGAGGCTTCTCCTTGCTTACTTCTATGAAATCACCTACAAAATAAAAAACAAAAATTTTTAATCTTATATTACACAGAAAAGGACAGTGACATAAAAGATGTTCAATTGTCTCGTAATACTCAGCACAGCCTCTACAAGAGGTTTTTATTTAATTTAATAATTAGTAATTAGACTAATTTGTCTTTGTGCATGTCTACTTCATACTTGTAACTAACAGATATTAAAAAAGTCCTGTACAATTGAAACATTTATACAAAGCGCAAGCATGGAGTAACGATACGTTTGTAATTAAGGAATATGGGCTAGTGGACTAGCCATAGAGTAAAGGTTTGTCGTGGTTACTATGTTTTTGTTCTTCAGAAAGTATGGTGTGCATCAATCCTTATGCTTTGGGCACCACAACAATTGGTGGCGTGTCCAAAAGTCAGTACAGCTCAAATTTTTAGAGTTCAATCTATAAATATTTCAAATTTAGTTCTTAAAATAATGATGGATAACACGACCAACATAATGAAGTGTACACAAAATGATTTTGTAATTTATGATTGAATTTATGTCCGGTATTCTCTTTAACCTGCCAATTACTGAAATGTTTTATTTGCCAATATTCAGACGAATTTATCATTTAAGATTGACTACTCCTGTATTTTTAAATGTATTTAATTAATATTTCTTTAGAATTTAATTTTCTTAAGTTTATTCATACTTGATTTTCATCAGTTTATATAATGTGGAAAATTGTGATTTTCATATACGTTGAGAAATTTAGATTAAAAAATGTTCTTTCAAATTGCGTGAAAATAATCTGAAAACATATTTACATAATATTAAATTCTTTGTAAAAATAAAGTGTAATTACCGCGAATTCGTTAATATTTTGTTTATTCATCCAGCGTTTAATATATAAAATATTTATTGCATCAAAAATTCAAGATTTTGTACTATATAGCAAAACTTTTGAAGTTTATCTAATAGCATAAAACACACACTTCAAATATTGTCAACAATTTATATATTTTTCATCATTTTAACACGTATTAATTTTCAGATATTTTTCATATACATATTTGTGACGCTGTCATTAGATATCCTGTTTTTATAAAGGATTTTTCTTCTGCGTTTTATTAAGGATGATATCGACTTGGGCCAGTGCCGGATTGAGCATTCGCTCTTTTTTATTAAATACAAAAAAAGGTAAAATAAACACAAACTTTTACTTTACATGAATATTATCTTTATAATTTGTTTTGAGTAAAATCCGTGGTGAGCTCTAGCTGCTAAGTCAAGTATAATCAAAAAATACTAAAAAAGAAATTCGAAAACTATAAAAGCTTTCGACGACATTCGAAAGCTATAAAAGTATCTCGTTGATCATTCTAATTAATGTTTCCTTAGTTAAATAATCTTTATTATTTTATAAACCACCAAATTTTTTAAATACATTTTGTTGGGAATAAGTAGAAACCCTTGAGCATCTTCTCTGTCACTGTACAGCACTCCCAAGAAGAATAACGCGGTTTTTGGAACAAGCGTTTTTCTCTAAACTCAAGGAGATTTCAAGAATCACTATTAGGAAGATTCGGAATTTCGCCAATATACAATGCAATTCTTCAAGTTTCTTTGAGACAACTCAACGAATACCCAGCAGGATGCATCTTTACTCAAGGGTTCAAAAATCGTAGTCAATGCGTGGCCTTGATAATTGTTATTTGTGAATAATTAAATAAACCATTTCCAATACGATTAAAATGAAATAAATTAATTTGTGTTCTTAGTTTTGATGATTTTTCTAAATCATAAATTTTCATGCGATGAAAATTTTACTTGTAATGATTATTTTTTTATGATGAATTTTCTGCATTGAACTTTCTGCTATGAATTATCCTCACATAAATTTTTTCTATATTATTTTGTATTATATTTTTAATAATTAATGAAATTTAATTATTAATTTTACCTACATAGAATGTATATCTTCTATGAGGACATAGAAGATGTCCACGTGCGATGGACAATTTTTATGAAATGTTTTGATGACAAAATTTTCGTTTCTGGATTTGTGGAATTTGGAAATACATTATTAATAAATAAAAAGCAATTAATAATAAATTCATTGCGGTGAATTATTTAACTTGTAAGCAATATAAATTATGTATTAACATAAAATATCTAAATAAAACATTTTGTTAATTTAATTTACTATATTAAAGATTATTTCTAATTCAAATATGTGGAAAGGTGGAAAGAGTTAGCGGCAATGAAAATCGGTAAACGGAAAAGATAAAATTGAACCAAACTTTTCGTTGTGCCGGAATATTGTCACGCCGGAGAGTTCTGATTTGTTTAAAACGGTGGATGTGTAAATTAAGCTACAGTGATATACAAAATTTTCAATCCTCTCGAGTTCGACTCTATGAAGCCTTTACATATGATTATTTTAGATCGCCTTATCTGATCCCTTAGCATTGAGTGTGCTGTTACGGGCCCAATCACCAGATATACCGGACTTTTTCATATGAATAAGGTCTCACTGTTTACATTTCACCTTGTTGTGTTTCTCTCTTCCTAGTGTATCAAAAATACTAATCGTTCTTTGCAGATATTACAGAAAACAATCAAATTGAAATACAATTTAATTTAATAATAATTTTCAATTTTTTTAATATTCAATTTTTTTCAATTTATAGAAAGTATGGATTTTGATGAATATTTTTGGCAGTTATAAAAAACAAGTCAAATTTCAATAAAATTTAGAAAATATTATTTAAATTCATTATTTTAAATTCATAATTTTTAACTGGAAAATAAGAAGAAAGAAAAATTCTCTTTTGAATATTTTTATGGTTAATAAATATAAATGCAAAATGAAAAACAACAAAAATAGAATCATAAATTTAACTAAAGCTAAATGATTCAAATTGACACTTTGACAGTTTTAATATCATTTTGATTAATTGATGTACAACTGTATTATAAGGATTATTTTGCGTGTGTCTTTTTGATTATTTTATGAACCCCCCAAGTGGTTTTTATTTATTACCATTACAATCAAAAATCGTATTTCGTATACCAAAAATAAAAAAAAAACCTAAAGGAAAATTAAATTGATGAAATACACGGAAGTAAACAGAAAACAAAAAGAACAAAATCAAATAAATAACAACTTTTGTTTCTATTGTATACGAACGCACAACTTATCAAAAAAAAAAAAAGTTAAGCTGCAATCCTAGGAGAAGCCCAAAACTGGGAGATTGTTAAAACAGAATTTTGGTAAAAAAACGTGTACAAAATTTTGGATCTCTTACAAAATTTTGGATATCAAGAATATTTTTTTTTATATATAAGACTGAAATTTACGATTTCGAATTTGTTGACCTCCAATTGTACGGCTATCAAAAGTCATAAGAAGAAAATTTACGATTTTGAACTTACTGACCTCTAATTTAATTAATTTTTGATAATTTATGCGGGAAGCCAACATGATTTGGAACATAAGAAATAAGTGATTTGTGCTATTTCTATTTTCTCAACCAACCTTTCCATTGCAACACTCCAAAGTTATTCCATAACTCCTCGAAATTAAGTCAAAAAAATATTGCTCTCTAGAAAAATTATAATATATAAGAATTCTTGTTCAAATTTCTATGAATTTCTGTCTTGACGTTTGTTTGTTTGTCCCTTTATTAGGTATAACTATTATTCTGCACACTACATCACAAATAACCTGAAGTTAAATGAAGATGCTTTCGCAATTTTACGTCAACAGGTCAATAAATCCAGTCATAATAAAATTATTGATAATTTCTTTTATTTTTAAAACATTCTATAAAAACTTAATTTCTGCAAAACTTCCCATTGCTGCTGTTCTTGGGTAGGCAAGCTTAAACTTCAATATTATAAAATCTCAAAAATAAAACAAAAAAATTGTAAGTCAAAATATGCTATTTAAAAAGAAAAGTAATAAATCTCTGTTGAACATAACAACTAATGATCATATGACATGAAAAGAATTTTGTTTTTGTTAGAATCGGTTTTCTTTAAATCTAATATAATTAACTAAATGAAAAAAAGCATAGTAACGTAACTCAATATAGTTTTTTTTTCAGTGCGGTGACTTAAATTCACTGGAATATAGTTCAAAATTTTATTAATGTGCTAAGGGCCAAATCAATTGACCGTTTCGAGCATTTTTTTTTGAGTTTTTGTGGTTTTAAAACTAAAATCCCTTCTGAATTTATTTTTCAAAATATTGTTCACCGCCATTAATGTTTCACAATAAGATAGCATTCCTATTCTTCCCCGTACTAAGCTCTAAAAGACGCATATAAACTGTTATGGCTAGGTCTATCCATATATGATATTTCTTGCTCCCTATGTTTATAATGGTATATCAGTCAAGAAGTGATGACCAAAATACAAACATTTATACATCAAAGTTATCTGTTTCGGAGAGATAGACAGTTATGTAAGTAAGGATTAAGAAGAACTCCTAATTCCTCATCTTCTCTAAATGCTCTAATCCAGACATCTTTGACATTTCTAAACGTTTAGTATACTTTCTCAATAAAATATGTCTATTTACAATTCTCGTAAGTGACATTGCAGAACCTTTTTTATATAAAATATAATATCTTTTGTCTCTTTAACTCTTCGTTCACGAAGCGTTCTCATTTTCTAGTTAAACAATTATAGATAATATTTGTAATGTAACTAAGTATATTACTAAACTCATATTTGGGAAAATTGTAGTTACGCGATTTTTTCAAAAATTCTATGGAAATTTCTTCAAAAATGTTTAGAACAAAGTTTTTGAATGTTTTTTTTGAAAATGTGCCGAAATCAAGTTTAACTTAATATCAAGTCTCAATCAAAGAAAGAAAAATATTTGATATTAAGTTTCAATTGATTTAAAGTCCACCACAAAGTACCATCAATTTTGAATATAAGACTAAAATTTCCAGTGTACTTAAGTAACTATACACAGTATTTTTTTTCTCTTTCCTTTTTCATTATTTTAAGTAAAATATATTTTCATACTTTTAAGCAATAAATTTTCCATGAAAAATTTCTCATTCTTATTGGTGACGATTTACCCTTTCAATTCAAATAATATTTGATAGCACAAAGAAAAACCAACTTCTTGGTAAAAGGATCCATGAAATTCGTATATCAATGACTGTTGATTCAATTTATTTAAGAATTTTTGTGTTGTTTTGGTACCAGTTGCTTTTTTCTTGGTACTCTCTGTGTGTAACCAATTACGTACGTATAGATATTATGGGAAAAACAAAAGAGTATAAAAAAAAATTATTTATTAAAATAATGAAAGAAATTTGTTAGCTGTCAACATAATTTTTGTGGTTTGTATTTTATTTCTATATAAACTAAATTGTTGTATGTAATTTTTTTTTTTTAGCAAGAATAAGGTAAAACAAATTTTTTATATAAAAATTTTGAAGGGTGGATTTTGTGGGATGAGAATATGGTTAAAATTTACGACAAATAAGCAGTTAATTTATTACTACAAAATAAAAAAAACTATGATAAAAGATACATAAAATTGTTAAAGAAATACAATTTACTAATAAGGGTTGAATTTTTACTATACCACTTTATTTTTGGTTAATTGAAAAGGTTATTTGTACTTACATAATCTAAAGAATTTATCTCTGACCTAAGTATAATAAAACTTATATTATTATTACATTGAAGTATTAAAAATGATTTACTTAAATGACAAATCACTTCATTTTACAAACGATTATCGAGAATTTGTCATTTTACAAACATTTATGTTAATTCACTTCTATTAATGATTGAAATATTGCTTCTTTTCCAAGAGAAACCTCGATATAGCATGAGCAACACTACAAAATGATTTCCTTCACTATCAGTACTAAATCATCTTCAAATTTCAATGTTTTCATACTTTATATCTGACAAAGCTGATATTTTATATTTTGTGAACAAAATTGCTATTACTCTCATAAAAATATTCAGAAACTAAAAATCTGTAATGCACAGCATTGCCTCAAAGCGAATTTGGTTGCAAGGAATGAATTGGAACAATAATTTACTCACCAAGTCTACGACATTTGGAATTATATTTAAATGTTTTTTCAATTTCCATTTTTTGTTGGATGAACTTCACTTTTTCAATTTTTCTCTTCATTTTTAGAGGGTTAAGTGGTTTTGATTTAACAAAGGTACACATACAGATTCTGATTTAGATAGAAAATGGAAAATATATTCGAAATTCGTTAATTTGGTTTTACATTCTTGTTCATTGTATAGTTTCCTCCTAGTGTTATTTGAAGAGCAGAGTCTACAAAGTGCAAAAAAAATATGTCAATCTTTTTATTTTATCTATGGCGTTTATTCGTATCACCGTTTTGTACTAAAGTCGGCATTTTGTCTATATAACCTCTTATGTCCACACCATATAGAACACATGTTAAATACCTTATAATATGTTGAAGGTATAATGTTTTTCCAGAAGTAAACCTGGTATTAAGGAGTCCTATAACATCGATAAAACAATAAATCATTAAACATGTTCAATGAGTATGTAGAGATCTTCGATTCAAATACAGATTGTAAAGCAGATTTTCTTCTAATTTAACGTAATGGTATCAAAAACTTTGATAATGCTTATATTTTTTAACAGACTACATTTTCATTTCTAAAAATATCTAGCAAATATTTCGACATTATATTAGGTCAGGTCATTATAAAACTTATTTTTATGATTAATAAATTAAATTTGTTTATTTTATAACAGCCAAAAACAAAAATTATTATTTAATTCATATTTTAAAATATCGAAAACATTTTTCTAATTCATTTTCTCTGTAAATTTTAAAATTACTTTAATATTCAATTCAAACTTAATTTTATAAAATATAAAATATAATGAAAATTATTTAACTCATTTTAGTTCAAATGTAAAGTCATTTCCGTATTTAACATTTTTAATTTTTCCATTTCCTTTTCATCAAAATATTTTTTACAGAAAATTAAGAAAATTCATGAAATTTTTTTATTTATTTACGAAAATAAATTAAAAATTTATCCGTAGTTTCATAATAGTAAAAGGGTGCTCCAATATTAATAGCTTAAAATTATTTTTATTATAACTCTTTCATTTACAATTTTCTGTTTCAGAGTAAACCAAATTTCTTTTTAATTGTATATGATAGCGCGACCCAATATAGTCTGAATTTACATTATAATTCAATTGTCATTATTTCGATTGTAATACGCTCAACAAATTTTTTTTACTGGCCAATAGTCTGGCTCAATTCGAGGATTGATATTGGTAATCTAAGTCGTTTGGGGAGACACCGAACAATTCGGTTTCTACGAAAAATTGTATGTATTGACGAAAAACTACAAGAAGCTCTGTCTAAACACAAAGAAATATATCCGAACAGTTGGGATTACAAACATCATCTCTATACAGAATAATGTTAAACGATTTAAAAGTTGGTAACACACTGGCGGACGATGAAATTGATACACTGACGAATTATAAAGCGCGTTAAAAGCATGAATATTTTGAGAAGTGATATTTTTTTTGTTAATTTTCTATTATGAATTATATATTATTTCTTCGGACAAAGTAAATTTTACTTGGATTCAAAAGCATAAAGTTTAACATTAAATCAGTTTTTTTTTATTTAAACATAAAACTTTATATTCATTTATGATAGTGTGTTCTCTGTTTTTATTTCCCCTTAGTTTATATTTGGATGGATGAAAATTTTAGGTCAACAGCAAGATAAACACCAATAAGGAAATATTATAAAATTATAAAAACTCTTTATAAACATTTAAAATAAAAACAGTTTTGAGAATAAGTTGGTGAAAAATTGTTTGATATAAGTTTAATACAGACTGTTTAACACTTTGATATTCATAATTTTTCTTGGTATACTAATTTTAAGAAGGTGATCTTTAGTGAAAATTTTGAAAGGTCAACCTCATAAGCGATAAAACTGGGAAATATACAAATCAATATATTTATAGTTATAGAGATATCCACATTTTGGTAAAGTTATTACAACATAATACTGAGAAGAAAATATTGAAAGCATGATTGTAGCAATAATATTACAAAATTAAAAATTACAGAAGATAAATATTCCACGCGAGCTTTACGTCATGCTCATTTAATGTTAACTGAAATTTTCAAAACTAAAATTATTGGTGTCCGAGTCTGATTATTGAAGAAGACTTAGAATTTTATGTAGCATTAATAAATTCGGAGGTATAGGCAAAGTGTTTAGAATACAAACAAAGGAAAGCTTAATCCTACAATACTATCGTTCATTTGTTTTCCATTCTTATAACTCAACCATTGGAGAACTAATAAATAGATTAATAAAATACTAAATGATAAGAATTACTTCTCGCCAGAATTATGGTGAACTTTTTGCATAGTACTCTCAAATTTTTTCCTAAGCCTTCTTCAATAATTCCGGCTTGTAAAACTGTTCTGGAAACTATTTGTAAATGCTGTGATATATGCAGAAAGAGAGAGTGATTACATATTGATTGAAAATCTATTTCATCATCAGATTCTGGACGGTTTATTTAAATTCCAGGATCAACAAGAAAGCGAGCGATAGAGCTCTTTCAAATGCACAGGAAGTAAGTCGTCATTCTGGCATATAGAAGCACCTACACTGTAACATAAAAAAGCACCTAAACACTGTTGGTATATACGTACCAAATGTGTAGCTACTGCAAAAAATGAAGATGAAACGGCAGAACACATAATATGTGCAGCTGTATGATGTTTAGATGAATTCGACACCTCGAAGGCTATGTTGTCGGTTGTCGGTCCTTCAAAAATGTCTTATAAATAGAATTATAGTATTTCTGGATATTTTTGCGGTACAGCGTATGTGGTCATTTTCAAATTAGCATCGATTATTCTCCTTTTCAACTAATTCCAAAGTTATTTTTTTATTTTAATTGTAAAACGAAGCCATTTTTGCAAATAACTAAAAGCACTCAGATTATGTAAATCCGTAAAAATAATTTAAATTACATTGAAATATTGGTTAATAGCTAAAACTACTAATTCATTTCTTTTAAAGAATGTATACAATTAAATTTTCCGAAAAGCTAAAAACCTTTCTAAGCATAACTATAGTCAAGAGCATCCTACTTTAGATTATTAAGGTCGTTATACACAATATAAAATATCCATAATAAACATATGATTCCATTTGCCAGTTTCCAAGAAAATAGAAAATAATTTTATATAATATTTTCATAAATTTTTTTCCGTCACGGAAAATACAAAAGACCAGAATGAGAAAAAAAAAAATTTTACGAAAAGTTTTTTTTTTTTTTTTTGTAATTTATATATATGAAAACTGAAAACCTCATATACGACGAGAGAGATGGCAAAAAGAAAAAGTTTACACAAAGTTTTTAATCCTTCCGCTTGTCAACACCAACGACGTAAAAAATAAAAACTTTTCAATGAATAATTTAAAAAGTTACCAGGCAAAGTGGTCAGTAAGAATTTAAATTTTATATTATGTTTGTACTACTACTTCCAGTTCTGTAGATAACATTTTTTTTTCTCTTCTCTGATTATTTGCTGAAATTATACTTGCAAAAAAAAAAAAACTTTAAAAGATTGGATTATGGGTTGCTGGGTAGAGTTTACATAATTAACTAACAGTTTTCTTTTTTGTTTGCTCAAAAAGAAGTCAAACAGCTGGAAGAATACATAGATTAAACGTATCTATAGTTCAAATATGGTTTTTCTATATGGTAACCCAAAAATGAATTAATTGAAATCAGGTAAAGGAAAGTAGGTGATATAGAGTAAAAGAAGAATGATATTAAATTACACTTTGAATGAATGTAGAGTTGCTTAACAGATTTGTAATTAAGATGACCGAAAATATAAAACCAATTAAAATTCCAACATTATTTTATCACTTTAGGGTGTCTTGTTGATATTAGGAATCATAACATTTTCATCTTAAAGCGGCCACTGACCTTAAGCTAAAATATTGTTTTTTTATTAAATATCCATTTAAACATTTTTATTCAATGTTTGTGATAATTTTTGAGGTCTATTTCAAAATTACATCATAAAAATATTGAAAAAAAAAATAGTTTGTTTAAAAAAATGTCGGTTAACATTGTAACCGAAATACTGATAGATGCAGAGTCTTTATAATAGTGAATTGCCGTGATAGTATATGTTGTTGTTTTATTCTACTTTTTAATGTCTCTGCAACGGGAGGTCCAGAATAATTAAGTTTTGGAAATTATTTTAATTTCAATATTCAGCACCATCTAGTATGATAATTTGTATTTATGTTCCTTTCATTATCTTTATCTTCATTATCTTCCTTTCATTAGCAATATCACTTTGGGTAAAGATTTTTATAATGATCAACTTCAACTCAAAGTTCAAAATTAAAACGATATTTCGAGATAGTGCGAACAAATCAAAAATAAAACTACGCCTAGCGGATGTATTTGAATTTATGCCAAAACATTGTCTTATACTAAAATGGATGTAGTTTTAAAATCCAATAATCTATGTAGACTGTTTAGAGATAGTACATTTTTACTGTCAAATAATTATGAAACTCCAAAAACTTAGGATTTTGAAGAAAAAAAAAACACAAAGTTATTGGATTATTGGACATAATTCTTTTACATTCATTAAAGAATAATGATAATAAGTATTTCTATTAGGTCTATATGTTATAAATTGAACCTAATTTAAAGCTGATAAACTTTATTAAAAAATCTAGTCTGGAGGAGTTGAGTAAAATGAAAAAATATTATAGATAAATTAAAAAAATCGAGTTAAATACATTATTATAATTAATTAAAAATTAAATAATTATAAATAGACAAGAAATAAGAAAATTTCAAATTGAAATTATGAGACACCTAATTTTGTATTGACTACAGATTTATTAACAAACGTCAAACATTTTAATATCTTCTCCATAGATAATAGATTTGAGTCACTTATTGAAAATAATTGTTCATTGGGTATCCCAGGTCCAGCATATATTTATGTCGATTAATTTTAGCTTTTAATGCTACAGTAATGGTGCATATCAAAAAAATATATCTGAAAGAACTGACAATATTAATTTAGCAGTTTCGGATTCAGCAAAATGTTTACGCAATTGAAAAATTTAATATTAAATTTATAATTTATTTATACAAAAATATTTACACGTAAAATATAACTAAGTTCATCCAAATCAAATTTATTACTCGGCATTTTTAATTAAACCTTTCTAATTGAACCTTTATGAACCTTCACACAAGCAATGTTTTAATTTCCGTAATAAACAAAATATTTAATTCTTAAATATAATTAATTTCCTTAATTAAGGACGAAACGTAATATGATCGCATACCAATAGTGCTAGCTTTCAAAAAATATTCAACATTATGGAAATCAATGAAAACAATCGCAAAATACTACCGTCAAGATTGAACAATGTTGAATATTAACCACCAGCGCCAAGGAATTTCAATACAGGATTCAAAATAATCTTTAATATCTTGTCACTTTTAGTATTTTATTAAATTTTTCAAATTTTTGATACAAACTCGTAAACTACATATATGAACTTTTTGGATAATTTTTAAAATTTCTTATATATCCATTCCTGAAATTCTAATTACAACACAGAACAAAATTATTAATTATTTTAACAGATCTACCATTTTTATTTGCCAGCATTGTGTTTTGCTTGGTTTTTCTTTGCCGGAAAAAATAAATCGCCGCATCAAGATAAAGCTAGCACTATCGATTTACGTTCACTTTATTATTGGGCATTTATAATTAAAATTATTTTTAAAATAATATAGAAAATATTTTATTAAAAATTTTGATTTTGCTTTAACATAGAAAATAAAAAAATACATAATTTCCTGAATACATAAATTTTATAATCCTTTAAAATCCTGTGATATAAAATAAAAAACATTAAAATAAAAAAATTGATTATAAATTTCTTTATTTTTTATATACTAATTTGGCATTAAAACGAAATTAAATAAAATTAGCACAATTCTGTAATAAAATATTTTCATTCCTTTAACTTGTATAATAAATATTATTGTTAATAACAAAAATATATAATATTTGTAATAAAGTTTAAAAGCTTAACAGGCAAAACATTTTTTTGCCATGCAATTATTTAAGATTGTTTTCCTTTGTTTTATAAGGAACGCTTTCTATAACTATTTTTAAGGCATTAATAAGTCCAAAAACAATTTTTATATCGTATTAAGGCACACGCAATTTATATTAGGTACTCGCATCATGATAACCTTCTTACCTTCCATCACCACAACAAAATCTGTATACAGAGTAGAAATGGTAAATTTGTTCTTATTAGGCTTAGGGGCTATTGAGGCTACTTCACTAAATGGTAGAGTTAACTAAATATAATTATAGACAAATTTAAGAAATTTAAACTTTAATTAGTTAAAAACCAAGGACTAATTTGTCAAAATCTTTTTGCACAATTTTGTCGGATCATATCATTTTTTAAATCCTGATTATCCGATTCTGTGTTTTCCAGTTTTCACTTATAATTACTGCTACAAGTGAGTAGAGCTATACACTAATAATAGGATTACAGAAAAAAATACATGGATAATTATCCTTATAATTTCAAGACTTATTTTAAGTATACAAAATAAAAATTTCTATATTATTATAAAAAAAAATATCCTTTTATTATTTTTTGTAGATTAAGTTGAAATGTATAATTAAATTAATTACTGAAAAAGCGTTTAATTAAAATATAAATTTAGTTTAGTAATTCAATGTTAAACTTTATAAATATATTACAAACATTCACAAATCCGTGAAACTGGCAATCTTAGCTTTATTTTGATTCTTCATCTCCATTTAACGATATGTTGTGCATATGCTCCTAAAGTTGTTGTTTCGTGGTCCACACCATCATTAACCATCTAAATTGTGGTCTGGCTGTTTTTTATTTAATCGTTTTTCCATTCTTGTTATTGTGATGGACTTTGCACATGATTCATGATATGCGAATTGCGAATTGCGAATATTCGCAATTCTTGATATTTCTTTCACATGAAACGCGAATTGTGAATATTCCATACAAAAACAAATTTGAGGTTAAAAACGAGCGAATTTTTTATTCGCAACAATGTGGATTGCGAGTGGATCGCGAATGATGATTGACAGTTCGCGACAAGATATTTTAATTCGCAGAAAAGAAAAAAAAATAGTTTATTTTCATAAATTTCATAAAATAATTAAAAAAATGTTGATAACATTTTGTGTAATAATTAATTTTAAGCATTTTATTTAAGAAATTTGTTTAAAAAAAATTAATTAAACATGGAATAATTGATTTGTTCGCAATTCGCAGTTCGCGTATCACGTGCAAAGTTCTTTACTTCTTTGCTTTTTCCAATTACAGTTTACATAAATATTTTTTTAATAGTTTTCTGTCAAATATACTCCAAGCTTCTCCTCTCAAAGGAACGTATTAAAAATAAGTGATTCCATCAAAATATAGTGGACATTTTAGTTATTAAAATATATTTTTGAAATATTCAAAATTCGATCAAAACTTGGATAATTTTATACACGCTTTCAAAGCATATTTAAAAATATTATAGAGCGTCAGGATTTTTATTTGGAATTTGTAATTATATTTAGAATAATTTAAATCATAAATATTAGATTTAATTAATTTCAAAAATTTACAATTTTAATATTAAATTTAAATTAATAAATTTAAAATCATTAAATTAGGTTACAAATTGCTTTCGCCAGCTTATCACAAGGTATTTATTTATTTAGGATGAAACACATGCCTCGGGAGAATCAGTTTTCTATTTTGCTACAATAAATAGTCATTTTAATATATCATTTTTTTTTTTGGTAATAACATCTCATATTAACAAAAAATGAACCCCTATAGCTTTATAAATAACATTCCTCCCTCTCACAACATTTACTATAAAATAATCCTTAAATCACATCACATCCTCCAAAAAAAAAAAATGTATTATTAAAAATTATATAAATTTCTACTAGATAAAAATGAAATGCACAACAAGAGAAAAAAGGACGCCTGGAGAGAAATATTCCATTAACACGAAAATTTTCGAAATGATATTAATAAAAAAACAAGAAGAAGAAGAAAATACTGAAACAAAAAATAAAAATATGATGATAATAAAAAAAGAAAAAAAAAGAAAAATTAAAATAAAAAATTAGTAAAAAATAAAAGAAAAATGGAAACTTCTTTTTTTTTTTTTGTTACCCTGATGGTATATAAAGAAAAATTTATAGTAAATAACCATGACCTTAAAGAAATTTATTATAAAAACGTGAGAAAATAAATTGTTTCGAATAGAAAAATACAAAATATAAATATATATATTAGTAGGAGCTATTAGTATATAAAATAAAATAATTTAGAAATTCTAGGTTAATTGCATGTACATTTATCTTAAAATAATAAAAAACAAGAAAGAAATGGAAAAAATTTCAACATAACAAAAAATATAAAGTGAATAAGAATGAAAATAATTTGAAAAAAAGAGGAAATTATATTTTAACTAAATAGTAAATTAATTTTTTTGGTGGTGTAATACATACATTAAAACGAATTTAAAATAGATTTTAAAATTTGGTTTATAATTGGCTGGTCAAAAATTGTAAATGCTATTTTAATAATAATTCAGGTTTAACAAGATTTAGAAAATTAAATTCTGAAAAATATTGTAAGATAAATCAGTCAATACTTCACAATGAAGAAGCTAATTTTAGATAAACCCCAATCCAAACGCCATACTGTACAAAAAATAGTTAATTTCACCTTGTAAAGTAAATTGGTTGCAACTGAGGTAATGAAAAATCTAAAGCACTTAAGTGCTTAATTTTACATGAATTCATGTAAAATTAAGTTTTGAATTAAATTTTATAATAATTTTCTTATTTCGTACATAAAGGAGGAGCGGTTTAACATATTTACTTCATAGGTTTAATTTCCATAGCGAAAAATCAATGTCGATCTATTTTAGTTTACTCAGTTCTAATTAAATCATCAAAAATTTAATGTAATTATAAAATGAGAACGATTAAAATTATTTAGTGATGATAAAATAGCTCAGAATTAAAAGCCATTTGTTTCTTACCATTAAAGTTTCGACATAATAATAAAAAAAAAATTAGGTAAAGATTTATTTTCTATGATTCGGAATCTATATTAGAATAAATTCGTCGAAATAGAAATATAGTGTCTTTTATTTTTCGGGGCTACAAAGGTTTCCATATCAGTTGTCGTGTCAGTGAAAAAAGAATTTTACTATAATAGCAAATTCTTTCGAAAAACAATATTACAATCTAAACAGTAGCACATTAACTACATTTAAAATTAAAACAATTAAATATTTAAATTGATTTTTTATAATTTTAAATGTGATTTTCTGAAATATTTCCATTTTATTCGGGCCGCCGAAGAATAAGCAACATAGAACTATAAAAACTTACAGAACAAGATCATTTATCACATTACAAAGTACATACAAGGTAAATAGAAAGCTGGACACAGAGATGTGGTCAGAAAGGATATGACACATACAAAAAAAGCTATCATATAGTTAAATATTAAAGTAAACTCTAGAATTGAACCATTAAAAAAATAGCAGAACCGCAAGAAATACATATGAAAAAGCACAATATTATAAAATGTGGTTGAATTAAGAGCCGTATCACAAAGTTTAGTAAGATGAAACATCTTTTTATACCAATAATAGTCGCCATCTCTATTCAAAAGTTGTAATTTAATTTTATTTACTTTAAATACTTTTCTCAGTCCACTTTTACACCATTTTTTAGAAATTTTTAATAATTCCTATTTTAGTGTTACATTACACCGTTTTTTTGTAAATAGAATTTGTTATTAAGAATGATAATTTTATTATTAAACATATAGATTTTTATTAAATTGCTAAGATCGAATTTATAAAATATACGATAAATATGCTTTGTTTTGTGTAATGTTTCGTTTATAATAACTATTTTGCATAATATTATTAACAAACAAAAATTGTTGTAACATTATATTTCTTAATAATATTATATTTATGTATAATTTTTTAAAGCTTTTTACAAATTTTCACCCCTAAAAACTTAAGTATTGTATAAATATGGGATCAAAGTTTAATATATCTAAAATAAAATAAATAAAAAAAAAATGTTATCCAAACGACCTCTTGGGGAGCATTATTTACGTATTATATTATATGATATTCTATTTATTTTTTCGCATTTGGTAGAAACGTGTTTCAAAATCTCAACATATTATTTTGTTGAGATTAAGTCTTTTTTTTTTTACTTTTTACTTTACTTTCTTATTATACCCTTTTTATATTTTATACATTTATTTTATTATACAAAAAACGTGTTTAGTACAAATTCTCAACTATATATATAAATTTTGTTAAAATAATGTTGCGAATTGTGTAATAAATATTATTATATGTTTGGATAACGAAATAGTCTTTTCACATCATAGTAAAAAGTTTAAAAATTTCTACCCTAAAATTATTGTATATAATATTAAACTTCAATTTGATAAATTAAAGTTTTCAATATGAAAACTTAAAAGTTGTTTTGAAGTTTAATTACAATAAATGATAATTCAAACGTGACAGATTCATAAAACTTTTAAAAATTATATTTATGTATTTCAAATTTTATTAAGAATTTTATTTTGAAACCAATTTAAGTAACACTTTCAAATATTTATTGCATTTATGGACTTGCAGTAACTCAAATTACAACTTGCTATTCAGGCTGTGTAATAATTTGCAGTCGATTTATCTTATTTTAATATCTATAAGGTTTTTATGAGACAGTCTAGAATTTATAATTTAATATTGAAATTGAAAATAAATGAATATTTTGTGGCTGTGTTTAGTGTTGCATTTCGTTAGCTTAGTTTCAAGCCGCCACATTTACCAAATTTTACAGGACAGACACAAATTACTTTGTAATTTTAAACTTTTGGTGTTAAGTGTGTTAACAATAAAATTAAGCAAGATTTTTCTAATACTGAATGGATTGAAGCCTTTTACACAATTTATATAAATTGAGAGTTGAGGTCGTTTAAAACTAAGCAAACTATTTGATAATCGGGAATAATCGGTAAAACGATATACTTAACCAACAAAAAATTATTCTGAATCAAAATCAGTGAGCATTCAACTAAAATGTTTCATCCCTTAACATCTGGTCTAATACTATTAGAAAAATTAATTGTAATCATTATTATGATACAGAATTTTATGCTTCTAAATTCTTTATATGAAATTTCTAATAGTTCTAATAAATTTTAAATCTATTTCAATCCTGAAACCTTTATTTATATAAAAACCTTGTACATAATTCCATTTTCAGAATTTAATAATAAATTGATTTTGTTGTCCTTGCAGCGATAATATAAACATAATCTATAAATAATAGTCTTAATGGTTCAGTGTCTGCTAATATTATTGTTTTAGCAACAAATCCACTGCAGTCTAAAACCAATGATTTAATAATAAAAAACTATGTAAATTGTGTTTAAATTTGGAGAAGTACATTCTAAAAATACTAATTTACAGAAGAATGAATTCAAAATTGTATTAAAGATATCCTATTTTTATAGCTCATATAGAATTTTCAAAAGTTCAAACAATCATAACAATATTAAGTTATTGAAAAAGTTTCGTAATTTACTTTCTAGCTAAATAGAAAAATCATAGATTTTTCTCTGTTTGTTGTTCATCCGAGATTTATAAAAAAAAAATATAGAATTTTAAAAGTTTTTTTATGTAATTTTACAGCCTCTGTAAAATAATAGTTTGTTTTTATTTTTTAAATGGATATACATATAAACTTTACTTTATTGAATTAAATTTAATTAAATTAGGCCAACGATTTTTTTATTTTTTAATCTTATTGTGGATTTCAAAAATATAAAAAAATGTACGCAATAATTTGATGTTGTATGTTTAAAGTATAAATGAATTCAATTTATCAACAAAAATTATTATGTAAGTAAAATAATGTTTTGCTAACAATAATTGAAAAAAATAAATAATGTAATTTATTAAGAAAACTTTAATAATATCTTTCATGTCCTAAGGACATCAAAACCAAATTAAACATAAAATTTGTTTCATTATTATTATATGTACACATACAGTAATGGGCAGATAAATGTTATCACACCTTTTAATATAGAAAATCAATTTTATATAATACAATTTCTATTATAAATTGGAGTAATTACAGTTTTATACAAGTTCCAAAGCTTTGAGTTTCTTTAAATTGAATAAATATTTCAATGAAATAATTTTTTTGTTGGCCTCCTAAAAACCTCTTAATAGTTAACATTTGGGATATATAAGTTAAATTATATAATTACCAGTGTTTATTGAAATTTAAGAAATTAATTTTTAGTAACAAACTATTAAACATTATCGGACAGCTCACAAATGATCATTAATATCAGAAATATAGAAACATAAATTTTTTAATTTTTTTTAATAATTTTTAGGTAGTATCGTTTTTTTAGCCACTAGTGTATTATTTTCATATTTTCTAAATAAAAGTAATTTTGAAATTTCGAGAGGAGATGTAAAATGTGAAATTTATTGTGTAGAAATAATGTTTCTTGACCTTGTATAACATAATTTTCCTGAATTTTTCGGAATTAAATAATTAAAAGTTATATCCAGAAATTTGATAAATTGAAATGATATTATAAAAAACTTATAAAATAATGATTATGTCAATTTAAAATTGAATGCTGTACTGTACTCATTAACGTATCGAATTTGTTAAGACAGAAAGCATTAGGCCCTTAATAAAAATTTATAATTGCATTTTATCAATGATCTATAAAAGAATGTTAATATTTATATTTGTCGCATCTTTGCATTTCTATCAGTAAAATACTAAATAATAATTGAAAAATTGGACAGTTTTGACCAAGCGCATACCGCCAAAAATAGAAAACTTTATAAAATTTCCATAAACTATAATATCAACAAAAATTCTTTCAGCTAGTAAATCTGAATTATGAAATATATAATATTTATTTTGTACTTTGAGGGCAAATTTGATATCTCAGAAATTGTAAATCAATCAGAATTTGATCCTTTTCTCTATAATTATATTTTCAAATTATATAATATTTTCCAAAGAAGATTTTTCACATTTTACGTAAAATTATACTTTTTCATAATACCAGCTTGGTTATTTTCATTCGGCTCACCTTATTTCCTATAATTCAACATAATAAATATTTTATTAGACTGGGCGAACTAGTTTTAGTACTTAATATTATAATCTTGTAGATTAACCAGAGTTCATTAAAAGGATAAAAGCAATTACAGATTTAATGAAAATAGAATTGTGTAAGTTAACGTTGTTAATACTAGTAATTTTTATGGTTTAATTAGTTAATAAATAAAATTTTGACAATTGTCTTTTTAGTATTTTATCTTAATAAGAATTTGTTTTGTCTGACATAGTTAATTTTAATAATGGTTGACCAAATTTTGAAATAGATTTATTTGGAAATGACTTAAATTACTATGTTCTCTGTTAATAATAAAGTTTTTATAAATTTAAATTGAATTGAACATTTTGAAAAAACTAATAAATTAATCACCGAGACTCAAAAGATTTATTGTGCATACTCTAGAAGTTATTATAAGCTTAAACAACTTCCTGACTGACAAAACCTCTTGATGTATTTAGAATACAATAGTCGATCTGGAAGCACAATTGACAGTCATACTTTCCTAATTCTGTTCAAGTTTGGTTTTTTTTAATCAGCAATTACTTTTCAAGATCAGTTATTTAGAAAAGCTTAGTTTTCTAAGGAGGCAAAGCCAATTTTGATGCGTCTATTTCTGGGGGAGTACTTTTAGTATCTTAATTTGAAAATATTTTCTCATTTCCTGGTTTCCTCCATTTAATGGTTTTTGGAGGTTACACATAAAAAACGCATTGATATTGGATGGTCAACATTGATTATCGGTAATTTCATTGTCGGAAATTCGTTTTTAACCTAACATTACCATCACAATGACCCAGTCTAATAAAGTACTTGTTATCTGTTGCACTTATCTCGTTGATTCATAATCTAGTATAAATTGTGCTTTTGTAAGCTCAGTGGTCCCATATAATTATATATGAATATGAAATATATTCCTTCTTCAGATTTGATTTGACCTGGATTTGTATGAAAGTTTCCGAATGAAACACTACCCGATTTTTTTTGACGATTTACAAGCAGATTCTATATTTCATATTTCAAATCAAAAGTTTTAACTATTCATATCTAAAATAATATAAAAATCCTCTATTTTTGGTAAATAAAGGATTTATTGGTCCTCTATTTTTGGTAAAAGCATTTTCACGCAATTCTCAATCAAATAATTTTTGTGAATTTTTTTAAATCTGCATAACTTTTATAATTCTAGTGGTCGTTGAAATGCCATTCATATCTGAATATAAAATTTATATTAAGCTGAAATTTGTGAACTTGATTATAGCACTTAGCACTTGAATATTTTATGATCAAATTATTTGTTTATTTAATATTATATGAGAATTGATATTTGCAAAATATTTTATTCAAAAAAAAATATGATACCATCCATTTTATTATATGAGAAAATTATAATTCAAATTAGAATTTTGCAGTATTAGATAACAAAATTTATAATTGAAGTGAAATCGATTTTTTATTACTTTCGGGGTTTAGTTTGGATGTTTTACAGAACTTTATGTAAATATAATTGATTTATTATTACTGATGTAAAATCAAAGCATTATAAGTTAAACATGGCAATTTGAAATAAGTTCTAGCTAATTTCCTTCCTGTAATTCAGGCATTCATAATATTAAGAATCACTAAATCGAATAAAAGTTAGTAGGAGACGCATTACTCAATGTCTCGTGCTTATTTAATATTTTGTAATATATCTAATATTTAAATTTTTTTATACAGATTTGTAATAATCTCTTCAAATTGAAGAATAAAAACATAACAAAATAATAAATAAAATATTTAATGTAAATTACCTGATATGAGAAAGTTTTTGATTCAAAATGGCTGAATGTATGCAAAAAATTCATGAAATTAAATCACAGTAAAAAAAAACACTATTTAATTTTCACTTTTATATGAAATTATATTTTTTACATAATTTGTAATATTTTAATATTAAATTGGAATTGGAATTTCATATATTTTTTATAATTTACACTACATTTTCATATTTTTTAAATTTAAATTAACATATCCAAAAAAAACCACGTATAAAATTTAAATTTAAATGCATTTTTTTAAAACCATTTTAATTTACAAAAAAACTCGAAAAATTGAAAACTTTTTTATGAGTTTTTAAGTGGAAATTATTTAAAAACTTTTATTTAATAATTTTGTTAACATTTAACTATGTAAAAAGTTAATTTTTATACTTCTAATTAATTTTTTTCTCTATTAAATACGGAAACGTCTTTTCACACCGGAAATAAAATTATAACTAGAAAAAAGAGGCGTGACTAATTAAATAGATAAACAAATATGGCGAGCAAATTGACATTTTATGTTAACGCGCGAAATTTGAATTAAATTGTTTGAATAAAATTCCTATTTTTTAGAAAAAATTTGTTGGTTGTATCTAATTTTTGCGTGTAAGTCAAATTAAATTTAGCTGTGGTTCTGAAGGAATAATTTAATTGAAAACTTTTAGTTACCTTTAATTATTGAGTTCTCAGCTGAAATTCTGATAGTCAGCATGTATTTACCATTAACCACTGTTCCTGTCTTGCTCAGGGTCAAAAACAAGTTGACTAGCTATTGGGTTCCACAGAAATTCTCTAGTAAGTTTAGATCTATTATATATTTTAATATTAGTAAGAGTAGTTTATGAGTGTTGTATTAGACTTAATGGTAAAAAAATGGATTTGATGGAACAAAATTTTGTGAGCGTTTTCGAGGTCTAGGAATCCGAAAATTTAAAACACAGCAAGATCTTCTATAACCGCTTGTCAGATTTAAATGAAATTTTGCATACAGATTTTGTTCAACTTCATGGTTATTTAAAATGGAATCATTTCCTTTTAGTAGTTGCCCTACCCATGTACAGGCTCAGTAGCTTCAGGGGGTATATACTAAAATTTTCTATTAATATTTAAATTTGGCATTAATGATAGTTTCCTTACGTACTTTTAAAATTTGAAGTCGGTACTTCAGGAGGTCAATATTAAACAACCCAATTATATTTCATAAACGTTATCAAAGCTCTATACATCACACGCAGTATTGATACGCGGTTTGAATGATATTTCACATACAGGTCTATATGCTCTTGAAATTTGGAGTCCGTACCTTGAAAGGTTTCATGGATTTAGTTAATTATATGATTATTTTATAGCATGCAATTATTATCCGATTTAAATGAAATTTGGTACACATATTAATTTTGTAATCTTGTTGGTGCTTATAAAATTTGGTGCCGGCAGTTTCAGTGGTTCCCTATAAAATTCTAAATACAGTAGTCTTCAAATATGTTAAATTTTTTATGGTTCTATTAATTACTGTTGAACTTAGATACTACTTATCTTAGTCGTTCATAATTATCAATTACTTGCAATAATGTAATTTAATTTATTATGAACTGCCGCTAGATAACAAATAGTTTTTACATTCTCTTTCAATTCGGTAAACTCCCAGAATACCAGCAACAACTAAAAACTATTTCTACTTACCCAAGGATTTTAGAAATAAATATATTAAAATTTTACAAAAATAATAAAATTAATAGCTTAAAGTTATTTTCTTAGCTTTATAAAATGAAATAAAAAAAATATCTAACAAATTTTTCAAGTTCTTCAGTGACCCCTGCATACAATTATGTATAGAATAATTACATTTTTGGTCTAAACTAAAATATATCAATTAAAAACCGCATCAGTAAATCTTAAGGATTTCTTTGCAATAAGAATCATCTTTGATCCTTAACATTTTTATATTATATATTTTTGTATAGTTATATATTTATTAATATAATTTATTTTTAAATAGAAAAGCTGTTGGGAATATATAACTAAATTGTATATATAAAAGACTTTGTCATCGTCGTTCAACCAATCCTTGGTATAGAACATAGAGAACCACTTCAATTACTATGAAACAAGTTAATTTTCTTTAATATTCCAAGTTTATCGTTTAAATTTCTTTTAAAAACTTTTTGTTCATTTTTATTTTGTTTTATGGTTTCTTATATAATCTTTGATATATTTATATATATATAATAAAATGTATATGTATATATGATAAGTTTGTATTTGTATTTTATCCTTTTTTTTATTTTTATTTCTATTTTTGGTTTTATTTTTTTCGTTCATTTTTATTATGCGTTGAATTTGTATGGAAGAAAATTTTTACTTTATCCATTTTTTTGGTTTTAAAATGTTAATCTAGTGGGGCTACTTAAGGTCAAAGTTAAGAAAAAGGTCAATTGAACTGGGGGAACAGCAACATTTATTTAGTGTAATTTTATCCAAAAAATAAATATACATAATAATAATAAAAAAAAAAAGAAAATTTAAATTTTAGAATAAATCAAGAAGATTTTTAGAAGAATAAATATTAATTATGAAATAAGTTAGAAATAATTAATTTATAGATTGTTGAAAATATAAAATAATGGAAAATTTTTGTTATTAAATGTTTGAAGTTTTACTTAATCAAAATTAAATAGTTCTTCTATATAAAGAATGACTTCACAAAGCTTTTAAAAGCAACTGTATTAAACCTTGTTCAAAATATTAAAAAAGTATTACTGTCGGAAATTGATTTATAGCCCAACATTACCAACACAATGACCCAGTTTAACAACGTACTTATTATCTTCTGTGATTCGCAAACTAGTATAAATTTGGACTTTGTAAGCTCAGTGGTTCCATAATTCTTAATGAATATGAAATATATTCTTCCAAATGCAGATTTGATTTGAATTTTACACCAGCTACAGTCGCTTTTAAAAAAGACATAAATGTTTAATTATTGAAGGGTATCGTTTTAGAAAATATATGATTATAGGGTAATATACCTGATTTAATTTACTGAAAACTGATTGCAGCATTTTCAAATATTTCAAATTTTCTTTACATAACAACAATTTATATTTAACCAATATTTTTGCGGCCTAAATAATTATTATATAATTTTTCAAAAATTTGTCCAATATTTTAACATTTGTGTTGTAATTACAGGACTATTGAAATTTCGAGGACTATTAAAACTTACACTTTTTAACAATATTTATATAATATACGTATAACTTTACAATTGGGCTAATCAAACGAAGTAAATTCAGTAATTTTTCATACTTTGGACGCACAATTTTTATAGTGAACAATAAAGGATAGTTAAAAGGTTATTGCTATTAACAGCCATAGATTTATATATGAATACAAATTAATGTTAATTTATTATAAATAAAAAATTATTGAATATTAAGTTCTTTAACAAAATATCTACAGGAATTTTATTTAACATCATTTAAATGAGCAATTACTGAAAAAAATAACGCAACATATACCAAATTATGTGAAAAATTATGCAAAACATAAAAATTTATAAATGTCAACATCATTTTAAATCTACAAATTGCCAAAAAAAATCATATTAATAAAAAATATTTTTAATTTTTATAGATTGTTGGTCGTCGTATGCATACATAAATTAAAATTACATAAATATTTGCATATAAATTTATTTTTTGGTATCATAGAAGAATTTATTGAAATATAAATGAAATTGAATTTAAATTCATGTTTCACTTGTAATTCTATTCTAGGGGCAATGTCATTGGATGATTTATTTTCCATTAATTGTTTAATGGAAAATAAATATATGAAAAATGAAAATATGGAAATTTTTATGTTTCTTAATAATGTACTTTAGAAATGTTGGTAAAAAGTTGAATTTTATGAATTTAACTGTTAAGATGATTGAAAATTTGAATGGAGTTTCTTATAATTATGATTTCAGTTTTTTATTTCGTATAATTATCATCAAAAATACCAAATCCTCAAGTTAATATATTTTTGTCCTCTATCTTTTTTCGCTATTTTGTGAATTTTTAATAATTTTCCTTAGTTTTATAAAAAACTTCATTTATCTATTTAATTACTCAAGTACTAGAAGCATGTTATTAGTGCCTCTAGAAGCATGTTATTTATTTAATACAATTAATGCAAATTATGCGGTTTTATCAGTCACACTGACGATATTATCATTTATTTCATACATCATGAAATGAAGTTGTCACTGATTTGTCTGTCATCTTCAGGGCCACAACAGTTTTTAACTGTTCATGATATGAATTTCAACCAGTTGTGTTCTCTAACTAGCTAGTTCCAGTTGATTCATCTTTATTGGTGTTCCAGGTTCTGGCTACTTTAATCAGTGAATAACATTTTAATAAAATAAACTCCCTTAATTAGACGAAATGTATTTCTAATAAATGAAAATTATTGTTTATATTTAATAACCTATTACTAAAGGTAATAATAAAATTGAAAAACTATATGTATTTCGAAATGTTTCATTCAATTCATAAATTCAAATAAATAGAGAACAGAAAATTCCCCAATAATATAAATGCAATGAAGCCCAAATAACTAAATATAAAATTTATATTATAATAAAATATAATAATTCAATTGAAAATCATATTCGAAAGGTTAATTCAAAAATATGGAAAATCTTATATAGCTCCAATATAAACAAAATTTTGTAAAAGCTAGAAATCATCCCAAAAAAAAAACGAAAAAGGTAAATTGTATAACAAAAGAAAAATATAATATAAATAAATATGTTTGTAAAAAAAGAAAACCATTTTAACAAAAATAAATCAATAAATTACCCACAGGTGTAAAATCATATCTGTATATTTCATGTTATGTTATGATTGTTCGTATTGGGAATAATTTCACCTTTTAAAGATAATTTGTTTTTCATAAAGAACCTTTAAGTTTATATTATTTATTTTTATTTTCCATTTTTTTAATACAGAACTTCCTAAAATGTAAGGATATCACTTCAGTGGTTAACAACATAAGGTTATACGGAAAAAAAAAGAAAATTGGAAGAAATCATCAATTTCGGAACAAAAAATCATTCAAATAAAATAAATTTGAAAATATTGTTTATTAAAAAAAAAAAACAAAGAATAAATACAAAAATTCGAATTTCCATTATCCTTTTATAAACTATAAAATTTAAATGTAATTTTCTTACTTTTAGGCCGAAATCCTTATGGAAATATTTATATGTATAATAAAAATTTTTTTAAGTTATAATATAGTTTTTTTAATATGAAGATTACAAAAGTTTAATTTTCCATATTGAAGCAATCTCCTTCCTGAGCTCCAGCAGTTTATTCATGATATATAAATCAAAAGATTTATGGCCCATTAGATAATTTTTAATGTTCCCTTTTTTTTACAAGGTAACCAGCATTGAAGATGGAAATTGTCGACACATTATTGTTAGTGGAACCACAACTAAAGTTGAAATAACTTTTACAGTAGTTGCGTTATGTTTAATAAAGAAGTGAAATGTAAATTTAAAACAAAAATCATAATAAATCGCAATGATCAAGAATTATACATAATTTATTTGTAAATAAATCTAGTTTAATTTACTGGGAAAATTTGCTATCCCAGCAAAAATGTAAGTGATATTTTTACTGGGAATTTGTCTTTATTTTTGTTTATAACCTTTATGGAATGTAAAATATATTAAATTTTGTACTGTAATTAAAAATAGGATAGCCTATTTCAGGGAATAAAAGTTCGGAGTTTTCAAAAATTCATTTTGTAACTTCTAATATATTGATGACCCCGGTCCATACTATTCTAATTCAAAATGGCGACTTTTCAGGTGATTATAAATACTGTTTTATTACCGTCCTAGTTGAAATTTCATGAAAAATTTGTATTTATTAGAAAGATAATTTAAATTCTGCATCGTTTTAAATTGAAATTAATAATTTAATTAATTATAATTAGAAAATTAAGTTATAATAAATAAATTTAGTTACATTAATATTACAACTCAGCTTTAACATATTTCATTTCAAACTAAAATCATTGTATCCTAACTTGACTTAAAATACTTGGAAATTTTCATCCGATTGACTATAAATATGATGTCGTGCATCATTTCCAACTCAAGATAGAATACTTTTTACATATTACAACTCAACTTCCGATAATAATGTCGTATTATTCTGCAATCAATATTTGAGTTAGAACATTTTGTAACTTGTAATGTAATGGCAAACTTTATAAATCATTAAGTAAAGATAGAATATTTGATGCTTTCCAGTCATGGGTTAGAATATTAATCAATGAACAATGTCTTTTCTCCTATAAGCCTGAGAGCTTCAAAAATTTTGTCTAAAAGTGCACCTTAATATGGAGCACTCAGAAACACTACAGATGCCAAGTATCCTAACTTTCCTTGGAATAGTATGGACCGCGACATCGATATAGTACTCGCAGAATACTTTGATGAAACGTTTACAATTTGATAATACAAAATCAGTCAATCAGAATACTACAATTTTGAGATGTCGCAAAGGATGGTTTGTACTCATTTATGGATCACTATAAATCTATTTATTATGACACAAAGTAAAATCTTTTTCAAAAGGTTTACCTAATAATAATTGCCTTTCAGTTTATCCTCTCATCTGGTAGTCATAAAAATAATATTAATAGATTTTTTTAGTTTTCCGATGTATTAAACATAAATAAAATTAATTTTTAAACAAACTTGATATTTTAATATTATTTCAGTTATTAGGGGATAAAACATAAAATATTAAATTAAATTAAATAATTTTCACAACAGGCAAAATATTTATTTATAAAACCAAATGTGCCCAGATAAACAAAAAATTTTATCTTAATCGGATATAGTAATAAATTTAATTTTATCAATTTTTTTTTTTATGTTGGTAATTTTATATAAATAGAAAATTAAAACGTAAAATTATCAGATATTTTTATTAATTCTGATTGAACCAGCAAATAATTATTAAAACAAATAAAATTATATAATAATAAATTATATTGTGTAATAAATAAAATTGAATTAATTATTTTATATTTTATGTAATCTAGCAACGGATTTCCGTAAAATGTTGAATAATTTTTAATATTATATTAAAAGTGAAAAATGTAAATTAGAATATTGTATAAATAGAATTGTTCAAATTAAAATTTTGCTGGTTGTTTTAGAGGGCGGAGGGATTCGCGGAAAATTGCGTATACAATCTAGTCTCGATGGATATGCATCATATCTGCAACATATTATCCAATCTTATTTGCTAATGAAAAAGTGATCTTTTACCGACATGCTATTACAATTATACAGCTAATATAATGTCGTATTCCCAGGTATTTAGTATCTTCTTTTACTGACGAATGTATAAAGAAGAAACGAAATATTTCAATGGTTCTTCCTCTTCTCTATAACCTTTACAACAGTGTAAAATAGTAGCCTTGCACAAATTATTGCACTCGTTGAATTGATAGTTAAACATTCTTATCTCAAAATCGTTTTTTTTTTATTGTAAATGAAATTGTTTATCCTTATGTTAACCTAACCAGTACAGAAGATATTAATTAAAGTTAAATTGATCTTTACGCAAAAGCAAATTTTAAATTAACTATTTTTAAGTTCTATAAGTTATATAACTATGATATTGTTGAATTTCTAATGATCTGCATTACCAGGTGACGGCGTAGAAAAACAGTAGCGTTGAAATAGTTAATTCAAGCTTTATTTTTGTTTGTTTTTCTTATAATTTAACTGCATGTATTAAGCAGCTAAATGTCTAGTCTATTAACATTTATTTGTTTTCGATGATGGAATTATCTGAACTCAATCCATTGCGGATAGTAAAATAATTTCTCAGCATGTGAGAAAATGCAAGAAATCAATTTTAAGGTTAAACGATATTAATTTTATTTATGTTTCCTTTTAGCATAACCATATACTAAGAATATCTCTGCCTATCGCCTATGCTTGGTTTCGCTGATCCAAACAAATTATCTCTGTCTCTTTTTTGGCAACTAAAATATGGCGCTTGTGCCCGAGATTGATAAGTATTAGGTAATCCAATTACTATAATATTGTTAATGAAATGTAGATATGTAGGTTTGATTTAATCCTTTCATTCACAGCACATCCCACAGACTACATTTCGCTATATTTCTGCAATTAATGTTGTCTCAAATTGTAAGTTTTCCTTGTGCGTTTTTTATGAGATTTCAATTCAAATGTCGGTAGGGACCCTTAAATTTGATTCGTTTGTAGACCTTATGTTGAAAATAAGGTTTTAGTTATGATTAATACTGGAATTTATTGTCTCAAATATTTACTTTTTTATATAAAAATAACTACTACATAACCATAACATACAGTAAGTCACTGCCACGTGTCACCTGAAATATTTTTGTTTTATGGCATTTATCAAGTTTGGCGCATGTTATTTTGTTTGGTTAAGTTGAATAATGTTTATATACATATTAATAAACATTTATTTAAACAAAAATATTATTTATGTTGTTATTTCATAATTATTAATTAGTAATTACATATGTACTATTGTTGTGAAGTCATCAATATCAACTGAAAACATAAGAAATACAAATTATTTACTGATCTATGGTTTATAGGGACAATCATTATATTATTTTTTAGTGTCAATAATCAATATAAAACCAAATTATGTTGAAAATTAATAAATTATCAATCGCTAACTATCGAATATAATGAACAAAATGTTTAGCAACACGAAATGTTGCTGCTAATTAAGGTTACGCATAAATAAAGTATATAAACCATCGAAAACGTAAAGAAATGTTGATTGGACAATTTTTTATTTTTACAAGCTCTTTTTTTTTTATTTTTGCAAGTTGTGTTCCATCACAACATCTATACATACTTGTGTATCAGATTTCATAAATTAAAATTAAAATTATATAATATTGCACTATCGTCAATTGATATCAAATGGCATTTTCTTGTAGAACTCTATATTGCCAACATTTATATTGATAAATGTCCGGTTAAGTTATAGTTTCTTAAATTTTTCCTACTATAGCTTATTAGTATTAGATAAAAAATTCGAAATCTCTACACTTTTAACCAAATCCCAAAATTTATCAATTTTCAATAAAATTCAATTTCTATCAGATTTATTTCAAAATTATGTGTTGTACTATACCAGAATAAATATTAAAAATTTATTATTTAAAAAAATTTCTATTATCTTCTAAACAAATCAAAATCTTTACTTTTAATACAGCTACAGTAGTAGATTATGAAGATTTTATGTTAGGATTTATAAATGGAATTTGTTGTTAGAACTAACATGAAATGGATTAAATCAAAATTTTACAATATTTATGCGAAAAAGCTAAGAGGAAAGTATACAACATTAAGCTAACAAAAATAAGATTTTTCATATATAGAGTATAGAGATAATATTATATTAGTGAAAGAGTCTTTCTTAAAATTCTACATTACATTATATCATAAATCTGTTTATCTATGTACAACAAAATAATATTCTTGTATAATAAAATATTTACTTTTTAGACTGCATTTTAATATAAGAATGAACCGAAAATATATTGCATTTAAATATTTTATAGTACATCAGCTGGTGCAGATCCAGATTTAATTTGAAAAATTTCAACTACAAGATAAAATATATTGGCAATACATAATATGTAAAAAATTTTAAGTTTTCTACATAGCTAGAGAGCCAACGTACAACTTTTTCGCATTTATGAAAATGTGTAAGCAAACCACCAACGTTGCATATTAAAATCATTGGTAAAAGCGCATATGATACGGTTAGCAACATTTAATATTGCTGTTTAATGTTTATACATAATCTACTTCCCCTTATAATATTAAACAGCGCAGGCTAGGTAGATTTTTAATTATATCCCAACAAGAACGCGGGATACTCTGCGAAAATACTCTGACCATTCGCCCAGCGAATAATCGCAATATCGAATGTGTTTCGCATCGCTGATATACATTATTGTCCCAGCTCTATTAGAAACTCATTTATTAAAATGAGTTATACTTCAGGTTCTTATAAGATAACCTGGAGATTAGTTAAAGAGTTTTTCGCTTTTTTTTATATAAAAAATACTATTTCGTAAACCTCACTCAATTTATAATTCCAGGGTTACCTGGAGTTAAACTAAAACGTATCTAATATGTCATTAAAATATTGTGTTAGCTCTGTCATAATTCATAACACTCCAGGAATAATGATCTTAACACTCGTCAGAAATGAATTATTCTACTCTGGGTAAGCAGAGTACGAATTCTCGGCCTTTCAATATTAATGTTGTGTGGACTATTTAATCACTTTATTATTCGTACTGTCAACTACAAATAAAGCGAAAAGCATAATTTCCATTTGCCATAAAGTTCAATAACATCGCAATGTACAATTTTTATGATAACATTGAGTACATCTCCCGAATTCTTACCGCATTGAGTTTACTTTGACAATTTATTGTGAGCAAGATGTCGCATGAAGTTAACTTTCAAATCATATACTGAATATCATACAGTAGATTTTTACAACTCTATTACGCTAGCCCGACCACTTTAGCCAGACGAGATGAAAAGTATGCCAATAATTATAACAAAATTACAGGATTGCAGCTTGCAGTTTATAAAAAAATTGCAGTTTTAGCCGGTCTAAAAAAAAACGTGCCCGGTTAGCGTAATATTACGCTAGCCAGACACTCTGATACTATACTGAACGGCTATGTTTACCAAAATAAAAAGTATACCCAAAATTGCAGCTAAACTTCAGCTAATTGCAGCCGTTTATAAAAAATTGCATTATTGGCATACTTTTGATCTCGTCTGGCTAAAGTGGTCGGGCTAGCGTAATAGATCTGATTTTTACATATACTAAATTTTCTTGCTGGATGTGTTTAGTAAGTTCAAAAAGTTCTGTACTCATTTTCATATCTACCAAACCAAATCAATTGCTAGCTAGCTCTTAGTCTATAAAATAATATTGAATTCTCTATTATGTTTATTTTGACAGATTTTTAAAATATTAATGTATATCTGAAATATTTACTATTTCTGTAATAAAATTAAATAATAATAAAGGTTTTCTTTTGCAAAAATGTTTATTTCGGATCAATCCTTTTACAGTCGTTTCTTTTTTTTTTGTATACTCAAAGAAAAAAGGGTTATTGTTTTCAAAATTGTTAAATTTATCGTCCTTCCTGGAAATAAGATAAAATGTTAACTGAATGTCATGATGAAAAAAGAAAATTGTGTATTTCAATGATATTATGTTTTGTTGAATTGATTTAAATATTTAGTGAACTGGAAACGGTTTGAAAAGTATTTAATATGTTTTTCAAAACATTTTCACCACAATTTTTTTATTTATTTTATATTCCAGTGTTTAGATTCACACAATACTTATATTATTACCACTAAATAATGATGAATTTTATTTTATAATATTTATTAGAACTATAAAATGAAAGAAAGTTTAGCAAATACAAAGATTTTCTTAAAAATTCTATGTCGTAGTACAGCTAAAGAGCTAGACCTGAAATATTAGGGAATAAACAACATTGAAACTTGTAAACTCAGCAGTAATCAAGTTCAAAACAGAAGAGTAATTGCAAAAGATCGTTATAAACACGGTCAAAAGCTAACATTGAAATGTAGCTGATCAAAATGAAGAGAAAGAAGAATCGATTATTATTACTTTTCCAACAAGATTTTTTTTTAAATTAATCAGGTCTAATTATTATTTAATTTGTATGAATAATTGGCAACATGACTGAAGATAAAAGGTGTACAGAATATATAATTAATTTACATGTTACTAAAACAATTTTTTCAATGTACCAAATTCCATTTTTCCAGTGAGTTCCATTTTTTCGACTTTTAAGTCCATCATAACAATCATATAGATAGATATTCCATAAACTAGTCGTAATATGTATACAGCGTGTTCTCCGAGAAGGTTTACTACTTTATTTTTGTATAACTTTATGGAATATTAAAAAAAAATGTTTAAATCCTTTTTTCTTGAATGTTGGGAATTACGTATGGTAAGACAATGTAAACTAAATGTTCGATTCTGTTAACCTCATAACACATTTCAACCAGTATTTCATTAATTTCGTCAATCGTCATGAATGATAGGTTTAAGTTGCTCAAGTGTTTCTAGTGTGTTGGCATAAATCTCTTTAAATATTCCAGCAAAAAGAAGTCCGATGCGTATGGAGACCAATCCACATCACTATTTCTTAAGATAAATTGTTGTGGAAACAGGTCTCTCAGTAATTCTATTATAATATTGGTAATATATGAAATTGTTGCGTTATGTTTGAACATGTTAACCAAGCCCAAAGTATTCAAATTCTGAAAAGTTATCAAGGATAACTTTAGTAACAGTGACAGTAACGCCACGTTCATATTCTAGGGGCCAATGATTTTTTGAGACCACATAGGTTCCAAATGTTGTCTCTTTTAATGGATGCAAAGGTGACTAATGAATAATTTGAGAATTTTCTATAGACCAGAATTGAATATTTTGTTTGTTAACGTATCCATTTAAATCGATTTTGATAAACTGTTTTTACGATTAAAACTTGTTGGTTTATCGAATATGTTACCATAATAAACATGCCATGTTTGTACTTCACGACTGCCAAAATTCATGTTTACCAAAATGGCGACCAAACAATCTATAAAATAACGATTTTCTATTTATGAACTGAACACTTGTTTAAATATTACGTAAATAAATTAATGAATTCATTTAACCAGAGTACGCAGAATTATGTTTAAAGTTAAAACTGTTTCAATATTTAATTAAGTATTTATGTGGACAAATAATTAAAAACAAATTTTCAATAAAATTATTTCGAATAATTATTTTAAAAATTTTAGTATAAAACAAATTATTAATCCGTAAATATATCACCAAAGTTAAATTTTCTTACATACGTCAATAATGAAATTATTATTAATAATTACATTTCTGGGTAATTATTCAATTTAAAAATAGAATAAAGTTGTAATTTTTTAACAAAATTTCTAATTGTTTTGATTTTTTTTGTAATACTCTAATAAAATTTTAATATCATTCAAAATATCGTGTAATTAAACCTTGTATCAATAGATTTCGAATCAAATATTGAAGTTTCTTGCTTGCAAATCATTTTAAAGTGTAAAAATTGAATTGCAACAATGTAATGGCTTCTAATATTAAGTGATTTTGTTGTTTAAACTGTTGGCACAGTTGACAATCTTAAATTATAATTACATAATAATTTTTTTAATAATGTAAATTAAATAAAACGATATCGATTCTTTGATTTGGAATAGAACAAATAACCTATTTTCATTAGTACTGCAAATTTCACCGTCCTTCTTAATTGAACTATATAAATGAAAATTTGCTTATATATAATTATTTATATACCTTACAAAATCTTATTTACAATATTTCAGTTGCTTCATTTTGTGGTTTAGGATACACTAAATCTATATGTCCTTCAATTTGTAATCCGGTACAAAAACCAATTTGTACTTACATTAAGGCAGATGGTGGTGTTCGTGAGTTTAACAATGAATGTGAATTAAAAGTTGCTAAATGCAATCACAAAAATAAAGGTATAAGTAAAGAGTTTTCTTTTATAATTCATTTTTCAAAATTTCAAAATTTCATTTTCAAAATTTCAATTTTGTTTTGTTTTTTAGTATATGTTATAGTACCATGTCCAGTGGCAGTAGCAAGAAAGCTGACAATGGGATGAGCAATATGTAATAAAATTTTAATGTTTGACATATTCAATTATGGATAAAAGTAAATTTTACCAATAAATTTTACTTATGAAATTTTAGATTTTTCTTTTGAAACTCTAAGTGATATGATAACTCCGAAATCCAATCTGTCAATAATATAATTATTATTCATAATGAATATTTGGTCCCTGGAATGGGAAACATTGGTTGCGTATTACAGACAATATCATGCAAATATATTGACAAATTAAATATTTACAATTTAACAGAAAATTAAACATTATTTTCAAACTTTTACATTTGTAAATAATGAAAAATTAATTTCCTCTTACATTTTGAAGAATATTTTAGCTTATGTGTGTAGTTGCAACTGTCTAACACTGTCGAATACATTACATAAAATCCACTTGCTCTGAAACATTTAATATTTATTAGCAAAACTATAAAAAAATCTTCTAATATATCAGAACAGCTCAAAATAAGTTTTCCCAAAAAGAAAAGTTCGCATATGAATTACCAATATAAACTAAAGTACATTGAAAAACTGGGGTCCATTTTTACGGAATTTAGTTAATTGAATTTTGAAATTATTTCACTTTCATTTATGTCTTTTTTTTTTGTTATCATAAATAAATTATATTTAAAATTTATAATTAACTTAAAGAATATCTTAAATTTTCCGACATTATTCAATAAATTAAAATTTTTCATTGTTTCAGTTTTTAACTTTTAAAATTTATTCAAAATGAAATTGTATAAACTCTGAAATTGCCTTTTCTCAAGACACTATCAACATTTACTTTAAGTTTTCGAGTACTTTTGATATACTTAAAGGTGCCAATAAAATGTCTTTAAAATTCTCAAGTGTGCATTTATTTTTTTATATTATTTTGTGTCTGAATGTCTTAAAAACTTTTCTATAAAATAACTTTAAACCTTATGTGTGTATAACTTTGGATTAGATATATTTACATTTTAAATATAAATGTGAATGAAAACTCACAGGGTATTTTCATATTACCGAAAGTGTTGTACCTCTTTCATGAATTTATGAAGGATAATTCCTTTATCGTTAGTCCTAGTTAATTTAATTGTTTGTGATTGATGTACTCTCTATCGCGGAAAATAATTACATTTACATAAATACAAAACTTATTATGGGCACTACAATCGAAAGAAAACTCTGCGCAAAATTTCATTTAAATCAAATAGACAATTACTGATTGCTGCGTACTCTAAAAGAAGTTCTATAGTATTTTATGAAACTCTACCACCTCGGAAACATAAAGAAAAATTGCATTTGGAAATATTAATTTTAATTGTTTTTTATTCCATCACAGCACTGAATAATAATTTAACTCTTCGTAAAAATAAATTTTAAAAAAAATATATTAAAAATATTGTTTTAATTAATTTCAATTTTCTGATTTGTAAATTAAATTCGTATTTTATTTTGTATCAATCACCCTGTAACTAAAAAAATATGGAGATAGATTTAAATTTTTTTTTATTTCTTATCATTCTTAAAAAAAAGAGTCTTAAACTTAAAATAAACCAAAAAAAAAAAATAGCTAGAGGAAACTTTTCACCACATCCAAAGAATAACAATTAGATAAAATATTCTATTTAGCTAGTATTAAATGTAACCAAAAAAACTGATTTTTAAATGTGAAAATAGTTTTATATTTATTTAAATTAAAATGTAGAAAAAATAAATATAAAAATAAAGATTTAATTTCTCCTTAAAATTCCGTAAATTGAAATTAACATGTAAAATAGAAGTTAGGAAAATTAAAATAAAATTTTTAAAACATTTTTTTTTTTTCAATTTATTATGTTGTGTAAGTTATGCAAATATTAGAAAAAACTTTTCTTTTTAGCTCCACACTGCCCACCCCCACCAATCCCCTTATTTTCGCTATAGCATACTTTACAGTCTAAAATTTGGAGATTAGCTTTTGTTGTTTTTATGTTTCAAAGCTTTATCATCGGCTCAGTATTGGTTTGGCGTATAACCCAAATTAGCCTTTTAAACCTTAAAGGTGGTCTATAAGTTTTTAGACATCCTTTTTCTATTTCTGGTATCCGTTTTTTAATATTTGCAATGATTACGAAGATAACAGATATCACTTTTGTTGTATATTCCAATTTATGGCTCGTACGACAAAAATTTCATACATTTAAAAAATAAAAATTTATTCAATATTGCTTTGTCGTCCTAATCAGTTAACATAAGTTCAATTATTAAAATTTTTCAATACTTTTTACGTGATTCTGTCAAATATAATACATTACTCTATGGGAGTGAATCAAAATAACTTGTTCCTTAATTAAGAAAAGGAAAATTAATAAGTAACATTATTGGATTGTCGTACGTGTATTGAAATTTGCGTATACAGCAACCCAATTCTGTGATAAATTAGCTATAATTATATAATTAATTGGGTTGGGAACCTAAAGTTGGCAATTTCAGAAAGCTTACTTTTGACACAAAGATTAGAAAATCCTATTCCTATCGCACAATTTTTTTTCTGTGATTGTTAAAATGGATTTTCCTCAGTTTGTACAAATGACGCGTACGATAAACCAATTCTAAGTCGACGATATTTTCGCTTTTAGCTACCATCTAACGATCATGTTATGCGTATGCCTTTATGCAGGAAATTATTTGGACCATGTACTTAAAATACTTATAAAAAATGTATAAAAATCATAATTTAAAATTAAACATTTTTCAATTTTAATTGTTGAATTTTCTTTTTTTAACATAATCTACTTTAAATTTTTTATGTGGAAGAAAATATATAAAATTCAAGTGGATTTGAAATGTCCTTTTTTTGGCGAAAAATATACTCTCTCTCATTAAAATTTCTCTTATAAATAAAAGTTTTCATGTTAGCCTAAATTAAAACTTCATTATGATGAGATAGAGTGTCCTTGAGTATATACAATCATTTTCAACGAAAATTCCATTAGAATTTTCAAACAATTATCTACCGAATGGCAGACAGGCACATCAAAATGTAATTATTTTTGTGAAATTAAAAGCAGAAAATAAAATATGAATTTATATACAAGGTGTTTCAAATAATTTAAAGTGAAAGGATTCAAATTTTATTTAAATAATATTTTGATTATTAGAAAATTATAATAATTATAAAGAAATTCTGAAACTTAGTAATTTCACATAAAGTATATTTAAAGTAGCTATGATTAGAATGCCTTGGTTATGATCACGCTACTGATACAACTAAGCAAGTGTTGATTTCTATATATTTGAAGTTCTCGCGGTTATATCTACATATCTATCGGTATGATCATAATCAAGGGATTAAGTAAATTATCGAATTTTATATTACTTAGAAATACTTTTTAAATTTCGATGTGATTTTATATTTTGTATGTATTTAAAAAATTTTGTTTTTTTAGCAGTTGAGTTTTCTCCGGATGTGCAGGGTATTCGCTGCATACCATAAAAAAATTATAAAAACATGATATATTTCTTCTTATTAATTCATAAAAATGTAAAAAACAATCACAAAATTTAGTTCATATTTCTATATTCTAAAAACTATCATAGAAATATGGAAATAATCGTGTGGATCTTATATGATTGCGTCTAAATTATATTTTACAGCTATATTTCAAATACGTAAATTACATAGCAGACCAAATAATTTGCGAGTGGATAAAGAACTCATATAATAATTACAAAAATTGTTAAATTTCCTCCGCACAATATTCATGAAAATATATTGATAATTTCTCCTGCAAGTTAGGAAAATTCCTTTATTTAATTCTCTTCTGAAGCACGCTGTAATAAATAAAAATTTAAATGCTTATATTCATAATTACATTCACAATTTGAAAATCATATAAGTTTTATTCTCGTTAACTAATGCAACTTATACTTATGAAATATTAAGTAATAAAAATGTTAATATTAAAATAAAAATATTTTTAATTGCCTGTCAAATTTTCTGTACATAAATCTCAAAATTTCATACAAAAACCTATTAATTTTTAATATCATTTATGCTGTTATTCAATATGCAATTCCTATTTTAAAATAAACGTTCGTCAATGTTCACTTAACTTTTCGGCGCATGATCTTCTGCACATAAAATTCATGTTATTCGATTTTATATCATTTTGATATTATTTCAATTCATGTATTTCTTGAATGTCCAATCCAACATTTCTATTTCCTTGATGGTTACATTCCAGTGGTTCCTTTATTATTAATACATTTATCTGGAGATTTTTGAAGACCACTATACTTTTAAAGCCTGCTGATTGATGATGTTGCTAAATTCTGCTATTACTATCGTGAACCGATCATAAAAAACTATATGCCCTTATAGCATTCAGATTTCATACATGTTTTACATGAGTTTATTCTGAACGGTTTCATTTTAATTCCATTGACACTTATGTCTTCCGTTTTTCCTTGTATCACACTGTTTATTGCATGGTATAATTTTGAAGCCGACATATTTGCTCTGCATATCATCGAAATATTATATTACGATTTGAATCCCCTAATTTTTATCATTCAAAACCAAAATATTCTAACCGAATACTCATCTAACTCCCTTACTCTTAGTCATCTGGTTTGCGTACTGTGAGGAATAATGGAAGCGTTAGATCACTACAACCTGTATAACTCCATTCTTGATAAAATAATTCACTGATGTCCTTGATGGACAACAAAAAATTCCCAAATATTTGTATAAATCCTTTATTTTTGTGATGATTTTGTTTGGACAATAGATAACCATCTCTAAAATACATAAAAAAAAATCATAAGGATTAATTATAAAAGGAACCAATTATTAACATTAATATACCAAATATTTTTACATAATCATTTTTTTTGTTTTTTTTTTTTTTGTAAATCTCATGCAAATAATAAATTTGATTTTAATATTTAATGTAAAATGCTGTAAAAATTATCGTTAGCGAATATAAAACCAAGAAAATTAATGTTGATGAGTTAACTTAATTTATTACTTTAAGGATAATTTTGTTTGGTATTAGTAATAAAGATTGTAATTTTATTTATATGTGTTGTTAAGGATACGTTACGAAAGGTTAATATTTGTGCGTAATTATTCATACAAAATATATGTAATTAAAAAAAAAAAAATTATATAGAGATAATAAAAGTTCGCGATGAATTAATAAACAGTCGAAAGGCGAATGTATAATTTTGTCACAAATAATTTATTTCATTTTTTTCTGTTTTTTAATAAAAATTTGTTTTTATATATAAATTAATGAATATCATAAATACAATTCATATAAGACATAAAATGATTTTTAATATGATTTATATAATGAATTTTAAAGGTAAGATTAGAATTTATAATGCAATTACAAATATCATATTTTAAGATTAATCAATATTCAAGCTAAATTAAAAACATAGTGAATTAAAAATTAATATAAAATAAAAATAGTTCAAACTGAAATAATTTATATCAATCTAGCTAAATTAAAAGCATTGAAGTTTTTAATACCTTTAGTATCAACACTAAAATTAAATTGTTTGTTCACTTTAAGAATAAAACTAAGTTTTATACTGTAACATAAAAATAGAAAGTTTGTAATTCATAATTATGTATCTAAACAAAATATTGCAATAAAAAGTTTAATTAATATATAAAGTGTCAATTTAGAATTAGATAATCCTTATTTAGGGATACAGAAACATATTCCTAAAAAAATCGATACAAATTTATAAGTAAAATTCATGAACATAATTATTAAAATATCTTATAAATTTTCTATGTCCTTATTAAATAATTTACATTGCTGCGTTTGAATGACCTATAAAATCACTTTACACAAGTAAATTTTTCTCAAATTTAAATTTTGCACAAAAAATCACTTAAAGGATGCTTTATTTTATAAAATCGTTCAATTATGAAAAGGACGTTTAGTAAACGGATCAGGTATTTGACAACACTTGGCAACTTGGCGTAAAAAAAGTATACTTTTCCGAAGTCTAACTATTTGAATTCTTATCCATTAATAAATATCCTTTAGTATAATTGATAAAGGATATTGCAAAACTGTTTTTAAAACACCATCCGAGTATGTTTCATATTTTTGTTTCATATCTGAATGTTCAGATCTGTGCGTTTCCTATTTCTAATAAGATTAATCTGATTAATTTCATTATTCTGAAACTATTTCTTATGTCCGTTCGGATCGATTATATTAATCTGAAGGACATGTCATATTATTTTATAAAATTAATTTATCTCAGTTATTTCGAGATAGTTTTTTATTTTGTCACAAAGTTCATTCTGTATTGTGATTGTCATTTTCGATTTTCTGTCAGTTTTTATTGTCAATACCATTTTCCGGGTATTTGGTAATATTAAACACTGTGCCCATATAAAGAACGCATGTAATATGAATTTTATTAAACTTAAGATAAAACTTTAATTAAACTTATTTAATATTTTATATTTATTTTCATTAAACACTTTTGTAATTAAATGTCAATATCTAACGCCATCTATCGGGGGTATACCAAAATTTAAAAAATGTGACAAGATGAAGTTATAACAATTTCCGTGTTTTTAAAGTTTGGCGCTAGATTATGTTGTCCATATTATTATATAAATATTAACTATTTAAATAAAATTAAAAATCATATAATGAAAATATGAATAAATTGAAAATTTTCCAATCTGTTTAGGTTTTTACACTCTACAGTCTACACTAAAGAAATAGTGTCTGTCTATTTCTTAATCCGAAAATAATCAGATTGTTTCTTATAATTGGTCAGATTAATTTAAGATCGAAAAAAACTTGATTGATCTAAAAATATCATAAAATCAATTTTGAATCACTTTCAATAAATATACAAAATTTTGAAGAAGTTTTGATTTAGAAATCATTAATCTAATTAGAGAGGAAACTTGTATAATAGTAATAGTTTCTATAGTTCCATAATTATTTATTACCTTTATAATTACAAAATTTTATTTCAAAGATGTTCATTATTTAGAGTTTGGATCTGTCAATTAAAATTAGAATAAAATTATAAAATTATATTGATAATTATTGTTGTTATAACGTAACTTTTATTGAAAATAATTCACTTGTTGCTCATTCAGTTTATGAGAATGAAGAATATATAAGAAATGCAATGATGACCGGTTTCGTCCCGCCTGAGAGCTTTATTTACCTCGATAAAAATAAATATTTTCAAAATGAATTAAAAATACCTATATTTTATCACTTTAATCGCAGAGCTACAGATAAAAAAATTATATTCAATCCAAGTGATATTAATTTAAACGATATTAAATATAATACAAGTATTTCAATTACCGACTTGAAAAAAAAGAGCCATATTGCCAAATATTGGTGGTGGAATTAATTTTTCAAACATAGATTTAAGGGTAGTTTTAGATAGATTTAATTTTGTTTTTTAATTAGTAGTAAGATTATATATTCTTAATTGTTTTTTTTAAAACTTTTCAATTAAAATTAAAAAAATAATAATATTAGTACATTTAATAGTACTTTTATATACAAAATATAATGTTTAAAAAACAAATAAAAAATAATTATTTTAATTTAAGTAATAGTTCAATTTAGAGAACTCCAGAGCGGGTCATTAAATTATTTATAAAAATATTTAATTCAGTAGTTTATTAAGTTTTTGTATTGAAATACCAATAATAAATATGAAATAAAATAAAAACTTCTTAAAAAAAAAAAAAAAAAAAAACGTTAATATTTCAAAAAATATTAAGTTTCATTTCAAAATTAATTGAAAAATAACACTAAATAAAACAAGTCTCGTTATACCAATTTACAACACAATTTTTATTATTTAATTTTATTTATTTTTTAAATGTTTATATTAATATTTTTAAACTTTAAATACTGAAACAATTATTGTGTTTCTTTTGCAAAATTATTTTAATATAAATTTATATATTTTTTTAAAAACTTATTAACACACTACACGTACTTAAATTATTTTGACCAGTTTGACTAGAGTTTTTCATTTCTACATAATAAAAAAATAATGAATAAAAAATATAAATTAAATTTTACAAATATTTTAAATTAATATTATTATGCCCTGGTTATAAACGAACACTACAGCTACCAACTCAATTGAGCGAATACTATAGCTACCAAATCATTTAGCATGACAGTTATAGCTTTGCGATCAATTAAATTTTCAATTAACAATTTTTCTTTTTAAATTATTCAATAAATTATTTATTAATTTTAATTTTAATTCACTTCTTTCACAAAAGAATTCACAAAAAGTAGATTTTGATTGACACAAATTTCATTTTCGGTTCAATTAGTAATTAAATATAGCTATAAACCTTAACAATTTCGGTTTACAAGCGCCATATTTTCATTACCAAAAAAGTAGTATAACTGAGAAAGAGACCGATAATTTGTTTAAATCAGCGAAAGCATGCATAAGGAGAGATCTTGTTAGTATGGCTACATTAAAATTGTAACATTCGAATAAATAATCAATTTTTATTTTGATCTAAACCAATTTTATGAAATCACCATTCTTTGTTTTCATACTTTAATACTGTCAATATTTTTGTATTTTATATTTCTCAAAAATGATACTTTAAATTCTTATAATAGAGTTTCCATTTTCATGATCGATTAGAGAAGAAAAAACTAAATTTTTAGAATAAATATTTGAAAACCCAATCAGAAAAACCATATAAATTACAATTCGTAACATCTGATCTGTACCTGTTTTGACAGTACGACGCTATACTACAAGTCATCACTCAGCAACTACAATTACGCCCAATTGAATTCCACAAATGCGTGAACTTGGCAGTTGTATGGTAGTAGCTTAATTATAACCTAGAGAATAATATTTTATTAATTTGTATAACATTTTATAAATTAATATTAATTTAATAGTTAAAAGTTTACAAATTCTTTCAATTTAGGCACTTTCGGCAGCATTCTTAACCAATCAGAAAATATGAATTAATATTTTAATGAAAATTTTAATTTTAATAGTCAAAAAGATTTGTTTCTTGAACAAATTCAATTAATTATATAGCTCTTATAATTGTATTTAAAAATCTCCTACTGATATATCATAAAGTCCATCTAAAAGTTCATCAGAACGATGTTCTGAATTTCTTAAAAATTGAAATGCCTCATCAATTCCATCAATATATGGACGAAATTGATTTTCAATAATGTCATCAGTAATATCATCATTATCAATATCATTATCAATAGTAGTAGTAATACAATTATTATTATTATTATTATTATTATTATTTTGGTATTGTTGTTGGCTACAATTATTTCTGCATAAATTACTATTACTATTTGCACCACTACAATTAAAACAATTAGTATGTGTAATTGTTCCGGTTGTATTTGTAATTACATCCATTACTGGTATCGTTGTATAGTATGGTAATTGTTGTACAATGACATTTGGTCCAATTATTGGTGAATTATCATTTAAAAATGATGATACTACAATATTTTCAGCTGATGTTTGTTGTTCTTGTGATGTTGTGCCAATTGTATTGTTACTTGTTATAAATATTTGTTGTTGTAACTAAAAAGAAATATAAAAAAGTTGAAATTAAATTTTTTAATTAAAATAAATGTATTAGTGCAGAAATATTTTCATACTAATTTAACAGAAATTTAACAGACTTTCACTTACAGACCACAAATTGAATGAATTTTCAACAGAAATATATTCATACTAATTTAACAGAAATTTAACAGACTTTCACCTACAGACCACAAATTGAATGAATTTTCAACAGAAATATATTCATACTAATTTAACAGAAATTTAACAGACTTTTACTTACAGACTACAAAATAGAATGAATTTTCAATAACATTGACTCTACTGAAGAAATTTTCAATTAAATAAGTATTCTTTCAGGTTACTGATGAGGAGAAATTCCTGGAGCATGTTTTGTGTCATTATCCAGCTGTCAGGTACAGGTACAGGAGATTTTAATTTTTTGAATGTCATTTTAAGTCTTTTTGAGGCTGGAGAAATAAATCTCGAAAAATTGGTTGGGTTGACGTTCTTTAAAAAAAAATTATGTTTATACACCAGTTGCAGAGTACAACGGATCCATGTGACCTTGGTACGTGAAGGTGACGGATCAATTGAGCAGTAACCTGACATTTCTAAGACATGTCTGGTTACTGCTCAATTGATTCTTACTTCAGATAACTTCTATAGAAGCTGTCAGGTCTTGGATATTATAAAGGATATTAAACACATTTTCTGAGTTTAATTAATTAGTAGGAATATATAATGATATAGGCAAAGGATTGACTTGTATTTAGAAATATTCAAAATATAGAAATTTTGTCAAGTAAACAGATTAGGCTAACCATTATTAGAAAGGGAAATATTGTTCCTTTTTCGATATGCTATTCACATTAAGATTTAAAAGCAGATTTTCTGCGAAATACTGTCCGCAATAAGTTGTAAATGTGAACTCAGTGTAGGAAGTGTTCAGAATGCATACTTACAATGTGAATTAATAATCAATTGTTATTGCTTAAAGAATCCATACATACAGTAAAATTGGACTATGGAGGATTCGGTACATTCATATTGTTAAAATAATATATTTTTTACAATTGTAAGTTAGAAAAAAGTATCCCCAGACTATTATCATAGCTATAAACGCAAAATTGTTTTAGTGTAACTCTAGGGTAATCCACAAATAACGATATAAGTAGAGTTAGGTTTACGAAAGTATATCTTTAATCAAATAACGATAGATGAAACAAGCGATAAACTTTTTAATTAAAAGCCAGCTCATCTCATCACAATATTAAGTTTAATTCATTTTAAAATAAATGAGTTTACCATAAAGCTGGATAAAATTAGAGATAAAGCTGACAAATCATATGCGAAACGGTCGAAAATTTTGAAATTAATGGAAGCCATAAAAAAATATAATTCTTAGAAGTTATGTTCCCACAACTCCGGATGGCTTCTGTTAATAAACTCTTTAAATATATTAATTTTGTTTTAATTTCTAACCTGTTGTTGAATTTCCATAGTTGTTGGATCAACAATTGTTCCTGGTTGAAATTCATCTTCAAAAATTTCTTCCTGTTGTTGCTGCTGATGATGATGATGTTGTTGTTGTTGTTGTTGTTCTTTGGAAGACGATAACGTAATTGATGAATGATTATCGTTTTTATGACAAATTTCATTTAATGTATCAGTTTCATTTAAATAATTCATTATTTGTTCAGTATCACAACTTAAATTTATATTATTATTATTATTATTATTAGTTATATTATTATTAATTTTATTATTATTATTGGCAACCATAAAAATATCTTCTAATTGTATATTAGAATTATTATTTTTTTCAATATTATTATTATTATTATTAATATTTTTTAATTTATCATTATTTATTTTAATTTTTATAATATTTTGGCTACAAATTTCATTTGTATTATTATTATTATTATTTATTGGAACTAATTCACCATCTAAATTTATTTCCATTTGAATTGTTTGATTTTTATGTCGATAATTTTGATAATTATTATTATTATCATTATCATTATTTTCAATATTTTCTATATTCAAATTATTTTGATCTTTTATATGATTTTGTTTTGTAATTAATTCATTAAATGTTGTTTCCGATAAATTCAAATCATTAAAATTTTCATCATTATTCGATATCTCATTAAAATTATTTTCCAGAGTTTCATTATTAATTATATTATTATTATTATTTTTAATTGTTAAAATTATATTTCCATTTGTTGTCGGAATATTATTGCCATTTTCAATATTATTACCAGTTAGCACATTTTCAATAATTTCTGACAATTCAACTACACTACTTCCAGGTTGATTTTGTTTGCTACTATTTTGAAAACGTTGTGATGGTGCTCGTTGTTGATGAAAATAATTTTTTGTATGTTGTTGTTGATGATTTAAAATTCGATTACCATTTTCATTAATTATGAATTTTTTTGTTTTACGATTTCTTATACGTTTTCTTTCACTTTTAGCAATGTCCATTGCTAATTCCCAATAACCACCTTTACCTTTTTCATATTTCTTACGATCAATTTTACGAAAACAAAATTGTAATGATAAATTATGACGAATTGAATTCTAAAAATGAAAAAAAAAAATAATCAAGGAAAATATTATATTATAGAAAAATTGATTTGAAATTGTAATTTATAAATAGAAAATTCAAAGAAAATAAATTATTGGCTGTAATATGTTAATTTGTTTTGGAACAAATTTTATATTATTTTGATTGAATCAGGTGGAAATGATAGCATAAATTTAGGAGTGAAAATGGATTTAATAATACAAAATAAAATTGATTTAATTTTTTTTAGAAATTCGTATTGATTATTAATTTGTAGGTCTGTAAATTTTCTGTTTATATTGTTAGAAAGTATATTGAAAATTTTGATTTATAATTTGAAATATATTACGAGAAATTTTATAATAAAATAACTATAAAGTTTTGTGATGGAATGATAACTTAAAAATTTAAATTGTACAAATCTCATTCTCTTTATGTTTGTTCCAAGGGTGTTAAAAGTAAAAGTTATGTAAATAATTATATAATTACATTCCAATTTTTCCTGATCCTATAATAAGCAAATTTTTCTTCAATCCATGTACAAATTTGTTGTAATGTCATCCGGCCATTTTCTAACATTGCCATACCAATTATTTGGGAATAATTAAATGGTGGTTTATCATTTGTATTCATTTGATATGTTGATGCAGAGAAATCATAATCATTTCGTGTTCTAAAAACAAATAAAAAAGAATTACATAAAATTATTATTAACATTAATCATTTTAAAGAGGGTTCATTTTAATTTAGGAATCAATCTTCAAAAATTTTTCTTCGAAAACTACAAAATTAATGGGATGTGTTAAGATTGCATTGCGCTCTGATAATTTTTACCATGCTTTTACGGACGATATAAGAGTTTAGATTATTATGTCATTATTGAATCTATCCCGAAAATTGTATTAAGCTCATACAAAATTCTGACAGATCAAGAATCAATTCTCTTAATAACAATTAGATCAATTGCACAGCTGCAATTCATCAAAATACTTCCAAAGTTTACTAAATTTTTAAACGATATCAATAAATCTTGTGATACTACAATAACTTCAGCACGTCCATAATTTCTAATTATATTTTGATTTACTTACTTTTTGATTTGATCTATAAATTTATTAAATCTTTCCGATGCAGTTTGTTTTTTGACAACTACATGATCATTTGTCGTACAATTATTTATGGCACTATTATTTAATTTATTCTGTCCTCGATTCATTTTCAATTTTATTAATGAATTTGTTGTATTACCAGTTAAATTATTAAAAAATGTATTTTTATCATGATTAATATTACTGTCAATATCATTATCATCAAGAAAATCATTTTCATCATCATCATCATCATAATCAAAAATTGGTTTAATTGATTCTGGCCATGTTAATGATTGATTTCGTAATTCTGTTAACCATGTTAAATTTGTTAATTCTTGTTCTGAATCATCATCATCTACAGGATCATCAATATCACTACTATTACTACTATTACTATTTATTTGAATATTTTTTTGATTATTATTATTATTATTGTTATTGCTATTATTATTTCCACCGCCATCAAAATTTTCATTTGAACTTTCTGAAATACCAGATAATGATGGTGATTTTTGTCCCAGCAATTGATTATTATTATTATGATGTTGATTATTTGATATTGTTGTTTTTAATTTTGGTATATTAAAAAAATTCAAAATATAATCAGAATCAGTCGATGTTTGATAAGGTGTTGTTGTTGATTTGATAATTGCTTCCATATTGTAAATATTAATCTAAAATAAAATAAAAAAAATTATTTAATTTAATATCTTTTAATAAAATGACATATCAAAGTTAAATGGGTAATAGGTATACAAGTCTTGAAACTGATAATTATTGGGTTCTGTCTGTAACCAAATAAATCAACTTTATAAAATCAGTTGAATAATATGGAAAAAACGATAAGAAAACTGCTGAAAATATCTTGCGTGATTGTAAGAGGCTGGCTCGTTCTTGTCTCTATCATTTGTAAAATGACTTTAAACATTCTTATCGAAATAACTTAGCTAATATCGTTTAGCTTCATTGAAAGTGCTGGTCTTGAGAGCGGATTTTAATACTTTATGAATACTCCTCTGATACAGGACTGTCTAGTTCGCAATAGTTTAATACTAATATAATAATATTCTAACCTAAACAAACATTAAAAAAAATGATCCATCACTGCATCCTCTTAAAAATATAGGACTTTTATTATTCTTTCATTTAAGATTGATGACCATCTTATTAAATTTTGAAATATTGGTGCTTTTTACTCTGAACCTTTTCACTTTCGACTGGTAAGACTCAAATTGAATATTTTATATTTTTTATTTTTTGTTTTTCGTTATTAGAAAGGACAAAATAAGTTCCCATCTTGGTTAATCCTTCCTGGCTGTGTTATCAATAATAATTTATTGAATTTTCATGGTTCTCTCGACTGTTGCATGTTTAATGTTATACTAATAAGTTTCCATTTTATTTGGTTTTTCATAAAACCCAATTCGAAATATTTTGCATATATAAAGTCGATTTAAATGGCATCGTTTGGAAGTGTATAAAACCGATTAAATGGAAAATTATTCGATTCGACAATGTGAAATATTAAAAATTAGTAGAAATTCAGTTGAAATCATAATTTCCTATATTTTTCATAAAAATTTTGTTAACCAATTTAATATTAACTGAAATTTTTCACAATTTCTATAATTTTCAAATTTTATTTTAAATAATTATTTTCATTAATTAAATATTTATTTAAATTAATTTGTCATTTCGTATTTAAAACATAAAATTATGTAAATATTAAATATAATTTTTGTTTTAATTATTACGGATATAAATTATAAATGTGTTAAGAATAAAATCAATATTTTATAGGTTATTAAATATTGCGCAAAATTACAAAAAAAAATAATGCAATTTATTCAAAAATTTTAATAATTTATTTAAATAATTTAACAAATATAAAATGATTTTTTGTTGTAATTTTCATATTTTTAATAAAATTTACAATAAAAAATTGAAATTAATAATCTTGACCGCCACCGCCCGGTAATTATTATTTCACCTGAAAAAATTAATTTTTTTTATATTGATTTTATTTATAATTTTACCTGTAAATAATTTTCACTTTATATTATAATAATAAATATTATATTAAATATTTTTTTTTTGATGTTTTTATACTAATTTTCAAGAATTTTATTAATAATTAATATTTATATTTAATATTTCACAAAATTTTTGGAATTCATTAATTTACATATAGGAAAATTTTAACTTTCAACTTTAGCATTTTTAAATATGGACGTTATGACGTCATTAATTATTATTAGTTCTTTGTTCATTTTTTTTTTAATTATATTCTTAATTTTTTATATTAGTTTTATTTACAAATTTTATTTATTAAATTTTTTTGGTTTTATATTCAAAATTATATTTATATTTAATTTTTTTTGAAAAAAATTTTGTATTTTGAACTAGAAATTGTTAAAAACGATAAAACACTAATTCATTTTTCATATATATTAAAGTGTAGTTGTATTAAATTCAAATCATTAGAACAAAGTTTTATACAAATATAATTTCTCACCCCCCATTTTACTAGTACTCTTTGGAAGGGGTAGTTTTAAGAAGGGTATAATATAAAATACAATTTATACAATCAAAATGTTTCGTGCTTTATTGGAAAATAACACAGGCACCTGACCAAAGGACGAATCAGAATTTAGTAATTCTTATATATATTATTAGTACTGTACAGCGACATGAGTATCAGTAGAACATTATAAAAAGGAATTTACAAAGTGATTCAGTTAAATTTTTAATATTATAAAAATGTTTTAAAATTGAATTGAAATTATTATAAATAAATCATTTTATTAAAAAAATTAAATACGTTTCTTATAATGCTTTAATACAGATGTAAATACAAACCAAGTCGAAGGATACGAGCCCTCATAAGTAAAATTAAAGACTGTTCTGTTCTGACATATAATTATCAATTTCTATATAAGAATTCTGCTAATATTACCAGTTTCCATGTAAGTGATATAAACTGAAACTAATAAAAATATATCTGGGATAGGCTTACGATTATGGAAATTGAACATGAACTGCTGCAAAACGTTAGATGTTTAAATATGTATATGGGAAAGAATATTTCCAGATATGATTTAGCAGCGCGAACGCCTAGTTTAATTTAGATCATATTAAATCGAATATTTTGTATATGATATAGTTACATCTAAATCGTTATATTGATCATAACCAAGGCCTTACGATTACTATAATCATTAATAAATAAATAGAAAGATCCACCAATATTTAATAATTATAAATAACGAAATATTTGGTACGATATATCGAAAATGAGAGATTTGGTAGTAAGAGTGACGTCAGCTTAAAACATTTTACTTCGATTTGCACTTACTACTCGATATTATGAGTTCCGAATTACAGGTTTCTATATCAAAACAAAATTGTTTTTTTTTATTGCTAAAAGCTAATAGTTAAGCTAATGATTAGAATAGCTAAACCCTGATCACAGTTTTTACAATGCCGTCGGAATCATCTAAATCCCTTAGGACCATTTTAGAGTCATATATTGAGTTTTTGATGAGGCGGATTGGAAACTCATCAACCCAAATTTTGTGTTTATTGTGTTTATAAATATTGTACACAACTAATTGTTAAAAACATTTTAATGAACTTATCTCAGTATTTATGCTTGTTTATCATTTTAACCAAAATTCATATTCTAAGAATCTAAGTAATTAAAGAAGTTACTGTATATTATTAACAAATACTCCAGAAATATTCATTTAGTTTAACTAATTTTGCTTGGGTTCTTTATGACCCCATTTTCCAATCAATAAAACACCGCCAACAAGAATTAAGTAACAAATACTTATTTAATGTAAATGATAATAAATATATAAATCACCCTGTACCTAAGGGTCATGGCACTTAAAAAAATATGTTTTTTTTTTTTATATTTGTTAGTAAAGTTGATTTAATTTTTTTTTATGAAATAAAGAGAAACTAATCAAAATAAAAAAAATTATAATAATATATATAAACAAAATTTTCATGTAAGTTTTTTTTGCACCTTGCTATAGTAAAAAACAAAAAAAAAACTAAATAAACATAATAATAATGAGAAGGACTATCAACAAATACATTACCAATTTACGACGCCAGCTAAAAATATATTTAAATAATTATTTTACTTTTACCCCTTCTTAAAAATGTCCTTAATTTGATATAACGCATATATAAACAACAAAATTTTTTGATCGCAAAACAAAATTATTATTATTCACCTAGAGTGGACATGTGTCTTTGAATAAATAAAAAATGATCTGATAATGATAATGGTGGTTACTGAACTGTATCTATTTGAAATGATTAAAATACTTCGAAAGAATTCACTGAAAAATTCATTTTTTATATATTTTTTTAAAAAAATTGTTATAGCAATAAATTCATCAGCTTTTCATTATTAGATTAAACGTTGAATTTTGATATCATCTTTGTTACTTATGTTGTTATCATAATTTTTATATGATAATACTTCGATAAAAAATTATAGATTAAGATGAAATAATGAAAAAGAGAATTTGATGTGATATTTATGCAGTAAGACTTCAAATCAGGACAATAATTATTCTAAAATTATTGGATTTAAATATTATGAAAATTTAAATCCAAGTTCTGTAATAAGGGAAATTCGCAAACGACATAAAAACGTTAATGTAAACATACATATCGAAGCTTAGGATTGGTTGACATAAGCCAACTCCAAAATTGTGCATCGCACACTTTGTACACATATGAACTAAAACGTTTATTACACAGATGTTCATGATATATAAGAACAACGCACAGAAAATGTTTAATCATGTCATATTCAGCTTTACATTCGCCTGTTGCAAATATGTAAACTCTCGTGATACTGAAATTTACAGATAACCTATTCTGGTTAGCTCATTTGCTTTTTTTAATATCAGACAATGTTGCCATATAATTTATGAATTATTCTCTTAAAAATGTTAAACTCTATCTTAATTGCAATGTAAATCATTTTTAACGAGTTATTATTAGCAATTATATATTAAACTGGTAAGTATTTGAAGCTAACATATTTGAACTTCTTTAATATTCGAATAAGATACAAAACATTTACATAATGTTTCTGATTTGTTTTATATTGTTAAAATTATCCCTGAAAAAGTTAGAGTTAGAGTTTCTTTATGTTGAGTTTATTAAAAATATTTAAAATTTTCAATATAAACCGCGTTGACTTATTACATAAAATAAATTGAATATCAAAGGAAATTAAATTATGTCAAACATTTAGCTATACGTATTTGAAATTTTGAATTTTATCAGAGTTTCTTGATGAACTTATTTCCATATTTCAAACCACTTTTTTTTTGAAATTTTTCAATTTTATTTAAACTCAATACGTATTATTGTATTTTGTGTAAAATTCGCTGTAATATAATTATTTTTTCCATTAGCAGTTAATATAAAAATACTCGAACATTTAAAAAAAATTAATTTATTTTTGAATTTCTAATTTTTTTTATCCTTTTTTTTATAAATTTCCCTTCGATACACTTGACTGACCACCATCATATTATCATTATCTGATCCTTTTCTATCTAATATTCTCATACATATGTCCACATATATAAAAAATACACACAATATAATTGTACTTTACAACGATCAACTATAAAAAATAGAGGGAGAATAATGAATAAGTAAATAATTTTATAGCTGGTGTCGTGCATTTCGTCGGCATTAGTTATATTTTTAAGCGATTTTAATAATGTAAGGTGCACCGACCAGCAAGAGTAAACTAATTGTAATAAATTGTTTATTTTGTTAGTTTCGATATTATTAATATACAAAAATTTCAAATTACTAACAAATTACATAAATTAATAGAAAATGTATACTGTTTTTTTTAAAACATCAAAGAAACAATTTTCTAATGGTCCTAAGCAACAATTTTACATATTGACTAAATAAAACCTTATTTAAAAAGCAATTTTCTCAAAAATTAGGTTTAGTGGATTAGAACTATTCACCACTAAGGCAATGAAATTTGAATTTTTTACATGAATCACCCTTTAATTGTTTCACTTATTACCCATATAAAGACAAGTTTGAATTTTATAGATTTTATGTACTAAATTTTGATTCGTCCTTTGGTCAGGTGTTCTAATAATATTAATTCTAAGAAAGTGCAGGGCAATTTGTGTGTAAGTATTTGAATATAAGGTTAATAATAACTATACGTTCTCCTTGTGAGAGTACAATAGGAAGTGAAAAGTTGTATAAATGTATTGAACAAAAATATTAAATTAGAAATTTCTGACATTTTGGTGAATATAATAATCAAAAATGACATTTTATAGTAGGATTTGGTCAATTATTAAAAGAAAACTCTTCGAATTTTCATAATTTCATTAACAAGAATTTAATTTTATATTGTGTAACTGTCAGAAATTGAACTGAAAACGACTGGTAAAATAATTAATTTTAGTACAAAGTGTAATAAGTATTGAAAATCCACTTTACTGATACAAAATAATGCCAACTTTGTAAAACTAAAGAAGTTACTATAAAAATTATTAAAAAAACAAAATTATTTCATAATAAACTTTTTATTTTAGATAAATTATTATCCGTCACAGAAATTGTATCTACAATGAAATTAAAAATTGGAAGCAATCTGACGATTCGAAGCTACTCGTAAGCAATATTTTATAAAGGAATAAAATATATTTATACTAATAATTTTGTCTGGATTAAGGATGACGAATTTATTTGAAATAAATAAAGGTAAAAAGTTTCATATTTTACATACTGAAATCTATAATTTTCTATAATTTTTACGACAAAAATATTTTTCAAATAGTGAAAATATTATTTTAAAAAAAAATATATTAGAAAAATAATTTAAAATTATTCACAAAATTTTTGTTTATAAAATATTGACATGAAAGTTTTATTATTAATCTTTCAAAATTAAAGTTGAATTTATAACTAACGTAGAAATATAAAGAATGGTAGATAAATTAAATGTTTATCAGATTTTATAACTTATAAATGTAAAAAACTTAAGATTTTTTGTTTTTTTGACATATTTTGCAAATGTCATTAAAATCATCGATTGAGTTCTCAAAAGATCCATACGCCGTCAATTCAGTTTCGAGTAAAAATGATTTTAAATTGAAATTGATTGAAATAAAAAGTACACGCTCCAGTTTTCTTAAAACTTTTACAATTAGGAAAGACTTATTATCAGATTTTAATTACAAAAATTCAAGGATCTACACTATTTAATTCATAACTTATCGACAATTTTGGACTACGGAAATCAATTTCCAAAAAACCCATATTTACTTCTTTTAAATCAGATTGTGTTTTTCATACACGTGGGTCACATTTGTATGTCAAATTTTCTTGTTATATGGAACGCATTTGAACTTAAACAAAATTCTCAAATATATGGAATTTTTATATGGCCTATACCTATATCCATATAAAATTAAAATTTGAATATACGTGGTTCAATTAAGAATTAACATATTTTTGGTAATATGTAGTTCAACGTGCTATGCCTTTGTGTGATATGGAACATTTTAGAAATAAACAATTTTTAACACTAAATTTTATATAAAAATTAACCATATACTAAAAATATGACACTCTTCAGAACTAAAATAGTCATTAAAAAGCGGATATTGGTCAATTTAGCACTAAACATGTCTGAAGCAGTAAAATATAGTGGAATATTGATTGATAAGAATAAAAGAATAAGCTAGTTCCAAAACTTTAGAAACAGACCTTGAATAACAAAAATGTGAAAATGGCTTTTCAGTACTCAGTACTCAGCCGACGATATTTTCTTAAATAATATATTAAAAGAAAATTACGTTTGTTAAATTTTTAAAATATAATATCATTTTCCAAATTTTTTTATAATTAAATAATATGTCAAAATTCAAATTTTCATCTACGCCTGAAAACTTCAGAAAAGTTAAGGTTAATTGACAATTTTACAATTCTTATTACAACGTTCTTATCTTAAGATTATGTTAATGCTTAAGATAATCTCGCCTCTTGCGCCGTTGACGATTTGAAGAATCAAACGACGAAGACAATTGTGAGTAGTTAAACTCGCCACATTCTAACCTCATAAACATAAATCATCTTCAATTTCATATAAACAATTTCATTTTGTTTAATTGGCAATATTATTTCCAGAATTTTGACTAAATTATACAATATTATAACTCCATAATTGTTGCGGTGATGTTTCAAAATTACTTAAACCTTAATTGAATTTATTATTAATAAATTATATTTTAAATTAATTTTAATCAAACACAAATTCTACAATTTTTATCACACTAATTTTTAATCCTCTATCAATTAAAACAAAATATAATTTTATTTTGAAATGAAAAATTTATTTGTTTGGTGTTCCAGAAGCAAACCAAAAATCTGATGAAACTTAATTTGCATATAAATTAAAGCAATTTAGGAATATTTCTGCTGGTATAGAGAGATGAGTAATGAATTGGTAAAATTGTTTTCATACAAAATTTTCATAAAAACATTTTCAATTTTTTAATCCAAAAAATTGTTTGTAGTTTTATGTTTTTTATGACTAAAAAATATTAAATATTTATGTTGAAAATTTTTCATTCTATTGGAATTATTTGAAAATTTCATATACTGAAGAAAAATTTGACCTAGTTTTGATCAGAATTAGTTCTATTTTTTTTTTTTTTTTTAGAAAATTTATTTTTCATGATTTATAAATAATAAAATCATAATTATATAGCTAATTAAATTCATCAAGAAGCTTACCGCAAATTCGATAGAGTTTACTGCAAATTTTAATGCAAAATTAGTATATACAAAAATATTGGCACGAACCGAAAATGTTATTCCTTCCATCTCTTAGCGAAGATCTTTCAAGCTATAAATATTTTATTTTTTTGAAAACCATTCAAACATAAACTTACCAATTCCCTTTCAGCAGCTGTTGATGATTATAGTTGACGTAGACAGTGGAAATAAATGAAATAGCACAACATCCGTTTTGTGATTGGCGAGGGTAAGATTTCATAATTTGAATTTGACTCGTAGAACCGGAGGATATTCATTTCAGACCGTCTTCAGAATAATTTTTAAAAAATATTCCGGCACCAAATATTATAAAGCTTGTGTGTGTGGAGTCTGTAAACTATTATAATATAATCATCATAACACTATACAAGACGCTCATTGTTCAAATGCTCCTTTACGGGATACAGTTGTAAACAATATCCAGTACTGATGAGCAGTTCTTAAGATCGTCGAGAGAAAAATTCATCGTATTATATTTGGCTCCATCAACGTTAATTGGGTTTTCCCAGAAGGTTGTACTAGTCAAAAAAGATGATGTATACAAAGACTACACTGGCTTGTTCATGTGGTTCAAATTAATGATATATTTCCAGCCAAAGCTAGCTTTGAGTCCATACCTGAAGGTAGACACATAAGAGGGAGATCATATCTACGATGGAAGTACGGCGTTTAAGCGGACGTGATGATGCTCAACATTAAGCTGGATAAATGTTGTGTAGGACAGAGTCATATTTAAAAAACATCTTTTCTCGGTTCTGGTTGACTGGAGCTATAGTGCCGAATAAGTAAATGTAAATTAAATATAATTCATTTAGGATAACCTTTCAAAAATTTATATAAGCGTTCACAAAGCTATACTGATATTAATATCATTAATATTAATATTATAATGAAAATCGTTCAAAAATTTCATTTTAAATTAAAACCTCCTTAAAATTATTAATATGTATATGTAAATACAAAAAACATAAAATTTTATTTCCACACTAAAATCTTTTCTTTTAATGTAATGAAAAATATAAATCCATTTATATAAACAAATAATCCTTAAAGTTTTTCTGTGCGGTTTTAAACCCAGAATAAAAAACAACATTGCTTACTGCACTTCATTTTTATGATTTTCTGATGCAAAATTAAAATTATTTTAAATATACAAAACGAAGGTATACAATCCTGAAATATATGTTTTTTTATCGTCGTAAATTTAAAAGTGTAAATATATTTCAATATTATTAAAAAGAAATTTAATAACGTTTGCATAAATAAAAAATTTAACCCAGATTGAATTTTATGTAAAGATTTAATTTTTAAGTATATATGAAAAATTTACAGTATATTTAATTCATGTAATCATAATAATATTGGAAATTTCAATGGAATTAACCACGAGCCGACGAACTTGATTTGAATTTTTCTCCGATACGTCTTTGTCCTCCAAGGATCCATCAACTTCTTCAAAGGAATCGTCTCTGTTTGGTACATTTGCTCTAAAACTATATTTTATATTATGACGTGATCTGGAGAATACTCAATATTAAAATATATTTTAACAATGAAGCTCTAGGCTAAAATAAGCAATGTAGTTATTATTGTACAACGAAACGTCGTAGTCTATGTTGGTGGATGGATTTTTGTTACCCATCTCTTCAGACATACCCACAAATTTTTCCTATCTCCCAGGAACTTTATGTAAACTGCATGGTTGGTTGATCCTTTCAATGCAACCTTGAAAATATGCTAGGCTTATTTAAGCCTTTATAGCTTCATTATCTAAATTTAATGTTATTTCATTTAAGCTGGTCCAATGATGAACTTTTCGCGATGCATACCCTGACATACATTATGGTAGAAAAACAGCAGTTTTTGTTGGGTATTAAACTGTGTCAAGCGTTTATTCATTTCAATAACGCGCAGTTCTATAGTATTTAAATGTAGTAGCCAGGCTAAGTTCAAGCTTTACTAAACTACGATTATGTGATTTATACGTAAAACGTAAACTTATGATAAATAATACGAAAATTGTATGTGTATATCTGAATTAGGATTTTAGTATTTCTATGTATTTCACATAGCATGCTCTCTTTTTAAATTTTGGACACAAACTCTCTAGATATTTCATAAACTTAAGAACATCACTGCCGCTTACATTAAACGGAACATATTCACAAAGTTTGAATTATTAAGAAAGCAGAATATAATTTAAACTAAAGATTAAATTGATGTTAAAGCTTACTTAATCGCACTGTGAGTGAAAATGAGAAGGGCTAATAGATAAATATTATTAATTTATATAAAATTAAATTGTAATTATTTGAATAAATAATATTGCAATTTTTTTTTTCGTTGATAATGCCAACTAGTCGATCTATTGTGCCTACAATTTAATAGATTTAAAATAAATATTATGATATTTGCGGTGGCCATATACAACAGAGATGAGGAAGACTTTACCTACCAGATGTTGCCTTCTCCTTCCTACGGCCTCGCTGTAAATGAATTTCAAAACTATAAGAAATTTTCTTTGATTTATCGTAATAATTTTTAGACAAAAATAAAGTTTTATACAGAATTATTGTGGCTGAGTGATATATAAGCCAGTGATTGGATATAATTATAATGTTCAGTAAACCATTTGCTTATTAAATCATTAAACACATACTTATATAATTTAATAAAATATACAACTAAACCTTATTTATCTAATTTATTCTAAATCATATATAAAAAGATTTGCTAAGAAAATCAGAGCTATTATACTCACTCGTCCATAGTATGTCGTACACTGGTTCGCCCAAACCAGTTGCTCGTCTATGGCATGTCCATTCGCTCGTTCATGGAATGTGTAACTCGTTCTCCCTAATAACTCGTTCGTCCAATAGTACGTCACTGTTACAACTCGTTTTCTAAAAAATCTATATATCTTTTTCAGTTTATACGTCATGGACTTATCATTAAATTAATTTTGTTATATGTATATTTATAATATTATAATTAGCTATAAATATGAGCTAATTTTAATTGTTTTAAAGTTTTATAATTGCAACTGACTTAAATGAAAGCATAAAACATAATTCATTTTTTTGAATTTTGCATTTATACTAACTTTTTTAAATTTGAAACAATGATCCCATATTCATAATCAGATAACATTTTTTTTATAATTTAGTTTAATTGTAGATAGTTACTTCAAAAATAGCTAAAATTCAGTTTTTGTATGCAAAATTGCATGTTTATGACAAGTGCATCCAAAAGAATTAAATTCTTTTTTGTTTTTTAGATAATATTAAAATAATATAATTTTAGAACAAAATAATTAATTTCTAATGTGGAAAAATTATCCATTTTGAATGTCTGATGTTAATGTGAACTACATAAAAGGCTTTTGAATATAGCCTTTTCAATGGCTAATAAAGCCAGAAAAATTTCCAGTAATAATAATTAATTAAAAATATAGTTTTGAATGTTAAAAACTTTTATTTATTAAGTAATTTAATTTACACAATTTCAATTTAATTAAGTTAATATTAAAATTGTGAAAATATTAATAGTTATTTAATTATACGGATTCAGATTGAGCTAATAATTAAATAACAACGCAACGTAAGGCGACTTAAAAAAAATAATTAAAATATTGTCAAGCATTCCCATTGTTATTCACAATTTAAAATCGTACTGCGTTGTTTGGTATTGAAGCAGCATTCTGAATCCTTTTTGACATTTCTTTCTTTTTTTTTTCCTCATTTTTTTTTGTAGTATTTTGGTATGGTTATCATCAGCAAAGTAATTGAGATAAATTATATTTACACAACTAAAATAATACATCAAATACACAATGGCCTACTTTTAATTAGCATTTATTTTATTATCATAAGCTTGAAGCTGGAGCTGGAGCGGTAGAAATACTATAGAATTCATTGTTCAACCAATTAATCCGACATCAAATAATGCCACATTTATTCATTTATTGAAATTAGAATTAAATATTGTAATTTATTGAGGTAAAATAGTTTATGTAACAACAAAATTATTATTTTAAAAATACAATTTAAAATTTCCTTATTATTTCTTAAAGGAAACTCTCCATTAATCATTTTTTTTTAAAAAAAAATGCAATGATTTTTTCCGGCAGACAAAAATGGAAGATATTAAAAATCCGTATATTTGCGATATAAATGAAAGAACAACGACTAATTTCCGTGAAATTTATGATAAAGCATAATTTTAAAAATGAAAAAAGTTTCAGGTTACGTAAATTTAGACTAATCGGAATCCTAAAAAATCGTTTAAAATTTTATTTCGCTGTTTCCTTTTTTCATACGGAGAAAAAATGCATATAAACTAAAAAAAAAATTGATAAGCCCCTTAACAAAAATGATTTTATCCTTTGCTCAATACAAAAATTATATTTTTTATATTATTTTTAATTTTAATTCCATATCCAATATTAATAAATTGCTTTGTCAACCGATGACTAATGAGTTAATCCCATGTGGTGACATAAACATATCCTATTTTTGATTAAGATAAAATACGTAAATAAAATATTCAAACTTAGCCTAAATTTCTGTATATATACATACAACAAATAACACCATGTAAACACACATTATATAATTATTAGCACATTTTCGAAAAATTTTGCTTACAAAATAAATAATTCAATAATTTCAACCTTTTGTCACGACTTTTTTTTTTGGAAGCTGTGATTTATAATAAATATTTTTTTAAAAATAATATTAATAAAACAAATTAAATAATTTTAAAAACCAAAATAATATAGAAATAAAAATGGCATACATAATTGTATAAATATCAACGCCATCTAGTGAACAGAGTTGTTAAATAATGCTTTAAAAAAGTAATGCATTATTATTACCGAGTAATGCTGAAATGTAATGCATTATTTTCGAAAAAGTAATTCTATACTTAAATTTTTCAATTATTCATTACAGTACTGGTAATGGAGTAATGCATTATCTCAAAAGTAATGAAATTTTTGAATTACTTTACTGCATTACAAATACTTCACATTTTTATGGTGAAGTAATTTGAAGTATTTTGAAGTACTTTTTACTTCAAGGAAATACTTCAAAATACTTTGATGAACTATCGTGCATTACTTTGAAGTACTGGGAATTATTTTGAAGTAAAATGAATAAAATTAATAATGTTATGATATTTATATTTAATATTTTACAGTGATGTGTAAAATAATAGCACAAATGCAAAATTCGTATGTTCACTGACAAAAATTTAAATAAAATAAAAGTACTTCAAAATACTTCAAAGTACTTCACCATAAAAATATAAAGTATTTGTAATGCAGTAAAGTAATTCAAAATATTTCATTACTTTTGAGATAATGCATTACTCCATTACCAGTACTGTAATGAGTAATGACAATATTTAAGTACGCCATTACAAGTAATGCAGTAAATTAATTCAACTTGAATTATTTGGTAATGCGGTAATGCTTCGGTAATGCAGTACGAATATAATACATTACTTAACAATTCTGCTAGTGAATACTAGATGGTGTAATTCAAATTTTTTGTTGATTTGACTATGAAAATCTATAGTGTAATCAATTTTATTCGATATTATCTTGTATATTTCATAATTATTATCACAAAATATTTACATCAAAAAGTGGTATATACTTTTGAACTGTTTTTGGCTGTTTAATTACAGTCTCACTGCAATTAAAATAGATCATCGAATTTAGAAAATTCCATTTAACTGAGAATATAAAAAGTATCATAAAATTAATTTTCAGGTAATTAAAATGCCATTAAATTCAAATCCAATTGAATATACCTAATTTTCGTTATAAATAATTACCAAAAAATATTTAAATTTTATTCAGTTTATTTCATGATACCTTCCAAAATTAATTAAATTAGTAAGTTCATTTTGAACTTTAACATACTCCTCAGAAATAATATAAAAAAAATGTTGTTGTTTTTGATTTTCCTATAACAATACGAAACGTAAAACTCTTCTTCCTTAATACCTAATGACAATAGAAAATAGTTAAGACATTTATTAATTTAGTTAAAATGACAACCACTGGGAACTGGAACAATATGTTTTAGTGTTTGTTTGTCTGTTTTATTTCATATTATAATAAATTTTATTTTTATATTTTTATTATCATTTATTATAATTAAAATACTTTTGCCAGACAGGTGGGTGTTAAGCCAAACGAAATATAGAATCAAAAGATACGAGAGTATTATAAAAGAAATATCTTTCGAAAATATATAATTAAATAATGAAAATAAATATGTTTTTTTGTTGTTGTTGTCATTTATTTTCAAAATATCATATCTCTTTTCCCTTGAGGTTTCTGGTTACTGAGTGTTCTTTAAAGGAATTGAGTTGAAATTTGAAAATTAACCTGAATCGATAATTAAAATGAATATATTCAAAGTAAGTTAAATATCAGATGTAAAGCTGTATCAATAAATGTAGAATAAACAAAAATATACTTCAAATTTAGGATGCATAGAGTAGATAACTGAACCTTTCGCTGAATAATCCGTAATCTTATGCAGTATCAATATATCTTGATACTGCATATTTTCGTTATTAACGGAATCCTTTTTTGTACACTAATAATAGAGTAAATAGACTACGGGATAATATTTAGAAACTAGTATTATTTGAAATACAGCACAGTTATGCACGCATAATAATAACATAAGTAAATTTGAAACAGCTTAGTATTTAGTAGCTATATTTTTTGATTGATTTTGAAAAATTCTGTAATATTTTGATAAATATAGAAACCAAATTTTGTCCAGACGGTTCTAGAAGATGTTGCTGCGAACATGCCGAAGTAGACAGTTTTTTTGCATCTTTAGACACTCCGAACTCCCAAAACCCCTAGAATAAAGTTTCAGCCAAAAATTTTGCGAGTCAAATCCAATGCAACACTCCAAATTAATTCTCGTTCTCGTAATATAAAGAAAATGCTTTTTGGAGGAACGTGTTGTAATTGAGTCATAAATTTTATAATTTTTAACTGATTTAAATTAAAGTCATGCAAAATTATTCTTAATATGATTTTTTATATGACTAATTCATTTTAGATTTCGGTCCATTTCGAAACACTTTCAAAATACCATGTAATTTTACGTATCCATTAATTTTCACACTATTTATTTTAGATAATTTATTGCTAATTTTTAAATTATATGGAATTGAAGTAAATAAATTATTTTTAACATAAGCGGTGATCGCTGCTATAAGTAAAGCAGCAGCAGTATTACTAGATATATAGGGTTAATTAATAAATAATTAATTATTTGCTCAGACAGTCAAGCTGCAATAAAGGCGCTTCAAAAGTGTCTATCAAATCAAAGTTAGTGCAAGAATGTATAATTCAAATAAAGTAGTAATGATCGTAAAATCCTTTAGTCTCCAGGACATAGTTTTATCGAAGGAAATGAGAAGATGGATGAACTGGAAAGAAACGGAGTTAGTGACAACTCCCTGGAATCTTACTTAATAGTTTACGGTTGGCTAATGCCAAAACTCTTTGATAGAAAAACGATTGTATTCGGCTATACATTTAGATGAGCTGATCTCCAGACGCTAAGAAAACATGAATTATTTTTACACTGGGGTGTACAACCAACCAAACACGAAATAAATTATTTACATAGAAGCTGGCGTACAAAATTGACACTAATAATAAAAATAATGCATCGTCTTAGCATTCCCTTTATTGAAAAATTTAATATGTACTATTTCATTAATATTGTTCACAAAAATTGGGATTCCACGTTTAACTTGATAAATTGTAGTTTATAAAATTTATATTGAGGTTTAATTTAGTTTCGATTCTTAATTTATTGATCTTTTCTCTATGGTTTTGATAGACGATATTTAGAATATCGTAAAAATCGTCCTGAAATGATTTTTAGCATAGTATGGTATGGAATAGAAATTAAACATTTTTCCTAGAGTCATTAATAGATAGGCGCATGAAATAAATAAATTTGGTGTTTCCTCACTTAAATATGAATTATGTACAAGAATTCCGCAGCATTTTTCAATATTAAAATTTGTTTTTATATTTCAAAATTTTAAACTAATTATATTTTATAATATCAATTTGTTTTTAATTTATTAAATCGACTTGGTATTAACCATTAAAATATCGACTACATGTCTATATCTTATACCTGGTCAACTGGTCATATTTATAAAGTAAAAGAAAGATTAATTGCATTCGATAGCTGCTAATATTGATCAGGTATAAAATAAGATCTAATAATTTCTGGCTGCGATTACATTTTAATTACTCTCAGCCTAATTTAAAAAAATAAAATTTACCTAATTATGTTTACAAGCGAGAAGGTACAATTTCGAAACTGTGGTGGTAATTGAATTAATATAAAAGGTGGTCCTTTAAAAAATATTAATAGTTTCATTTTGTAATTGAAAGACGTAAGAACTGGTCTGTCCAAATAAAAATAAAATAAAATTTCGTAAATTTACTATAAATATTTTAATTTGAATTGATTTAAATATACTTTTCGTACAGTGTGCTTTATAAATTTTCGTTATTATATAAAATTGAAATAAATTTACAACATCAAAAATATGAAAATTTTCAAAGATATTATTACTGGTGACGAGATGTTTTCGGATAGTTATAAAATAAAATTAATTGATGATGTCATTTATGAAGTTTATGGAAAATTAATTATCAGACAACAAGGAGATATACAAATTGATGGTTTTAATCCATCAGCTGAAGATACTGATCAAGGTTTTGATTCATCGAATACAGAAAGTGGTATTGATATTGTTTTAAATCATCGTTTATCAGAAACATATTGTTTTGGTAACAGAAATTCATTTGTATTATATTTGAAAGAATATATGTCAAAATTAAATAAAATATTGAAAGAAACGGCACCAGATCAAATTGATACATTTAAAAATAATATGAACAAAGTGATGAAAGATATTCTGGGACGTTTTAAGGAATTACAATTTTATACTGGAGAATCTATGGATTGTGATGGTATGGTTGGCATGTGTGAATATCGAGAAATTAATGGTCAGAGTGTTCCGGTTATGATGTTTTTCAAACATGGTTTAGAAGAAGAGAAATTCTAAAAATAAATTAATTTTCAATTTGAACTCAATTATTTTATTTTTCATTAAATTTATAATTAAAACTGAAATGTGTAATTTTTGTACTGTAAAAATTTTTATTTCAAAGTAACAATAATTTTTATAAAAAATAATTAAAGGTAAAGTAAATTCATAATGCGAGTAATTAGTGTAAATTCCAGATTAAAAATGAACTTAAAAGACTAATTTCACTAGAATTAATGATATAAACGAAAAATAAAGTAGTATTTTATTAATTAATTTAAATATTCTCTATGGAAATAAGAAAATATAAATTTGTGGTATTAACTAAAAATAAATAATTAAAATTTAATAAAATAAAAAAAAAATGGTATTTTAATAATTTCTTTTTACTTGTTGTTATCCTTTAATTTGATGCTAATTCATTCAAAACCAAAGCAATTAAAAATTTCTTTTCCTGTTCTTTTCTGATTTCAAGGAAAATGGTTTTTGTACTGCAGTCGTTGTTTAAAAGTAATTGAAATTACTGAAAACTATGGTGTTGACTTAGTCTTGAAATTAATATGTTTTTTGTATCCGAATTATCTGAAAATTTATAAAATATCGAGTGAGAAAATATAATCTGGATTCCTGGTTGAAGAAAATTTGGACTACGAAAGTAAATAATATGGAAAATGTGTCGGACTATTTCATTTAGGGGAAACATTTCTTTTGCATTTTTTTTTTCAAAACATTAAAACGATTTATCCGCTTTTCCAACAAAGTTTAGTTGAGTAAATTTAAAATTTGTATTATTCATAGAATTTTATATTTCATTACGCTCTCTACATTATTTCCGTAGTCCTCATTATCTACTTGATTCCGTTAAACTCTGTTACTGGCGATTGTACTTAACATTTTTGTCTATCTAGCTTCTGCTAAGCATACAGCATTGTATAAACTTTCAATCAGCCGGAAATCTTTATGGAAACGAATTAGCAAAGAGGACGAAATTTTTTGGTAAGTTAGAGTTTTACTATTTACTAATAATATTATCCTGTTTATATCATGTTTATAGATATGCAAATAAATTTAACCTATTCGATGGCATCACACCATCTAATTTTATAAATAGAACACACTTTTTATCACTGCACTTCAGAATACGAAAAGTATTTAGTATCCTATATAAAAATGTTCTGATTGAAGCTTGAAGCAGTTAAAGGTAAATTTAAATTGATATTCTCGTGCTGTTATCGATCAATTTGGCTCACTTCAACTAGGGTTATTACTATCTTCTATAATTTTAATAAAAATTTTACTAAACCTTAAAATTAATAAATTCAATCAAAATTTCATGTACCAGAGTAAGCAAAGTGTTATCAAATATGTATTTAACTATTTTTGATTTCAATTTTTTTATTTGATAAAATTGTATAAAACGTGTATAAAAATCCAAATGTTTTCTACAAAATGTATTTTATATTTTTTAAACAAATCTGCTAATATAGTTAATAAAAAAACACTGTATTACATAAAAATTGTTTTGATGGAAAAAACGAACTATATATTTCACTATAAGTCCATGATTTGAAAGCAAAATTTGTTTGTATTACATTATAACTAAAAAAAAAAAATATTATAGTGAAAAAGAGCCAGAATGTTTGCAAATATAATACGTAACTGAAAATCGTGACAGGAATTTAAAAACGCTTTATATCTAAAAACTACAACTATTTATTATATAGAAACAAAATATTAAATGTGTATTTATAGATAAAGTTTTTGTTTTTACATTACTGACTTTTTCACTATACTATATCTAATTTTCGATACTAACTATTCGAAATATTTATTTTTACTATTTATTTTTATGTTGAACTTTCTTTCGTAGAGAGATGGTTAGAAATTATGATATCCTCGCTAATAATATAGTGAAAAGTGTATCTAAATTATTTAAATCAGTAAATTATTTATTATAATTAGTTTCTATATTAGAAGTAAGGATAATATTGAAGGATTCACTTTTCTGATTATATATATTTTTACATATGTATTTATATAAAATTTCTTAATCGTCATTGCCAATGATCTTTCAAGCGGAAACACATGCGATAGAGCTTTGCGCTACAGAATGTATTAACAAACATATTCGCAGTACAAATATAATTATTATGTCGGAGAATGAAACCGCCCTCAAAGCTTTGGATTCATATTCCTTTGAATCTAAACTTGTATGGGATTGTTCAACCTCGCTCAAGCAACTGCCTACAAACAACAGAGTCACTGGGGCATGAGGGAATAAACGGTAACAAGATTGCCGATAAACTCTAGCTAGTTAACAGCTAGAGCTAGATAAACAGGGGTTGGCTTTAAGTTATTGGGGTTTATGCAATTTTTATTCAATAGTTTGTTTAGTTAATATTTCTTATTAATAACTATGTAATCTAACTTTGGTTTCTAATGTCGAAAATTGTAATCCAGAATACAAACACAGTTTTAGGCTATTTGTAATTACATTACCAAATTTCTTGATTTTATCAAAACCTTGTCTAATTGTAAGCTTTCTTTGCATCTAGCTATATTGCATATAGCTATTTTACCAGAAGCATTTTTAATTATTTACTCTTTGAATTAGCCATTATTGTAAACACAAATTATTGTAAACAATTCACTGCAGTAATAAATTCCCTTTACATAAATTTCGATGGAAAATTAATTCTATTCATTCACTATGAACCATTTAACTAAAATATAAATCATTACATAATTTTATCAATTGCAGTTAAGATATAACATAAATTTAGCATACAATTTAATGAAAGTCGTTGTTGATATAAGCACTACTGTGTCTTACATTGTCAGTTGTAGAAAATTTACTGTGGATAGTGTTTTCGAGTTACAAAATCTTGTCTAATTATACAATGTCTATTCAATATTTGCATTTAATTGCTATATTTATGTATGAAAGAAAATTCTGTCAATAATTTGACAAAAAAAAAATCAACAATTAATTTAATATTAGTTTACAAACATATTCAATTCAAAGATAAATGTAAATTGTGTACATAATCAAAAACATCAGGATATAAAATATATATAACGATGACGACATAAAGGATGAAAAACATAATTTTCTTTACATTATAAACGAAAAGTTTATAGTAAACTTTTGACATTCATGTATATTTATTAAAATCGGTCACATCTGCTACTAATATTATTTGGAATATAGTTTTTTTTTCTAAATATATTTTGTTTTCTACATATATATAGTATAATTAATTATAAAAAGGTTATCGTAAAGTGCTACTACTAAAATTGTTTTAAATATAAATTTAACACTTATAATTTTTCAATAATTTTCTATACAAAATTTTGAAAATAACAATATTTTCTATAATGATAACAAAAAATAAAAATTAAATTTTTTGTGTCTAAATTTTATGTACCAGGTCAAAGATTTAGATATTAAATTTATATTTATGATAGAATTTAATTTAAATTAAATATACATTTCAATATAAATAAATTTATTTTAGCAAAAACTTTTAATCTATATATAAAATTTGAATTTATATAGGCAGAATACTAGCAGTAACAAGAAATTTTTGAATATATTGAGATAATTTACCAAAAATTTGATTCTTACGCAATTAAAATCAGCTGTTTTATGTCATTAGCACCATTAACACAAGTCTGAGAGTGTCTAGAACATTTAGCGTTGTTGTGAATAACTCCAGTATTAGCTTAAGTATTGACTTATTCTTTGAATATTGATTTAATCTCTATAATCTTTGAATGTTGACTTAATCTCTGTAATAGGGGAACAACGAAAGTTTTTGATTGCAATATTTGAAATTTGTTTTTCATACCTCATATACTTTTCACTTTTTATAATTTTTCAAATATTATAAGGCAGTACGGTCCTGTAAATTCGTAGTACATCTCAAATAATGTAGATAAATGAACTAGATGCTGTAATATTAATGAAATTAAATAGACTTAGATTGGAGGGACATGTGCAGCGAATTGAAGATTCTCGTATCCCAAAAAACATGCTATCAAGTAGCAGAAGGAAAACGTCCAGTACGAAAGCCAAGAAACAGGTGGGAAGATGCTGTAAACCAAAATGCCCATATAATGCTGAACGAAATTAAGTGGAAATCAACTGCATCAAATAGAGTTATTTGAAGGAAGAAAATTGAGGAGGCCAAGGCACGAGCAAAGCTGTAGTGCCATTAGAATGAATGTAGACAGAATAAATGCAAACATTTTCCGGTTATTATTATATATTTAATTTTCAATTAATAAATGTATTTTAACTGAATTTGATGATAGACGTAACTTCAGATTTATAATAGTTATACCAAACAAGTTAAATAAGTTTATATCAATTATTCAAGCTTATATGCCTGTAAAAGTTTATTTATATTATTATTAAATATTAAATTATAATTTAACATAATTCACAATTGAATATCTAATTTAATGTAGAATAGCCTATAAATATAGAAACTATTCCAAAATAATTTCATTACGTAGTATAATATCATAATTAACAAATTTTTGCTGATTCAATTAATAAAATCTTTAAAGTTTCCTAAAAAAAATCTCTATAAAATCTAAGAAAATTTAATTAGCAATTTCTTGAAAAACTTCAACCTAAAATGAAAATCTTTAATCTAATATTATATTTGTAATAAAATACATAATTCATTATTTTTTTCCTATATATTCTTTCGTATATAAGATTTAAAATCTTATGTACATATATAAAAAAAATCGAATTTTCTTTAGATTATTCAGGATACAACGACAACACTATAACATATTATATTTAAAGGAAGAAATTTTATGTATTCTAATAGAGCTACCGCCATAAATAACACATTATATCAAGTCATGTCACAATCAGAAGAGTAAACAAGTAGATAACAAAATGAAAATGTGCCAAAATAGAAGAAAATTATATAGGAAAAATGACGCAATAAATAAAAAAAAAAAAAAACAAGAAAGGAAAAAACAATTTATAGAAGATGAAAAATACGCAATTTTTAAGGTTTATTATTGAGAAAAATAGATCCATTATTTGACAGTTTTTGCCAGTCAGTCGGTTGTAAACTTTTTTCAAATTTATCATACTTCATACTAAATGTTTTGTAGCGTTTTCGAAAGGTTTGGATACTACAGACCACATAAACTACAGACCACATTCTCTGCCACTGCAAATCAGTCACAAGGAAAAATTTCTCTTACGATACCAAAGAACTTACCAAAATGACCTCTTCAAATATTCTAGGCTTCTATAAGAGTGTATTATGTTGTGATAGGGAAATGAGCTATAAACGCACAATAGATCGATAATTTTGCAGTGCTCTAAATGGATAAAGCATCCATAAACAAATATTGAAATCCCATTAACATAAAACTACTGCAATATAATTTTGTTATTCGGCATTTGCTTTTGTTATGTCAAATTATATCGAGAGGATATCGAGATTTAATTTTTTTTTACTTGCTTATATGTAAATCGTTAAAGACAGAGGTCAGACGGAAAAAAAAAATGTTACACATTTTTGATTTATCTGACCAAATGTTGTTTTCCGAATATTTAAGAAATATTTAAAGCTACGGAAAACCAAAACTATACAGAAATGTTAATTTTGTAGATTAGTTAGATTTAAACCAATAATTTTTTTGTTATTTTAATTTTGATTAAATTTAATAATGGATGAAATGGTGAGAAATTGTTAAAAACGAGTGGATAAAGGATGTAATTTTTGGTGGGTTTCTGTTCATTAAATTCGTTTTTTTTTTTTTATTTTTCAAACTGAATTTTAATGATAATATTATATATAAATTTTATATTTATAACAATTTCCATTATCCTTGATGTTTATTTAGTATTCACAGAATTTTTTTTTTATTTTTAACTAAATGGATTGTACGTGAAAGACAAACATTACACAATGTTACGATAATAGAAAAATATCTGTAATAAGGAACAATATTCCTTTAAGGTTTAAGGAAATCTCTAAACTCTATTCTTTTTATATAAAAATAAAAAATAAAAAGTATTAATAAATTACAAGCTCATTTCGTTTATAATATAATTTTAAGCTTTTTACTGTTCGCTATTTATGTGAGAATTAACTTCAAAGAATATAATTTTTAACAAATTAAAAGATTTTAAGTTTTCCGAATGAGCGAGAATTAATGTAAATTTGTTATACCAACTGTACAACTTTTATAATCTAATTAAGCTTAAAGGATAATTAAATTTCAATTTAAAAATGCATATAGCTATACCTTTTGAACAGATCTTTTAAATTAATTTTTCCAAATATCGAAATTAGATCAGATGTCATTACTATAATATATCAACAAAATAAATGTGTAAATAGCACCTCGAACTGAAACTGAATATTTGAAAGCGAAAATAATATTAAATTTTGGAAATTAATTTACAAATTTTATATCCTTATGAAAAAATAAATATTTAATATAAAAACTAAGAAAAAGTAAATCAAACTGGTCGGTCTATGTGAGAAATGGTACTCCACAAGGTCGTACAGTACGAATTAACGAGAAATCGTCTGTTATGTAAAGGGCTTGGATATTTTTGTAACAGATAAATTTGCATATGACTAAATTCGATGAGGTTATTCAGAGTGCGATACATGTCGTCTGTAACTGGACGATAAAAAATGAACTAAAAGTAAAACCGGACAAAATCCTGCCGAAAATAGCAAATGTACATGACTTATACATTAAGCAGACAACATTAAATCCCTAAAATAGAAAGATAGTAAGGCTATTTACTGTTTTCTAGATTTCTAGGATTGCTACTGATAAAAATGGAGACTTAGCAAGCAAGAAAATTAGGTGCTTGAAGGGTTTTTATTAACCCTCCATCTTTTCAACCAACCAAACAACCAATATAGATTTGGCATGTAAACAGGAAGAAAAGAATGTGAATATGAAGAAAACAACGGGTCACCCACAACACGAGAGATGCCGGTAGAAATGTCGGTAATCCTTTCGTTCCGTCCTTATATTTAGAGTTCCGAGTTCGTAATAATTATTGTATTTCAAAAATTCTATGATCCTTCTTCATTAAAATAATTCATCGAATATCGATAAATTTTCCAATACAACGCTAACCTTTATACCTGTAATCTCATTTAATAATAACTGCATGCCTTTCATAATGTTCAAGCTTGACTTTTTAAGTATTTTTAACTTTTTTTCTATGTACAATGTACCAACGAACCGAAGTGTTGAAGATCGAATTTTTGAATACCGGCGAATTTTCTTAATTTTGGTTTGATGCTAAAATATAATTTGCTTCAGATATCTACAGATAGAAGAATGCTTTATATGAGCATAAATAATGACGCCATTATCATTTTCGTTATAATCTGTTCTATATAAACAGTAGCATTACAATATAACAGAAATGCACAAGTGGAAAAGGTAAAATCAACAAATGCTTCTCAAATATAGAATTGAAGAAAAACATTTGAACAAGATTAAAAAAAATCATTTTTTTATTTTTGTCATTAATATATTTTTTTATTCTCATATTTTATATTTTATCGTCACTGCTTCTTTATAAAAATATCATTTTCATTCTTATTTTTTTATTAAGATTTATATAAAGTTTTATTTTAAATTTTCTTTCTTCATAAAATATTTATTTGAAAGATACACAATCTTTTTTCTTTATGGAATTATAAAATAATGAAAAATTATATCTTGTTTTTTTTAATCGACATTTGAAAGTGACGTTTGTTCTATAGTTAAATTCGTAACTATATAGTTGGAAAAATATATAATTTCAAGCTTTGTATATAATATTAATTTCAATTTTCTAATTAAATTTGATATATTAAAATGATTGAGTTAATTGAAAAAAATAAAAACATTTAAAATAAATATTAATTAATATTTTGATACTAGAAATATGAAAATGGTTAAGCGATAATTTTAAAATATACGTGTTTAAAATCAAATATGATTTGTTGCCAAACATATTTAAGAAATGTAAATGATTTTAAATGGTAATCGAGTATCTAATCCTATCCTCATCAAACTTAGGCAATACCTGCATAGTCGCGTTAACGAAATAAAGCGGGACCTGATAAATAGACAGATCTTTTGTTTGGATCAACGAAAACCAGCATAAGGACAGATATTGTTAGTATGTTATGTTAAACAGAAACATATATAAATAAATAAATTATATTTTTATTCTTAAGCTTGATGTCTTGCACTTTCTGTGGTGCATGTGCTCGAGACTGATAAGTATTACTCAATTCCTAATTATATCAAATTCAATGTACATAATTAAGTTTTGAACAATTTAATAGCATAAGAACTATTTAAAGAGTAAACCAAATACTGCTAGTACCTAAAATAAATTAAGATAAATATTTTACTGGAAAAAATTGAAATTAATTATAAATTTGCATTTTCAATTTCATTATTTCATAAGTTTCGTTTTAATAACTTTTTTTAATCAATCCAATTTATGTAGATAATGACACTATACGAATGGCGTTAATGTTTAACTGATCAGAGCCTTCGAAGTGGAAATATAATCTTTGCTGATAGTTATGTCATTGTCGTGTTGGGAGCTTATAAATTCCTTCCACAAGTATCTCAAATTTCTACGGGCAATAGCTTCATATTTACAATTAAAATATGCTCCTTAATTTCGGCTGCACAATTAGAAATTTTTATCAGATTAAATCTCAGTTAGCATGAGTAATAGTGGGCTGTAAAAATGCAATGAATCGAAATTTTACTAAGCGACAATACTTCTTTAGTTCCATGTACTTAAACTTAAACTTTTATAAATAGCTTCCTCTGGCAAATATATATGTGGAATAATTCCAGTAGATTTAACTTTAAAGCAGTTTTCTGGAAATCGCTGCTTCCCCCCATTTGTCTTGAAGTCTGAATTTTCATAAAGTTATTTAATTTTTCTTTTAGTAAATTTTTCTACAAAATGATAAATTTTTTTATTTTATAAAATTTTATAAATAATCATACTTAGCATATTTCATGGGGTGATACAGAAAATTGAAATCAAAATTCTTGAACAAATTGTTTTTAATGACAGTGCGTTGTTATGCCAATTTTACATTAGAAATTTTTTCTAAAAAGAAATGAAATTTTTCCATTAATGCTTAATAAGTTTTCTGTATAGAGGGTATAACAATCCTTTTTTTTACCTTGGCATGTCTTAACGACACTCTTATACCATTTTATAAAAGTTGGTGTTATTAACAGAATATATTCAATAGAACAACGAAGACGTATATATTTTAAGGATTCATATTACATATTTAGAAAATATGTAGAAAAATCTTGAAAACATTCTTTTTATAATTTTTCTTCATTTATAATATTGTTTTTCAGTAATTTTGTTAATGGTTAAAAGGAATTTACTTCACAAGGTACAAGGAACATTTTTGTGATGGTATTCTATGGCAAAAAACCTTAACATATTTTCTTATAATTTAATAAATAATATTTTGTATATAATAAAAATGAATGTTTTAAGGACAAAGTCTGCGAGAGCCCACAGAAAAATGGTAAAGTAATGATATTTTTGGTTCTAATTATATTAAGATGTATAGGTTGGACCAGTAATGTATTATATGCAATGTGTACCCGTTGCAATTACAAATGGTTTTTGAAGATGTATGTTTTGAAAGTAATTATTGTGGTAATAAAATTTGCACTTATAGGTGAAATTTGATATTGGATTTATAAATATTTTAATTCATTTAAGCAAACACTTCTATAATTTAATGTAGATATTTTTAATGTTTTTCAATATTATTATTTAAATTAAATTTCTAATAATTTTTTTTATTCTGTTTATTCATACCTTTATAAAAACCCTAATCGAATACTGCCATATCTCAAAATTTCTAGTTTTTAAACAATCACTTTATAAAACCGTCAATTTGTGAGATTGAGTTAAAATTATATTTATTTTATGATAATTTTTAATAATATTACTTTTTACTTTCCTTTTATTGAATTTACAATTCATGTTTTCCTCACCTGGGCATAGCTCCTAAACGGCTTTACCGATTTCACTCAAATTTGAAACTTAAGCTCGTGTTATTAACCATTCGGTGCCACGAAATTTTCATGGCCCGGCGAGGGGGCGGGGGGTTGGCCTTATTTTCTAAAAAGTCATGTGGGGTATCAAATTAAAGGTCTTGACGAGTACATCTCGTTGGGTAGTGTTTCGGGTAACTAGGACCACGTAGGGCCCCCAAAAAATGGGGCCAAAAATGAAAAAAAATCATGTGGGGTATCAAATTAAAGGTCTGGAAGAGTAGATATCTTTGGGGCAAGTAATGGTAGTATTTGGGGCAACGTTGGTCATGTGGGGGCCTGAAAATGGGTCATATGGGGGCCAGAAAAATTCATATTTTCTTTACCTGGGCATACCTCCTAAACGGCTGTACCGATTTAACTCAAATTTAGAACTTAATCTCGTGATATGACCCATTCGGTGCCACATAATTTTCAAGGCCCAACGAGGGGGCGGAAGGTTGGGCCTATTTTCAAAAAAGTCATGTGGGGTATCAAATTAAAGGTATTGTTGAGTACATCTCGTTGGGTAGTGTTTCGGGTAACGAGTACCATGTGGGGCCCCAAAAAATGGGGCAAAAAAATCATATGGGGCATCAAATTAAAGGTCTGGAAGAACAGATATTTTTGGGACAAGTAATTGTAATATTTGGGGCAACAACAGCCATGTGGGGGCCTGGAAAATGGGGCCCAAAAAAAACATGTGGGGGTATGAAATTAAAGGTCTCGATGAGTACATCTCCTTGGGTAATGTTTCAGGTAAAGAGCGCCATATGGGGCCAAAAATAAAAAAAATATTCATATGTATATATATATATGTATATATATATATATATGAGCCGTTAATTTTGCAAGTGACTTTTCGCGAAACATGAGTTAGACCTATTTATTATTAACCGCTCAAATATATATTTTTTACTATAATATGTTATATTATAGTAAAAATATATAAACAATATAAAAATTCTACAGTTTTTAGTCGTTCAAATATATTGTGTAAAACTTAAAATATTTGACCGACTAAAAAGTATGAAATAATAAATAAATAAAAAAAACATTTTTTAACAATACTTTCCTTTATAAATAGTAATATGCGACTAAAAACTAATAAATAATACTAAAATTATATAATCTTTCATTATTGTATCTAGAGTTTCAGTAATGGTCAATTGTAGTAGGGTTAACTGCAATCGTACTAGATTAGAGATTCAGTTAAGGTAAAGTATAGTAAAAGGGAAGTAGACCCCTTATAAATGGAAGTATAACTGATCAAAATTAATTATGAGAATTAATAGAATTTATCAGAATGATATTTATAAGGGGTCTACTTCCCTTTTACTATACTTTACCTTAACTGAATCTCTAATCTAGTACGATTGCAGTTAACCCTACTACAATTGACCATTACTGAAACTCTAGATACAATAATGAAAGATTATATAATTTTAGTATTATTTATTAGTTTTTAGTCGCATATTACTATTTATAAAGGAAAGTATTGTTAAAAAATGTTTTTTTTATTTATTTATTTTTATATTATTTTATTTACTATTTTAATCTTTTTATAATGAAAGTCTACTGTATCATTTCAAATTATGACAGTTTTACTTTGACAGATTTTGAGAAAGCTGTGTAATTTAGTTTAACTACCATATTTTAAAATTGGTCTTGAAAATTTTGAATTCTGTAATTGTAAAATACAATTTTTTAACAAATGACTATATTTGTACTTTGAGCAATAAAGAATACGTATTAAAAAAAATTAACATAAAAATTATTTGGTAACATAAATTCTAACATAAAAATTTGAAGATAAAGATTTTAAGTTAAAGAATTAATGAATTTTTATTCTAAGCTAAATAACTCAAAATTTAATTTTCTTGAGATGTGTTAGTATTCGATTAGGGTTGCGATATTATGTTTTAATTTTTGATTTAATATTCAAAATATCCTAAAAATATAAGTTTACCTGGCAACGATTTTTCTTAATTACTTAAAATTTTTATCTTGACTTTTTCTTTTTTGAAAACAACTATTGTCACAAAAATGAAGTTCTTCCAGACCAAAAAACTAGACGAAAAAACCGGCGACATGAACATCAAAAAAGTTTCAAATTACAAAAAAAAAATATTTTAATGCGTTATTAAATAAAAAAATATTATATTATATAGGAAAAGTTTAAGAAAATATACGCAATTAGGTTAAAATATTGTTTTTAACAAATTCTGATGTCTTTACAAAATTATAATAAATGGCTTTAAGGCCGGATTTCACAGTGGAGGCTTAAGCCACAATATAGATATATACTTAAGCCTAACTAAACCGACTGTGTAGCTTAAGCTTACAACTTAAGCTAACTAGGTTTCTCAATTAAAATTTTCAATAAGCTTAGGTAAATTAAAAAAATGGGAATTATTGTTAGTTCTAATTGGAAATAATATTATTGTGAATGAAAATTTAGCATAAAAATTAAGGTAACATTAAAATTTTTGATTTAGTATGCGTGTATATTAATTTTTTTTGGGTGTGTTGAGAGACGTAGAATTAATTTTAGCTTTTTTCTAATAGCTTTTTTACTTAATAAGTAATAACTGTTCAATGTTATATGAATTCATTTTCTATGTGTCTGTATAAAGTATAATAATAAAAAATGTCAAAAGTGAAGTTTAAGCTATGCTCATCTGCAGCTTAAGTTAAACCTTAATTTAAGGAAGACTTAACTTAAAGCTTGCACTATGAAACCAGATAATAAGTTAAACCGAAGCTAAAGTTTTGGCAAAAGCTTAAGCTTCCGCTGTGAAATCTGCCATAAGTAAATATAATTTAAAAGTTTATGAATTTACTTAGGTTTCCGATTTAATTACTATCATGCACCAAAATTACATTCAGATAATTTTACTTTATCATAATAATATGCTAGACCGATACAGAAAAAATAGTGTCAACCTCATTTAAGTAAGTCAACAATTAAGTCAATACAGCTTACTATTTTACAAAAAAAAAAAAACATTTCCTCAAATTTAAAGTATCATCATGATGACGTTTTGGTCCTTCAAAGCTAAATCAATACATTGAATTTAAAGATATTAGTCTATAGATCAATAAAAATAATTTATCTATAATTTAAAGAGGACAATAAATAATAATTATTTTGGTTATTTCATTTAACAGTCTATAAATTGATGATTTAAGTCCTTATAGTTTCTTACTCTATATAATAATCATTGTTATTTTATTATATATATCAAAGATAAATTGTTGAAAATTTATTGGAAATAAATCAACAATTTTGTAAAGATAATAAATAAAAAAAAAATATATTATATTAAAAATGATTGGACTTGATAATATCATTAAATTATGATCAATTTGACAAGGTTCTATTACGCATCAGATGATAATATTTATAGGATTTTTATTGTTTAAATTTTTAGAGACACATAAAATCTAATTTTGATTGTTTATTTTCTGTCAGTTTTCATTACATAGCTAACAAAATTATATAAATAATACTGAAAATAGTCTTAGAATTGGGTCAATTCAAATTAAATTTTTCTACAAAAAAAAAATTAATGAATTTGTCAAAATCACAATTCTTTAAGTTACCACTTTCTCCGTCCTCTGTCAATTTTACAGATACAAAGAGAAGAACTATAAATTTCAAAGCTAAATAATATCTCTAGGTAATTTAGATGCCCAATCCTTGGTACTTTATAATACTTTATTTTAACCAGGAATGGAAACCAAGTAAAATATGTGGTTGGTATTTGGTTTCTCTAATCATAAAAATGGTTTCTAATTCGGTTTTGGTACCCGATGTTTCTTGAAAATTGTTTTTTTGGTTTCGTTTTTGTTTCACTGTTTGATGACAAGGTCTTCTTACTCGTATCATTTTTAATCCAAAAATGTATGGTAACATTCCAATAAATGGCAACAGAGCACACTATTTCTGAAATTTGAATTTTGACTTTTGTAAGCTATGAACAACTTTTATGGTACATGAACTAATACTGATTTTTAAAATATTTTCAGGTTCCTCGTTTTTGTATTGATTCATTAAAATTCGATAATTTTTCGGTTCGATTCAAAACTATTCTACATCCCTAATTTTGACATTATATATGACGATGATATGAACAAAAATAAAACTTTCTCTTTACTATGAATTAATTAAAACACATTCAAACTAATAAAAATTATAAAAGTTTTTTTTTTAAATGTAATTAATTTAATAATTTTTCACACTCTGAACTTAATATATTTTCTTATAATAATTCATTTTAGTTTTCCTTATATACTTTCTTCTACATGACGAATTATTTTTAACTTTATGAAAATTAAGGAAAATATTTTTCGCCGAAAGTTTATGAACTACTATAAATTAATTATTTACGTATATTTTCCATTATGTTTGTTGATGATTTGTTTATGAGTTAATTTTAGGTACTTACAAAAAACTTTAATTGTTAGATAGCTAATTATAACTCTACACTCTACTATTCAAAATACTATTTGTAGATAACATGGTTTTCAAAGAATTTATGAGTTTGTGAGAAATTGGGAAATAGTTATTTCAACAAAAGTATTTTTGGGTTGTGAGGAAGAATGTAGACAATATTGTGGAATTTTCTCATTATCTCAATTTAGTTAAAGCAATTTTTGATTGTTAGATATTCATGAGACCATTATTTATATAATAATTATTTTCTTTGTTTCATATAGTGAAAATCTGGTCAGGAACTCCCATATATTCACAAATACAATTAGTTGTCCAATTTAACAGCCTACACACATCCTACACTCTAAAATTCATCCCTTTCAAAAAAATATGTTGACCCTGAATTCAATTTAAACAAATCGGCGGGTAAATTCAAATTATTGAAACTACAACTATGTACAAATATCATAATTATTTACTTTTTCTCTAATGAAACAATTCTGGTATAATTTAGGTCGCAGAAAAAATAAAATTGTGAAATTTGCATTCTTACAACCTGACAACCCTTGAAATTCTACTTATAAATATCTCATATAATTTCTAAAATAATAATGTAATTTGAAATTGGTTCTTATTACTTTTATTATCCATCACAGATTTCAAAATCAATGAAATAAAACTTAAGAAAATCTAAAATATCAAGATATTTTATTTTTTATTCAAAATTATCGTAATCACAGAACATCTGTGACCTAATTCTCAAGATGAAGATTTTAATTAACCTTCTATCAATAATCATAATTTCATTTTTCTTCAAAAATATATTAAAATATAAATTTATGTAACCATTTTTATACATCTGTAAAGAATCGAAGAAATGGAAAATAACAAACCACATTTCCTTCTTGTTTAATTTGGAAATTCTATCAATTTGTCAGATTGTTTAGTTTCCGCGTGATTTGATATACATTTTAAAATTGTTAGTTCTATTTTTAATTCGACCGCATTTGTACTTATATTAACCGATTCTGTTACCAAATTTATCGATTCTTTTAAAATGAATTGTTAATTTAATTATTTAAAGTATAAAAAATTTGAATACAAACTTAAAGTTGACTTTTCTAGGATTGTAAGAGACTGTCAGATTTATGTTAATGTCAGAGTCGATGAATTTTTTCATCCCCCAAACACGAAAATTTGTTCATTTCACCAAAATCATATAGAAACGTTTTAAATATTCATAACAAGAAAAACCATTTTCAGTCCTTATAAAGTACAGAGGATTTTTAGGGCTTATAAAAGACTAAAGAAAATTGATGTCTAAAATATGAGAGACTAACAAATCTTCCTCTTAGCTTCAAATGAATTTGATTTAAATAGATCCTCAAATTAAACACTTGCAGATGGATAAAAGGTCAGTCAGTGAACGTAAGCAATAATCAGGCGGCCAGACGGTATTAGTAGAATTATCCTAATACAGTTATGGACTAATTTGAATAGAATTTCCTTTTCAATATATTTTGTTAATGATACTAATTGATGTAAGTTTCCTCTTTGATAATTCAAATTTTTGAAAAATCAACTTAAATTGATATAGTAACATTTTTTCATATCAAAATATTGGAATCTATTTTATTATATTTTCGGTTCAATTTTTACTTTTGGTATTTTTTAATTTCGCAATCATAAAAATACTAAAATTGAGATATAAATGAAAAAAAAAATACTTTTCTTCTCAATCAAATTAATTTATTTTTAGTTTATGTAGATTTTCTTTCTCTGGTATTTTTTTTATTTATTTTGCAATATAAATTTTTATAAGGTTTTCTTTTTTGTAAAGCCATAAAAAAGGTTGAGATTTTTTCTTTCTTCATTTTCATTTGATTAAAAAAAGCAGAATTAGATATAAAAAAAAATTTCTCATTTAAATTTGTTAAAGATTAAAATTTCAATAATAATTGGAAAACATCTTAAAAGTTCTTTTTTTTTATTGGAATGAATTGAAAATGATGACCATATTGCCATCAAGATTTAAGTATTTTGATTATCTAAAAGTACACTATAAAAAGGTATTTCAATTTAAATAAATTCAGTAGTAAAATTTCGAAACTATAAAACTACAAATCCTATCAATGGAAACTGTGGATTTATGTATCGTGAGCCTTAAATCACATCTTGGTATCCTTGGTGATCGTAAAAAGTTCATAAAATTTATTTATATTTTATAGTATTTCCTTAGTTTTTATTAAAAGTTTCCAGGAATGTGGAATTATTTTAGAAGTTTCTTGAAAAAGATTAATGGAAGTATATAAAAACTCTGAAAGACAAAGAGTAAGTTGACCTGTAACAATCGGAATGTTGCCATTAATACTGATTTTTATGTTTTTTTCGGAAGCGGATTTATAAACTTCAATTTACGCCAGCAATTCAGAGTTTGTTTATATAACACTATGTCATCGAGAATTTTTGATATAAGCCCAACATAGCTTTAAAAATTGTATATATTGTAATTTCTGATAGTATTCGCTACGTACAAATTTAAGATCTATAGTTCATCAGGAATATATTTAATGTAATATAATGTTACTTATGGTAATTACGAAACCAAATCCAAATTGGATGATAATTATTAATATTAGATATTGCTGGGCACAGAAATGTATACTAAGGGACGGATGAGCCGTGTAAGAATAATTCAATTAGCCTAAAAGTTGCAACTGTTAGACTATTTTAATTTTAAATTCTGCCGTAAATAGTGGTATAAGCCACAGAATTGTATTGAGTTGGGGAATATTTGTTCTAATCATTTTCTTGTAAAAGAATCAGCTTCCTCGGTTGGTGAATATCTGTTCTGAATCTTTGATTCCTAGAGTTTGAAAAAAGTACCAGACAAGTTTGAATCGGATTGTGTATCAGTCACGCTTTGCTGCCCGAGATAATATAGCTAATTTGGCTGGAGTAATTTCTTCTGATGTTCTTTCGGATAAAATAGTTCGATGTCATGAATTTTGACTTAAAAGATGATGAAGTATTCATCTAGTAGGCTAACGTGAAATTTTGGATATTTTTTCAAAAACTCAAGTCTCCACTCCGGTTTTTGTAATGTTGGCGAATAAAATAAATATTTTAAATTTTTTTACTTATTCCGCGAGGTTTATAAAATTAATATTAGCAAATATGATACTTTTAATTAAATTGTGTTGTTTGTTTACAGCAAAATTATTAAATGATATTGTCACTGTTACATAGATTTACTTAAACTTTGTTGGATTTACAATTTTCATATAATTGTAACCACAATTTGTATATTAGTGCATATATTTTGAATTGTACAATTGATACAAATAATCTGAAAAAAATATAATTTTTGGAATAGACTTTCTCCTGCAATCCCAGATATCAATTATTATTAAAAATAGAAATAAAACTTTTTAACAATTGCACCACGAATCGTAAAAGTTAAATATTTAAATTTTTCTATATATAATATTTTCAAAATTTACATAAGAGTTTCTAAAAATATTTTCATTTCACTGCATCATTTTCTGGGTACCTTTAAATTTAAAAACCATTGAAATGTTAAAATATATATTGCGAATGCAATTTCAATGAAATTGCATAGAAACACATGAAAATATAAATCGTTATTTTACATATAGAAAATAAAGTTAACAATAAAATTTCTTGTGGTTTCTTTCTATTTTACCTTTTTTTTTTTGGTTCAAAGTTTATCTGCTTTTAAAAGAGGTGAGAAAAGTTGTTCAAATTACATATAAATACATTAAATATATACATATATATATACAAAAAGATATTTGCAATTTGCGATTGTATGTTAAAACTACAAGTATAACAAAAAATTAAACTGCAATTTGTGCAATATAGAAAATTATCGAATAAAGTTTTGTATTTTTGGTTGATTAGTTTCTTTGTTAGTATTATATACATAATTAAATGAGTTTTCTAATGAAAATGCAATTAGAATTTTCCTTAACAACATTTGTTATTACACAAAACATAAATTTTCTTATATATATGTATAGAAATATAAATTTTAAGATGTAAGTAATTATCATTAATATTAAAAATTGCATGTGTAATTTGAGGAAAAATAAAAAAACTTTCATTTAATTTCAATTATCATTGAAAATTAAACGAATATATAATTTAAAGTTTTTTTTTTTCATAATTTTACTGAGAAGAAGTTTTCTTGTTGAATAAATTAATTTTTCATTTTACAATTTTCATTTTCCTGCACACGAGTTGTATAATAAATCTAATAAATCTCATTATGATTTTGCGCCTGAAGGTATGCAAACACAAAGCAAAATACTTTTATAATGATTTATATTTACACAAATTTTAAATATATTTTAATCTTTTACAAAGAGTTATTTATTATATGTTTTAAAACTATGAAATGTTGTAATAGAAATATCGATGGAACAAATTGATTTAAATAAAATATTAATTTTTCTTTACGTTTCCAGGGGAGATTCTATATCTGAACTGAAATATCTGATATCACACAGAAATAGTTCTAATCAACAAATATATAGTAGGACATACATATATTAATCAGTCTCTATTAATAAATTAATCAATTGGTTGGATTATTGGTATAAGTGGCGAATCACACATCAGTTGACATGGAGACCCAATTAGCGCGTTTTGTAACCACTCACTCCCGTGACCACAGGTATTGTTATTAAGTAACGGTCGGGTAGTTTTAGATCCACCGTTTCCGTGAGCCACTTCGCGGCAAGATCGCTGAGGTCGTTCAAGAAAAGGCTACCAAATGAGCAGAGAACGGGGCACTTACAAATGGATAGCGTAACTGTGTAACCGTTTCTCTTTCGCTCGACTCCTTGCAGCTACTGCATAAGTGGTTAAACGCGGGATACCAAGTTCATTAATCAATTATTTTGTGTATTTAAATGGGAAGTGTTACGATATTAAGAATTGATTAGTGAAATAGATTTATGATAATTCGGTTTTTAAAATTGGAAAAGATATTTTTTAACAGAAACTTATTTTCAATGCATATTCTTTAATATACATGGCAAATAACTATATTTACTATGATGCACACCATGAGTATCAGGTGCACCAATGTTGTCCAACTCAATAAGGTTGAAATGCAAAAGTAAATATTAATCTCCTATTTGAATTTTAATATAAATTGTTTAATGAAGCTAAGAGGCTTGAATATTATATTTATAATATTTGTACTTTATACTTGGGTTATAAGATTTTTCCAATATGATAAAATCTGCCCGATAAAATGTTCCCACTATGAAATTTTCCCGCAATGAGAAGTTCTGGTTGAAATATGTATTACTAATTAAAGCTGCTTAAATCCCGGGCTTTTTGATGTATAGTAACATTATAATGTGTTAAAAATTCGCTTTTTTTAATTAAATTTTAGATTGCGTACTATTCGTACAACAAAATTATTAATATCTTATTAATTTTTTGGTTACTCCATATACTAATTCCCTAGAAATTTCATTAAAAACTTAAATAAACGTGCAGAAATTGCTTGCAGATACTTTTATATACTAGTAATGAAAACGTTAAGAATTTTATTAAAATAGAGTACATTTAGTTTTTACGATTGACTTATTTAGCATTGTATAAACTGTAAGACCAGAAAAAAATTTCGATAATACTATAAAAATGTAAGTTAATAAAATCCACTTGATATACAAATTGCAAGCTAAACCTGGTTGTATAAAGCTTTTTGATGATATATTAATATTTACATACTTACTAAATACTGTATGTAATTTTGACATTCTTTTATTAAGTTTTTGGTCTTAAACATACAAAATTTATACTTAATCCTATGTAACATACAAGCTAATATCCTTATATAAAATTCTGTTATAATTGTTTTATGTGAAAGTTTATCCTGTAAAAAGAATTTGAAGAAACAATATTATGTAAATCTATAGCCAGTGGCGTAACTAAGATTATTGGACTCTGAGGCTAACGAATTTTAAAATAAACGATATTAATAAGTGGTATTGAAATCAAAATATAATCAATATTTACATTCCTTGTTAAAGTAAACTTAAAAAAATATAAAAGCTATCCAGCAATCTTTATACCAGTTACCCGAGATATTCGAATTGGATCACTCTGAACATTCTGAAACAATTACCCGAGATATTAGAGTTAGATCACTCTGAACATGATGTAAATATTATTGTTGAGTTTGAATTTTTATATTAAAAACGAATTGGATGTGTTTTATTAGATATTAATTATTTATTTATATAATGATCATTAATACTCGCATACAAATAAAACAATTTAACCAGAAATCGTTCTTAGGTGTTTCAATAAAATGTATTCTAATATTTTATATATAATTTGCTCCCGAAGCATTTACTTATTCTGTCACAGTTTTTGAAATAAATTTTGGTAAATAAAATATCAAAATTTTAATAGCTTGTGGGATAATCGCCTTGTAAGAGTAATAAAAATTGTAATTAATTTGTTACTTTGAAATATTAAGATAGCACAGTATTCAGTACAGCTAACTACTAAATATGAAAATGACCTAAATTCTTGATCTGGAATTTTTATTAAAACTTTTCGGCAGATGTAAAGATAATAATTCTTGTATTACAAGAATTTTAAACATCAAAAGCACGTAAAAACCCAGGAAATTGTTTCTTTGTCAGTTACTTTGTACGAATTAGCAAAAAGAATATAGATACAAAAATTAGCATGATTATTTTTCATATCTGCACTATGAGAAAAATTGGTCAAGAAATACAAAAATCTTTGATAATCTTCCAAATTGGTCAGAATTAAATATTCTCTCAAATAAATTCCAATAATTTGCTGATAAGTTCGCTGTTACTATTAAAATCTTACTAGTTACCAATTAGATTTTAATAGTTATAGTAATTATTGTTACTTTACACTCACAGTTTAGCCAATGCATTTATTATATTCAAAGCAACTAAAAAACACAATCAATTTAATAGAACTATTTATTTTAATTATGACCAAAAAATAGTTACAAACATTTTTTTTATTTATTTCCAAATCGATTACATAAAAATATCAAAAAAATTATTTGAAAAAAAAAAATCAATTTTAATTTATTCAGTTTTCAAAATTCCAGTTCACTGAATTCAAGAAAAAATTTATCCAAAAGAATTGAACATGAAATTTCGTTTTCTTATCTATATACAAAGATTTTTATTTTTTTCCATAAAAATAATATTATAAAGAAAGAAAAAAAAAATCAGATTTTTTAAAGTTAAAATTAGAATATAAAACTATAAAAAATATAATGTATCTTTCTAATTTTATGCTGATCCTATACAGTGAAATCAGCTTAGCTTTCAATAAGTCTTTTACTGTAAAGAAGAAAAAAGAAAATTTCTATTTCTACTATTTTTTTTTCTCAAATCACGCATTCATATTTTTTTTTTTTTTTTTTTTATAATATCCTTTTTATTTGCATCCTTCCAAAATTAAATTACATAGAAAAACTAATAGCCCGAAAAAAGAAAATTTATAGTTTTTTTTTATTATATTTTATGTAGTTAGTAAATATAGAAACGTAGGAACGAAAGAGAAAAGAAAAATATGGATTTATGACTTCGCAATTGATTGCATTTTTGTTCTATTTAATCAAATTGTTCATTACGGCATTTGATGACTAAATAATGTTTAAAAATTTTGGTAAGCTTTTAGAAACTTATTGTATTTATTTATAGGATTTTAGATTTGATATAAAGAAAGATTGTTTATCAGTGTTTTTAATACTAATTTCAAAGAGTCCACAGTTAACGTAAATGACTAACATCTTTTTTTGTTAGTCTATTGAAATCATTCGGTTCAGGTCCGCAGTTAAGCAGCAGTTTTGGTTTTATATCTGTGAAGTATAAATATCGATATTAATATTTTTTATGATTTGTAGGTTATATATTGCCAAGCCTTGGAAGAGGGTGGGGCACGAGTGTCGGACATGGGCTTCTGAATTCAGGAATCCTTAAAAATATATTTAGCAACTGAATTTGAAACTATACAATACGATCAAAAGTTTATTTCGCACTTCTATATTATTTTTATATATAGGGGTCCCCTATATTACCTGACACGGGCCTCCAATTTGCTCTTACAGGCTCTGTCTATAGGTCAAGTATTATTTTATAAAGATTCCTAACTAAAATTTTGGGTTTCACAGCGACTCAAGGACTACTTTCATTTTACCCTTACCTGGATAAAAGGTAAAAGAAACTTTTCTGGAATGTTGTTAATGTCAACGAAGTTATATGTAATCAATCATAAATGTCGACATCAGTTAATAATTAAATATGAGATAATAATTACAAAAAAAAACTGATATGAAATAAGAAAATCTTTGACACGTATATTAAAATTAGCTAGGGATTATTTTTATTTAATTTCTTTATAATAATTATTATTTAAAAAAGCTTTCTTTGACATAGCTACTCAGAAATGTCGATATGTAGGCAAATTATGTAATCTACATCTATAAATATAATTATTTATATTTCACTTTGTAATTAAAAATATAAAAATATTTTCTTTAGAAGTTTAATCTTATTTAATTTCTAGGAAATTTAAATTCTGTAATTAGTATTTATTTTCTTAAGCCCAATTTATAACTAACGTAGAAATATAAAGGATGGTAAAGTGGAAATGTTGATGACATATTTAATAATTTATATATTAAAAGAAAATTATGTTTACATGATTATTCCTCCACACATTTAATAAATTTAATATAATTTTCAATTTTTCCAAACATTAATTTTTTTTATAATGAAAAATGTCAAAATTAATATGTATCACTTACGATTTTCGTATGAAAAGCAAGAAACCTTAAATCTTAATTTAACTTTTACAATTCTTATACTGCACATAAACTCGCCGTTGACAGGCTTCCCGTTGAACTTTAAAAAAAACAAATTTTGACGGTGAACCTGCTGCTGCTAGCTAGTAAATACTGTCAAAGCGTCATAACTTCAAATTATGACATTTATGATACAAACAAATACAAAACAATATTAAAATTGATATTAATATTTTATATTATTGCATTATTTTGCATAAGGTTCAATTAAATTTGTATACATTTTTTTATCAGTTAGTGTAATTATATTCAATTTGACATCATCGACTTAATGTCAAATTCAAAACGACAAGCTCCAAAAAGTGAAATCGATTTTATATTCTTGTAGTCATGACTGCGGCTTTCATGTATATTTCAATATATTTTAATATTTTTTAAACTTTTCAAAACTTCAACGTCACGAGCAGCGAGATTACTTATATATTTCAACCATTTTGCATTTGATATAAATGTTGAAATACGATTTCACTTGTACAATAATTCTTACGTGTGTTACGTTAGTTATAATTTACGCTTAGTTAATATTATTCTAAAAATTAAGAATTTTTTAATATCGTATTTAACAATTTTTTTATAAACTGATATACAAAAAAAAAGTTAATTAATTAAAAAATAATTCCTTTAAAATTTAATTTAATCTATAAATAGACAAGAAGTTAAATAATAATTAAATTTAAATGTGTTACTAAGGCTCTAATAGATTTTATATTAAAGGAATTTAAAATATTTTTGTCCATTTTAAATTATTATATTTTTCCTGGATATATACAGAAATACATTTTTCCAATAATTCTTTTGTTATAATAATGAAAAAAAGAAAATTTATTTTCTTTCATATTTAAGTATATTTCGTAAAAAAAAGGTCAGGACGTCATGGTGATTTGTTAAGTTTGACTGCCAATTGCCAATTATATAAGTATTTATTTTTAAACTCTTTAATATCACAAAATATTATATTTTTTTCATAGTTATTTTGTATAGACTTATATAAATACGTAGAATTTTTAATGATGGAGACAGACAAAGTTGTGCTTCTTCAAAAACATAAATATAATCTATGTTTTTGATATTTATTTGCGATAGTAATTTTAGATCATTATCTTTCATTATGGATTATTCGTAAACTCTCGTGTATAAAGTTTTAGTAAATTGTAATTAAATAAAAATGTAATTATTAATTTCAAATTTCACATTTTAATATAAAAGCATAAATTTTCAATAACCGAAACAGCACAGATTCTTGAATTTAAATTATTAGTATTGATAATTTAAGTTCAAGATTTTATATAAAATTTGATATGAAAATTGTATTAAAGAAATTCTTAGAAATCTATCTTAGGAATAACATAGAAATTTTATGAAAATATTCTTCAGAAATTTTCCATTACATAATTATCTACTCTTTTTCCAATTTACAAGATTATATAATATTTTTTTTTTACAGATTTTTGGAATTATCATAAATATTTATATTACGAATAACTTTAATCGGTTTTTATTCATTTTACTGAATTTCGATATTATATTAGATATTAAATAAGGAATAAGTCTTAGTAAAAAAAAACACGTGAAAATGTTTTGATACGTATTAAAGAAATTACGAAGTTATATGATGCTAAAAAATATGAGAAAATTTGTACAATTTTATTATAAAAACAATTAAAAGAAATAAATGTAACTAAGATATTTATAAAATGGGTCAGAATTTAAAAGAAATTGGTATGAATATTTTGATTTTTAATGATTAAATATAACATTTATATGTAGACCTAAAATAAAATCGCTGTAATCTTGTAATATTAATAAATAAATAGTTTTAAATATAATTTAATATTGAATACAATATCAAAAAAAGTTTGAGGATATTGTAAATTTGTGTATCGTCAAGTTATTTAGTAGGACCAAGAGAATCCATTTAGTAAGAAAAGCGTTGAAATTCACAAAATAAATCAGAATGTAAACAGAACTGAAATCTAAATAAGATTTTATTCTACAGGAAGGGCAACTACTAGTCCTAATCGTTGTTATATTTCCCATCTTAATTATATGTCATTGCCCAACTCAGGCCCGTACTGTCAATAAAACAAATATGTAACTATAAAGAGTTTTCATATATCCTTTTACCCGCTAGCGCCTCGCATTTTCATAGTATTCATTCTAGTTGTATCATCCTCACTTTCACCGAATCTGCACACATTGTCTTCCGATTGTTTAATTCTGTGTATATGTTTTTTGTTACTTTCGGGTGTCCTGTAAGGAAGCCTACAAGTGTGCTAATTTTTTTGTGGCTGTTCCAGAGACAATTTTTCTTATTTTTCTGATAATTATCTGTATAAATATTTCCAAACAATTTTAATATGACCTCAATATTTTCTATTTTTTATTATCTGACATTCAAGAAACACTATACTACTTATTTCTACATGCTTTATATATAAATAATAATTAACATCGTTTGACCATAACAACCAACGCCTAATCTACACCAATTATTTTCCTAATTGGTACTATTTTTAGGATGCCATATGTTTTTTTTTTCTGTATCCCTTTTTAAACGATTCAGTATGTTACTATATGGTACAAATTGTTTACACAATGTACAAAAAGGATAAAAACTTGGAATTAATTGGATAATATCAGAGTATATTTTCCTAGATCAATATCCACTTTACAGACAAGAGCTTTATCCTGCCACTAAGTTCAAGATTTAATTAAAACATAAAAATTTTTGGAATGTTTTTTCTTTAAAAAATTTATATTTCAAAAATTACATAAGTAAATTTTGTTCGACTTATGTAACCTAAATAAAGAAAACTTTCATTATTACAACATATTTCTTTATTTCATTTCTTAAACAAATTTTTAATTAATCATAAATTCCGTAAATATGTATACATTTATTTATCTCTCAGTTAATCTTAAACTATAATAATATTATTAAAAAATTTCAATTTCCCCAAATTTTTGCTGAAAATATGTCCATACATAAAATATTTACTATTGAATTGTTTTAATCATTACCAGCTTTTTCGTCCTTATTTTATATGAAACATGCGCGCAATTTTGAACACAACAAAACCGAAAAGCTTTAAAACGATACGTAAACAAAATAAAAGATATTTTTTTTTTAAATTTTTACATTAAATTCCTGTTATACATACAAATTTTCAGTCTTTAAGATATTTGCCATCTTAACATAACAAAATTGTATATGATGACAAAATTTTACGAAAATTAATTATTTAAATTTAATTTGATGAAAAACTAAAAATTTTATAAATAAAATATTGTAATAGAATTTTTATGTGTGACTTATGTTAAGGATATAAAAAATGTCCTATTACAATTTTTAACATTTTTATTTGAAATATTGAAATTTTGTGATTGCAATAATTTGTTTTTACATACTAATTTGTCATCGTGTATAATATAATAATTGTAATTTTTGAAATTAATGATACAAACATTAATGATTTAAATAAATGTGGTAAAATGTACCCGATTATTTAAGATACTGGATACATTCATAAATATAAGGTAAGATCAATTTATATTTGTTCAACTTATTTCTCATAATATGATAAATTTAACCTTTAACAAAATTAATAAGAATTTGAAGTAAATTCTTGCGACCTACAACCCCTAATAACAAAGTAATTACATAATAATTACATAGTAATCCCCTAATAAAAAACTGAATAAATGTAAATTTAGTGTTAATAAAAATCGCGTAAAAATGGAACCTCGAAAAGGATATTGAAATACGAATCCTTTCCATACTTCCCAAAATTTTACAATGAGTGTGTTTCGAATAGTTTCAATCAGATTTATTTTTCTGAATCGAAACTACTGCAATTACCAAAAAATAACATTTTTATATAACTAAAATTTATTTCCATAATAGAATTACAAAGTTATAAAACAACTGCGGTGGTAGCATTAAAAGTATGATAACTTTTTATTTACTTTCCGTCACAAATGATAGCCTCTAAAGCGATTTCGACCATTTTGAAATCGAAAACATTAATTTTTTTGTAATTTTCATAATAATTTAGTATTTTATAGTTAACATAAATAATTAAATTTCCATACAGAAAGTAAATAAATCCTTTAAATTTCGTTTTGGCAAAATTAGCTAATATAGTTTAATAAAATATAAAAATAAAGTAATTGAAATATACAAAATTTTGTAATTATAAGAAATTCAAATTTACGAAGGAAGCCAACAGTATAGTTTCAGGCATATTTTAAATTAGTGATTTCTGATAAAATGACCCTCAGTAATATTTAAACAAACAAAAAAATTATTTAATAAAATTAAAAATATCGACGCATGTAATCTTTAACTTAAAATGCCATTTCTATGTTGTAATGATCTCCTTTTAAATATCGATTTTATTAGATGAGAATCTATAAAATAAAAGTATCTTTCAATTTTTTTTTTTTTTGTATATAAATGTTAAAAGGAAAATGTTATTTTTTCCCTTAAATAAAAAAAACATTTCCATTGAATTTATTATAAATTTATGTACATCGTTTAACTCTGAATACATTTTTTAACATTATTTTTCAAGGTTTGATAAAATCTTTAAATTTATTGATTCGTTTTTTTTCAAATGAACATTTCATTTGAAATATATTTAATTCTTTTGAAATAACTTATTGATTTACAGAGTCCTCATTATCATTTGTGTAAATTATAAATTAGGTCCATGTTACCTTAAATTAAAGATTTTTTGATTCAATTTTTACTTTTACGTTGCCTTAATTTGAATTATATTAATGTAATTAAGTTAGAGCGATTAGTAAAATCATTAGTAAGTGGTACGGTAATGTAACCCCTTATTATTTGACAACTTATTATTAAATAAATCATTCACCGATACAATTGTGTAGCCTGGTTAATTGACTGTGTTCCTTTAGCTAAAAATTATATAAGGCGCTTAAACTTTTTGTGCTAGACTTTTTGTTACACGTAACATACATTTTCAAGTTTTCAAGATAGTAGCAATTTGTTTTTCGTTAATACTAATGTCAATAATTCAATTCAATGCAGAAAACGTCGTTGCATATGTTATCGTCATTTCAGCTGATCGAAAAACACAAATAATTAATTAAAAATCATTAATGAACTAAACTTTGATATAACTCTATAAACTGACAAGTTAAGTAAAATTGTCTTTCTTATATACGAAGTATTTATAATTTCTGAACTCTTTCAAACCTTAATTCATGGTAGTTTTTAGGAATTTTTTATATTACTACAAGTTTCAAATTGTACATTTGTTATCGCTTATTATCCGGACCAAACAGAAGCTCCAGAAACTTCCAGCTATAGCTATACGTTTGACCACTCAAACTTTGAATCTTTTGAAGATCAACCCCTCAACATCGAGTTAACCTTTCTTTAAAATATTTAATTTGTATTATAATTATATTTTTAATATTAATTAAAAATGTTATCAATTTTACAAAAAAAAATGGTAAAGAGCAATTAAGATTAAATTCAATCAGATATCATTTAATTTCCATAATCAAAATTTATATAAAGATTACATTTATTTAGAACTTTAGATATTCGTATTTCAAATTATAAACGTAAAACAAATTTTTATTAAATTTTATTTATTTAATTTTTAAATACATATTTTAAAGATCATCGCTACGAGGTCTGTTCGGAACGACCAGAAGAACAATTACCACATTAATATTTATCTGCAATTATAACAACAAAAATTGCAATTACATATTACGTTACGAACTGGTTCCTTAACAACCAATAATCTCCAGATTAGTGACCATCGGACTTTTTTCTTTTCTCAAACATGAAAAAAAATTCTTGCACAACTGAGAACTGACAGTATTTTATCTCGACTTTTTGGTGAAATATAATGGAAAAAGTACAAAATTATCATCAAAAATCAGTGTTGACAACAGACATGGCAAACAAAAGGCCCGCGGGCTTCATGCCGTCCATTACCTATTTTTATGCGGCCTTTTAGATTATTTTTAATTCTCGAACAAATAAATAAATATTTAATATTAAATGCATTTAATAATGATTAAATATAAATATCTAAAATAAATTAATTAATATTAAAATTAATTAAGAATGAATTTAAAAATAAGAAGCTGAAACGTTTCAGATGAAAGTAGAAAATTTAGCAATAATTCGGAGAACAACAATTTTATTTCTATACGTATTACTAAATTCAAATTTAAGAAATACAATATTCGAAGACATTATGAAAGGATTGTTGCTCGTATGCAAGGTGGCCAATTGCACGTATTCATGGTGGCCCGCAAAATAATTTCGGTTAGCTATATCTGGGTTTAGAACATATTGAAGTAATCAAAATTATTTCAAATCATTTAAGTAAAGTTATCGACCTAAATGTTGATTATGCTGGAAAATTAAAAATGATTTTATATCAAAAAAATTGCATAAACTTTCGGAACAGATCTCGTTAAAAAAAATTGTTTTTGACACGGTTTTAATATCAAACACGATTCTGTGAAATTAAATATGTACAAAAAAAAAACATTTCAATTTAATTTATAATGCAAAAGGTACACAAACATAAATACATAAGTAAAAACCTTTTTCCCGCCTATTAACTTATCTGTCTCGCTCTCTATCTGTGATGGTACCAAAAAAAAAATATTCATCAATGTTAGATTTTACAAACAATATAAGCCATTATTTAACAACATAGCTTTACATTAAAAGCTCATTAATAAATATTTATATGGATGTAAAAAAAATTTGTATGTAAACTTTTAAAATGTTTACCTTTACCAGATTTTATATTTTTATTTGAATGGGTGGATATTTTTTTGGTTCGGCAAATAACACCAGCTTCAAATATTTACGGATATTTATATACCCAGATAAATTTTATTTTTTATATATTTATTTTGATTTTTTTTTTTCATATATTTTCCTTAAATTTCTTTATTACACCAAAAAGTAAAATATTTTTGGGGAGAATTTATAACAAAATAAATAAAAAATTATTTCAAATACTCGTAAAGCTGATATATTGAGGTACACTAATAGCATAATTCTGTATTTTATAATATATTGTATTACCTTAGGGGGAATAGAAGGAATATTACAATTCCATTTTAGCTTTAATACGATTAAAGCTAAAAATTGGAAAATTGATACATTTAAAAATATATGAAATTTTAAATAATATAGTAAAGTTTTCCTAGATATTGAAAATTGTACAAAAACTACACTGTACACAATTATTAATTAATCATTTTACTTGATTTTTTGTCCCGATAAAGTGAGATCGATCTCCAATAAATCTCACGATTAATTTGTGTTGCCAGCCTCCTTTAAGTTACATGAAAGTCTTTTAAATTGTTTCTAATATCTCCTTTTAAGTGCAAATCAACCTTTTTTTGTAACGTACCTTGTGGTCTATTATGTTAATAATAATATTCGTTTTCCATTTAATCTTCGTCTGACATTTCCATGTCTGTAAATATAAAGCAGTCCAATTGACATTTCAATATTTCTGATTTTTCAATTTCTGTCAATATTCTTTAATGTATTCAAAATCCTTACCATAATTTACAGAGTTTTGTTTACGGATTCACTTAAATTCCATTCTGCCAATGTCAAATTTTATTGCACAAGCAGTTAACTCAATTGTGAACTTCAATTATTATTTAGCTAATATTTTTTTTGTCCATTTTATTATTTGACAAGTAAACACGATGCCCGACGCTTAATTGATGAAGTATTTATTCAAAACATTCAAAGACGACGAAACCAATAACAGAATTATGTTTAAAATAATTTAATTAGAATTGATTATTATTAGGATTTAAGTTTACCAAATGCTTAGTTGGCGCAGATAGTGTAAAAATTTATCTATTTATTACACTATATTAATTTGGAGAGTTAATAAAAAAATACCTAATATTTTGGCTATTATGGTCTTACAATTTAATGTAATATTTAAATTTATTAACATATGTTAGAAATTTAAAGGATATTAGAATCTGATGTGAAATTTACTATAATTCTACTGTAAAATTATACCTGTAATCTATAATTAATTAAACAGACTCGTCAATAAATTTAGTTGCAGAGATATTTACAAAAACTAAAATAATTTTTATATAGTTTTAGTAATAAATAATATTCAACCACTTTTGACCTTAAACGCTTACAGATATTAGTAAAAATTTCTGTAAATTATTTAATATACTTTTTATTTCGAAATTTTTATATAATTCATAAATTCACATTAACTGGAAAAGGTATAAAAGGAAAAGTTCAAACGAAAAATAAAAAAAAAAAATATATATAAAAATGGGAAAACGAAAATTATTATTAAAAAGTAATTTTAACTTTTTCTTTTCTTAAAATATTAATTCACAAAAAAAAAAAGAAAAATATTAAATTGAATATTAAGGAGAAAATTGAATTGAAATAATAAAGTTTAAGGCATTGAAATTAAAGGGAGAAATAAACATTGGTTTTCTTCTTCCTTTAAACAAAATGTTTTATTTTTAATATTATACTTTTAAAGAAGTGAAAAAGTTACATTTCCTTTGAAAAAAATTATTGAATTTTTAGTACGGATGGTAAATAATCACATTTGCTGCTCTTAATTTCGTGCACTTCACTGTATACAGATAAAATCAGTTAGCCTTAATATCTGAAGGAACAGAAATTCATAAATTTTATGTAATCCAAACCAATTAACCTTGACATTCTATTATCTGGACAAATTAATACTATTATCTCTGCCTCTGCACTGTTTGTCTGTTTCTCATATTATCATAATAGACAATACAAGTCATAATTTCTTAATGGTTTTAATAGCCATTTAGAATGGCTTCATAATTCCATAATTTGAATATTTCGAATGGTTCATATTTTGATTAAAATTGGCCTTTAAATCTACAAATAAGTAATTGTGAGAATTGTAAATCGGAATAATATTGAAATTTTGAAATATCATCGTTCTGCTAATTCAATAAAATGAATATAAAAATTTATCCAACTAAACAATTTGTATCAAAATAGTTTTAACAAATCAAGGACATTTAACAGTAACAATGATCCTGATGCAAAATGCTCTACGACTATATTGCTAGGTGTGCTTTTACCAAATTTAAGGTTACAATTGAACTTTTATATAGCAAATTCATCTTCATTTCCTTATTAAACATATTTTACTTGTACTTTAATATTATTACCTGTAAATATTCTTAAAATAAAGTAAATAAAAATTTTAAATAAAATTCTAATTATTTATATGTATATATTTTAATTTTATTTTTGTTTAAAATGTTTTTTTCTGAAATAAAATTTTCGTCAATTTTTATAATAGTAAAAACTGTCAATAACATTACAAAAAAATCGAAATTTTAATATTAAAAAATCTATAATTGAAATCTTTCAATTTCAATGTCCGTTTTTATGTTTTATTGATTTTATTTCTTTAATATTGAATTATAATTTTTTTCTTAAAATGTAATTTATTATTTTTCCTTGAAGATTGTTTTTTTTATATAAGTAATTTTTTATATATAAATCGTTTATATGAAAACTTCAAAATGAAATATTACAATTTATTTTATTGCAATTTTTTAATATAACAAAAAATTAATAGAAAAATGTTTTTATTAATAAATCAATATTTTAGTAAATATTTAAAATTGTTGAGATTTTAATATAAAAAGAATCAGGATTCTGAAAATTATAAATAAACAATTTTCGGATCCGCAAATTCGGTTCAAATACATTTAGGAAATATAACATAAAAATTATTTATGAAAATTTATATGGTTTAAAAATATGTAGCAAAATCGGGTTATATATATTCCATTTCATTATTTGGATTAAATTTCCACTACAATAAAGTTTGCACATTTAAAATAGAAAACTATAGTTCAAAAATATTTCGGTTAAATTCCATTTAGTTTGGTACGTTTCATTGATAGCTAAATGAATAATCTTTCATTGTTACCAATAATTGAATAAATTATGCTAATATAATATTGTTATATACTTACCATTTCAGATGAAAATCAAAAAAATAATTGGTGAAAGTAATTAAATGCCTACAATAATTTACAATTCAATTCAGCAAAAACAATAATTCCAAAAGAATTTTTATTCAAAGTTTATACTATTTTTAATAGTCGATTTGCGGAACACATCCTCTGCGACTACGAGGCTGTGGCCCGTAAAATGCTCACACACCTTGGTAAAGGGTTTTTATGTCCTAACGACACCAAAGGTCTGGCCGTCAGGAAGATTCTGGGCTTCTATAGGAGCCTGGATATCAACTGACTATCAATAGTTGGGTATGCACAATAGATCTGTCTACGTCGCAGTGTAGGGAGGCGGTAGTTTATCCTCTGCCTGAACGACCCCATTATTCCTAATCCTAATCCTAATAGTCGATTCAGGCAAATCAAAAATAAAACTAGCTATTATTTAGAAAATAGGATAAAAACTAAATCATAATTCAGTACAGGGAAATAAACTCGTGGAGGGAATAACCTTTAGCGAATGAAGTATTTAAGCTGAACGTTAATCATATATTAATAATTACTTTCTTCAAAGTAATCTTATGGATTTCCAAAAAAAAAAATATAAATTTTAAAATTCATTCAGGATAAATTAAAATTTATAAAATTTTTATCTTATTTAATTTATTTATATACATCTTAAACGAAACCATTTCGAAATACTAAATTTTTATCAAATAATTAATTATTAAATTACATAATTACATATATGTATACCAACATAATAAATACAGTTAATCAGATTTACTTTAAAAAAATATGTTATACATAAAATTCATATTGTTTTGTTTAATACAAAATCAAAACTAAACATTCTAATAAAGTTTAAATTAAATGAATTTATTATATAAAATACTTTTATAAAAGAATATAATTTATGTTTTTCAAACGATATTTTTATATCTTTAAGCTTTTCACTATTTATAAACTCCTCTATAAAATGTTTTAACCTTTATAAAGGACTACAAAAAAAAAATTACAATCTTTTCATATGATTAAAATAAAGAAGATATAAATATAAAAATTTCTATATAAATTTTCTGTGAAAAAGGTTAACAAATATACATTATTTATTATGCTTAATAAAGTAATAGTCATTCTATGTAAAAAAAAAGAAATTATACCAAACAAACCCTTAAATCAAACCGCATATAAGGTTAAGATAACAAAACCACATAAGTAGTTTTAAAGATATATAATGAAACTAACTTAGACTATATTTAACATTTAACAGAACAAATTCTCTTGATTTACTTTCACATAACTTTAGTGGTTTTGTTAAAATAGTAAATTTTCGTAAGTTTTTTTTGTAAATATACTTTAAATGGAAATTGAAAAATAGAAATATATTTTAATTTACAAGTAAAATTCGTAATTAGAAAATATATAATATCGGAAAAGAGATTTTTCTAATCCATAATAGACAAATTCCATATTCACATTAAATTGACTTACGACATTATGAATTTACCTTGAATAATGGAAATATAATATTGAAAATATATTAATTTGAAAAACTATTGAAATTCTTCATATTTTTTTTTAAATTTTATCAATTCTTTAATAATTGATGAGGTTCTTTTAAAAACTAATATTATCGACAATTATTTGATTTTATACTTATTGTATTTACGTTGCCAAACTTGCTATTGATATTAAAATTTACACTCCCAATATTCACTCCACCCTTTTACTTTGACTGGATATAAAAATCTGAAAATTCTCAAAATTAGTATCAAGATCGATGCAAGCAACCCCTGTTTATACAGTGGACAAGTAGTACCTACAAAATGTTAGATTTTAAAGAGGTAGGAAATGAAGAGAAGGAAAGTTTAAGAACGAATTAGAAGGATGGGTTAAGTTTAAGCGGGCATAGAAATATAGAATAAATGTATTCACAATAAGAAAATTAAAAATAAAAATATGGTTTGAATCTGAAACTAATTTAATTGACACATTTTTGGTATCTTATTGAATTTGAATTGAAAAACATACGTAGAATATGATTTTTTTTACTTAATTTCAGTCAAAATTCTGATAATTTTCAATTATTACTATCAATCTACGAAAACAATGTTAATAAATCCTTTTATAACTAAAAATTATATCAACTTTTTTTTAATTTTTCATTATTGAACTTTTTTAATTACAGATTATATAAATTTTCAAAAAATTATTAATGAATTAATTTTATTTTTCATTTCAGATTAATTGAAGAGGGAAACTCTACTAAACCCAAATCAACAATTTTGTAATAAGTAATTTCAACTATTACTAAATAACTTTATTGATAATTATTATATTTAATCTTAATTTTATGTCAAATTAATTTTCAATAAATATTATAAAAAAGGACAATATTTTTCATTAATTCATTAGAAATTACAGATAAATGATAAATTATTTTGGTGGTAATTATATAATTCTAGTTTCAATTTTTTAAAAGTTTGGAAATTCAAATTGAATTGAAATAAATCGAGAATCTTATAATTATAATGATATCAAAACAGTTTTTAATGAATTTTTTCATGCCATATCTAAATAACTCGGGTATAAACGAGAAGTAAAGCTAAATAATTAATAAATTTGACTAAAAATTTATTTATTTTTCATAACTAATTTATTTTAAATAATGTTTATTATTATAAATGTTTAAATATATTAAAAATTACAATAATTATACACAAAATTATCTTAATTACAGAACTTTAAATTTTATTTCGAGGGAATGATTTCATATATAAAAAACAGTCGTTACAATAATTTTCATATATATTTATATTAATAATATCACAATTTTTCATATCACGCACATAAATTAAGATGAAAAAAAAACCATGGCAACGTGTTTTTTATTAAATATTTTTTTAATTTAGTTGGTATATTTTTATCAGAATTTCAACGTTATTACAAAATAATTTCAATTTCGTGTTATAATCGCTATGAATTATATAAATATATATTATAATATCAGAAATTTTTAACTTCCTAATTGATTACACATATGACTTGAATATCATAATATAAATATTATAAAAGATTATATCTTCACCATGTCGCATCAGTACTTAAATGCCGTATAAGTTTGATATTTCCACATTTTATGGAATCCTTATTAAACAAAACGAGATCTTTCATTTGGAGTTAATTTACGGAATAAATACAACAAACGGAATAGCTATACAACAAACTAACTTTTTATATCTTTTTATACATTCTTCGAATGCAAGTTGGCAACAACGGAAAGAAGCTCACTTGTCGCTGAAGTTTGTGATGTGACACCTGAAAACATCATAAGCGTCATGCTAGACAGTGAATACAAATGGAATGCAATAGCTGTATTCATTGAGACAATACTTCGCAAGAAGAAGAAGTTGAAACATCTAGAAGATCCAGAAGATCCACAGGCACAACAAGACAACAACTAGGAACGAGATACAATATAACTAGAAAAGAAAGAACAGCACGATCCAACTCGAAGTAATACGAAAGTGGTCCCGAGTTGGAATTGATCGTGGGACAAGGAGGATTGGGTTTTAGTCGGTAGCCAAATAACATCTCAACATCATGGACTCCAACACCCTGAAGAAGTGCGGACCCTTCTTCAGCGTCTCTAAAAGATTTCCCCACCATCCTACGAAAAAAAAAATATCTTTTTGAGAAGAGTAATTAATTATTTGTCATATTAATAGAAACTGATTTTATCTTGAATATACAATTTTCAATTCACTGCTCCATGTTTGTTCATAATGAAAATGTTAACAATTGAAAATTTCAGTTTACGGAAGGAATTTAAAAATAACATTATACGACAAAGTGACAAAATAATGAATAAACTAATTATACGTTACCCCAAGTATATTAACGACATTGAACTAACTAAATTTGTTGAAAATGTATTTCAAAATAGAATTACGAAAAAAATTATATAAACAATTTATAATACGATTTTCCAAAAATGTTGTATACAACATATAAGTACTTAAGCGACGTAATATATAGAATATTATTAATAAAGCTTATGAAAAATTCCAAGAAAAACTCTAGTTACTGATGTAGGTAGAGATATTCAAAAAAATATATATATTAGAGAGCGTACTATTAAAAAATAAAAAATATTCAATATTTTGAAAATAAGCATTATTTTTATAGAAATTATTCACTCTAATACCAAGATATATTATACGTAAATACGTATAATAATAATATCTATTAAATATTTTCAATATTGCTATCATCAAATATCAATTTAAGACTTCTTTTTTATGGAATATTTAAATGTTTTATATCTTATATGTAAATGTTGGAAATATGTAGGCATATTTTAAATACGAATAATTTCAGTATTTTTTTTTTATATTTATTAAATTTATAAAGTACTAACCTAACTTTAATAAGGAACGAAAATTGGAATGGGCCTGGTATTTGGCAAACCTTCTATTTGGTTAGTAAGTTACTATGAAACTATATTGAATACTGTGGAAGTGAATATTTAAATAAATAATAGTTCATATTTTAATGAATTCTCGCATTTATTATATATTTAACCCATTACCAGTCAATGTTCGGTTCTGTGGATCCAATAAACATTTTAAATGATTAATTTTTAAAGAGAAAAAGGAGTTATGATGATGACATGTTGTGAGAGAGTATTTTTATTTATTTATTTTATACTCTTGTAATTTATTTTTAAATTAATAATCATATTTCATATCTACATCTATAGAACTAGGACGCACTAGTTTTGTGTATTAGTAGAGAAGCCTTTGAAGTTTGCTTTATGAATTCTAATTCTAATTTGTATAAAGTAATTTTACCAGTTCACAACGCAATAACACTCGATAAATCAAAAAAAACTTCATACTCTTGTAATTAATATATTTGTGAGACTCTTTAGTATTCATTAAGTAAGCTTAGGTTAGGTTAGGTTATAGTGGCGGCAGAGTATCGCATAGTCCAGCCTGGGTCCATAGCGGTACCACTAACTAACTCTGACTATGATCTATCTATGGATTATCTAGTAAGTCGAAGGATTTCGTAATTGCAGATAAATTGAGGAGTTTCCTGGTGCTGCATTTAGAGACCTCTTTTAGGAATGGGTAGTAAGCTCTCCCAGAATACGACCTCCATGTCTACCGAATGCCGAGCAGTGGCATAGAAGGTGCTCTAGGGTTTAAGTAAGCTTAAAAAATGTACTATCTAACATGAACTAGTTTTTCATCTTAAAGTAGATTCACACAGTAAATTTTAGTTTCCCAAAAATACTGTGTAAACCGAAATCGTGTAGTGTACGAGACCACATCTTATACAGAAATTAGAAATCGTGTTAAACTGAAAAATATTGTGGATGTTCATGATAAATCGTTTTTTAATCGAGGGTTATAATAGTTTCCATCAAAATCAAGGTTCATAAATTTAAAAAGAAAATTCAAAATGTCCAAATAACAAATATTTCTGATATATATCATAATTATGATATTTGTGATCTGTCAATTAATCCTAATTAATATTGAAATTTTAGATTTATGTAATGGCCTTTATAGTTTATTTGCGGTATGAAAACATCAAGACTAATCCACCGACAAATATGTAAAGTTTAGCAATGGTAATAATATTTTGATATAGTAAAATTATAGTTAAAAATATTGAATTTATATGGTGAAACCCACAGGTGCCAATTGCAATGAAAAAGTTTGTAAAATATTCTTAATGTCAATCATATTTCAAAAAAATCATTTATAATTTTAACTTTCGTACTCATAATAATCATAAATATAAGTTTATTTTTGCAAATTATTTTTAAATTTACAAGAAGTGAACCTGATATTTTATGTAAACCTGATTGTTAAGTCATGTGTAAAAAAAAATATTCCTTTAAATGTAAATATTTATATATTTATGAATAAAATGTTGTGTTTTTTTGTTGTTGCAAGTTACACGAGTGAGTACACCTTTTGAAAATGATTTTCAATTCAAATTATCCAGTGAAATTAATAAACAAATACGAGTGAAATGTACATAATTAAACATTTATAATCAAGGATATAAAAATGACAGATTAGATTGCCTAATTTAGTATAATTACTTTAGTAATTCTTTCAAATAATTTTGGTTAGTTGCATGTAAAAAACTGAATATAAAAAGTATGTTTCAAGGTTCGTAGTTTATAAAGTATTACTATCATATAACTTATCTGCTTTATGTAGCCTTGTACAAATGACAATTATACTAAATTGGCTTATATTATTTTCCAGTTTTTTCTGAATTTTAACATTTACGTCATACCGGAGTACAAATTGTGTTTTACTAACTTTTGTACTGCATTATTAATTATTATAATGCAGTGGTTTTATGAACAAGATTACAAGAAAAAATATTTATATATTTTGTTAATGTTATGCCATTTACTTAAAAATAATTTTACTATTATTTATATTTAATAATTTATAAAACTATATTTTTAATTTGAAAAGTATATTTTAAAATAAACATAATGAAAAACTTATTTAAAATTGCAAATTACATTTTTCACCTATGCTAATTGTACCATCATAAAACAATTGAGAAATTTAATTAAAAATCTAATTTAAATTTCTAAAGTATATTTTATAAAATTATTAATTAAAATTATTATTTTCTTTGTGAAAAATGCTTTTTAATGTTTAGAAAAGTTTGTAGTAATACAAACCACAAAAAAAACTATAAACGTTTTTTTAGTAATAATTATGCTTTTAAAAATCTGTAAATAGTGAATTTTTAGGTTACTTTATTATGTTTTATAAAATGCGGTCCAACACTTTTATGAAAGGAAGAATATGATTGAAATTTAACATGCTAATATAACCGACTATATTAAAGTAAGGTCTTGTTTCTCGGTAATTATGGATTCAGATTGAAAAAAACTAGAACTTCATAAAAAGAAACACTCTGAAAGAAAACTTGATAATATTTGAGATAGTTTCTTTTAACATGGGAATAGGTTTTCGAAATAACAATCAATGATGACGAGCCGCTGGTCTAAAAACCAGCCATTCTAGGCCAAAAAAGGTGATATGAAACAGTTTACAATAATTGGCAGCTTTTTTACTAGTAATTACTGCACTTTTAAATATAAAGAGACTTTAAATGATTAATCCTTTTAATAAATTTATATTATTAAAATTGGTCTTTTAGTTTCCTGTAGAATTAGTAGATTTAGCAAAAATTTAATTTAATTCAAATTTAAAATAAAAATTATAAATTTTATATTTGAATTTTTATTCAAAATCTTTAATTTTAATATCATATTTCATCATGAAACTTACAAACGTTAATAAAATTTTCTTAAAGCTACACAAGTTTTACGAAAAAAATATGATTTATAATATCGAAATACATAAATACATTTTTAAAATATCAACGATTTTTCTTAAATTTATTCTGGCGGTAATATATAAAAAGCAACTTCTACTGAGTCCCTTTCTGAATATTTTTTTCGTTTTCGTAATTCGTTAAACAGAAAGGATATAACGCATATGCAAATATCTTTCATATCTACTATATAATATTAAGCTAAACATAAAACACTTGACTAGATCAATATTTAAAATACAGAAAAAAATTCAAATTAAAATATATATGTATGTTATTTGTTATATGTTTTATGTGAATATTTAAATATCTAAAACATAGTTTTTTATGTTTTATGTATTGAAGTATCCTTGAATATTTAAATCTTGCGTATACATAAAAAATAAATCAAAATTATTTATGATTCGTTAATATTGAAAAATTGATACTATGAAATAAATATAATTCCTGTTTCAGTAAATAAAGTTTTACAAAGTTTACATTTAGTCGATCCGTATCATTTCTCTTCCTGTGGCTTCTAGATTTAGCGCTTCATCTTTCGCGAAATAAATAATGCTAGTGTAAACCAAAAAAAAATCAGAACTTAGAAAAATATCGTAAATTAATTTTAGTGTGAATTCAAATGCTTTCGACACTTCGATTAATATGCTAAAATGGTCCTTACACTTAAAAAAACTGACCTGCTTGCAACAAATGGCCTATTCACAGACTCGCTTAGGTATCACCTGAAACAAAATCGGAAAATCTGAAAATAGTTACTGTCGGTTCTGTTCTTATGATGAAGAATCTTTGGAACATACCCTCTGCGACGCAGCGTTGCTGTGGCCTGAAATATCTTAACACATCTGGATAAAGAATCTTAGAAATCAAAGTAAAGAAATCAACTGACCAAAATTTAGTAGGTTAGACACAATAGATCTCTTTATGTCGTAATGGTTCGTATTTCTTCCTTAACATTTAAATCTAATCTAATCTAAAAACTAAGTAATCTAATCTAAACAATGTTTAAAGCAAGAATAATAGAAATGACATAGATTAGTGTTGCATATAACAGCTATAGAAGGTTTAAGGCATATAAAAGAATGGATAATGAAACAAATTTAAAATAAACAGAAAATATTCAAAATTAATTTCAATTAAAATTCTAAAAACATCGTGACTTTGTTTAAAAATTCACTTGTTTTTCGACAACTTTTTCTTTCAATTCTAAAGAGTTAACAACCGGAAAATGTATACAAAAAAATAGTGTAAAAACGTTTTACAAATCGAAAAGAATTAAATTCTTCTTCAGTTTGATAAGGACGATTAAATTCAATTGAATTTAATCTTTCTAATGTTTTAAAAAACATATAATTAATTCATAAAAATTAAGAAATAAAATAGTAAAAATGGATTTAATTTAAAGAAGTTCACGGAAATCATTATGTTTATAAACTAAACTCATTTCTTAGCCTTGTACTTGGAATTATTGTCGAAAAAAAATATATTCTGACTTGCAATCTTGAAATTTTGTGAAGATTTAAATAATTTTAAAACCATTCTTTTTCATATATTTAACATTTTGACCAATTTATTTGGAATTTTCTTTACAATTCATTATTTTTACTCATTTTCAGGCAATAATGTCTTATTGAAATTATTAGAAATCAAAAGGACAATTTGAAGGAAGCAGAACTGCGGCCGTCTAATTAAAAAATGTTAAATAGCGTTTTGTAAAAGATGTACGGATACGAACGTTGACAGAAGACAGGAACTGGAATTGTAAAACATAAGGAAATGTAGCCCAGAATGGAATAATAAATGATATCCATTGTCCATACCGTACTCGTTTCCTGAAAAAGAAGATTAGGATTTATTTATTAATAAGTTTTTAAGCTTTTTTAAAGTTTTAGTTCAACTTTTCCACCTGAATTATTTGTAATCTGTGCAATTAAAAGTTATCTAAAAAAATTAATTCTCTTAGCTTTAACTTTAATAATGTTTGTTCTGAATAAACTAATTTATTCTAAATAAACTTCAGAATAAATCAACATTTTTCTCAAAACTAAAATGTATTCTATAAAAATAATTAACTCTAATATGATAAATCATTTTATTTTTGTAAATATATTCCATATTTTTAGCTACAATATCTAATGAAATTTAACCAAAAATATTTTGCTATATAATTTTATATTACCCACTAACTAATTACAAATTTTATTGCTGTTTGTTGGTTTATTTTGACCTTATGAGGCTAAAAAATTGATATTATAAATCAGAGTTATATAGCTAAATAATATTATGCTTTATATACGAATTCCTAATGTGTATTTCTACTAAACAATATAAAGTGTTAAAGGACAAATGAATATAATTTTTTTTTCTATGGAATTAATTGATTGTGTTTTATAGTGTGGTGGGCGAATATTTTATATTAGGCTATAATTAATTTAAATATGTTCATTTAAATGAGTTAATGAAAAAAGGCTATCAATTTTTCGACTATAGAAAACATTATCCAAAATTAAATTAATTTAAATACAGATTGATTGATCCTATTAATGAATAACTGCTAAATATGCAAATAAAGTATATACTATTAATTATAATAATTTTTATATTAGTTTCGCGTTTATTTTCAATTTTAATGAACTTTGAAATGAAAAATTCACAAATATGGCACCTCTACTAAAATATGTTAATGTGAGATTCAATGAAATTCAGAAATTTAATTAACAATAAACGAATTTAAAAATTATGAGTTATATTTAATTTTGTGACCAATCGGGACAATATTGATATCAAATTATGAAAAATAAATGACGGATTAGAGCCACATCTGCCCAAACACTCAAAAGCGCACCCTTTTTTTTTTGATAATAATTTAACTTTTTCTAGTGGGCCCTTCCTTGTATGTTATACGAATAATTAAAAATTATTTATGGTTTTTCGTTTTTCCAATTCAATAAATGTGTAGATATAGACCCAAATATTGTAACGCTACACAATATCTTATACGTATTAAATCTTAAATCATTTCTATTAAAGAAAACTGCAGACCTAGGCAAGTAGATAACTCGTATTTATGTCCAATACTGATTTATAACTAACAGTGATGTGTAAAAAATACTTCTTTTTATTAAAAATTCCACATCTTTTAATATACCAATTTCTTAGCAACGTGTTACATACAAGAAGGGGACATAAAAGATGTTGCAGATACATGTTAAATATACCAGCAACATTTTCAGAATAATTTAATCGTGAAAAAAAAATGGTTTTGTCATATAGATCTCGTTACAATAACCGCCGCTGGTAACAGGCAGGAATTATTTTCTTAAATTACAATTTAAACATTTTCGTTATAAAACAATTTATTTAATTCAATATTAATGAACTAATCTATAGAAGGTAAACCAGCTTCTCAATTCACTGTAAAATTCATTCAAAAGTTAAATTCAGAAGTGCAGTAATTTTGTACGTATATTTAAAAGAAAATGTTAAAATTCAGTTAATAATCTTTGATACTACATAAACTTTCGAAACCTTTCTGTATAAAACTTGATGAACAAAGTTATTATTTCCATAATTTTGATAATAAAAAATTATATATTTTCCAAAATTAACAGCTCACCAGGAATTTACGCAAAATTTATCTATTTTTGTGTAGATGTATCGATTGATGACAAACATACATAAGATTTACATGACCTACAATAGAATTCACTAGTCTAGATTCACAAAATTAAAATTGTTATGTAATATCCCGCATAAATTTAGGAAATAGGATATACAATAAAAATAAGAATATTTAAAGGTCCATAAAATTTTAATTTTTTCTTAATCATATCGAAAATATTTAATCAGAATATTCAGAGGCTCGTAAGCGTCATTAAATATACAAAATGATTCATAACTAAGTAAGACCGTAAAAATCATATATCGTAGTTTCTAGTAAATTGCCTAACTTTTTAAAGCATTTGGGTAATAGTAAGCTAAAATTAATTTTAATTGAACTTCCTTAACGTCCATCTTATAGATAGAATATGTACTTTATAAAAGAAATTTCCATATTTTATTATCACGTAAAATCCATTTAATTAAAGTATCAATATAAGATCAATGTTGACTTTATCAGGTGTACTTGAAAATTTCATTTTAGAGACACTATACAAAACAATTTACTGGGGGCATTTCTAAAAAGTATTATTCAGTAAAATCTAATTGTTAATATCAAGAATTTTGTATACGATAGAAGGTCATAATATTTGTAACGTAAGAAATCAATAGAAAAGTTTGTAGATGTTCAAATAATAAGAATTGATTAGATATAATCCATTCTAAATTCTAATATTCAAAGCTATTTCAAATGTTGACATATAAATAGATTATTAACGAGACCTATATCATATTTATTAGAACCAAATTATGCAGACTCTTATATAGCTTTTATAACGATGATGGCTGTGAGCAACAATATCGTAAATAATTCTTATCATAATTCAAATTTGTTTTATACTTTATGATTGCATTTATACCTCCTGTAAAATTTTGATTCGGTAAGTTCATTGTGACAGATAAACAAAGAAGAAGGAAGAGACTTCGTAAAAAATTGAAGGATGCGTTACAAAACATATGAGCTTATGAATTTGAGTATTATAAACAAGTTCGAAACAGATACTCAATAACAGAATATAATTATAGAGAGACGAGGTTCATAATGCTCTGTATCGACAAGAGAGTTTAGTAGACCAAATTCTGTAAAATGCTTCTTTGTATTAGGAATATTTTTCAATTAATTAAACAATTTCATAATTATATATAAATCAAAAAATATTATATTTTATAGATTTAATGAAATACAAAAAAAAAAAATAATAATAAAAAAAAAACCCCAAAAAAATATTAATTACTTGAAACAATTTTATTTCTAACAATTATTACGTTTACTGTGCTGTGGTCGTTGTGATGATTTATTTTTGGATCTTGGTGGTGATGGTCTTAACCATTCTTTCGGAAAGAATTTCTCAATATATGGTACATATGAACCAACTGTTGCCAAACGATTCAACCAATGCGGTAATGCTCTGCCACAAACACGTTTTGATACATTACTAGTAAAATGATTACAATTATTACGTATTAAATGATATCGATCACCTCGAAATTGTCTTCCTAAACTAATCATTAATTCATCAATTTCATCAAATCGTAATGATGTATAACCAATACGTATTGATTGCCGAAAATGATAACGATCACCTAATTTATCTTGATCACGTGGTATCATTTCAAATACACCACTAAATGCATACGGATGACCTGCATATGCATATTCAATACCATATATTTCAATGCCAGTATGATAAATACCAAAACCGATTGTTGTTGTTATATCATTGCTCCAATGCATATCGTATACATTTATTAAAACTGGTTCAAGAAATCTACCGGTACTGGGTGATATTAAACAAACACTTTCTTCAGCTTGACCGCCACAAAAGCATTTATACATAATTTTTTAGTAACAAATTATTCACAATTTTCTTATAAACTTTTGTTTTTTTATAGTTACAAATTGAACTTTGATATGAAAATTCATAAAAATGAAAAAGAAAAATTAAATTTTTTTTATATTTTATTAAAAGCTACACTAAATTAAGATTTTTATTTTATATATTTTAGGATTATTTATATATTTAATTTATTATATTTGTACAAAAAATAAAATAAAAATATAATTTTGATCTTGTTACACCATAATTATTTATATTTAATGAACTTATAATTTTAAGTTTTAATTTTTTTTTAAATTTGTTTATTTTTTAAATTTCTTTATTTATATCCAAAACATTAAAAATGATTGTGTTTTTTTTTTTCTACAATTTTTCAGAGAATTGACAGTTGACAGCAAAATATCAAAAAAAAAATTAATTATTATTATTTTTAGCAAGGTACATTGATGTCATTTATACTGTCCCGAGACGATCAGTTCTACGTACCGCACTCAACTCAACTAGAACTCGTACTCAACTCCAGTTGGACACCAGACCAAGGATCGCCACATCAAAAACAGGACTGGATTCGCTGGATTCAAAATATGAGAAATATACAACATTTAACAGTGATTATTAAGTGAATGAATACTGAATAAATCTAATAATTTATGCTTTGCAGTTTCAATTCCTAAAGTATGTTAAGATTTATTCGAGGGAAGCTAGAGGAAATTTTCAAAATTATAAATATTATTTACAATATTAGACATCAAATAATCTAGAAAATGGTTAATTTTCAATGAATAAGGTAAACTATGCTTAAGTTTTTAGAAATTTTCAAGTTATAAATAGTCTGGAGAAGTTTGAAAATGATTTTTACTAATCAAAATAAGAATTTGTACTATTTATGAATTTGCGGAATCAGAAAGTTTACTATAAAAGACCAGATTACCGAAAAAAAGTAGGTAGACATAATTTTTGGGATCTATTATACTGAACTTGTAGAAGTTGTGCTTTAAAATTATTTATAAAGCAAACTCAGTTAATTGTAGAAGATTATTATGCTGCAATTCACTATTTCATAACAGATTTGTAAACAACACTAAAGGTGGATTTCACAGCTTAACTAAACCGATTGTGTAGCTTAAAGTCTGTAAGTGAGTTTCTTAACTAAAATATTCAATAAGCTAAACCAAAAAAATTGGAATTATTGCAGCTTCTAATTTGAAATAATTTAATTGTGAATGAAAATTAAGCATAAAAATTAATGGTAACATTACGTTTCTTTTTTGAGACGTAGCATTAATGTTAGCTTTTTCCTAATAATTTGTTTGCTAATAAGTAAAAACTTTTAAATTTTATATGAATTTGCTTTATATTTGTCTGTATAAAGTAACAATAAAAAAATGTCAAAAGTGAAGCTTAAGCTGTTCGTTCCCATCTGAAGCGTAAGTTAAACTTTAATTTAAGGAAGTCATATCTTTAAGCTTGCACTGAAAAACTATATAATAAGTTAAACCTTAAACTCTGACAAAGGCTTAAGCTTGTACTGTGAATTCCGCCATTGCTTGTATTTATTTATCAAGTTATGCAGAGAGCATTCACTGCTGAAAAATAGGGGTTTCACTATAGCATTAAATTACAAACAACACTAAATTTATATTAGTGAATGAACGCAAAAATTCAAAATCAGAAAGTATTGAATAAAATCTTTTACTTTGAACGTTTTACTTTAATTTTCAAGAAAAGCTGAATAAAGTTTTTTCTTGTTATTTGCACCGTTTTAGCAATTAGTTTTAGAACAAACTTTTACTTCTAGTACTTTTAAAAAAGTGCTAAATGTGGTAGAATTGATTTTCACTCAATCTGTGTACTAATTACTTATTTATCCTTTAATTCTTTTTAAGTTAAGAAAGAGAAATCTTATAGTAATTGGAAAGCACTTAAAACAAGACTAATCAAAATAATTAGAGTGGTGGAAAATTGTAATTCGAACATTATTTTTTTCTTATTGATTATTATTATGTATTTGATTTTTGATTTAATATATTAATTATATTAAAAATATATTTTATAAATTCATCTAATTTTTCTATTATATATTCATTTATTTCAAAGTATAATTATCTTTTCGATTTTTTTGATAAAGTTTTTCTTTGTTTCTGAGACAGATTGAGACAAGTTGTACCTTTTAATATACTATCTTTGAAGCAATTTTATATCCCCCATTTGACAAAAATATGGAAAAACTTTTATATTTTATAAAGTATTACTTTTATCTAACTAAATATATACAAATCCTTATAATTTTTCCAAACCGCATACATCTCTGTTGGGAAATTATCTCTTAAACTTTTTCCCAAAAGTAAAATATTTTAAATATTTTCTTTTGTAAATTCTAAAACATTATTTTTTTTATAATAATATATAAATGGAAATATAGAAAATTCCACAAAAGAATATTTTAAATCGTTTTGAATCGTAAATTTAATGACATACAATGAAAAAGAATGAAAAATTATCAATAAAATATAGAAGAAGTGAATTTATACTTTTATATTGCAAAACTTAAACAACCTCTCCAAGGAATTTTCTTTATGACTTGCAATATTTCTATGTCATTTTTTATATAAATATATTTACTATTTCAAAATTTGTTATAGTATTCACAGATATAATAAATATTCTGGTAACTTTGAGCTTAAATTTTAGTTTAGTTTTGGTATAATCTTGTTTAGCCATTTAATGGACGAGATTAGGGAATTAGAAGACAGTTAAAAATCTGTTTATATACTTGAATGATTATACATTGTATTAGAAGAAGCCGTTTATGGATTTCTCATTCTTGTAATAACTGGCCTTTTTAAAAGCCAATACACGTTTCAAGTTTCAATGTCATCTGAACTGAATTCGAAATTCAGATAATACAATTCTAACTGCGGTTTCTGCTCTGCTGAGATGAAGTTTAGTTTAGAGTAAAAGCTGGTATCACTTACTACTGTGACGTTAGATAAAACTAAGCCACTACTAACATCAAGTTATATCTCTGTTTATTGATCCATCTAATTTCTCTATCTAAGAAAACTTTATTGTAATTTCAGACAATTCTTCGGGTTATCATTGTGAATTTCTTCAAGTAATGTAATGTCAAACTTCTCTTCAAGTGTCGAATAAATGTTTAGATTTTTCATTAGGATCAAACTGTGCAGCAGTTACGAATGTGCGTGCAGGTTGTACCCAGAAAAGGTTTAGATATACTTTGGTAAGATTTTTTTTATCTCCCGAGTGAACACAATTTTCAAACACTTATAAACTACTATAGAAGCTTGAAATAGAATCATTCATAATTGTTCATTAGGGGTATATGTACAATAGAATCATACAAAATATAAAAAAATTACCTATAAAATTATACAGTAAAACCTCTTTAATTCGGAATGGTAGGGAGGGAGGTCTTTCCGAATTAGCAAGATTTTCTTTTTCAATAGATCGGATTTTTATAATAGAAAACATTCAATTAAAACCAAAAAGAATCTTATGTTTATTGAAATTTAATAATTCTTAATTCTTAATTCTAATTTAAAAATTATTTTAAAAAAATCAACTAAAACATAAATTTCATTGCATTAAACATATGAATAAAAAACATATTCAATACATATAATGAAAAAAAAGAGTTTAAAATATTACAATATAATGTACTTTAATTTAACTTTAACTTAAATCCTTTATGTACTTTAATGTTACTTAAAATTTGAGCAATAATAAATGGTAGTAAACTGAAATTTAATTTGACTCCTCGAATGTCCTTGAACAGTGGAAATCCCCTAATTATTTCAAAATAACCGAAATCATATACAAAAATAATAATTTTCACATATCCCATTACAAAATTTACTAGTTACAGAAGATTATGTTTGTAATAATATTTCAACGTAAATATAAAGCGTTAATGCATAACGTAATAATTAACGTTATAAATAGGGAATAAATAAAATAAAATTTCAGTAATTTTCCACAACTATGAAATAAAAACCAACTCCTTTTAATTTGGAATATTTTTTTTCCGAATTAAAGAGCTTTTACTGTATTTCACATTATCATCCTCAAAGAATTATTCTTAATTTATAGTATTTGATAACATACTGTAAATGACTAATCTATATACTGACTAGTGACTACTAAATTAACTAACTTATGCCAATTATAAAAATTTTTGAAATGCAATATGTTGCACAACATTCCATATGCAGATACGCACTTTGTTACTTATCTTATATATTTATTGGTATACATAAACTTCCCAAAATCATTTTATCTTACAAAATTATATATTACTTTCATCTATTTTCTATATAGTATTAAGAATTTTTAACAATTAGATTTGAGCTGTAGAAAATTTTAGTTAACTAGATACATTTTTCGATATAATACTGAATATATTACAAATGGAATTCATAAACTTCATAAAGCTTAACTACCATAGCAGTACTGGGTACTTTATGAAAATTTACTCATAATAATTACAATGAGAAATTTCCAAAAACTTTGTAGTTTACAATATAAAGTAAGTAAATTCCATTTATTATAAGTTTAATATTACTAAAATCAAATTCAAATAGTTTAATAGTTAAACGAGATTTTAATATCGATTACTATTAAGATTAAAGTATTTGTTGGATGAAGGTAAAGTAAAAAACAATTTGAAGTAATTCAACAATAATGCATTAATAAAAGAAGTAAAAATAATTTAAAAATAATTTTAAAAATTTTAATTTAATTCATATAATTCGAATTATTTTACGTAATGTATTATTTAAATCCATTAATTCAATAATAATTTAATTATGAATTTGAATTACATAGAAAAATATTAATGCATTATTTTGAATTATTAATTATTAAAAATAATGCATCATTTAACAACTCTGCAGTCGAACCGTAACACGTGTAGACATCTCGCTGGATCCATTGTTGTCCAATACATCAAGAGACAATATTCCTGAAAAATAATTCCCATGGTATACGTATTCCTAATAAACTTTCTTGATTCTTATCATAAATATGATTCCAGTTTTTGAAGTTATTTATAATTATAACCAAATATTTCTCAGAAAATATTGTAGATGGTTCTGCATATGAATATGAATAAGACAATTTGTACAAAATTCATATAAATTACATTAAATGTAACTGGATAATCTATAAGTTTTGGTAAAAAACAAATGCATAACTCGGAAGGAAAAAAACTGATATTTCATGACATGAAACTTACCGCCATTATGTTTTCTAGCAATAAATATTTATGCCATTTTCTATTTTTCAAATCTTAAATAAAATCTTATTTTTAAAATTACATTTAAAATATTATACAGTCAAATCTCTCTATCTCATAATATCTTTATCATGAAATTTTCTCTATGTCGAAATAAAACTATTTACCCGTCAAGTATACACTGAAATTCATTTCTCTATATTGAAATTCTATATTTCAAATTTTCCTCTATGTCAAAAAATAATTCAATCAAAAATCGATGTAAAATAAATTCTCTATTTCAAAATGCGGAAAAGAAGTTTAAATATTTTAACTGTTCGCGAAAAATTGAAAATTATTGGAGCAGTAGACAATGGAATAGGGTAAAATAGATGTAACAAAATACTCCAAACAAGATATTTGATTGCTTTTCTAAAATTGACTGTTTTATAAACCAAAAATAGTTTTTAATTAATTTTAACTACTAATTTTTAACTTTCAATTTTAACTACTAATTTTTATCTTTAATAAATTAAAAAAAAAAAAAATGGTGCAATAAAATTACTTCAAGATACTAATTAATATATTTTTAAATATTTTGTAATGGTTATAATTACTATTTACTTTCATTCACATTACAATTTTTAAACGATTCTCTATTTCGAAATGCTCTCTATATGGAAATTTTTTTGGGGTCCCTAGAGATTTTGAGATAGAGAGATTTGACTACTTTTAATTCTGATGGGGGCAAATAAAAAAACCAAATTTAAAATTGGATATTGCTTTAACATTAAAGTCCTTTAACGACAAAATCCTTATTTCATCGTTAGTTTTATTATACATTGGCGGCGAGTATAAAATATATAAAACTTTTATTTATTGTTCAGGTATTAACCAAATGGTGATAAAAAAAAAATTTAAAATTTATTATATTTCTACACCGCTAGCAACATAAAATTTAACCAAAATCTCGTTAAGCATTTTATATGATAAAAAAAAAATCTCATTTCCTCTTACATATAGTAATAAGAAAACGTAAAAGGATGAAAACGTGAAATCTGAAATGTATATTTTCTTGTTCGCATTTTTGTAATAAAACAGTAAAATAAAGAATCATAAAAGTCTACCAGAAACCACATAAAATCTAAGTCAAGGTTTAAATATTAATGTATCCAGCATTAAAGAAGCAATATTATTAAATATGTTGTCCAAAAGATCTATTTACTTTTCATTGTAATTGGTTATTTCTGGAGGTTCATCATTCAATTGATCTCAGTATTTCGATAATAATTTAAAGGCATATCGAAAGAGTATAAAGTCAGAATCAGAATATCAAAAATCATTGGCCTTATTCGTGATGTAAGTAATGAGTGCCTCATTCACAATAATAAGTAGAATATTTTAGGAATCTTAATGCCTTAATGGTTGAATTCGAGCTATTATATAGTTTCTAAACTTGGAAGAAATATTATAATAATAAAAAACTTGTCAAAAATGGTACCACAAAGTACAAAGATCAAAGTACTATACAAATATGGTGAAAATATTACAAATTTGGAGGAAAATGTAATAAATTTAGTTTGAAAACGTCAATTCTTATAAATACAAGGTACAAACAATTTATTAATAATATGAAAAACTATTATATTATTAGTAAAAACTAATAATAATTTATAATTTATTTGAAAAACTAAAAGTAATTGAGTTTCTAATCAAATATTAATCCAAAACAGAAGGTTTCATATTAACAAAAACGATCAAATAAGAGCTTCTGAGTGAACCAATTACCTGCATGGATTAATGACAGACAACAAGTAGAAAGATAATTAAATATGATATTAAAAGTTTATTTATTTCTTTAAAAAAAAATCTCTATCCGCAATGGATTAATTTGAATAGTTAATGATTAACAACCACCTGCTTAGTAAAAGCAGTAGACATTTTTAGAAACAAAACTAAATTGTTAATCTTATAGTAGAAAACCACTAAAAATATGTACGAGCAAAAATATAGTTAATACAACCTTTTTAACTTATTAACAATTGGAACATAAGATTTGAAAGAACTCGAAGTAGTAATTTTCCCTTCAGAAACAGAATGCATTTTTGTATAATTACTGGATCAATAGATTACCTCTTGCTTCGGGCTTCTCAGTTCTAAAAAGAGCATTACTGCTTCCTTCAGCGTCATTTGTTAAGTTGTTCATCTCAATATAAAATTAATTCTTAAGTTATTCTTAAACATGAAGAAGCTAATTGTCTACAATTAATTTCATGCAAAAAATGAAATTGTCTCCTAAAATTCAATACTTTAAAATTAATTTTAATTTATATAAATTCATTAATTTATTTTGTTGAATAATCAATTAAATACCAAACAGATTAAAGGATTTTATCCAGTAGTTGTAGGGATTATCTTCCTTACTGTACACTGATTTAAATAGGAATTATTATAAGTTTAGAGTTTTGTATAAATAATTAAACTTCAAAATATATAAATATACTAGCAAAATTTATATAAATATCGACACTTATTTAGTAAATTTATGATTTTTGAAGCTGTGTAATAAAAAATAATTAAATAAAAAATTTATGACAACAATGAAAAATGTTTTATTAAATTTGCTCTGTATATAAAATATTCCTTTTATATATATTTAGATAAAGTTTATTTTAATTATATTATGTTTTTATGATAATCAGAAATTAACATCAAAACATAAAATTGTATATTTTCAATATGTTTTTATTTGAAGCATAATTTTTACATGTTCGTCTTAATAATTATGAAAATCTCTAATTAAATTGCTAATATGTACTAATTAAAATAACAACACTAAAACAAAAATTTGTTCTGGCAATTTGACTGTCAATAAATATTCCAAACATCAAATCCGAAAATCAAACTTTTCTAATTTAGTTTCATAAAACTTTTACGTTCAGTATTTTATCTTTTATATGTTTATTACATAATATACAAAAAGAAATATGAAAATTTTGTTATATGTAATTCATTATAATCGGAGGTAAACCCATAATATAAAAATATTATATAGTTAATAACTTTTTTACATGAAAATATAAATCTTAATAGATTTAAGTAAAATAAATTCGATTTTAATTGAAACTTTATTTCTCATAAATAATATAATTCCCATGTAAATCTTATAATAATTTTATTTATTAATAAGTTTAATATTTTCAAATAACTAATTTAATTTGTAAAATAAAAAAAATAAAAAATACTAATCAAAAGATCGCTCAAAATTATCAGTTTTTTAAAGTATCACTTGGGTGTTTGTTTGTTTTGAAGGTAACAAAAAACCTTCATTCACCTAGACCTCGAACGTTTATTGTACACTCCCCATGAGCTTAGAGCTGCCAGATCTGACTGCCTACACCATGTCAATGAAAATGATACTCCAAGTGTGTAAATCTTTTATATCATATTTGATGTCCAATTTACCATTCTGAGATAATTCAGCATATTTTTGAAATCTTCTTATTGTTATTTTTAAGGAACATGGAAGCCGAAAACATGTTTTTTGAACAAAGTCGTCAAATATGGATCAATTTAGGTAACTAAAATTTTTCAATTAAATTATTTCTTCAGAACCACAGCTTAATTTAATGTGACTTACTCGCAAAAATTAGAAACAATCAACAAAATTTATTAAAAATAGGAATTTTATTCCAACAATTTAATTCAAATTTCGCGCGCTGACATATAATGTCAATTTACTCGCCATATTTGTTTATCTATTTAATTAGTCACGCCTCTTTTTTCTAGTTATAATTTTATTTCCGGTGTGAAAAGGCGTTTCGGTATTTGATAAAGAAAAATATTAATTAGAAGTATAAAAATTAACTTTTTACATAGTTAAATGTTAATAAAATTATTAAATAAAAGTTTTTAAATAATTTCCAATTAAAAACTCATAAAAAAGTTTACAATTTTTCGAGTTTTTTTGTAAAGTAAAATTATTTTAAAAAAGTGCATGTAAATTTAAATTTTATACGTGGTTTTTTTGTATATGTTAATTTAAATTTAAAAAATATGAAAATGTAGTGTAAATTATAAAAAATATATGAAATTCCAATTCCAATTTAATATTAAAATATTACAAATTATGTAAAAAATATAATTTCATATAAAAGTGAAAATTAAAAAGTGTTTTTTTTTTTACTGTGATTTAATTCCAAGAATTTTTTGCATATAGTCAGCCATTTTGAATCAAAATCTTTCTCATATCAGGTAATTTACATTAAATATTTTTTTTTATTATTTTGTTATGTTTTTATTCTTCAATTTTAAAAGATTATTACAAATCTGTATAAAAAAATTTAAATATTAGATATAGTTACAAAATATTAAATAAGCACGGGACATTGACAAACGCGTCTCCTACTAACTTTTATTCGATTTAGTGATTCTTAATATTATGAATGCCTGAATTACAGGAAGGAAATTAGCTAGAACTAATTTCAAATTGCCATGTTTAACTTAATAATGCTTTGCTTTTACATCAGTAATAATAAATCAATTATAATCCAAACTAAACCCCGAAAGTAATATTTAAAGAGTTAATGTACCACTTCTCAATTCAATCATTGAAGTTAAAACATTTTCATTTAACAAAAAATCGATTTCACTTCAATTATAAATTTTGTTATCTAATACTGCAAAATTCTCATTTGAATCATTATTTTCTCATATAAAAAAATGGATGGTGTCATATTTTTTTGAATAAAATGTTTTGCAAATATCAATTCTCATATAATATTAAATAAACAAATAATTTGATCATAAAATATTCAAGTGCAAAGTGCTATAATCAAGTTCACAAATTTCAGCTTAATATAAATTTTATATTCCGATATGAATGGCATTTCAACGACCACTAGAATTATAAAAGTTATGCAGATTTAAAAAAATTCACAAAAATTATTTGATTGAGAATTGCGTGAAAAGGCTTTTACCAAAAATAGAGGACGAATAAATCAATTTATTTTTATATTATTTTAGATATCAATAGTGAAAACTTTTGATTTGAAATATGAAATATAGAATCTGCTAAATATCGTCAAAAAAAAATCGGGTAGTGTTTCATTTGGAAACTTTCGTCATTCCACTGAACATAGATAGTTATACCAACTTAATATTTTATAGCTGGTGCAAAATGTCGAGGTCAAATCAAATCTGCATTTGAAGGAATATATTTCATATTCATATATAATTATGGAACCACTGAGCTTACAAATTCAAAATTTATACTTGATTGCGAATCAACGATATATATGCAAGAGATAATAAGTACTTTATTCAACTGGGTCATTGTGATGGTAATGTTAGGTTAAAAACGAATTTCCGACAATGAAATTGCAGGTAATCAATGTCGACCATCCAATATCAATGCGTTTTTTATGTAGAACCTCTTAAAACCATTAAGTGGAGGAAACAAGGAAATGATAAAACATTTTCAATTTAAGATACTAAAAGTACTCCCCCAGAAATAGCCGTCTCAAAAACCATAACATTGCATCCTTAGAAAACTTAGCTCTGATCTTGACAAGTAATTGCTATTGCTGATTAAAAAACCAAACTTGAACAGAATTAGGAAAGTATGACTGTCGATTGTGCTCCAGATCGACAGTTGTATATTAAATGCATCAATAGGTTTTGACAATCAGGAAGTTGTACAAGCTAGACCAACTTTTAGAGTCGCCATGTTTAATTTGTTAGCTTTTTCAAAATGTTCAATTCAATTTAAATTCATAAAAATATTATTAGTAATTTAAGTAATTTCCAAATAAATCTATTTCAAAATTTGGTCAACCATTATTAAAATTAACTATCTCAGACAATACAAATTCTTATTAAGATAAAATACTAAAAAAATGATTATCAAAATTTTATTTATTAACTAATTAAACCATAAAAATTACTAGTATTAACAACGTTAACTTACAGAATTTTATTTTCATTAAATCTGTAATTGCTTTTATCCTTTTAATGAACACTGGTTAATCTACAAGATTATAATATTAAGTACTAAAACTAGTTCGCCCAGTCTAATAAAATATTTATCATGTTAAATTATAGAATATTAGGTGGGCCGAATGAAAATAACCAAGCTGGTATTATGGAAAGGTAAAATTTTACGTAAAATGTGAAAAATCTTCTTTGGAAAATATTATATAATTTGAAAATATAATTATAGAGAAAAGGATCAAATTCTGATTGATTTACAATTTCTGAGAAATCAAATTTTCCCTCAAAGTACAAAATAAATTTTATATATTTCATAATTGAGATTTACCAGCTGAAAGATTTTTTGTTGATATTTTAGTTTATGGAAATTTTATAAAGTTTTCTATTTTTGGCGGTATGCGCTTGGTCAAAACTGTCCAATTGTTCAATTATATTTAGTATTTTACTGATAGAAATCCAAAGATACGACAAATATAAATATTAACATTCTTTTAAAGATCATTGATAAAATGCAATTATAAATTTTTATTAAGAACCTAATGCTTTCCTCAATTTCAGGAAAGCATTAGCATATTTAATTTTAAATCGAAAGAATCAGTATTTTATATGTTTTTATAATAGCATTTCAATTGATCACATTTAAACTGACACGTAGAGGAATATTCAAACAATATTTAAAAGATAACAATATCAGGTACGAATTTTTAGAATTACTCTTGCCATTTACTTATGTCATTTACTTAACTTACGCCATTTACGAAACACTACATTCCACATAACTAAAATACTTAATTATAGAACAAAAATGCTATAATTATAATTTCTATTTGGAAAGTAATAATGCCAAAAACTAACAACCTTTTGATAATGAAACTTCTTACTACAAAAAATGCATTTATTATACATCACATTTGCCCATTTATATCAATTTAATCAATTTATTAATCATTTTTACTTTGTCCAACATATTTTACGACTTACCAAATGACCAAACATTTTACCTGTTAGTAAATATCATCATTTATGGTCAATATAATCTCACCTAAATTTAGATATCGTTCGTACGTGAATATGGTTCATATATCAATTAAAATGACATAATTTATTTTTGAAAGCCATAACTAAAAAACTATATTAATAGTATCGCTCTTCGGACGAAAATGACTGCCAAAGGTTTATTTATTTTCATTTTATTATGTATACAATTATAATTTATAGTAATGTCGACACAAAAAAAAACGCTGCAGAAAAATGTGATAAAAAATATTTAAAAATTGATTTTATTGGAATTAAATTTTAATGATCTAATATGGTCTTAACATATTTTTATTTATAGAATATAGAAACTCAGTTTTTATTTATAATCATTGACATAAATCCATCAACTAATTATTTTGGTATTCGATTTTAAAATGCCAAAACAATGAAGATTTTGTGACTGCTTTTAGAAATTTGATAATAAGTCCATCTACCGATTTTAGTACATCTACTATCGATTGTTTACACTGTCCCAACATCCTCATTAAAAAAAATAACTTTCGATGGATTGATTTTATTTGTTTCAAATATATTACTTAGAATGTAACACTTCTCGATTTCGTATTCTGCTTACTGTATTACAGTGCAGATGTTCTTCTAAATTATCTCATAACTTGGACCTTACCTTGTATTGTGTGTTTTTTTAATTATGTGTCTTGGACCAATTTCAATATTATATTAATCTTGATCACATTTAGGATGATTTTTGTGTTCTAAATATTAGAAATACCCAAAAACCGTCACAGCCGTTCGATTCCCTCCACGTAAGAGTGTTGGGACATTTTTCTGTCAATTCTTTAGAATTTAATAAATGATAAATGCTTCTTGAGTAGAAATGGATATTCTTACTTTTGCTAGAATTCTTATTAATTATTGTTCATATTTCATTATGCCAATCATTTTATCGTTCGCTGGCTGTCTAACGAAATGCGATTTTTTCTATTCTTCAATTATATTGTATACATTTCTTCAAACGTTCTTCTTATTGCTGGGTTGCAGCTATTTTCGTCTCTTCTGTCAAATCAAGATAGTTTTATTAGATCTACATAGATTCAATTAAAACTCAAATACAGGGTGTTTTAGAATTTATTACACTCCTAAAGTAATTCAACTGGAATTACATTGAATTATTTGATATTTCTAATAATGCATTACAAAATTTATATGAATCATTTTTAACTAGTGATTTTATTAATTAATTAATTCCTTTTTTATGAAATTATAATTAGATTTTCATAATAATAAAAAGTATTAATTGCAAGCAAAAGTTCAATAATTAAATACATTTTAAAATAAATATAAATAAAAAAAAAAAATTATTGTAATATCCATAAACAAAAAAAAACATGACAAGAATATCACGAATTACAAACCAATTTTTATTTACTTACAGTTTATTATCATTGAATATTGAATTACCAATAATTCTGAATTACCAATAATTTAATATTAAAATAATTTATATTTATTTTTATTGTATTTTTTAATTAAAAATAAATATAAATTCAATCAAAATTAAATTCATTTAATATAAAAAATATAAATAATTTTTTTATTTTATTTGTTTTTTGTGAGTGATAAAAATTTATGATTTTTTTATTTGGAATCCAATAAAAAATATAATTATTTAATATTAAAGGATTATAATTTGAAATGTGAAAGAATTTCATTTAATTTTTATATAAATTAATAATTAAATAAAATATTATATTATATAAATAATAAATTTCATTAAATTATATAAATTTCTTTTGGATTATTATTGATGATTTATGTTGGTAGTTTATATTCAATTTACTATGAAAATTAATGTTTTGATGAATGATAGTTTTATAAAAAGAAGATAACGTATAAAATAGGAATAATCATGTACGTTTTACACGGTTGAGTAAGCCATTTAAGCATCCTTCATAGACTCAATCATAAGTAATCGTGGTTCAAAGAACCTATTTAACCTCAACTACTGCCTCTAACATTTCTTCATTCATGTATTAAAGATGGGCTACATAGTTTCTATCAGTTTATTTCAGTTTCAATTCGATTCGACTGGTTAAGTAGACTGAGCACATATTTATCGATAAACTGCCAAATTTAATTTCTCTTGACATTTCCGTCAGTTTGGATTCGCAAAATTCCAATCCTTCCAAACCTTTTCGATTCGATTCGTTCCGATTAGACCTATGTGTCGACTCAATCGATTTCCCATACAAAATGTATGAAAATTTGAACTTTACTGAACGAGGCAAAACTGAACCGATCGAAACTATGTAGCCCAAGCCCACACTATTGAAATATTGAACATATTTATATCGCTGTATTCATGTACCATGTACCTCTAACCTCTGGTCGTCGTATTTTAAAAGGGTGATCCAATAGCATTGACTGTCACGTAATGTACTCAGTTTTGAAGTTAGTCGAGCTTTCAGTATCCCGTAGCTAATTTACATTTCTTTCGCGACACTGCATAGATATTTTGTAGTTAGTCATTTGCACAACTTAGGGTTTAGTATCTAGGCATATAGTCAGAATTATATTCGTATGTCTTTAACTGTAAGTAAAATATTTCAGATCTCGCTACTAGCTATTCACTTTTGTATGAAAGACCATGGCATGGTTATCCAGGTGTACGGACCATTTTTGGGAATAATAATAAAAACATGCTCCATCAAAGTAATTCATTTTGGAGCTGTCGCTATATACAATTACCTATTTCGGAGAAGGCACAATTGTTGCTGACTGAAACCTAACTAGAAGATTTCTTTTTTACATTAAATTTGTTGTCACCATTTTCCCTCCACTAATATCTCACATTCGTCAATGTTTAACGCTTTAATAACAAAAAAAAATCACATAAATTTATTTAATGAAAAATTATGATTATATAATTTAAAGAAATCTCTGCTAAAATTAATTTGAATGTGAACTCATAAATAAATTTGAATACCGGAATATTAACACCGTCTCTTGAGTATCATCTATAACATGTCAAGGATAATTTTATTTACGCAACGTTACCAAAAAAATTAATTTCCTATGTTCATATATAAATGATGTGCTAGCTACCTCTAAAATAATTTACAAAATTTGTATCTTCATATTTTATTCTATATATTAAAATAATTTATGTTGTATAATTTCGAAATTGTAATTTTAAATTCATACATTATATTTGAAAGTTTTTAGATCTATCTAAATAAACTCTTTGCAATCTGTTAAATATTTATCATTTCGCGAAACTGAATTCAATTTTAAAATATATATTAAGAATTTATTATTTACATAAAGTTTATCTAATAAAAATTATTATATAAATAATTACCATAAAAATCATAAATATATGAAAGCATAATAATTATTCAAGTTAAAAGAAATTATGTCTTCCTGTGTTGTATCTTGTATCTGTATTTTAGAAGCACTTTTTTTTGTTGTTGTTATTATTTCGCGATTATAGATAAACAGTCTCTGTCAGCTATAAATTTATTATATCCAAAGCGTTTAAATCTACTGGATATGAATTATGTTATTTAGAATTGAAGCACGCACAACTTATTCCGGCAAATTCATAAAATTATGATTTATAATCTTTAAATAATATAGAATAAAAAGAAATTCTTCTTCCGATTTACACAAAGAATTAATTTAACTATGAGCTAGTGTAAAAATGGTTTAGCTGGTAGAGTGTTGAATGGCATGAAAGCATTTTGATGAAATAATTATAAAAATTAAATTTTATAAAATTAATTTATTTGAAAAATAAAATATTCGAAGTTTATAATTATATCGATGGCAAAAAATCATAACCACGTAAGTCAAAAAAATATTTTTTTAGTGCGATATCATTAACAATATATGGCGGATCATCACATTTATGCAGTTTATGCTGTTTACGTGTCAAAATTAAATTTGTAACTCGAAGTTTAAGTTTTGATATCAAAAACTCGTTGACTTTGTATTGTAAATAGAAATTGTGGATGCCACCACGGAATTTTTAAATTTTTGAAGCAGGTCTTTGTGAGTCTTCAAAAAAATGTTTAAAATAAAACGTATTTATCATTTATAGTTTAATACTCATTTTTATTATTTTACACTGGGCAGGCTTAATTATTTTAACAGAAAAATAAAATTTGGTGTCACAATAATTTTTTAATTAAAAGTTATGTCGTTTTTTATGTATCCTGTAAAAACGATGTAAATTGTTGCCATCAATTATTTATTTTGCTGATATTAAAAATGTACTTACATACGTGCAATTATTTTCATTAAACGTTATACGCTTTTCAAATATATTTAGACTATTGAAAAGTGACAAAATATATAGAGAAATATGCTTGCTGTCATTATCATTAACTTTCTACATTAGCTATGTTGTTGTAGCCAGAAAGATTACAAATTAAAGTGTAGTAAAATTTGGTTTTCGGATGATAGGGATTTGTATTTATCTTACGCCAATCTGTGTAACTTTTTTTTAAGATTTTATCACATATATTTCAATTGTTCCGATAAATTAATCATTGAAAAAAGTAATTCAAATTAAATTATAGCATAAATTTAATATAATAAATCCGTAAATGTAAATTTATTTTATAACAATTATCATTTAGCAAATTTATTGTTAGTGGCAAATTATTTTCTTTATTACTTCTTTATTTACGATATTAAATTTATTCATACTCAGAATATTTCCATATACATATATGACATATTTTCGAAATAATAATTCTAGAAATGTTTTAGTAATTTATTTTTTAAATAATTTATAAAATTTAAATACATTTAAGAATTTGTTTATTTGATTTATAAGAAATTCAGTAAAACTAATCATAATAAATTCAAATGCTATCCAAAATCATTCAGAATTTCCATCTAATTTTTCAATTCTTATAGATTATTTACTTATTTACTGGGTAAAAGTGACGCTTAATGTTAATTTGATCTTTAGAATTTTATATTTTAAATTTTTGATAATTATATGACCTAAATGTGGACGATACGTCTTTATCCTTTTTTTAAAACATTTTTCATACAAAAAGTGTTTTCGGTTTAAGATTTGTTTATTGGATAGTTCCACACAGCGGATTCGGCTTCACAACGAAGCCTAATCGTAATGCATTAAATTTATCGTAATGCATTAAATGATATAGAAAGTATTTTAAAACGAGAACAAAGTTGTATAGAGTATTGCAGCACATATTTAGCACATTTTTTAAAGTAATCTCGATATTTTTATTCACCATAAAAAAATTTTAATATTCTGAGATAATGCAGTGTCTAACATTATTTAAGATGAAATTTTCATCATGTTAAACTGTTTCTAAAAATTAATCATATAGAATTTAAGATTAGGAAGTACATACATTAAAAATTACTTTCTTTAACAAGCTCATTTGAAGTGAATGAAATAATTTTTATATTCATAAATTTCCAGTTTTTTGAATTCATAAAATCAAAACATCTTGTGAAAATAATGGTTGACTATTGACCCGAAATCATTACATAAAATCTCTACGAATGCCTCAAAATCAAAATCGAAAAAAAATATATAAAAATAAACAAAATCTAACCAAAATAAATAATAATATATTTATATAAATAAAACTAAAATATATTATTTTTTTAAGATAGTACAATATAAAAATAAACAAAATAAATAAAATAACAATTTTTTTATATCGTCCTTTCCCTACAAATTTATAAACTCTCAGGCATTTACTACAAACACTAAATTTAATTTTTTTACCAATGAAGCACGTGTTCGAATTTCCGCCAGACCACAAAGAAAAAAGAAAACTAAGTTTATTTAATATCCTAAGAGAAAACCAGATTGTTATACATTGTGTCAGTGGATTAACACTACACAGTTGTCTTTACCCCCCCCAGTAGTTAGTTTTAAGGATATCTAATTTTCAAGTGTCGAGTGCATTGCGGCTATAGTGGTGAAATAAATATAAAAAAGAAACTAATTTTTATTTTCAAAATCAAATAAAAACTTGACAAAAATAAATAAAATAATAAATAAATTTGATATGTATTATATTTTTATGGGATACTACAGAAAGTAAAACTTCAAAATTTAACGAAATTGTTTACAACTGAAACAATATTTGATTTCATTAAAGGATTTTTAAAATATTTATATAGAAATGTTTTATAAACTGAAGAGCTTCGAAATGGTTTTACTTGTGACAAACTATTTTAGAAAATTAAGTGGACAATTATTGGACTAATCAATGAATAACATTTGTGAAAATATTATCAAAAGTTACCAAAAAATATAAGTGAAAAAAAAACTTATAATTTTCATGATATCATCAACTTAAATGTCACAAGCTTTTCTGATATTAATTAAAGGAGCCGTACAGTTTTATATGTTTAATATAAGGACTGTTGTTCGGTAAGATTTAAATAGTATAAGCTTTATTTTAAGCTTCAGTTGACATTAAGTATCTCAGAGAATCGTTTATGTATTATTTACACAGTAAAAAATGGCTTCCAAAATTGCAATAGTTGTCGAAATCTCATAGACTATTATAATCACTTTTTTAAAAAATCATAGTTTTCACAATTTAAGTACCAAAAGTATAAATATTTTCTATAAATTGTATTCATGTATTCCATCTTTTACTAACCATTTTATTAAGTCATTAAATTTATTGGAAAGTTATTGGCTTATCGATCAGGTTTTTTTCTGTTGAAATTCTTTGCTTAATTCTTGTTAATATTATAAATTTTTGTATAATAAAAATTGGATTACAAATTAAATTGTTTTATTTTAGACAACTCTGAATGAGCTATTTATAGGCCAATAAAAGGTTTCGTTTTTTTGATTGATAAAAGGTTAAATCTTCTTTAAAAAAAATGTGTGTAGGAATGAAAAATTTTTGCTTTGCCTTCAACGAGATTGATTCAAATATTTATAATATAATTTATAATTATTAGTGTTTTTGGATGGAAAATCTGCAAAGTCATTTTAATTAGAAATAATATTACGGTAATATATTTAAGGACTTTTTAATTAAACCAGTTTTTAATTAAAATTTTAACATGAATTATTTAATTTAAGTCATTTACAAAGTGAATATAATATTTTATGACACTAATTGAAATTTTTTAACGATGTTATTTAATTTTTTTGTTTTAATATATCAATAAATAGCTAAAAAATTAATCAATAAGATTTGATACAAAAGAATTGGTAGAATGTGGAAAATCTACAGAAAGTCAAGCTTTTAATTAGACCCATAATATTCACTCGTAATCACTTCAATACATATTAATAATGACTGAATCTCAGAATCACTTCTGATCCCTGAATTCATTCATTGAAAAAGAACCGAAATATAAAATACAGAGGGTCAATGGATCGAGAAATGAGTTCTACTCTCGTTTTAATCTTCACAACTTTTACAATTATTTACATATCCATATTTTGAGGGAATGACTTCATATCGTAAAGAGTTCGGTTGCCAATGAAAACTGTGTACATAACTTTTTATAGGTCAAGTTCTATTTGAAAACGACTTCACCATGAATGACATCGAACAAAATTATTGATGATGCACATTTTTTTTAATTTATGGCTTAATGGATTGAGATATGGCAAGGTTAACATCTTATATGTAATATTTTTAATTCTTGGCTAGTTACAATCTTGAACCAACGCTATTATCGTATCGCTCAATTGATTATCAAAACAGACTATCAGTTAGTTGTCATTATCTCTTACTTCTTGAAAAATGTTACTTCTATGGTGCAGAACTAACATTTTTCAAGAAGTAAGAGATAATGACAACTAACTAATAGTCTGTTTTGATAATCAATAATAATTTATTTATAATCTTTAAATTTCTCTAGTAAAGTGCGTAAATATTAAGAAATTAGAAATATTCATTTATTTCTCCAAAAGTGAAAATTACTTTAATAAAATTTAAATTTGGACAAAGAATTTTATGATTTACTTAAAATTTAAAAATAACTTTAAAATAATACAATTTTCTCCTTTACTAATACCTAATAATATCAAATATTACATTAGCTAAATAATATTATTTTCTTCATCCATAGACAACAATTACAGACAATCTGGAGTATAATATTTATAAATCTGGGATGTTCTTAAAATCGTTAATAAAAAGATTTCTTTTCATATTACTTTAACGAGAAATTTTTTCAAAGGAAAATTCTATACTTAAGAATTCATTTGACCATTACGTAAAATGTACTTTATCCTTTTTTTTATTATTTTTGTACGTCAAATAACTTTGAAATTGAGTGTATTTAACAAAGATCAACACTTTATTTTTATTTTATAATTTTGCAACATTATTTAGTAATAGATTATTGTATATAATATAAATCTAATATCATTTTCAAGTGTTTTTATCAAATAATAATACTTAATAGTAAAAGGAATTTATTATAAGGACTCTTAAAAGATAAATCAATATAAAAATTTGATATTTAATATTATGACATCTAAAATAATTAAATGTAATGTTTTAGAATTAAAAATTATTATTATTATAGTATATTTATAGAGATTAATAATTTTATAATTAAGTAAAAGGAACTAGACTAAAATATACTAAAATATTCAATGCATGTCAACTCTTATATGCGGTACTGAAACCTGGGTAATATCAAACACCATAAGCATCAATAATTTGTTGTGTATCATTCATGGTTGTCATTATCAAACTGTACTTGACACATAAGTTACAAGTAGTGTAAACATAATGCAGCATATTATATCATAACTCCACCAGCAATACAGATTTCTGGGCTCTAACAAATGAGGTACCCATATTGAAGAAAATGAAACAAGGAAAGTGGATGTGGATTGATCATACCATCAGTAGAAGCCCAATAGCACATAAAAATATAATGTAATCTTACATGAAAAGGCGCAAAAGTATACCAGCAGCAAACCGAGTAAAATGGAGATGTTAAGCCCTATGATCCTAGGAGGAGTAATTTATCAGAAAAGATAAGGTACAATTAGGAAATATTAATTATTAAAAACAGAAGGTTTTAAGAAAATTAACTAATTATTTCGACGTCTTTACTTTTTAATCATATTTGAGAGCTTATTTTATAAACCTTACTTTAACTAGAGGAGTTTGTAAGTGCAGATTTCGTATTTATAAATAAAAATTATGATTTTCTTTAAATAATTCTTAAGTATTCTCAATAGTACACTTACGATTTTCAACATATTTTGATGTTTTGTTAATTTTATATATTACATAACTATAAATAATTTGTGTTTAAATATTGATTATTGATTATGCAATCCTGCCGCTGGTATTGTAAAGATTAACATAACCTCAATAATTAGCATAATCTCAATTCCGTCATGCTACCAAAAAAATCGAAAATAATTAAATATTGTTTTATAGATTCGAACCATTTAGCCAAGCACTTATTTAAATTTTGTGTAAGTTTAGTTTATAAATTTGATCCTTCATCTTTAATCAGCTACTAATGTCGGTAATTGATTATTTCTAAACTGAATATTTGTATTAATATTGAAAAGTAAAATGAGAAGGTAAATAGAAGGCTGACATTTACAGAAATTGAATATAATCGCAATTACAAATCATACCAATCATTAATCAATATTAAAATATTAATAGTGGAGTTAAACTCGATGGACTTAACGGACGGACGACTGATTGAAATGTCAAAAATGTAGAATCTCAAAATGAGGGTGGCAAACTGAATACGTTCTTCCGTCGTTGCTATTTATTTTGAACTGTTTGCTAACCTAACCTTTGTTAACCTAATTAAATCAACTTTAATACGTCGGTTCCGTCGTTGCGTTGTTTTTCCGTCGAGTTTAATTACTTTCATATGTTTTCATATATTTAAACTTTTTTTTTGTCATTTCAATCAGTCGTCCGTCCGTTGCGTCCGTCGAGTTTAACTCACTATAAAGCATTCTTTTTAAATAATAAATTTTCAATTGTCAATATTCTAGATTTTCACTGTCATGATTTTGAGCCAGACACTAAAAAAAACCTATATGAAATTTAATAATAAAACAAATTTAAATAAATTAAATTTTAAATGAAAATGAAAATGAAAAAAAAAATTAAATTCTATAAAAATACTTTGTATTTAAATTGAAAATATTCAACCATACATCACAGAACTGGTCATAGTAAATTTAATATTCTTTAAATCAACTTCAAAAAGGATATAAATAGTTACAAAATACCAAAATTTTTAGTCTTCTGGAATATATTTATTTGTACTACATATTCAAATATCCTTTTTATACTAGACGATATATTTTTTTTTTTTTAATATTAATCTCATTTCGACACATATAAAAATACTTATTTACTTTTGTATATAAAATTGATCCTAGATTTTCAAAACACCCCAAACAACAAAAAAAAAATGTATAAATAAATTACTTTGTCGATACCACTATCAATGTACAAGAGAGCAATCGATGAACATTATATAGTACAAAAATAAAAAAAAAAATAGCCTCTGGCTGCATCTACTATGGTATGCCAAAGTATTTTTATTATATTGTAGCCATTTATTTCGAATCAATAAAAAAATATAATATTATCTTCTAAAGAAATAAAACTAAATCGAATGTTTGCAGGATATAAATAAATTGTAACATTTCTAACAACTTTTTACATCATATATAATCAATATTTACATTTTGCCAATATTGGTTTTTATAGTTATCAAGAAGTTGAAGTGGTTCAATATAAATTCAATATTTTCCATTTAGTCTTTTTAACTGAAATAGTGATTTTTGTTGTTGATAAACCTAAAAATGAGAAATGCTTTATTAATTTTTATATTAAATTATTAAATTCACAATATTATATTAAAAAAAATGAAAATTTATGGTAACCAGAACAATACTAAATCCTTTCCACTAAACAAAATTCAATTAGGCATTAATCCACTGTTTAACAATTGAACTTGTTGAATTTAACTTACATATAAATTAGACTTATTCGTCTCCAGTAATTTTTATAATTTTCAGTTTTCTTCTAGAACTACGAATTCGAATAATAAAAACCACGATTCCGAATAGAACCACGATTCTTTCTTGGCCATAACAAGTTAAATTGTATAAATTGAATTAGTATTTAACATCTGGAATTGTATATAACAGAATAGTGCTCTGTTCTAAAGATTGTTAAGTTAATCCTTTATAACATTTATATAATCCTTTATATTATTAATACCAAAGCTTTAATATAATTAATTAATTAATGATTCAATAAGATATCACAATTTAATTACTAGTATATTAATACAAAATTATATGTTAATATACTAGTAAAACTTTTGAGCATTTAATTCGTAATTATATATTATTAAATTTTACTAATATATTCGTATGAAATTATTGAAATTTTTATATAAATTATATAAATTTCCACCGAAAAAAAAAATATTTAAAAACCGTAGACATAATTTAAATGCCATTCAATTTAATTAACAAATATATAATTAACAATTTTAAAAACAATTATTAAGATTTATATTATTTTTACTCTATATAATTAGGTTTCAATATTCAAAAATAAACAATAAATATACAAAAATTATTGATTTATTTTATTTTTAAGTGTTATTTTCATTAATAATAAACCATTTTGCTTGGTTAGTATGAAAATCTTCCTGTACCTCGAAATACGTAGGTATTAAAAGATAAATTGGACACTCTCATCTTTTATAATTAAATCAATTTTGCAGGCTTAATATGAGTAGCTCTACTTACATTAAACCAACCAAGAAGTGATATTAGTCTATATGCTTAAAGTTGTAAACTCACACACTTTTCTGATAAGCATTCTCTGTCTCCATGTAATGATATTTGTCTATTTGTTTAATGATTCTTCCTCCTCTTCGTAACCTGCAACACACGAGATATGGTTGACATTCCTAAACGATTAGAATGATTTTGTTTAGCTTTATGTCCTGTGGCACCCAAGAAAGTATAAACATGTTGTGTAGAAATTCCAATAAATTAATATATCAAACGAAAAAAGTTATGGAACGTAAATTTTACATATTAATTATAACCTCATTAATATAAAGACGTTTTCAAAATTACGATCTGGAAAAAGAATTAGGAAAATATAATTAACTATGTTTTAAATGATAAAAGCATATTTTTAAAGTAATTTAAAAGTAATGCTCTGAATAGAGAATAGATATTAAAAAATCGTCTATAATTTATTTTAATTGATATTCTGATGAATTCAAAATTAAAGAAATCAAATTTTAAAACTTCATGTAAATTTATGTTGTCACAAATTTGTATAACAATAAAAATCGGTGTTTCCTAAAAGTGGCAATAATTTTTGGTTATAGTTAATGTAAAAAATTTACAATTCATTACATTCGAAAATGGTAGAATCAATTAAAATATTCAAACTATCAAAAGTTGCAATGCAGGTGACGATATACTAATTTAATAAATTAAATTAATTGCTGCGTTTTTCTCAATATTATGCTTTAAATTGATATTCGAATACAATATATTTCTGTTTTTGATAAACTGTTGTAACAAAAATGATATCTAGTTTTCCGGTTATACTGCTACTATTATAAATTGTTTATGAGAAATGAACCTGCTTAAAATCAAAATACAAAACCAATCGCAAGTCTTAAATATCACAAATATTTTCATTTTAAATATGAAATTAATGAACTTTTTATATTTAATAAACTAACAATTAAGTTAAATCGATCACTTTATAATCATCTTTTGTTGTAAGGTAAGGCGTGCAATTTTTGAAATACAATATTATCCTAATTACTCAGCAATTAATTATTGAGATTAGTGTCAATTTAGTGCCTGCAAATTTTGAATTATATTAAATGCTTGTCTTGTTTACATAATCAATATCAATATGCGAATATTAGTTGAAACATAAAAATATTATGAGAATGGGATTAGTTAAAGCGTTCAATTTCAAAGGCGCGGTGTGAGTATTTCCAAGCTCTGATTTATGTAATTTAAATTAATTTAACTAACTATAAATGATTTCAAGAAATGGAATTCATTTCCTGAGTAATTATGAAATTCAGTTTAAATCTGTTAAAACGATAATTACTTAAAATTTAAAATTTAAATGTAAGAAAAATTAACAATAAAAAATTTTAAATTACCAATCAAAATATTGAATATTTAACCAAAATTATATATTTTAATAAGATTATTTTGATATTTCCAACCAAAAAAAAAAATCCATTAACATAATTGAAAATTGCTTTTTGGAATATATAATAATTTACAATAATTCCAATAATTTTTTATTTAAATAAAAGCTTATGCTATGCTTAACATGTTTATTATTTTTATCCTTGAATAAATTCAAATAAATAAATTTTGATAAATAAAAATAAATTTGAAATTAAATTAAGCAATAAATTTACATAACCAGAGCTAAATTTTTCTAAACAGATTTGGTTGATAATGTTGTAATTTAAATTTGTGAAACTTCAATGTATCATTATATAACTAAAATATGAAGATTATTTATAAATCTCGAAATCAAAAATAGCGATTTTTTTTACGATAAAATATTGATGATACATTTCATCTTTCTGTTTCTTCGTTTCCCTCTAAAAAAAAATGAATTGGAGGGATAATTTTTATCTCCCACTTTATATTTATTTAACATGCACAGAATTCCATCTAACTCAATCCAGTTCGCTTCCTTGACGAATCTAAAAATCATCATTATAGAAATAAGATCAAAAATTCTTTTATACTATCAAACTGATTACCATACGTGAAAATGATATAAATTTTCATGTGAAATTATTTCACTGTAACATTTTCAAAGCTTGTAATTAGAATATTCAAAACTTTTACTAATAAACTTATCTAGAACTTTAAGGAACACTTACAGAATTAAGAACAAAATTTATTTTCTTTAATCTGTGAGAAACAAGCCAGTTAAATTAATATTTTGCATTATAAAAATGATACTATATTTAATATTAAATCTTAAATTCATTTTTTATAGCTTGTCTTCAAACTAAATTTCTATATTTAGCTATTTATTTTGAAGACTTTAATTATTCAGTTCATGAAAAATTTACGAAATATTGAACGTGTACAAATTTTTAATAAGGAATTCCACTAATACAAAACAGTTTTTGATAATTTTCTAATATTTCATATAAAATTCTCGTAATTTAAATATTCTAGACATAATTTTTATGATAAAAATTATAATAAATAAACAAAAATTAAATAAATTTAATAGGAAATTTAAAATATAAATAAATATTTTTTACGTAAATTATTTCTATCAGGAATATAATAAATCCAGAGCTTAAAGGTCAAGCTCCATTAGTCTTTTAAAAGTCGTGATGACTTTTTTTCTAGCAAAAATGAAAAGAGATAGCATGTAAAATTATACAGTACAGACAGAGATGAAAATTCCCACTACTGTAATAAATTTCGGAAACATTTTGACATTTTAATTTATTTTTAATTTAATTTTATGTTAAATTTCTTTGACTAGATCAAAAAATTTGAGATTTTATGTGTTCAAAGAAATTTGCGACGAGATCGTTTTTTTTTTGTGTTGCGTTTGTATTTGTGTGGTTTGACAGTTAAATTTAAGTTAAAGCAAAGTAAATATTTCAACTAAAGGCACATTCCATAACTTTAATCAGTTAATTTATAATTTAATATTCAATACTTTTCTGGACAAACACTAAGTATATTGGTATTGGTAAGTGGAGGGTTAAATCTTGCTAAAAATCGAGATTTTTGAAAAAAAAATTGATTTTTTTGGTCAACAAAAATTCAACATTAATTTATTTTCTCAGCATTCAAAAAAATAAAATTACAAAAAAACATCGTCAACTATGATTTTAAAAAATTTTAATAAAAAATTTCAAGTTTTAATAAAAAAAAGTTGTTCACAATCAACTTTTTTTCGGATACAACATCTTTTTTGTTGGATTCAACGACTTTTTTTCGGAGACAGTACATTTTTGTTGGATTCAACGACTTTTTTGTTGGATTCATCGACTTTTTTTCGGAGACAACCATCTTTTTTGTTGGATTTGATGACTTTTTTTCGGAAAAAAGTAGTTGTTCCGTCTCTATCGCACTCATGCTTTTCTGTATCTTGCATAACTTCTTCTTGAAAAAAGTGGTGACGACTTTTAAAAAAGACTAATGGAGCTTGACCTTAATCCATTAAGGATAGTAAATTATTTCTCAGCATGTGAGAAAATGAAGGAAATCAAGGTTAAGGATAAATTTATTTATTTATATAAGTTTCAGTTTATCATAACGTACTAACAATATCTCTCCTTAAGCGTGTTTTCGCTGATCCAAACAAATAATCGGTCTATTTTTCAGGTCGCCATTTTCTTGGTTAACGAGAAAGTGGAGTTTATGCCTGAGATTAATGAGGATTACTCGATAATTTTAAATATTTTCAATTAGGATTGTCTGTATATTTATAATATATAAAATTTCTTTATTTTCCTTTACTTTTGTACAGTTCGAAATATTTTCCAATATTAATAAATATAGATTTCAGTATTCTGCCATTAATAACGATATTCTGATAGATATCTCGATATCTCCACTTCGTCGTACAAGAGAATGTTATTCAGAATTCCATGTAAATCAAGTTCAAATATAAATTCATAGTATTTAACTTAGGTCGCCAGGATTTCACTATTTAGGCTTCTGTGTGGTTCAATGTGCATTTGAAATATATTTATATCATCGTCGGTATCGGTAATCATCAGTTTCGTAAGCATTTAAAATTAGCTGATGATTGAAATCGAATTCCTATCGGAATTCAGAATTTGTGTGAATATATATTTAATATAAATAATGTTAATTCATATATAAATTAATTGAGTTAATAAATTTATTTGTTTTAATTTAATTTTTATATTTTTTAATTTTTACATATAATTAACAAATTTTCTTCAGTTGCTTAGAATAACTGGATATGTCCAGTTCATTATCATATCAATATTTGAAATGACAATGATTCTCTACATTGCTCTCTGAGTAACTTGTAGCTTTTCGTCGTCATGGCCATAATTCGTTAGCACCAATAAAATTAAGTCTTTAACTTTCAAAAATGATGCCAACACTATTTTCTCAACCGTTTACACTATCCTAAAATTAAACAGCTTTTACTGAATAACGTAATTCTTCAAACCGAAATATATAAAAAATAGATGTTAAATACTTGTCATAATTCCTCGAACTTATTACAAATTTAACTGAATACCATAAAACTTAAATTACTTATGATAATAATTTTGTATGTCAGAATTAATTAATTTTATTGTAATAAGGAAATATTTTTTAATTTAAAATAAATTATAAACTTTTCATAATAAATAATCTTAAATACTGAACTTTTTGAAGATTATCTGGCTTACAGATAAAATGTAAACATAAATTATGTATATAAAGAAAATACCTGATTTTAAATTTATTACACAGCAAAATTATAATGTAATGTAAATAGTTTTATATAATTACAAAAAATTAAAAAAGCTCAATATTTACGCAGAAATTTATTATAAATACCGGGTGGGTCTCATAAGTCGCTACCAAATTAAAAAAAAAAACAATCTGGCTTCTGGTTATTTCTTAAAGAATTTGTGTATATATAAATACAACCTCGACTGAAAACAACATACTTCCTAGATTGATTTAAAAACTGATCATTTGGTATTCAATTAAATTAAATTTTTCATTTTATCGCTTCCACTTTTATTCAATAATTGAATAGAACTATTTGTAAGAAAGTACTAGCTTTTCGTTCGGGAAAATAGATGATGGAATAGAATGGAGTGCGTATAAGCTTTCTATGTTGTTGTGGTGATGAAACCAATGAAGCCATTGTGAATTTAACATTCTATTTATATCCAGTTACAAGAAAGTACTTGAGTTATTGCGTTTTGGACTAGATATCAACAATTTCGGATTTATTTTTATGGAGGATCACATATTCTTTAAAAGAAAACAGAATCTTTAAGAGATAATAAACTGTAGGAACTAATGTAGTACATTACAAAGATCTAAAGTCTACCCTTCCCTTCCGAACGTAACCAATATTGTTATAAATTTAAGTAGTAACTTCCAACCCACCCTGGTATAAGTAATCCAGAATAAATCAAAGAAATTTTTAATATTTTTTTTAATTTGATATGATAAATAAATTTTGGAATATTTATCAAAGTATGAAAATAATTTATATTGGTATATATATTTAAATGAAATCATTTTTTACGACATTTTTTTAAAAAATATAGTAAACTTTAATGACTTTTTGAATATTTAGTAATTAAGATAATACGAATTTTAATTAAAATGTTTTTATTATAAAAACATATATAAAAATTATGAGTTTATCAAAAATATTAACAATTTTTTTAATAATAAATTTTCAATAATATAAATTGATTTAATATAATCAATGACCAGACAGTAATTTAATAACCAATTAATTGTAAGGATTCGCTTAATTTCAAAGAAATGTTTATTTAATTGAAATATTCTCGTTTTTTATTATAAATATTGTCAAATTGAAAATAAATTGAAATAAATAGAAAATAAAAATTAAAATATTAAATACTTAAATACTTCATAGAAAATCTATTAATATTTATTTAAAAAAAAAAATTTTTATTAAATTCTATTAACTTTCTAATTAAAATTATTTTTTTATATTTTTTTTAATTTAGTAGATTTATTTATAATTAAATATTGAAATTTATATTAAGTTATTATATGAAATGTAATTCGGCAATATATTTCGTAGCAAGTTTATGATACAATGTTAAATAAATTCATCAGTTCTCTATAGTGAACACAACAAAACCCGCAACTTCAATATTAATATAAATCAGAAAGAAGTTTTTTATGACTTGTAATACAGTAAATTAAAACTCTTAAATTATTGATATTTTTTCAAATACTTATATCCTTCAATATTTCGTCCTCATGTTAACAATATTTCTACTTTTGAATAACTCGTGTTTTCTGTTCTTGATAATACATGTACTGGTAAGAGTAACTGATTGTTCGTAATGTCTATCTATTACAGTATTACAATTCTTATATTTACTGAAATACCTTCTGATTTGCACCTAAGGTCGATTTCGTAAAAGTTTGAATAGGTAATCATTATTTGGCGGTACTTCTCTGCTTCGTTATATTGCACCTAAAAACAGAAAAATAAAACAGTATTTCTGGTTATAATAACAATAGAGAACACGTCAGATAGATATCACATAATGTTAATGGTGTTCGATACACAAACACAGCAATGCTGAATGAATATTCGAAAAATTTGATTAAAATGGTTTAAATGATCTGTCATACTGATTTGTCAACAGCACAGAGATATGTGTCTCATACTGCTCGTGAAACAATGAATTTATTGCATTGTAAATTTAATGATTCCTTTATTTCGCATTTTGGACCTATTAATTGGCCAGCAAGATTGTATAATTTAACACCTTTACACTATTTTTTTGCGGGTATTCTAAGTCATTGGTTTATGCAGATAAAACAGGAACACTTTTGATATACTCGAAATCAAAATTGAACGAGTTGTTAATGATATTCGTCCAGCTTTATGTGATAAATTCTCAGCCGTAGCCGTTGTGGTTATATGAATGAAATATTATTCAAAAAGTAATGTAAAGGAATAATTTTACCATTAATACTTTTTGTGTTATTTCAATTTTACATTGTATCAGGCTTAATGAAAGACCATTTCTTTTGCTGGCGTGGCCTCCTTTTTCAACAAGCATAATAATATATAAAAAAAAACTATAACTAAACTAAAATAAAAAAAATTTGTAATGTTTTATGATTTTGATTAAGTAAAATTTTATCTTCAATTTTTTATGTTCAAAATACTTTAATCTTTGATATTTATTATTATTTTTCCAAAAAAGAAAATAGAAAATTTTCACAACTATTCACAAACGATTTCGCACTACATTTTTTTTTCTGTATATTTATCTTTATAGTTTCTAATAATAGTTTTTTATTAGATTTTCAACAAAATTTAAATTATTTTTTATTTATTTTTTATTTATCATTATTTTTCTTGTATTTCTTTGATATTATTATTTATTGTTAGTTGTAATTTCCCTTGTAAATCCTTTGAGGGCTAGAGTTTCTTAACATTTTTAATTGTTTCCGAAAAAGACGGATTACGGAAACAATTAAAATTATATAAAAAGTTACAGGACCTTTATAATTTAAATGCTTTTTTGTTTTTTGTAAATTTTAATTTGATTTTCAGCATAAAATATTTTTTTTTTTATAATTATTTCCATTAACTAAATTATAATAATCACTAACTAAAGGAATAACTAAAATTGTTGACGGTATAACGCTTTCAAAAGATAAGAAAAGCCGGGAAAAATTATAAAAATTTAATTTTGATCATACACAGCGAATTCATATTTTCGATAACTATAAGCTAAAAAGTTGGGATGGTTCGGCGGAGTAGTTTACGTACAAAGATTGGGGTACCAAAATTAGGAGGTATAAACTAGAGACTTTTATCTTACGAATACTGTTAGTCGTTCTATAAATCCGGAGAATAAGTGATAACAGATTTATTTAGAAATTGAAACCTGAAAGCATTTTGTATTACAAAATTGCATAAATCTTTTTTCATTTTCTAAAGGTAAGTGGAAATCTAGACACTATGAGGAATGCGCACGAAATCTAGTGATAGCGTGATATCGAAACACACTAAAAACATCTTCCTTTATCATAACCAATCAATCAATGATTTAAATCTCTTTATTTTATGTCCCATGATTAGAATTAAATATTTTATGCTATTACCTTGTAACGCTTAGTTCTTCGAAGTCGGCGGATGTTACTGTCAACATTACGCACAGATTGCATCTCCGACATGTCTGTGCGTTCATGTATACTTTTTGATCCCTTACGTGACTAATTTAAATTGTCAGTCGCGATGAATATTCTTGTTACGTACGTACCACAAAAATGGAAATAAATTTATTGAATTATTTAATTAAAATGTTGGTAGTTCTGACAATTTATGTCAAAATTTTATTTAATCGTTACACATGACAGCTAGTCACTTTTTGTATCTCTTTATTGTTCCGGTGTACCGAAACCATTAATATCCACTATCGCGACAACCAAAATGTTCATATACCTTACAATAACAATATCGATGCCATGCATAAAGCCATTTTCTGATCTCATGAAACCTAATAATTTAAGATCTAAAAATCATTTTCTAAATAATATTTAAATAAAAAATGTGAAATTTTAATTATAATTTTAATATTATTTGATTATTTAGTATACGAATCGAAAATTTATTTATCCATTCCATGGTCTACTAAATCTCATAACAATTGAAATCCTTAGGATATTAAATATTTTCTGCCCATTTTTTCCTTAATTTCCTTTCAAATTGTAAAATTAAAATTTCTGTTCTATATAAATATAAATAATATATTAAAAATTCCTACGTCTTTCATTGCTCCTCATTATTGTTTATTTGGGGTATCCTTGCCGTTGGTGTTAAAAAAATAAAAAAATTGTAATTTTTTTTTTTTTTTTTTTGGTTTATTGTATCCGCCAAAGACGTGGTAAGTCATTTTCATCAAAATTATCCTAAAAATTTATTATGTATAACCATTAAAACTTTATATAATAATATTATTGTTGTTGTTGTTGTTGTTATAAATTGCTAAGGGATATGACATTAAATTTATGTGCGTTTTCTTTTGAAATTTTTAGCTTTGCGGTTATTTTAATATAATTTAAGGTTATATGATGGCGAGAGATTTTAAATATGGGGCCAGATTTGAAAAGGCAAAAGGAGCGGAAATAAATTAAAAGTTCGTTTCAATTTTTTCTTTTTTTTTTTTTTGGTTTGGTTTTGGTTTATATTTTTGTTGTGGTTTTTGTATTATCAAATATTTTTTTTAAAAGTTTCTTATTAGCCTTTCAAAAATAAAATTTAGATGTTTTTGTTAATGTAAATTTCCTTTTTTAAAGTAATATAATTTTTGATGTCAATTTGCATAGCACAAAGCTTTCCACAAAATAAAAAAAAAAATTAGATGAAAAAATTGTGACTTTCGGATTCACTAGATTTATTTATGTTAAGGTGATTTTTTTTTTTTTTTATATACATAATATGAAAATTATTTTCCATATTAATTTATTTATAATTTAAAAGTTTTATGCTTTATTAAGAATTTATGGTGTTTGGAATGGAAATTATTTATATTTTTCTTATTTAAAATTATTCATTGGGGAAAATTAATTTATTTTTGTGTATTATATTATATAAAATGTCAATATTTATTGTAAATTATAGGGGACTTAAGAACTGTCCTATAGAAGATTATTTTAAACTGTTTTTTGTTGGAGATTCTCATTAATTCTCGTTTCCAACATAAGGAGTCTTTCATTAAGCCTGATACAATGTAAAATTGGAATAACACAAAAAGTATTAATGGTAAAAATGTTCCTATACATAACTTTTTGAACAATATTTCATTCATATCACCACCAAGACTACGTCTGAGAAACTCATTTCGTTAAACATATTTTTTGCATTTTTCATATAACGAATCTTATTAATAACTCGTTGACTTCAAGTACATCATAGTTTATCTGCATAAACCAATGACTTAGAACACCCGCATAAAAAATAGTCTAATTGCTGGCCAATTGAAAAGTAAACGAATCATTTAATATACGTAATAAATCGACGAGCAGTATGACACATTGCACTGTATTGTTGACAGATCTGTCATTCAATCCCATTTTCATCAATTTTGAGAAAATAAAAATCATTCAGCATTTGCTCTATATTGAACTCTATTGACAGTAATGTTGTTACTAATACCATTTTTGTAAAAGTATTGTCCTATGAAACCACCAGCATGAAATGCACACCAAACAGTAATCGAACTTCTTCAAACGCATGTTGATAATTTTTATCCCAAATACGGCAATTTTGTTATAAATGTACTTCATCCGAAACCCTCGTTGAGTTTCCACAATTGAATTGAATGATTTGCATAAACGTTGTTCGTTTGTATAGCGATCCATGATGATTTGAACTTCTGTAATGAATAAAAAAACACAAATTAATATTATGCCAGACATTGCTATCTGACGCAATCCATATTCCCAAATGTATCACAATCTATTGAAAGACCCCTTATAATGTGCGTCTGCGGAATAGTGTAATATTAATTATTAATGGGATTTTTTGAGTACCGGCAGTATTGCTATAAATTTATTGTAAGGTTTTATAGAATATTCTTTTAAAGAACAATTTTAAATACAATTTCAAACTTCAACTTTGAATAAAATTGTATAATAAAATAGAAGTTTACCAAATGACCGAATTTAAATTTCAAAGTCTTAAATCAAATGCTTAAATTATCAAAATTAGTTTCGTAATTTCAATTCTAATTTTTTAATTTAAGTAAAATGAATAGAAAATTTTCTATAATTTATAACAATTTCATATATTTTCGAAATATGAACGTCATTTCTATGATGTGTTGAATTTGTTTCTGCAATATAAAATATTTTACATGTACCATCTCTATCAGAAAACTTTAAAATCATCGATAAATTAGTTTTATGATACATTTTCCGGAAGTAAAACAACTGTTTTGCTGATTGTTCCTAAAGAGAAACTGAAATATCTAAGCAAACATAATTTTAAATGTTACACTTTCTATGGTAATTTACTGGACCAATTAATATTAATAAATTTGATTTTCGACAAGTTCGAACTATTTTATGAGTGGATACTATATAAAATTCATATAAGTTTATTACTAGTTGAATATAATTTTAAAGTGTCAATAAATTTCTTATAAACTTTATCATTAATTTAGTGGATCGACAATTAATTTTAATAATATTTTGTAAATTGTGAAATTTATTAATCATAATTAAGATTGCTTCATACCCTTCACAATTCCAAGTTTCGATTTTCTAGTTAATGTTCCATCTGTGCTTTCTTTCAAATCTAATCCTACAAAGAGACACTCAATAGGCGTAGGGGTGGCATTCTAGAAGAACCCAACTACCCAGTTCTGAAAAAGGTTTTGAATTGCAGCGCCAGGAAACCCCTCAAGTTTATTGCAATTCCGAAATCATTCGACTTTATAGATAATCTCTCAACACATACCCAGAGTTAATAATCCATAAAAGTGGTAAAGCTATGGACCCAGTGTGATCTATGCAAGGCTGTGTATGTTCTATCAATTTGTAATAATTCATTTATTTTACCGAATTTAAATATAAAACTATTAAAATTATGAACAAAAACTTTTTTCTGATTTTCTAATGCTGTTTCCCAAAAAAACCTTCAATCCCAATAAAATAATAAACAAAATTTTTATTTCCTAATTTCAATTAGCATAAATGTATATAAAAAAAATAACCACAAAATAAAAGGGCAATAAAAAATTGTTCATTCTATCACGGTTGGGAAATTATCTTTTAAATTTATTCCCAAAGGTGAAATAAAGAAACATTTGTCTTATTGTATATAGAGAGAGAGTATTACATTATATTATCTTGGTTAGTTCATCAAAAACTTTTCCTCAAAAAAAAATGAAAATAATTATCAAGTGGGAAAATACAAATATAAAAGAAAATTCAACAAAAGAATATTTATATTATAAATAGTTGAATGGAAAATTTATGGTTATATAACAAAGAAGTTAATAAATAATTTTAATAAAAGAAAATGGAAGATTTTGTCAGTTGGAATATAGGTAATTACTTTAAATAGTTTTAAATTATGATGAAAATCTATTACGAAAATATAATGCAATATAAAAAATTTAAATATTTAAATAATTAATCGCTAAATTAAAATTATTTCCTGACAGACGGGAACAAAAAAAAACAGATGAATTCGAAATCTTTCAGGACACAAATAACCTCCCTGTACGATTACTTTCAACTGTATATATAAGTATGACCTTATTTGAAAATATTTTGCAGGATGTATGAGTACGAAAATATTCTCGGTTATCCCAAACTCAAAGAAAACGAAAGAAATCTATGAATAATTTGATATGATAATCGTTAATAATTTTACCATTGATTTATTCATATATTTCTTGAGTACCACAAAACAGCTACGAATAAGTATCCATGTTGAGGAAACATGTAGAACAATTATGTATATCGCACAACTCGAGATATTGAAGAGGAACCTTTTAAACTACTCATTTATCACAATTATTTTCCCTTTGTAGCAGAAAAAATATGAAATATTTAATACATTACAATTACTTCCTGAATGGCTTCACGGTGGACCAGATAATGTGAATCCGGGAAAATTGAATACGTTCATATTAAAACAAAATTGAGTCGATATACTATCGCGAAAAGTAATCTTATTTATGGGTGTAGAATGGACGTGGAGAAACTCACTCCATCGTTTTATGAAAAAAAATTTAGCTCTACATGGCCTCGATTTTTAATTTTCATATATTTTTTAAGCCATGTAAAAATTGTAAATGGAAAATTCCAAAATCATTACATAAACATCAGAAGAATTAAAATAGAGCATTTCATTTTGTGGCACTATCTGTACAATTTAATACTTTCAATAAATTCCAAATTCAGAAACTTATTCGGAATTAAACGATAAAAATTAGAATATTCAGTTAAAAAGACATAAGGAAACAAGCACATAAAAATGTAAGATTTGAAAATAATTATGTACTAAAAGAGCCAAAAAAAATTTCAAATTTTTGTAAGTGAACATTATTTTATAGTAAATTTGATTGGCCTGATATTTTGAGACTATATGGTAACTTTGTAACAATAAAAATAAAATAAATTCTAAATAGAATCCTTGAAATAACTATGATGCCAAAATAAATTGTTCGTACTATTAATTTGAAAACAAATAATTATTTTATTCTGTTCATATTTCATTCTACTTGAACTTTATTATGCAAAATTTATTTATATCTTTATATTTATATTGTAAAAGGAATAATGAAGGATTTAAATTTTGGTATTATAATGTAAAAGTTTAAACAAGAAACAAGGAATAAAGTTCTATAAATGTAAACAAAATGTAAATATTAAATTTGTAAATCGACACTATCTTCAAAATGAGCATAAACAGACGTTTCTATATTTACAATAGTTTAAAATATCCAAAGAAAATATTTGTGCATCGAGAACATGAAAATCGAAGAATTATTGAAGAACAAGTGCTGTAATCAGTTCAATCAATGTTTTCGTTGGCGACAAAAAGTGATACTTAGTTAATTTCCATTTTGAATTCAATACAACTCAATAACCAATCGATATAAATTAAAAACTTGTTCAGCTTTGAGCGATACTGGATAAATGGCTTCAATGAAATATCAATAATTTCTATAGGTATCATTTCATTACAGAAACCATAGTACAAAATGAATTATTTTATATATTATACATTTTGATTATAATATTAATATTTTCTAGAAGCTATGAAGTGAATTTGTGCAAATAATTTAATGATTTTATGATAATTAAAAATTATTCTAAAATTCATCTTTTAATATAATAACATAGAAAACATAGAAAATGTAAATCATATAATAACAAATTACAAAACAATATTTCATTATGTTAATTGAAGATGTTGAAATGGAAAAACTTATTCATATATGAGATAATGCAAAAGAATGTACAACGTAAAGAATTGGTTGGTGTAATGCATTTTACAAAGAGATGATCTATAAAACAGGATCATAATTTTATTCAAAATTTATATAATTTAAAATTTCCACAATAAACTATTCAACATTTTTAATAATTTACCAAATAAGAATAAAAAAGAATAACAAAAATAGAACCAAAATATCTAATGAGCATTTTGAGAACTCACTAAGAATTGGAACTACTTCGATCGAACGCGGTCAAGAATTCAGTAGCTGCGCACTTTTCGCAGTCAGTCGGTCATTAATTTAGATTTGCAACAAAAGCAGCGCAATAGGTCAGATTAAAATACAGAATTCAAACGCAGTCGTTGTAGTTATTGCAATCGAGGAAGTTAGGCTGCAAAAGTTTTAATTGTCATTTTTTTAATGATAGAATATTCAAAATGGTTGATTTTGATGATGAAGAGTAAATAATTAAATTGTTTATAAATTTAAATAATTTAAAATATAATTTTTAGCGGGAAATATTGACAATTTACAAGCCGGTCGTATAAATATGCAGTCAAAATTTATGCATACTGGCTGCATGAGCTGCTGAATTCTTGAACGCACGCAAAATCTAACACTTAATATAAAAATTTCAGATAACTATGTGATCAATAGTTCATATATATATTAACAGAAGTATACATTTACTAATACGATTAATTGTCAAAACAAAAAACCGTAAAAGTCATGTCAACATATTCCAAAATTTAAGAACTTATATAGTCATGTAAATTGAGATTTAATTTAAAAATTTCAACTATACATAAATCAAACTTAAAATATCTTATTATAAAATGTTAAATACTTTTTGACACTCGGGCATCATCTTTAATTTAGGAAAACTGTAACTAAATATATTATGCAAAAGCCTATAATCCTTTTTTTCATCGTATTCATAATAAATCACAATCATCATAATAATATGACAACATCACGACAACCGTATATTATATATGTATTTAGTATAGTATCCTTGGATACAAAAATAAAGTCATAAAATAGGAAGTTTTTATACTATAATATTTTTATGGTACTAATATGAATATATAAAATCAACATAAAGGATAAAAATTTAAATTTTAATAGAAGATTTTGAATATAATTTACTGTAAGTTAAGTAAGTACATATAAAAATAAAGGTTAACTTTGTCAAAATTCTTGTTTTTTAGCAGACATATTAAAGGACTTTAAATTTCTATATAATTTTTATATTTTTATTTTAATTTCAGTTCATTTTGTAAAATCTGTAGTAATGTAAAAATTAACACTGCAGGATATACAAAATGTTTGTCATATTATTTAATTGGTTTTGGTGTTCTATATCAGAACCTCAGAACAAATAGAGTAGACTAATCTTGTAGTTGTTTAATTTCGCGCTAACTGTTCCCCTTTATATAAGCTTTAATTTTAAAATGCTTAGGTGCTCGGAAAGGTCCTGACAAGTCATTTTCGTTCCAGAAATTTGGAAAGCATTAATATACGTACATTCTACATTCCAACTACGAAATAAAGCGCCAGCAGGAGGGAAGATAAAACCAAATGGGAAGATGATTTAGACGAAAATAACTGTTAATCAATGGCAGAAGATAGATGAATCTTAAATTAAAAAATCCAAGGCATGAATGAAACAATATTAAATTTAATAATTAATCACTTTTTATTCCATTATTCACTACACCTGGGTGCATAAAGCATCAATGAAATATGTCTCTTGACAATTCTATTGGAATTTGGACCTACTAATTGGATGTGAATTCCGTCCGAAGCATAAGTCAGTCTATTTGTAGTGAAAAAAACTTTAATTTCAACAAACTAATAGACTAATGAAATATTTGTTGCCAACAGTCTTAAATTTATTGCTATATTTATAAAGCAATTTTGTTGGCTCGGTCTGAAAAATAAAGGATAGTCTAAAGGATTTCATTTTTATTAAAGTTTTATTAGTATAAAAGTTACGACCTATACGAGTATCACCACATTTGTAACTACACTAATATGAACTATAAAATTTCGAAGAATTTATATTTTTAAACAAATATTAATTTTAATTTTAAAGAACTTTACTGGAAATGCATTAAGGTCGATAAATAAATATTGTTTATGAATCTAGAAAAATAATATTAATGTACAAAAATTTTAGATTAATAAAAACAAGAATCAATTTTTCTACAATTTGATTAAATTTTATATCTTCAAATATTTGTAAAGTCTTTTTCAAAATTCCCTGGTTCCCTGTGTCTACTGACAACATTTTATAATAACGTTTATGAAAGTTGCTTTAGAGAAACTAAGAAATCTTTCATAAATAAATGCACTATATTGGTGGCATTATCTGTTCAGAGGAATCTGTTTGACCTAAAGATGTAAATTAATCAATTAAAAAACTTAGACTTTCGCCGGTTCTAGACATTTAGTATGAAATGTATAGAAATATTTATTAACCTTTAAAAGTCGTGCGATAAAATTGATCTAAAAATAAAGATTCAATGCTAGATGAAACGTATAGCTTACAAGAATTGGCGAATATAACATCGAAAGAGCGTAAAGAAAAGCATTGTAAAATGGGAATGTATATAACCCTAATCTATATAACCTGCAGTAACATAAGGATCTGAAATATGGATTATGACCATAGTACATGTAAATAAATTAAAAAATTTCAAAAGAAAAATATTGCGGAAAGTTTACGGTCCATTAATGGTAATTATATAATAAGATCAAACCGAATTTTTCAACTGGAGGGGAAGATATAAGCAGGTACGTAAAGAGTATGCTAATTAAATGAGCATGTAAGTTCAATATATCATTAAAAATGGCTCAATTCTATTTTCTAAGCTTCCCTTAACAACGGAACACACAGAGGACCCTCAAGGCAGAGATGGGAAGATTGTGTTGAGAATAATCTAAAAACTATTGGAGTACGTATAATTGGCAAACAACAGGACAACGCAGAAACCGTTGGAAACAAATTGTAAAGGAAGTTAAAGTACACCCGGAACCCGGACTATAGATCTACAAGATGATCGGGTACTAAGGAATTAAAAAAATTCAAGTTTTTAACTCTCAAAAAAATATTTCATGGTTCATAATTTATATGAAAATAGAACGCTATAAAATTATAAAGAATCTCTAGTAATATCAATAAATTAAAAATATTAGGTAATCAAGACTCAAAATTGGACAAATATTTTTAATAAGAATTTACTTTTTTTATTGACAATTTTTCTATTATGTCAAACAAAAATGTACCTTAATTTATTATGTTTTCCATTCATTATTATGAGTATAATTGTTACATAAAAAGTATTGTTAATGTCACAAATAATAAATATATGTAATAAAATAAAATAATTATTTAATAGCTTTTCAATTATGTAATAATAAACTATTTTGTAAAGAAACTTCCTTGATTCCTTGCGAAAATTATGTAATAGATAAATAAATATAAATCACTGAGTAATTTTAATATACAAAAGACTTAAACCTTTTCATTTTGTCCTTTGTCGTTTTTGCCTTTACAAAAACTTTGGAAAAAAAAATTCAGGATTATTTTTTTATTTTGGTTCTATTTATATAATTTTTCTTACAAATATTTCGTATTATATTTTTCATATACTAATTTTTATCTTTATACTTTATGAATTAACAAAACCAAATACAAAAATCAAAATCATTGAACTTTTTTTTATATGCTTGCTATAGCTATACCCTTTTTTCAAGATTACAAAAAAAAACTTTTTGCTTTCCAATTATATTCTGTAATATATTTTGTTGTTTGAATAAACAAAAATAGTAAAATTGCTTATAATCATCTGAAAGCGTTTAAGCGTAAACAAATAATATATATCTATATCAAAAAGGGAAAATATTTTGACAATAGACAAAATTTTCATATGTGTACTTTTTAAATTGAATATTGGGAGACTGAAATAAGAAACATTTTTTTTCATCCTTGTTCATTTGTAGTGTTATTTATGAGCCATACGGCATTACAATTTCTTATAATACAAAAAAAAATTGATAAAATGGGAGATTATATCGATGAGTTAATAATAATAATCGATATAATTAATTCGGTCACTTTTTTTTCAAATATTTTTATTCGAACAAGGAATAGCCTGATTTTTTTCCGAGTATTGCTTCTCAGCCTCAGGTGTCAAGTAATATCAGTCGATAGCAAATTTTAGGTTATTATAGCAAACAAGTGTTTATATTTCACGAAAATTAAATGAAAAATAGAATAATAATTATATTTCCGGAGGTTCAGTATATCAAGGACTTATTCGAGGAACCTAAATCTGTAAAAATCAACTAGAAACTTTCAGCTTTCGAATACTGTTTGTATTGTAGTTTCTTGTAGTTTCTATATCCAGAGAGAATAAACGATACCGAATGGACAAAAATTCGGCAAAAGTTCGAAATATTTATTTTGTAAGAGTACATCATAATTCGAACTCCAGTGCTTTAGGTTTCGTATGCGTAAAATATTTTCGTTTTTTGTTTCAAAATCATTAAAATTGTTTTGTATAAGATATGAAAAAACTTATTCAAGTATGAAATTTTACAAAGAACAATGTTGTCTGTAATTTCAAAGAAATCCTTTACTATTTTAGAAACCAAAATATATCAAATTTGAACTTTTAGAATAAAGAATCTTTGAGTAATTTTGTCAGTTATTCAATATCAATCTAAACTTTATTTATTTTTTTACAATTTTGGATATACTAATTTAGTAAAGAAGAAATACTTTGCATAATAAAATATAAAGTGCAATTGCTGAAGTATCGAAAAAAACTATATTCGTTCAATTTAATTTTGCATAGATTAGCTTATAGATTAGGTTATAAGCGAGGAAATATAATCTGAAATTTTACACATAACTATCAGTTGACATCTTAGAACTAAGACCAACAAAATGGACTGGCATTTATGCTGGCGGGAAAAATTGATAGATCTGTCAAAAGAATTTTGAATAGATAAATTAAGAAATTTTATCTGTATTGTTAAATAAGAAGTTTTGGAATGGATTAGAAATTGTAAAAAATATCCAAACATTTCATATAGTTTACCAGTTGTATCAAAAATTTGTAAAACTTAATAAAATTTGAATTTGCCTCCCATTTTTCTTCACACAACGTAGGTCAGAAATGACAAGATATTTAATTATATGTTGAATGTTGACTCTTGTATTGAAATTCTCTGGCACTGGCGGTTAATTTCAACATTGTTCAATCTCAGCGGTAGCTTTTTTGCTGTAACCCAGTACACTGCGAGAATTGTGTTGGCTTTCATTCAAAGCTAGCGTTATCGGTTTGCATTCACATTACTTTTGGGCCTTAATGAAAAATGTTCTAACGAAAAATTTAATCTAACTCTAACAAAATTGCAGTACTAACTGGCCTATCTTTGAAATTTGTGGTTTATGTAAACAGTTTTTCAGTATTACTTTGTATCTGTTATACTATTACTGTTATACTACAGTTAATATTATGCTGTTATTGTTACATTATACATTTCTTATCTCATTTCAGCTGATATATGTATAAAGTTTATTTTGTGATCTAGTTGATACACGCAAAGTTTAATGTCGATTAACTAGGTTAGTATTTTCACAATTTTGAAAATAACCACCTGAACTAATAGCAACTCATCCTTAATTCGGTATTAAAAAAAAAGTCAGTTCTATTTTAAATATTTTTCAAAAACAGAATAAAATATTATTTATTTATTTTTAAATTTATGTTAGTAAAAGACTGGCAATGGTTGGAATACCTTTTAAATTTGGCAACCCTTAAGTATTTAAGTACTTATTTAAATTATAACAGCAAGAGAAAATAGTAAGAAAATCTATTCTTTTTCAATAGCGTCCAAAGTATCTTCTGTATACAAGTAATCCTTTAACTGGAAATCCTAACACCTCTTATCCTTGATAAAATTGAAATTAAATGAAAAATTTCTTGGCAAAACCTGAAAATTTTCTATATGTCTGTATTTTCAGAGTGATTTAATATTTCAGAGGCTACAGGAAAAACATAAATTAATTAATATGAATTAAAAATTTAATGTTAAACTAAAATATTATAATTTTCCACCTTTTTTTTACTGAAATTTTAAATATATTTTTTTCACAATTTCTTCTACAACAAAAAAACGCACTTAAAATCTCATTAAACTCTTCATAATTTATTGGGTTTCCATTTATTTTTTATTGCTTCTGGTAAATTGTCTTTTATTTCTAAAATCAACAATAAAAAATCAAATACGGAATATCCTTTTCTTTATATATTATCTCATAAAATATCCATTTGGACAAAATTTATGTTGTAAAATTATTATCAAGAAAATTTACAAAAAAAAAAAAAATATTTGAAATTATAAAAGCTATTTCGATACTTTGGTACCCAATGCCAATAATACTTAAAACTTTTCTGTTTGATTTTTATCATCATTAAATCGATTTTTATTAAATCGATTTGTTCACATAAGAAAACTTATCTTAAGAATTTTCCAATAAAAACTATTGTAAAAAAAAAAACATTAAGTCGCATAAATTTATATAAATGTAAAGGGAGGGGGAAATGTTTCGGGGAAAACTTGCTCCTTAAACTATATTCAATTCGATGTATAAATCTTTGATTCAAAAATGTTGTAACCAAAAAATTATATAAATCAATTCATTTGAAATTAATTAAGGTTAATTTTAGAAGTTGATTTAAATACATAATTTTTTGCTAATTACGGTTTTAAGGAATGCTTAGTTTAGATTTTACATGGAGGACCACTTATTGTGATTTCCTTTTTCTAATTATGCGTACCGTACTATTGATAAAACATCACAGATGCTTGAATGACATGGACTTGGATGCTGAAGGTGTAATTATGTAACTACTGCGGTTTCGTACGCATTTTCTCGCTAGCGACTCGCAGTCACACAATATATTTTCTGCCGTCTTCACAAAATCTGCATATTTGGTCTTCTAATAGTCCAAATCTGTGTTGATGTTTTTTTAACTTTTAGGAAACCCTGTAAGGAAGCCTACCAGGGTCCTGACTTTCTTCCTATTCATTCCAAGCATTTCCGTTCTTCGTTTTTTAAATGGGCCAGGTATGGAAATTTTTTAATATCTCATGCCCACTCGCATATTATTTCGTCCTGTTGAAATGGTTGGAGGTTACACTGTGATACTTCACATTCAAAACTTATATGTCTCTTATAAAAATCAATTTTTTCGGTATTTCAATAAAAAATTGCTTCACAATATTATTTTTTTCCCTATAAAAATCTAATTTTAATCAACATAATTCTTCATTATATTTATTTACATTCGCTAAAGTAAAAAGGAAAAACGTCCTGTAAACTCAATATTGGTCAACAAACATACAATCTTTTCCAATTCTCTGCTGACTAATTCTTAAATTTTATATACTTTAATAAAAATCCTCCTAAGCTTGTTCCTCTCTAAAACAAATTAATATTTTTCCACCATAAATAAAATAAATATGTTGGTCGTGTAAGAACATTAAATAAACAGAAAAATTAAATGATTAATTACAAATAGCATAGACAAGTAAACGCCTTATATATGCTGCCTAAAAAACTGCCTATTTAATGTCCCTGGGGGAGGCGATAAAAAATTTAATCATTATAAAGGATAAAAGAATAATCAGCTTTTAATTTTTTTTATTTTTTTTTTACTGAAAACACCAGCAAGTCCAAGTGTTTCAGATAAAATTGATTCGTTGGCAACATTTTTTATAAGATATTACATTTATAAATTAAGAGTATAAAACCTTCGGAATTTTTTTTTTTTAAAAAAATGTTTATACCTTAAGGCCGAGACCGAGAATATGAGAACGAAAAATTTAATTTAATTTATTAGTTGATTCAAAACTAAATGTAATATGTTTTAATAAAGGTTTCTTTTACGAGTAGTTAGACTAAAAAACAGTCTTGCATTGGACTTGGATAGTCAAAAAAAAAAACGAATTTGGTTGAAATTTTTTTCTGATCGTTTTCAAGGTCTGTAAATGTAAATGAAGCCGGTAGTTCAATAGTTCATCATCATACAGTAATTTTAACCCGATAATTATCCGGTAGTTCATCATATAGTAATTGTATCCCGATTTCAGTGATCTCGTTGGTGTTCCTGAAATTTTAAGCCGCTAGCTTTAATGGGTTGATGGATAGTAACGAGCAGCTTAGTTTCTGATGAATATTTGATTTATGTTCTATCTATATCTAGAGTATATAATTATTATCCGATGTAATTATTGGTTCACAGTTTAGATACGTGTCTTGATTTAATTTAATTTCGTAAGATGACCGGTTCCGTACTTTGAGTGGTTCCATGCCAAAATTACTGATTAATATTTCATATGTTCTAGACTGGAGCATAATAATACGTAGTAATTCTTAATGATATCGAAATTTTTAGTAGGTTTTAGTGGGTCCCTGAAAAAATTTCAAATTATATAAAATACATTTATGGTGCACTTAAATTACTGTTTAACATAACTACGAGTTATTTGCTCTCCCTAGTTAGAAAATTTGTTTTTACATTCAATTGTTCGATGTTCGATTCAATTGTTTGGAAAATGTTTTAGATAATTAATAATATTAAAGTATTTTCGAATATTCTTTTTGTTAAAATCAATTTTTTTAATAGTAAAAGTACTTCATTAATTTAAAAAAATGATATAATTTAGTGTACGACTGAAGTTATTCTTATAAATGGTTCCGAAATAACCTAATTATTTTACATATAAGATTTTAATAAAATAATAACTACTAAATTAAATTAAAATTTCTTTGATTTTGTTATGAGTTCACTAATTTTCGTTGTTTAATGTCATTTTGTTAGGAGTTATTTAACAAATTCAAATGATAGAAATTACGATAGAAATTCTTCTACAACGAATTGAATGAAAATCCTTAAAATTGTAAGTTTTTAAATATATTGTGGATATTAACTCGCCCTTAACAATAATATAACTTATGAAGGGAATCAGAGCCCCTTTGGGTATTTATAATTAGAGTGCGAATAAATTTCGGAGGTTACATGACACACGTAATTATTGTTTAATGTCGAATTGATTAAGTTATTTCATATTTTAACTTTTAATTTAAGGTGTAACCTTAATTTTGATCATCATTAGAACTTATTTATTTACTTAGAACAGCTTTGCACCATTAATAGAAGTTATTTTGTTAGATATTCATACATTTTTAATAGGAATTAATCCAAATTTAATTTAATTTCTTTATCACCATTAACTAAATAACTAAAATGTGTACTTTATCAAAGAAACAATGATTTCATTTTGAAGTTACTTTATTTTCATTCTGAATTACTGATAATTAATTAAAAAAAACTATTTAATTATATAACAATCATTGTGAATTCACTTTGTGACCTGAAAAACTATACATTATTACAGAAAGGACATTTTCTACTGAACTAAAAATTGATTTAAACAAACGATTTGGTCTAACCTTAAGTAATTCATTTCATTAAAAAAAAAACCATATTCTTCACAATATAATTTATATAACAAGAAGAATATTGGTTTTTATCTAAGGTAAATGAAAAAGGATTCCAACAGAAACAACAAGAATTTAAAATAATAAAAAAAAAATTGAAATAATTATTGTTAAGTAGAAAATTATTTTCAATTTGATAATTAAAATAAGTTTTCTGAGGAATTTTATATTTTGAGGACTGGCAAAGCATATTTTTTTAAATGTAATAACATAAATTTATGTAATACGGTACGAGTATAGTTCTAAAATATCGGTTGAAATTATTTCATAGTTGAAAACATTTTAATTTAATTTATTTGAATAATTGAAAGGAATTTAAAGTTTTATGTTGTAATGTTGTAAATGTAATAATGGCTTTCTCAACCAAAATATTTTATTGTTTCAGAAGAGTGCGTACTTCCTGAAATATTAAAAAGTAAAAGTTTTGCAATTAAAAATACTGAAATATAAAATAAATTACTAATAACAATTAAGTTAAAAATGAAAGTTTTTTTGGTTAGTTTACCATCCGCAACCCTTCAAACGGACACCAAAAATATGCCCTTTGTATGGTTCAATGAGCTATATTAAAAATATGTGAACCATCGGTTTATGCTACCTTTTTCATGAATGTAATCAAATATTCCTACTTGATTTTACCTGCCTTAAACAAATTACATATAATGTAGTACTTCATAACTCAATTTTTTTAGTATTTTGCTTCCCAACACGTTGAAAAATATTCCTACTTTATCTCACAACCTCTGCACAGTGAGTTTTTAGTGTATTTTCTTAAACTAATATTATCTGTGGGGAATTCCAGTATATATTTTAGCATTTGGACTGTTCATATTTGGACTGTTCAAAAAAATTCAGGTAAAATTCGCATAAATATAATTGTAGTAAAAATTTGGAGTAAAAATCTAAGTAATTTACAAGATTTTATTATGTATTATCCAAAAGTCATAAAAAATTGTTAAAACTCATACCGATCAATGTCACTTTTAGAATAGATGACACACGAAATCCATAAAAAGCTACAATTTTTGGTAATGCAATTAATTTTTCTCATCATTATCATAAACTAACTAGTCCAACTGCTAATACGACAATATTATTTTAATTTTCTTATAGATATTGAAAAATTACACAAATATTTGTCATACACAGTTTGTTCAAGTAACCCAGACCCTTTTGTAAATTTATGTTTTTATAAATTATAATTTATTAATTTTATAAATTAATATGCTAAAAATTATAAATTTTTATTGGCTTTCCGGTATACAAATTAGGCACTTGATAAATCGCTATAATGACGGTTATTGGACCTTTATCTATACTATATAATACTGAAATGGCTCCTGGAAATTGTACACCTCGAAAAATTTACATAAAAATACCAAAAAGAATATGAATTCTAATATTCAAATCGAAGTTTGTATCAATTTCCTGGAAAATGCCAATAAACGTACGTAGAGTTTATTGTAATACTCTCTAATCAGGCTGTAAATTAAATAATATTTCATGTGGCGTTATGGCCCGAATAAATTCTAACATTATGGAAGTTTGTGATTATGATTAACCCATATCGCTATAATCTTATTATGGAAATATAAGATTATGCTGTACCATAATATCATATAGCGATTTGTCCTGTAGCGATTTAATTTTCGTAATAGGAAATACAATTAATTTTTTTTTTCAGTGTAAAATTGTAGTCCAAAAATATTAATTAACTAATATTTTAAAAAAAAAACATTTTACATTTATTTATGGACTGAGCTATTCTGAACCACCCCTTTTTCTTTCATTTAATAGCTATAACTATATTCACTTTATTTTGGGGTATCGTAAAGTAAATCGTATCAAAAATGAATTTGACTTATATATATTCGTTATTTATATACTATTAGTGAATCGTATTATAGCTCTAGCAATAAACCTTTTTTTTTTTTGTACAGCAAAAACTCCCTCATAATATATTATTATTATCCATTAAAATAAAATATTGGGTTTAACTTAACTTTATCGATAACATGACTTATAATGTGTTTAAGAAGGAAAATTTATTCTAATTTATTTCAAAATTGCGGCCTTACGATATTTTAAATATATCTTTATGCTTAATAAATATTGTGATTTAACCTTTTATTTATTTAGTATATTGTAAATTTATCGACAAAGTAATAAATTTTTTGAAAAAAAAAAAATTACATAAAAACATATTTCTAACATGATTTTGTATATAAATCGTATATATTATTAATCAAAATTAAAGTGTAAAGTCAAAATTTAGTCACTCACAATGTCACTACATAGCCACTACATCCCGTATTTATGAAATGAACATTATATGAATATTTTAGATAGTGTTTTCAAAAGTTTTTGATTATTATTTTAATTATTTGACTTTTGGAACTTATATATTTGAAATATAATTAAATCTTTAAACTTTTCCAAATACTTTTGGATAATAAATAGTTTATCTTTAATATGAAACCATTATAAATTGTGATTTATATTGTTGAACTCTCATGTTTTACTTAGTTTTAATTATATTTTTAGGTAAACGTTTCATGGTTTTGTTTATTATCATGATTTGTGGTTAAAACCACTTCATTTTGCATTGGAATCTTTCTAAAGTAAAATTAATAACGCTGGCGCTATTTGAGATTTAATTGATTGGTATTTAATACATTTCAAAGCAAATTATATTGCATATATTTCTAAATAATTGCTTTGTTTTGGTCATATTGCCAACAACAGCAATATTAATATTTTAGAAGTTTTGGAATTTTTAATTAACAAAACCATTTATCTGCAATAGGTAATGGAAAATATTATGGTAAGTAAATTAGCATTAATGTACTTAAACATAATCTTGAGTTGGCACTAACGCAAAAATCATAATATACAAATTTGTAAATAGTTTACCATCAGGAAGATCAATTTCAATTTGTTTGTTTTTTTCCACTGTTTCTTGGTTGTGGCCACAGTGGAAAGACCATAATCGGATGTTGCCATCCTTTATCGGTTATTTCCACAGTGAAAATCCAATTTTTCGGTTATTTCCGCCGTTTTTCGGTTGTTTCCGCTATTTGTCGACTATCAATAACTAATATTACTAATTTTATTTGGTGTACAATTTCAGATCTCTGACTCTGATTACAGGGGTCGTTCGGAAATATTTAATTGCATATCTTCAGGCGAAAATGTTTATATAACAAGAAGCAATATTGTCCCAAAAGTATAATAATATACAAATTTATAAATATAAATACATTACCAAAACAAGATCAATTTCATTTAATTTTTTCCATTGTTTCTCGGTTGTGCGCACAGTAGAAAGTCCATAATCGGATTTTGCCACCCGTTTTGGGTTATTTTCACAGTGGAAAGTCAGTTTTCGGTTGTTTCCACCGTTTTTCGATTGTTTCCACTATTTGTCGACTATCAATAAATAAAATTACTAATTTATTTTATTTCAGATCTTTGATTACATTAGTCTTTCGGTAATTCCGATCTTACTATGGTGATAGGTACAATATTATTTTTAAAATATATTTAATTGCCTATCTTCAGGCGAAAATGTTTATTTAACATGAAGCAATATTGTTAAAACTTTAAGGAATTTTAAATTTACATGATAGCAAATAAAATACACTATGACTATATAATTATTGTCTGGGTCTGTTAGCCAATTAGCTGCTGAATAAAAAGAAACTAAACCGTCTAAATTGACTTAGACTACACAAAAATATTCAGTTCTTTTGAAAGTATTAATCTTAAAGTATAATGTAAAAAAAAATTTATAAATTTTTAAATTGATTTACCAATGTTCTTTTATGTAATTGTCAGTTTTTATTACCAGCATAACTTTAAATTTATATTCATTTTGTATTTTACTCGTTTATATTATGCTGTGATATATAAAATATTTCTGGTAGGTAACTAATAAAAATTTTCAATGAATATTCCAATTTTATGGTTTTATTGTTACGTGAAAATTGCATTTCATTTCCATATTTTATTCAATTCGAATTGTTTATTGCCCTTTTCCTTGGAAATACTCATATCAAATTTATAAGTGAGTGAAATGTATATTTATGTTATATAAAAACTCTTTGTGTAATTGAAAAGGAAAATATTGAAAAGAGAAAATTTAAATATTATATATAAAGAAAATACTCAATTAATATTTATTCGTATATTTCTGATTTTTTTATATATATAATCAGTCCAACATTTTTGAAATTGTATTGAAGTAGTTAATATTGTTGAATTTTCAATAAATATATAGGTCAATTTTAAAATTATTTAAGCTGTATAAAAGTTTCTACTTAAAATGTCATAAATTCATTTCAGTACAAGTTGTTTAAATTCAGGCAGGAATATGTTTTGCGGCACTGTCAATTATAATAACTTAAATTGGATGTAATTAAATTTAAATAGCAATAAATAAACTTTCTTTTATAGCTTCGAATGATTCTGTAATGGACGATTATTAATCTTGTCATTTAGTTGGTTAGTTTGCAAGGAGTGAATAGGTAAAGAGATCAAAACTTATATAAAAGTTTTTGTATAGGCGCAAATTTAGAGATTAAATCCAACAAGCATGAAAGCTATTTTTACAAATACTCATACTTCCATTAAACTAAAATGTATATACAAAGAATGTAACACTCTTTCTAAAACGGAAAAACATGATTCCTCCGCTACCTCAGAACATCTGCAGAAATAGTTCATAATCAAATTTTCCATTAATAAATGTTTTCCTTTAAATTTCATTTTAATTATTGTTTAATGAAATTCTTACTGAATGTCAAATTAAAATATATAACTTTTAAAGCCGCCTGGGATTTATTGAAAATTCTGTATATATTTTGTTTCTCGTACGTGAAATATTAAGGATCAGTCTTTAAATTTATGTTGTATTTTACGATGCTGCAATCATAAATTTTTGTAATAAAAATCCCCGAAAAAAAAAACATGACTTTTTAAACTATTTATTTTTTTTGTATACTAAATTTGTTAATAGGATTTTTACAAGAATTTTGATGCAATTCAGTTTTTATGATAATCCCAAAGGATATTAATGGGGAAAATAAATTATTTATTAGTACGGCAGTGTATTAATATTTTATTAAATGGATTTAAATGTAATAACTTATTTTTTATTCATTCTTAGTCAAATACAAAAAATTTGGAATTTCAATGTTGAGTTAGTTAAACATTTTGTAGATTGTAATGTAATTGAGGTTTAGTATTTTACCATGAAATTCATGTCGACACTTTTTTAAGGAAATACAGAAAATAGATTTTCAGGAAAGAATTATGCATTAAAAAGATTTATAAGGTAAATAACAAATTTTCAAAGAATTTTTCTAATACAATAATGCAAACTTTAAATTTAACAATCCAAATATATTTATTCAGAGCAATTGTACTTCATGAGATGGAAGATTATAGAGTTATCTGCAATTTTAAGCCGCTTATAGTAAATTGGAGAAATATTTTTATTTTTATATACTATTCCGTTAAATTTAATTGTATAACAACCAGATAACTATGACGTATGTCTAATAAAATAATTAACCAAGTTGTTAAAATTTACAAAAAAACATATAGTAAACTTCGTGCTTAAACAAATGTGAGACCATACCCGGAAAAGGCTGAGTTTTATATAAAGGCTTTGTCTATTTCTTAATTTATTTACCAATATAATGGAAAAATTCAATCAAATGAACACATTTTAATAAGTTTTTGACTATGTCACACGACTAGGTATTTCACTACAAAGAATCGTGTGAGTCAATTGAGCACTAAATTTGTAAGTGGCCAGGCCTAACAAGAGCCAGGTATTTCTCTATTGATAACTATCACCATAAGGAATTAAACTATCCAGATTTAGGTGGATCTAAAATAGCTTCATCCATGATCGGGTTTACTAGAGAATGTTGTAGCATGTCTGATACATTAATAAAGCACTATTTAGAGTCCTGGACAATCTGTTTGGCGCTCGCCACTCCGATGATGAGTTTCTATACTTAATAAAATATTTGTCAGATTGATTTAAATTAATTTAGTTAAATTACAAAAGTTATTAAATTTAAAAATGTAATTAGAATTATAAGATAGTATAACTAATCTTATAATACTAACAGCTACAGCATCAATCAGTCTTGAAGAAGAAATTTCACAGGACAGCGCGGACAACCACACTTACAATAACATATATATGACTTGACTTTCAATTTTGATTTGAGTTTACAATGTTTTTTAAGCTTCTATAGGAGATTGTCCAAATACAATTTATTTTATCAAGTTTCTTGACTGTTTTTTTCAATACCATATTGTCTTACTAGGGGCCGATAGTTAAGGGCCCATAATTTTGTAAAAAAAATTATTACATAGTTGACACAAAACTCACAGATAAACTACACTAATAACATTCTTCATTATCAAATTACCTCAACCTACAATTTAAACTTGTGATAAAAGTTTACTTTATGTGAACTTATAATTCCGAAAAAATAGCAAATTTTTGATATTATATTTTAAAATATTAACAATTTTGTTTATATAATTTAAATTATAAAATATTTGATATTTTCAAATTCAATTTGAAAATATCAACCATTAAAATGTCAATTTTCGCGGCCATTTTTTATTCATTTAATTAGACACGCCTCTTTTCATTACTTAAAATTTTATTTTGTAATGAAAAGACTTTCCGGTAATTGGTAGTGAATTAAATTAATTAATATATATTAAAAATTAACACTTTAACGCCATAAACATTAATTAAATTAAAAAATAAATGTTTTTTAAAAAAATTCTATTAAAAAAATGGTAGAAAATCATAAGTTTTTCGTATATTAAAAATATGTTTTGAAGAAAATTTACAAGTGTTTTTTTTTTGTGTTTGGCAAAAATTTTATTATAATAAAAAAAGAAATGTCTGAAAAATATGAAAATGTTGTTTTAAATATAAAAGAAAAGTTAATAATTTCCAACTTTATATTAAAATATTGAAAATTATGAAAATATAATTTTATATAATAGCGAAAATTAATAGTGTTTTTGTTTAGTGAGTTTATGGAAATTAATTTCAAGACTTTTTTATATATTCACAATTTGGAATCAGTCTTTTTGTTAAATCAGGTAAATTATAATAAATATATTTTAAGTTTATATAATTTTCGTAGCTTTTCTATTATTTCTATTATTTAACTTTATTGATTTACCTTCTGCCAATGATCCTGCTTTTTTGTAACTTTAGTTGCAGCTTGTGTGGTTGCTGTATTAGTTTTTGTTGCAGACGCAGTAACTCCCTTCTTACTACTAGTTGTTTCCACTGCCCATTTACTATTTGATATTGGTTCATCATTCAGCAATACAATTTAATATTTAAAAGACTAAGATTAGTTAACTATTTGCTCGTTAAGGCAGAAGAACTTCCGTCTCGTCACACTGTGAACTAAGAAATCTATTATGACTACTCTACTAGTACTTGGTCAGTTAATACCCAGGCTTCTGTAGAAGATCAGAATTTTCCTCAGAGTCAGAACACTTATTTCGTGAGTACTCAGAAATCAGTTATCCAGGGGGTGTTCACATTTTCGAGGCTTCAACTTTCCAATAGCAGAGGATGTCTTCCTTCAGTTTAATTACTTATAATAATTACTTTAAGATTTTACTATTGGGTCCAATTTTATTAAATTAATTCCCAATTTAAAAAAAAAATGTTTATTATGTTTTCATTTTGTATTTTTAATGGGAAATTTGTTGTATTTATGTTCCTGGACACAAATTGACGAATTAAAAAAAGTTATTTGCTAGAAAAAAACTTTTTTTATTTATCACATAAAAACCTTAAAAATAAAGTTTTGTTTCAGTTGGTAAATAAATTGATTTAAAGTTAGATAATGAAAATGTTGGCATCACATAATTTAAAATTATAAAGGAAACTGGTAAAACAAACATTTTCAAATGGGGAAATATAATTATTTTTAAGGTGATTAATTTGATACTTTAAACAAAAAACAATTGTAAAATTTAGAAGTTATTGAGTAAAACTTTAACAGCTCGAATCTCAAAAACAGATACAAGTTCTGTAATCTATATCAAAATTAAAAATTTTGTTTTTGTAAATCTTTTCTAAATAAACAATGACATGACAAATTTGAACACAAAAAAATTATATTAATTTTCCCAATTTGTCTGATTATCATCCACAGGCGGTGACATCCAGAACATATTATCGAAAGATAAAGAAAACTAAAATAGAACAAATCGAAATTAAAGATTGTCATCTTTAAAAAGTTAAAAAAAAAGTTCATGACTTACAAAAATATTATAAAGTTTTAAAAAAAAAAAAATGTTTAATTAGGAATGGAAATTGTAATTAATGATATCTAAAAATTAGAATAAATTATTTAAAATTTATTTTACCGAGTAGTTATTACTGACACAGTTGTATCTACAGAATGAACGATATATACTGAACGAAAACTTAAAATTCTGAATCAAAACAAGCTTCAAATAATACATTTCATATAACCCGCCGTTGTGAAGTCCTATATGTACCATTACATAGAGCTTACTAATAAAAACAAATTTCAATAGAGTTGAAATAGTTGATCTGTGAACTGAAAACAATAAATATTTTCTTCTTACGAACCTGATTTTTCTTTGAATGGCTACATTAACAAGCGAAATTGTCGCTTTTGGACTTCCGAACATACAAGGGCAGTTGTTCATCAATTATTACATTCTTATCGTGTCACTGTATACGTTGCTCTTTGGGCTGGAGGCATCATTGATTTGGTCCGCATTATTGGGAAAGTTAGGCTCGTGCTGCAATTCTTGACCTTAAAACCAATATCGGACTCGTCATAACATGTGATAGAGCCACAATTATACAGAAATGTCATTAATTTTCTATCAATGTGCTCGTGGTGGACATTCGGACAATTCTCGAGAACAAATTTCAATAAACAAAGTTTCAATAACAAAGTTTGAATTCGTGGACTACAGAATACTTTCTAAACAATTGTATACAAAGTTTGTTAAAATATGCTTACAACAATATAATTCTGACCCATCTATAAATGGCAAGAATAATTCGGTCAGCATCCAATCATCTGCAATCATGATCCAGCTTCTAATATCAGAAATGTCATAATATCATGGTAATTGTAAACAAAACCAATCGAAAAATGTTACATGTCGTCTGATTGACGTATAATAATATTAAGGGATAAATTAAATTAATATTAAATTTTTCATATGTAGAAAATTTTCATTTTCAACAAAAGTTTTGAATAAAATGGCAAAAGTGTATAATTAATTTATATATAAATTAAATAACATTCAAGACATTTATTAAATTAACAACTTGTTGCAGAGTTTACAGCATAAATAAATTTACAAACCAACATCAGATGAACATTTAAATACATTCAAAGTAGAATTAAATATTACTTACTATATAAATTCATTCTAATATTTTGTATATGACTTGAAATATAAATTGTAAAAATAAAAGTTTTCTCATAAATTGAACAATTTTTAATATATAAACTTTATTTTACAAAATGCATTGAATTAATTAATTATTAAATAAAAACTTTAAAAACTATAATATTTTTAAGAATTTTTAATAATATTTAATGTAGTCATTTCAAAGTTATAAGGCGTTTACACAATATAATTTAATCCTTTAAATAAAATTAAATTGGTTATGTCATTAAGCAAAATTATTTAATTTATGGTACAAATTTGTTAACAATTTTTTAGAGTACGATGTTTTCTGCAAAGATTAACCGAAAAACTTAGCCCATTTTTGCGAATGATAAGGTGGTACAATTAACCGAAAATTGTCTAAGTGTCGATACATTGGTTCTGCGGGCACGTAAGACCTTAATCAATTCAATTCAATAAAGTTATTCTTTAAGAAATCGTTAACCCTAAATTTCTGTTTCAACTTTGATTATAAAAAAATAAATATTACCTAATTTTGGTATTATTTACATTGAAGTGCATCGATCATTTTCATTGACAACCTTCTACACAAATTTCTATTTAACAAAGTTGAGGTACAAACTGGGGTTGTCAAGAATTTTACACTTGTTCTGTATTGATGAACCTGTGTTTCTTCAAAAATTCCATTTATATTAACATTAAAATCTATTTTTATATGATGAATTGGTTCATATTTAAATAGTAGCCAAGAGCTATCATTTATTTTGTCCATGGCCGACAGAATAGCACCCAACATATTTCATAGTATTTCTAATATGAATGAATATTATTGTAATTGAATAATTCTACAAGTTTCAATTATTTTTATAAATATTTTTAATTACTCAATTTGTTCAAAAAGTAAACAAAATTAATTTTGCGATAATAACTAAACCGTTGAAAACATTAAAAAAATCTGTAACAAAAAGAGATAAAACTAAAAAATCTTTAATTTACACATTAAATAAAACCACATTAGTAAAAATGTTTTTATTTTTTTAAATACTTTTAAAGTAAATTGAACAAAACTTTTAACAACTACTATTTATACTAAAAGCAAATCCTTCAACAATGTAAAATTTGTGTAGTAAGAAGAACTTTATGTCTACTCTATTAAATGAAACATAAAACCATAATCATAAAAATAAAAAAAAAAGATTTTCAATTTTTTTTTGCATGGTGAAATTTTCAACCTTCTTAACCTCAATTTCATATATAAAGTTTAGTTATACATGAAACCACAGAATTCATTGTCTGGTATAAACTGCATTTTAATTTATTGTGAAGTTATAAAGTGAACTGCACCAGAAAATGTTTTTCTCAACATAAAAACAAAAAAAAAAAAAATAATGTTATATTTATGTAACAATTTAAATATTAGTACAAAATCCTTTAATATTCATATATGTTATACAAATATATTTTGACATAACATTTTGTGGTTAAATTTTATGCTCAATTTAGTTTTCTTTTTAAAGAATTTATTTAGAATTTCTTATAAATACTAAAAGGTTTCTTCATTATGTAACTTGATTATATAGTATCTTAATATTCGGAATTTAAAAAGGACAGATTTCAAAAATAATATTATAATTAATATTAATGACAACAAATAAATAGCATTAAATATAAAAATGTAGTTGTAGATTATTTTATACAGGATAATCTTCCTTGTGTATATCCACACTAAAAACACTGATTTATTTTTGTTGGAAATTCGCCTTTTGTAGCGAATGATATTCTAAATAGAGTACCTGTTTTAAAACTTATTAATCATTCAAAACCGTCCTAGCTTCACTTAATCTACTTTTATTATTTAAATATTACAGGAGCTATAAACTTTAATTTTATTTCTAGTATCAAGTTAATTGCAAGATATTAATAGCTTTCATTTTAAATAATTATGTCATTTACAAACATTTTATTCCGGATCTCTAACCGACAATTTTTTATAGATATATACACAGGGTAGACCTGAAATGCAGTATGACTTAACGAACGAAATTTATTAGTCTATTAAAAATTAACATATTTTTGGATTAACAGTGCTAGCTTTAGCTCAAGCAATATACAAATTTAAGTAAACCTCACTTTAAGTAAGGTTTTACTTAAAGCTAGTGCTGAGTAATAACAGAATAAGTTAAACTAAAGTTTAAACGCTGGTTATGGCTTAAGGTCGGACTCTGAAACCGGGAATTAATTTATTGAATTTTTAAAAACTTAGTGTTGAAAATTTAATCAACTTTTCAAATAATTAAATTGTATGTATGATAACTAAAATAAAAATCAATTTTGCTTGATTGCTCGATAATTCCGTACCGTATAATGAGAAATTTATAAATATCGCAAGGTCGCTGTGTAAAGCGTATTTAACTTCAAAAACGCTTAGAAAAATTGTGTAATTTATATAAATACAGCACAATCGCAATGGAAGCTTATAAAGTACGCCAGATAAAGATTGTATAATGCTTTAAATAAACCCGAATGACTGGGGCGGTTATATAATATTTTGCTGCTGCTATTAGTTCACACCATCTACAAAAATATGTCAAAATGTGTTAACTTATCAAGGTGATTGGAAAAATACTAAATTATACCAAAATTTTATGAAAATTCATGGAAACTCTAACAGTTACTGTCAGCGCATCGCAATGAAAACTAAAGGTGAAATTAATTTTTACGCTTTATATTTTTCTATCCAACTTTATAAATACCTAGTTCATACATTTTAATTTTTGCGATTTTTACCTTGCGACATTATATATTTTATTTTTGCATATTTCATATTTTACATATTTTCTTGTATTTTATATAAAAATTATGAATAATTACAAAAACGCAGTTTATAAAGAAAGGGACAATTTCATATCGAAGTTAGTCTAGTTCTAGTAGATAGTAATTTTTTTCCACACTATTAAAATATTAAAATCTTATCACGTTTTTCTGTTAGCGATTATTAAATTTGTACGTGATATTTTCTACAATTATTATCCAAATATCATAACAAAAAAATTCTAAAATTTTTAAAATAAAAATAGAAAACATGAAAATTATATTCTTTTTTTGATGCTATATTATCATATTCTTCAGAGACGGTCAATACTCTCGTCCACAATGATCATGAAACTATATTATCCTGTCCATAGTGTACACAATTGAAAATTCTTATCTTGTTTTATGAGTAATCGCTAGAATTATTTCTTTATTACAATTTACCAGGAATGTAAATAAAAGTCTCAACATAATTTAATAATGAAATCATTATAGAAACAATTATAGGTTTATAAACATAAAAAATCAATTTAAATTTTAATTATCTGTCTTGTAATTAATTAGTAATTAATGATATGTAACTTTAGTCATCAAAAATTTAACTTTTCAAGTTATTTTAAAATGTCATTAGGGATGACAAAGATTGAAAGTTTTTGTAAGTCAATGTCCTTTTCAAAGTCAATGACTTTGAATTAAATTAAATTTAAATAAAAGAGAAAATATATTTTTAATGTTTCTATATAAATTATAAAATATTTATGTAATTTATTAGAATTTTTTTTTTATATCATTAACAATTATTAATAGCCAAGAACTAAAACATAAAATTATATTACAAATTCAAAAATTTTATTACATTTTTTGTTTTTTAAATTTAAATTAAAACTTTTTCCATTTTAAAACTGATTGTTATTTTGTTAAAATAAAGTTTTTCTTTACAGTCAATTGAAATTGTCAAATTATCTAAAAAATTTGTACAAAAAAGAAAAAATCTTAAATATTATTATAAAAACATCTGAAAATAATGACAACATTCTGGGTATAGAAATAATAATAAGACATTAAAAAATAATAACTTATTATAATGTCCTGACCCTTTTTTCATTTTGAACAAAGGAACAAAATGACATTTAAAATTAAATTCAAAAAAGAGAAGATTAAGATAAATAACATTTTGAAATTTATGCTGGACAATAATACTAATTTGTCTTTTCTGTGAAAATTTTTGATTTTGGAACAAGTCAGACAGAATTAATTTCTTTTTTTAAATTCAAAATTTCATTTAATTTGAATTCATTACGTTGTCATTATAATTTATAAGTTATAAAGCCGGAAATTTACAAATTATAAGCCACCAACCGATAAATTATTTCATATTTTCAAAACTTGTTATATTTATCAATACAGTCAAGAATGAGTTTAAGTATTTAAAGTTTCAATATTTATTTTGAGCCTATTGGAATTCGCGCATTTTATTCATCAACTTATTTTATAATAATAGAGATTAGATTAGATAGGGTCTAGGTAGGTAGCATATATCCCGAAAAACTGTGGCCAATATGGACCTATTGTGAAATGCCCCTAATTTATAACGCCCCAGGACTAATTTTATAATAATTATGAAAATTCTTTCTACCTCAATTTTGACGTTTGTGATAAAAAAGCATTTTACTGATTACTTAAAATACCGTCAGAAAATTTAATTTTTGAAGAAATTGTCTCTATATGGCAGTAAGAAATTATGTTGTCTATTTGACAATGACAAAAGTTTGGATAAATTACATTATAAGAGTCTAACCATCATAGAAATCTGTTTGTGTTCAATCAATTCTTATTAATATTACAATGGATTTATGAATATTGTCAGCGTTATTTAGCCACATATAGTGCTATTAAAAAAATACTTATAACAAATTTTGTATTCACACAAATTATGTAAAAAAAATTGTCATCAAATTTAAAAGGATAATTCTCATAATACTAGCTTATAATATTCACATTTCATAAAAAAGTACAGTCGAATATTAAAAAGGAATGTATAAATATCACAAAATTGATAATGTAGCCGAGTACTTCCATATTTTAAATCAACATATCACGTAAGTACTGACCCAAATTATCATTATAACTACGGAACTATCAGATTATGATGGTTGTTTGACATAAAGTTTGTGTCATATATGCAGCTATTAATTCCGAAATTGTGTAAAAATGACATAATGTGTACCAATGTTAAGTCGAATTTATATTTATAGCGAGTATTTATAAAATTTATAGAAGTACAAATTATTTCGTCATATCAATAACTATATTTTGTTATTGATATGGTCATAGTCGAAGTAATGAAATTAATAATACACAACTCAGACTGATAGGCAACACTTTATTACTATATTTATAATTATAAATCATTTCGAAATATATTAAATAATTTTATTATATACAACTACCAAATGTAGAATTAATTTTTATACTATTTTCATAATATTAATTAGTACTCAAGTATTTTTTTGTAGCATTTACATTGAAAATAAAACTCAAAATTGTCTAATTTCTTTGAAATGTTAAAACCCAAAATATTAACATTTAATTTTTGATATACCTTTGTGAATTTCTAACCATAATCCACAACATTTTAGATTGTTTACATTTTTATAAAGCAAAATTAATTATGAAAATTCTCTTAAAATGTCCTTAATATTATTTAGCAACATAAATAAAATGTATATACAATACATACATAAACGAACAATTATTTTCCTTTCCACATTATATTTGATATTTCTTTAACATTTCTAAAAAATATTAAAGAAAAGCTTTTATCTTATAATAAATTTAATTCCTTACAAGTTTAAAATCCTTTTTCAAATTTATAATTTGTTATAGTTTATACTAAAGTTAGCTTTTTCGTCCTTTTTTTCGGATAACATGCGCAATAGTATAACAAATTCAACACACATGTTGGATATATTAACAGAAAAATACATTGAAATCATTAAAGTTTGCTATATTAATTCCAAGTTCCGCAAAAGTTCTATATAAGTTAATTAATAAACATTAACTTTTAAAAATATTGCCATAATGTCTATAAACAATAAAAATTGTTTTTAAAAATATAATTTAATTATCCTGACGACTGAAGAATTCATTTATCGTTCGAAGCGTTAAAACTCTATATAAAATGGATTTAAAATATAAGCACATCACGAAAGATTCATTTGTTTCACACTTTATTTTTAAATCATTATGTCTGTAGTCTGTCAGAGTGTATATTATTAAAAAGATGTAGGTAGATTTGCTGGAAATATTTTCGTAATTATTCATAACTTTGGATTATCTATGGAAGAATTGTTTTTTCCATACATATTTCCTGTTTGCAGAATCCAGCAACATATTTTAATATATATGGAAGAAAAACTAATTAAGACAAACTTGATAGTTTAAAGCTTTCATAATATGTGCGATACGGATTACAATTCGTAAAATAGCTGCCTGTATTTGTTGTTTATGCGATTGTTGAGCTAATATAATCGACCTACTATTAATTATTATACATTGTTATACACGAGAGAGCACTGCGACCTTAGCAATCTATTATGCGTTTAACACCCCTAACCCTCTTACAATTTCATAGATTTGAAGAAACTTAGTATGTTTGAGGGAACAATATTGCCCAGTTCTTCAGAGATAAGGATATGTGTGCCTAAGATAAGTAGTCTGCTTCTTGCGAGTGCCTGTATCAGCCAGGCACATTTTACTGAGGTGGTAGTTCAAAGAACTATGTCCTGTCAGAAGGTCTGGCAGGGTTCATATGTCCCGTTTGCTGAGTGTTATTATATCTTCCACTTTTATTTTGATTAGTTTTTTGGATATAGATAGTCCTGGTAATTTATGCCCGTAGATTTTATGCTCTTTACATAAAGCGAGGTTGTGGTGTCCTCTTTGTTTACCGCAAAACAGCGTTATTGTAATATTACATAAGATTTAACATATTTCAGCAATGCCATATACCAGAAGTAGTTAATATGAAGGAACATTCTTCAAGTTTTACTTTGCCAATAAAACATTACAGATTACATATTAAATATTTAGCCTGTATAAAATGTTATTACTTCTAAATATACTTTCATTTTATATTATATAAATAATAATTAAATCATTTTTTTAGTATTACAAGAAATTTTCTTGATTTTTATAATACATAATTAAGGAAATTTCAAAAAGTTTTTTTGGTTACGTTAATATATTTTATTTATATTTGTAAAATTTTGGTTTAACGAAAATTGACACGCGTTCAAATTCATTGGCATGTAAGATAAAAATGATTTATGTACCTAAAATAAATAAATTATAAATTAACTTTACAACTGAAATAAGTTTGTATTATAATAAAAATATTTAAGTTTTATATTACATTTTATTATTTTTAATTCATTTATGTCATGTCGTGTTTAGAAAATTCAACTTTTCCATAATCTTTGTCAGTTTCCAATTATAGTTTCTACTATTTGTTAAATTTTATTATATCAAATAGAAATATTCAATTACTTACTTGACCTCAGTAGCCAAAAGAAACTTTGTAACCAATTTTGGAAGAGAAGATCCACATTTAATACATAAAAGATTGTCTATACTTATTGGTAATCAAAAAAATATTTAAAATTCTTAAGGGAAATTTAATACACTGCCATATCAATAAAGTTCCATATACAAAATTTAAAATTGCCGTAATTGATGTACCAAATTGAAGAAATTGATGTAAAATTATTGGTTAGTTTGTTTATTAAGTATGTGGATTTATATACCATGGCATGATAGTTCGTATATGGTCGTAGTACAGTCTCGTTTTTATGCTTTTTAGGACCCATATTTTATATATATATTGTACAACAATTCGAACCACTTCTGTATCTAAAGACTCATACTAATGCTTTAATTCAGTAATATCTGTTTGGATAATAGATAACAAATCAACGATCCTCCAAGCATTACTCTTCTTGAACATATTATATACGGAACTGAACTTTGTCAATTCCATATTTAATTATTTCTTTTTGCATTTAACACAAAAAGAATTTAAAATTTACACAACCTTTGAATTTACTTCCACTTAACACTTACCACTAACAATATAGTATTCGTTATAGTCCTACTGAGTAACTGGACGACCTGTTTCTATCGCTATAGTATATCAATATTGAACCTATTTTTAAATAGCATCATTTAAAATTATTGCACCTATAAAAATTTAGGAACAGTGTTATCATTTCTGAACTATTTAACTTCAGGAGAAATTATCTCGTACCTGTTTTCAAGATATTTTTGCATATTATATTACTGGTAGCTGCTATATTCCCTTCATAACTTATATCTACTTTTATAAAGCTTTAAAAATTTATATATGTTAAATCTATTTTACACATCATGTTAGTATAGTAAATATTTTAAATAGAGCTTGACTAATTTGTAGGTTATATATTTAAGTAATAAATATTATAATTGTAAATATATTTTAAAACATTATGCTTATGCAGATATGTAAAAAAAACATTTGTAGTTAGTATTATGGCCTTAGCCAAACATTCATATATAATTCATCTAAAATATTCTCTTTGAAAATTAATGTAGACGCTAAACAACAAACTTACCATAAATTGTATACCATATAAAATTTATAGAAATCAAAGGAATTTTATATTGATTTCTAAAAATATGTATTATAGACTGAGAGCTAGGACAACAAATTTATATGTTCCGCCAATGAGTACAATATTAAAAATTATTGAAGTGAATTTATCTCATGAGGATTCTTATAGAGCCGTAGAACACTCCCGTCAGTGACGGAAAGATTTGACATACATTTATTTATTGAGTTCACAAGAATCTGCCTATTCATTATCATGATTGCAAGTGTAGTCTCTTTACAACACTTTCCTGACCACGAAAATAACTACGTTCCTATAGCTCTCAAGCAGTCAAGCTAATAATATATAAAATCTTTATTTATGAACCAATAATATTTGATTTAAAATACTAAGTAGAAATTTAAAAAAAAAAATTTAAAATATATACTACTATACCTATACATTTCACATAAATAGTAAACTACGCAATGTTCGGCATCGTTACGTAAAATTACAAACAGTACTACGCTGAGAATATTAACACGTCATGTTTCCATAAAGTTTATATTTCATTAGATTTCTTTGATATTTTGGCAATATTGCCTGCGAAATAAAATTATTTGAAATATTAACAGAAAGAATGATTAATTTTTCAGTTATCGAAATCACTGAACGTAGTGAACCGACTTCTGATATGTTTATCAGAAGTCGTAAATAAATTAGCAAATAAAATTTTGAAATATCAAAATTATATATTTGGAAACATCAAAATAAATTTATTTAATCTGATTATTGATGTTAATTGATGATTATTATATTTACATAAAGCTTCTTAGTTAAATTTGGAATTCCATAAATAAATTTTTCATTTATTTATGGCATTATTTTCTGTTCGGGTCAGTTTATTTATGAACCTTTTATATTTAAATGTTTATAAATAAGATCATACGCAAATATTTGATATTTCAATGATTATTTTTGTTAAAAATTATTAAAATAATGTAATGGTAATCAGAAAATTGTCGATAGTTTTATGGATATTGTTGACATTATTATAGAATACTGAGAGGTCCTTTAAATTATTAATAACTAGATGATTTCTTAAAAGTTATCCTTTAAAAAAAAATTCAATAATTTCATATATTAGCAGTACATCACATAATGTTATGGCTAAGGAAGACAGTTGAAAAACGCAATCGATACTGTATATCATTCTTGTAATACCTGGACCCATCCTAATTTTAGAATAAACGATATTGAACCGTAGCCCTACCAGCTATTGTTAATTCATCCATTAAGTAATTATTCCAGTTTTGTGCCGAATACACCGAAACTGTTTTATTTAAGGATTTCCGTCAATCAAACCAAAATCAGTTACATTTAATTAGCTATTTAAGATTAAATACTTCTAATTATTAAGACGCAATTATTGTGATTTACTTTTTGAGTATTTATTCAAAATATTTATATAAATATTAATTTAGTAATAAAAAATCTAAATCTAAAGTGAAAATAAATCAAACAAAAAGTGTTCTTTTAATTAAAATATCATTTTCGTTTTATTTACAAATTAATTATTAAGTTATTTATGCAATATTTATATATATTTTGTTGATTAATATTTAAATAAAATAAGTTATTTGAAAATATTTATTATCCATTATTTATAATTTTAGATAGAAACATTTAAATATTCATATCCATAACAAATTTTATGAAAATTGTATAATTTTATTATTAAATATTTACTATGATAATTATATTGTAGGCTTTTACGTTTATTATAAAATATTTATAATTTAATAATTTATCGATTTAACTAAATAAATATTAATAAATTCAATATTGGAATATTATGATTTTAATTAATATTTATATTATACTAGTTGAATTATTAAATGTCCTCTAAAAAATATAGTCTGTTTGAATTATACATACCACCGAAGAACTGAACAATATGGTCTAATCAAACATTCAAACCTTCTTTAAATCAATTAAATTGCAATTGGGAAAGGTGCTATTGCAAAATCGATAGATAAGAGCGCAGTGCTCACTTGAATTACCAAAATTTAACAGTTCTATTGGGCCATAGACTTATTACTTATCATTTAAACAAGTGACCCTTTATCTAAAAGATAATTTTACTTAAGAATTTTAATTAACAATTAACCCATCATCCATCAATTCTTTCCTCATGTATAGACAATCTGTAAATTTTGAACTCTGCTGAATATTAGAAAAAAACTGATTAGAAATTTACATTTTTCGGTTTTTGGTTATTTTAAAAGTTTTATAACTTTTCAATTGATTATTTATGTAAATTCAAATTATATTTTGTAAAATAAAAAAGTTTTAATAATAGTAAATATAATATTTAAATATTTCTGTCAAAAATTGGCTTAACATTTTAACCAAAACTTATTAAAGAATAAATACTAAATGCCAACTATAAAAAATCGGTTCAATGAATTTCTCACCGCTTTCAAATTGAAGTATTTGACAATACAAGATTCGTTTTTATGGTAAATTCGATCTTCCGCGGAGAGGTTGCAGTTTTAGGGTACAATAATAATTCAAAGATAGATCTCCTAACGTGCGGTTATGTAGGGGAACAGCGGCAAAGAACATTATTATTATTATTTGCAAAAGAATTTGCGCTCCCTACTAATATCCTTAATAAATAAAATCAGTTTATCGGCTTTCTAGAAATAAATTACCAAATTTCCTAAATCTTTTATATGTAACATATGCTTCCTAGTCTCCATCTAATTCATTAACACACGACAAATGGTGGATGGCATGCTTTCGAAGAATCGCATGACCAGTGAAAATTCTCTTCTATAACCTGCCAGTTACTTTGTTCAGGTTACTAGCAAACAAGTTTCCAAAAATTATGAAATTTTATTTCACCAACACGGATAACAATCAGTTAAATCACTATTTTAGTTCCGGAGTTTGGGAACTAAAAGTTAATTGATAATCTGGAAAAATGCTAAACGCAATAACAGGAGCAAGAATTCAGAAGATTACCAAGAGTCATCATTATTTTTAATTCATATTTTTAAATCAACATTTTTTATACAAAGTTTTTTAAGAATTCAGAAATTGCTTCGCAATTTCCAAATAATTAAACTTAAAATATTAAAGGTTCTATAATTTAATTCTGTGGTTGTTTCACTAATTTTATTCAATTAATATTTACTTATTAACCAAAAAACAAATATATTTAAAATATTTAAAATTTACATAAATATGAACAAGTTCTTTAAAATAACTTTCAAATATAATTTATGTTTTATCTGGTATGTAAATATTTAATTAAATTTTCAGGTATGAATTTTATATTTACAATGAAAAATTTGTGTTTAATTTATAATTTTATACTTTACAGAAAAATTATATTTCATGGAAAATTTTCAGTTTAAAAAATATAATAAATCAAATATTTTAACTTAAATAAAATCAAATCTAAAATAAGAAAATTATATAAATATTTATATTTTTAGAATTATATCTTGAAGACATAAGATTTATATCTTCTATAAATATTATGTACTCATAGATCAAATTTTGCAAATTTCAAAAACCTCCAAAAAAATTGTTTTCGTTATTGTATTAAATATTATAATAAATTTTAATTAAAAATATAATTTTATTATTATGAAATCAACAAAAATTCAGCAAATTTCGAGGCCGTATTAAATACATCCGCTATGAAAGATTTATGTATTGAAAACTTTGAACTATGTAGCATGCATTTAAAATCGTTAGTTAAATATATAAAAGCATGATATACGATGAGTAAAATTCCATATATATTGGGTCTCTCTACTCTATACCGCGTAGGAATCTTATTTTTTCGCTATTTTCGTCTGGTTCTCTATTTTGATCTGGTTTTTATAATGATGTATCCTTTACATATGAAATTAATATCCTACTCAAATTGCAGTTGATTTGAGCTAACAAAAATCTTTTGAATTCCTTCTAAATTTTTGGGAATCGACCTTCAATTCCATGTTTAATGAGTTTATAAAGGGCATATTAATTTGGCCCTTTGTTTAGTGTAATGATAATTTTTACAATTTTATAAAATTTTCTGTATTTAGCCATTAATTACACTGTAAATGAAGAGATACACTTTTAAATTAGTGTATAAGTAATAGAATGTTGAATAGCAAAAATTCTGAAAACTGGTAGTCCATAAAACGACATGTTGCACTTTGCAGTTAATGTTTTAACTAGTTCACTACCTTCACAACACTGCAGCATCAGATGTATACTATTTTATGAACAGTACTGCCTTAGTCAGTGACGTTTGAATATAAATGTATGTCACATTAAGTCATATAAAAATGAACCTTCCATAATTCTACATTTAACTTTCATAACCTAATAAATTATGATTTGAACATTCTAATATAAATACAAATTATAATATCATTTTTTGGTATAATCTTAATTGGTAAAATTTATTTTATATAAAACTTTAAAACTTTATTTTAAGGGGCACTATTTTCAGTGGAAAACAACCAACCAACTTGAAATGCGCTTACCAAAATTATATGAATTTTATAAATATATAAACATAAAATTATAATTTTTTTACTATCAAATATTTTTAATAACCACCAATACTTTTTTATCTTCAAAACTATCCTTTAGTTTTACGAAAATATTCATTATCATTATTATTATTAAATAAGAATATCACAAAAATAATCAGAATATTAAATTAGTAATACATGATGTTCATATCTAACGTAGTTAATTTTTGTTTTTTAAATTTTACTTATAATATTAAATATAAAAGTTAATATAAATTTTTCATACAAGATTACAAAATGATACACTTTACTACATCAGCACTATCTCTATATTAGATACCATATATTCATAAAAAAAAAATGATATCAAACTAAAGGATACACTCTTCAAGGAATCTCTAAAAAAAAAAAAAAAAATCTTGATATAAAAATTCGTAGCAAGAAATTGAAAGAATTTAGTATTTTTTTATTATAACTTTCAACAACAACAACCTAGGAAATAAAATTCCATTTTTTGTACTTTCATTTTGATGGAATTTTGCTACTTAAATATAAGAATCTTCTATATATTTATAATAGTAAAGTACTAATTTTTCTTCACGTACAATCCATTTTCTTTAATATAATGTATAGAAAAATATAATATTTAGTTGAGTATGGAATGTACAAGTATTTTATTTAATATAATTTTCAGGAAATTTAAAAAAGAACATTTTTTTATATATATAGAAAAATTATATTATTAAATATTAAATTTTCAATTACCAGAATTAAATTGTGGAATATTTTCCTAAAAATGAATTAATTCTAAAAAAAAAAAATGATAAAATGTACTTCTATTAAACGCTTCTGAAAATTTTAAAGAATTCTCATATTTTTAAATTTTTTTAAAAGTTAATTATTAATTTAATATTTCGTAGTATAACTTGTATCTTAATGCAAGTAAATATAACCAAAATTTAAACTATTTTGTTTTTTCAAAGTGATTTGAGGTCTGAAAGCTCAGTAATTGTCAGCCTTTAACATGTTTCATTACAAATAAATTCATCAAAATTGAATTGAAAATGATTTAATTATAATCAAGGATCAAAAAAAGCAGTACCAAAGACTTTTTGAGCGTTGTAATGTGCAAAGGATTCTCGGGGACCAGAAACTAGAGGATAAACTAGAGTTTTAGCTTGTTGAATCAAAAAAGGATTAATTATATTAGAATGATCTCACCGAAACTGACTGTACACAAAAAAACTGTTCTGACTAAAGTCCCATCAAACAAATCAATTGAATCACTATAACTTTTAAATTTAAGAATGAATTTTACCATCTAATTTTCATACTAAGATTATGTGAAAATTCTAAAAGTCTCGTTTCGATGAAATCAATATATCGATATATAAAAATCTAATTGACAAAAATACAAAATAAAAATTTCTTACCAAACAAAATTAATAAAAATGTCTATATTAATCTGGGCAAGATTTTTTTTATATCACAGACCTTGGAATATAATCGACTACTTTCGATTTAATTATCTATCATGCAATATATAATTTTTTTATTGACTTGTTGTACGAAATGAAAATGAACATAAATATTTTCCTGTCAACATAAATATTATATGTATATATACAACATTAGTTTTGAGAATTTCCCAATCATAATTCTTAAAGTTTTTCATCGTAGTTTTCTTGATCTAATTTTCTTTAGACTTTATACCTTTCTTCTGGAATTTTCAATTTATTTTCTATAGAAATATTTTATTTATATGACCTTCAAGTCAACTAATAAGTTAACAATAATTGGAAATATAATTTTTTTTTTATGATTTTTTACTTGTACAACGCCATGACTAATAAATTATGTTGTGCTCATATATTTGTGATTTTGGAATTAATAAACTATTTGAGTTATATTGCCAATTGAAAATTAATAATCTACTAAGTATATTTAAAATATTGAGATAAAAATTATGGGTCAATGTATAAATCAGAGCTGTTATGCCAAGATCTGCAACAATTAATGGTTATGAACGTTTAGTTTTTACCTTTGTTATGCGTCGATAGTTATATTATTTAACATTATTCATCTAAGGAGCTAATATTTACTATTCTTTAGCAATTCTGAACTAATAATGAAGATTATAAAGCATTGGTCTCTTTATAGTGAAAAAAAATTCATAAATATAAATATGCTTTACAATCAATCCAAAATTCTTTAGAAGATGCTAGGAAACAGTCTCTTTATAGACATATTATTAAATCAATGTACATATTAAATTAACATTCGGATAATAATGTTGTTGTGGTTTTCCAATTACAGAGAATTGGTCTGAACCATTTTCCATTGAGCTACCCAATACAAATTTGTGATATTTTTGCTCTGCTACCTAGCATCGTCTAAAGCTGGATAAGTTAATACTTAAAAGATACGCTTCATCTTGTCGCTGGTTGAGAGAACATAAGTCGCATATGTTGTTGGTTGTGTTGTGATTCATATTTTATGTAGATGCGTTGTTGCGAAGCAGGTATTGCCTGTTTTCAATCTAAATTGGACAACTGCTTCTTTTCTAGCAGCCTGAGCGATCTTATTATAAATTTGATGTTACGTGATGTTGTTTGCTCTTATTTTTCTTTGTTTTCTAGAAATTTTCTGATGTTATTAAGTCTTGCGTCAAGTGGGGATGGTTTTGTTGAACGACCAAGTATATTTGTTCCCTTTTTGGCTAGTTTGTCTGCTTTATCATTTCCTGCAATATTAATGTGCATTTTATGACCTCTTTGATGTAAAACCTTGTACGTTTGTCTGATGTTCGTGACTGTTTTGGTATCTTTTTTAAATTCGTATCTTTTAATAACTAGAAAATCTGCTTTTGAACCAACTTATAACAATATTTTTTGATTTTTCGTTTCTTTTTAACACTTGCAATAAAGCGTATTCTTTCACCTTCGAATATTATTGAGTTCGCTGGTAGTGCGAAGTAGTGATATAATTTTTCGCAATGTATACCTGAGCCAGTGCGGTGATCGAGTAGAGAGCCATCGGTAAATTTTAATAATATTTGAACAGTACCTCAATTGAATGGTCGTGGCTGACCGTTTAACCGTCCAAATTTCCGATGCGCCGATTCAAAAATGGTCTGACTTTTAAATAAATATTCTCGGACCGTTTTTCATAAATGCAGTGGCACCTAATTTTTAATATCAAAAGTAATTAAATTGTCTAAAAATTAATTGTCTGAATTATTTTTTAATTTGTTTCCACTTATTTTCGTTATTATTTATCTTTGCCTAGCTCTAGAGAGAGAGTAATAGGATTACAAAATTATAACTTTTTTTTATCATTTTTTTTTTTTTGCAGAAATTTCTGCATTATTTATTATTTACGTGTACTAAAGAAAATGGTGTAAATATAAATTTTGACAAGATAAGATGACTTTAAATTTTCATAAAAAAAAAGTGTCTACATTATATTTATATAGATTATGATTTTCTTAGACCTTCATAGCTCCATACAATTTAACTTTTTCATATTTACAATATTTATTTATTATGGTGTATTTTTCTTAAAAAAAAGTTAACACGTAAAAGTACTTTTTAAAGCTCCTGTCTAAATGAATTGTGATAAAAAATTAAATTTATTTAAGCCACAAATTGTGAAACTTAAATGAACATTCACCGATGTAAATAATTCTTATAGAAAGTCTGAAATTAATTTTGATATCAATTTTGAAATTATTATTTTGTATTTTTATGCAAATTATTAGTACAAGTATTACTGAATAATCAATATCATATTTCTATATATATAGAAGTGTAAAAGTGCGTTGTAACGCTCAACCGTACAATAACTGATATTTTTGTAAATTTTCTAAGGCAGTTCTGCGAGGTATTAGATTGATATCAATATAGTTTTACATGTGGATTCATACTTTGACTTAAAATCTCTTCACTACACAGAACACTTTTAAAACGCAAGTGAATAACATATAAGAATACTGACATATAGAAACCAGTAATAATAATACAGATTCAATACAGCATCATCTACAAAGGTTCATAAATTAATGGTACGTTTATAACTTATAGGGATTACAAATATGTTATACATGCGGTTATTTAACCTCTAATTCCTCTATCTTTTCTGATTTGTTTCTATACTTTCTAGTAGCTATCACTTGCTATTGCTAACTGTTTTTTAAAAGCAATATTGACGCGAAGAATTGAAATTTTAAATATTGCGCGAATTTAAAATGGGATAATTCACATAAATGATTTTTTTCACTGATTTGTTTAGGTCACAACATTTGTGGATCAGAGTAATTACAAAATTCGATCTTCACACTTCAAATCTTTGATATAAAATATTTATTTCCGTCATTAAAATCAATTTAAATCTATTATTTAGTAATTTTTTTAAAATATAACCTACATAAATTTTTGCACCATTCTGTGTTTATATCACCCTAAAATAAAAAACATGTTTATTTATTATATAAAATACAAAATATTTATTTAATTATCCCAATGGCCGCACAAACATTTCATATTTTCAAATAATTACATTAATTATTATGATAATTATGTAAAAATGAATGCTCTATTTAACATAAAATAATATGCCATTTGGTTCAATTTTAATGATTGGTAGAACATAGAACATTATTTTATAATAAATAGAAAATATCGAAATTATTTGTATTTATAATTTGATGTAGTTTTATATGAACATGGAAGGTTTTTTTTTCAATATGCTTTAATATTTAAATCAAATTAAATTTTTAACAATTTTTAGACAGGAACTAAATAAATATATAAAAATTATAAATTTTTAAAAAATGTTGAACAAATTTTTAAAAATGCCGGCAAACAGAGCAGTTTTATATTAATGGGATTTTTTTGTTGTCGGATCGTCGAAAATATAGATTACATTTTTCCTTGAATAGAGATCAAATTAAAAAATAATCGCGCTCGGTGACGATTGGTTTCTAATCTCTATTGGTTTCTGTTTTTCGCTGCTAACCTTCAACTCCCAGGCAGCTCCGCCTAAACGCTATCCTTCCATCGACTATGGTCGCCCTCTTTACGCTGAGGTTGACGCTTCAATAATATTATTGAATGTTCTTCAATAAAATATTGTAGTACAATTTTTCTAGATTTGTAATTAACATTTATAACAGTCCCGCCACTTAGCGGACAAAATTTAAAATAAACTGCTACAATTCTACTTTATATTGGGTGGTCTAATATTATTTTTGGTAGCCATCTAGTAGATGTTTTCTAAAGAAATGATTTTATTCCATAAATTTTGAATTTACATTTAACAAAACCATTTTTTCGAAAAATTCGTTCGATAAAGCCTCTCGATTTGGTGTATTTACATTAACTAGTTCATTATAATAATACTAAGTAATTGTAGGTACTTCATTGAATTACTAAATAATTGTGTTAGTACTTCAAAATACTTCATTGCGATGTACAGAGTAATGCAAAAAATACTTCAAATTAATTACAAAATATCAAGAATTACTGGAATGCAGTAAAGCAATGCATTACTTTTAATACAGTTAAAGTAATGCATTACTGCAGTAATAGCGGGTAATTTCGTACTTGAAATTTTTCAGTACAAATTACTTGTAAAAAAGTAATGTATTACTTACTAAGTAATAATACTGCATTACTTTTTAAATGCATTGTTTAACAACTGTACCATCTACCATTATATATTTAGAAATTTATTTAAAAGTTATTTTGGCAAAGCCTCTGATAGCAGAAATTATAACTTACACTTACATTTATTTCATTCTTTATCTTTACAATCTCTATAACGTTACGGATATATCATTAATTTGTATTCACATTTTACGGACGTGAAGGTAAATCGCTAATTTTCATTAAAAAATCATGCTCGAGAAAGAACCGAATAGTGTAGCCTAGTGCCCGAAATTTTAAATTTCGGCCTACGTAATCTAATATCAGAAAGCTAATACTTTTTAATGTGACAGTATGTATATAGTTACCAATTTTATAAATGGAGACATTTAGTATGTTAAATATTTAAATGACAATGTTTTCAATTGACGAACGGACTGACAGAATCCAAAACGTTAGCTTAATATGTATTTATACTTTGTTTCTAAACAACAACAACAACAAAACTTAAAATCGGAATTTATACAAAACGATATAAAAATAAGTTTTTTACGTACCGGAAAATAATTCTGAATAATAATTTTATATATAATTATTGTACATAAATTGAAAATTTATAACAAAAATATATGAAAAAGGAAATTTACTTCCGAACATAAAGCTTTAAATTTCCTTTCTAAAGAAAATAAAAAAAAATTACACACAAAATTTTCTTTTTTCTTTATATATAGTTAGTAAAGTTTTTCATTTTTTTTTTTTTTTTTTTTTTTTCTGTTACTGCAAAAATTCTTTAATAAACACAATGAAAAATTTAAATATTTATATAAAATTTTTCAAGCATAATGTAAATAAATGATTTTAAAATATAATATGAATTGTCCAGGATAAAATTTATGAAAAATACGTAATAATTTTAATACAGGAAGGAATTAAAATAGAAGAGATGTGACCCAAATAAAAAAAAAACTGACGCATCATTTCATAAAGTCATTGAACTTTTAAATAAATTTATTTATCTATATTTTAAATTACAACAGTTCAACAGTAAAGGACATTTTATTATTACAATACAGAAAATAACAAAAATATTTTGAATTTTATATATCTGGAATGTGGATGCCATCAAAAACTATATTACCCAGAGTTGGGCATTTTGCGAACGAAACTGTCCGTCTTCCAAACAAAAAATGAATTTTATATAATATAATTACAAATATAATTTCAAAAGTTTGGAGATAATGTAGTGTAGTGTTCTATCCTGTGATGCATTAGGTCTCAGGTTTCAACTGCAGACCGTGACATCGATGTGGCCTAAGTTCTCAGCTTTAATGAGTACCAGTAATAAAATTGAAATATATAATTGTGATTTTAAGACTGGGATAAATGCTAACGGATGAGACCATTTGCAATAACAACTTCGAGCTTGTTCCTTGTTTCAATAATGTTTCTTGGCTATAAACAAACTTATTGGCGGAATTCATATAAAATTAGTATGTCCAAAATTGAAATAAAATTTCTTACATTTCAATTGCTGAATTAATATTTGCTTCGATAATTTGAAAACTGTTATAGAAAATTTAGAAATTTCATCACGAAATTGAATTTGACATCAAGGCTTGGCCACATATATAATTTTCAAACTGTATTAGAATTTGTTTGTTAAACATGTCACTATCACGAATGAAATCTTATGCATTTACAATGATAGGAATCACTTATTTTACTAACAGAAAAGCATTTGACAGTAAACTAACTTTATGGCTGTTATAAGTTCCTGACTGTACCTATTATTTGAATTTTAAAATTCTCTCGAAAGCAATGTGATCATATGAGCCATTATTGTTAGTATATTTATGGAATAACTCTGCGAAATAAATTATATTGCAGATTCTGGTTAAATTATCAATTTGTTAGTCTAGTTTCAAACCGCCTGAACCCATATTTATCACATTTTACAGGAAAAACAATGAAACAAGATGGTTCTAAAATGATAAGGTTTGAGGCCGTTTGCACAATAACTTTTAATGATTTATTATAATGTATAACTAAATAAATAGGACAATATTTTTGTGACAAATGCAAAAATTGATGGTCGAGGTCATTTGAAACTAAGCTAATTAATTAAAATTCTATAAAAACTATAATGTATTGAATGTAATCAAGTAATTCACGTAGTCTTTTCATCCGAGTACGTATACGTAATTTATTTGGCGAGATGAAGTTCTTTCTACATGCTATTTTTTGTAATCTCATCATTAAAAGTGATAGGGTGATAGTCTCATTTTAAAATTCAAAAAGTAATATTTGTTTAAAATTATTATAACTAACTTAGACTAGAACTAGACATAATAAAAATGATATTAAATGCTTTCAGGTGAAAGCATCCAATTTGTTGCTTGGTTCAGAATTAAGGTCATGTGGAATATCAAAGTTCCTTGGTATTCTACACTACGATTTTAAATATTGTAATTTTTTTTTACAAAATTAAAAACAAAGAATTTTATTAATAAAATTATTTTTAAATTTATGGAATGTGAAATAAATATAGTAAAATTTTATATTAAATATCATTAATTATTGTTCTCTTTATATTCTGATATTTTAAATAGCTTCACAAAGAGACAATACCAAAATTACACAATTAACTGCAGCAATTTTTAATTATATAATAATAAATAAACACCGTACTTGCACCATTTCGACATATAAAGTAAATGTAGTCATAGCCACACTACATAAATTAATTGGTCGTTTTTTCGACAATATACCCACCAATTATATGATCTATATGATTCTGTCAGTGCTTTTCCTCGAATTATTTTTTATTTTATTTTTAACCAATTAATTTTGCATTGTTATAAATATATTATTTTTTTCCTATAGAGGAGGTTGTGACTCGTTTAATGGTTTTGACTTTTTCTCGTCCTTGTTTTAATAAATTTGTATTAATTTGCTGTTTCTGGATCGTATCCATTTTTTTTTAATCAATAAAATGTTAAAATGTAATTAAACTTTCAATACTGCATTACTGACTTGACTCACAGAAATCAAATTAATGTCTTTTAGAACCAGAAGATAACAACAAAGATTATATTTAAATTACAGTAGTTGTCACTAAATTTTACCTTGACTGTCACTAACTTTAGTTAATTCTTCAATTAACATATGAAATTATACTATTTTTCTCGAATATACAATGCCATAATAACAGCTTTTCAGGAATAGAATTCAAAGTGACAAAGATTTACAATTATTTTTACATGTTCTGTCCAGTATTCTTGAAAGCATCCTATACAATTTAAAATTAACGTCTATAAATATAAATATCCGATATATTTTGGTAACTCCGTCCGTACCGATAAAACGTTTTATTACAAATTTTATTATATTGCCAACTGCATTATAGAGCAGTGAATATCCCCAGTAAACTGGGTTGGTTAGTATAAAAGGAGTGGAGACATCGAGACTCTAGCAAGCATCAGGTCACTTTCTTATGAGCCTTCAGATGAAAGGAGCATCATTATCACAGCGTTTCGACCCATCCCACTTCTTTAACGAACTATATCACTTTACTGGGCTTCAGTTTAACCGCGTCTTCAAGGTTTTTTATGAAGAAATAACCAACTTTTCTTAATTTTTTATGTTGGACTGCCTAATAAATGTTCAATTGTTTCCTCCTCCTCCATACACTCGCGATAAGTGGAAGATAGAGTAAGTCTTAATCTGATTGCACGATTCATTAATCTGATTGCATGATTCTTGTGTACAATCTGGCCGTTTTTTATTGATTTTCAAAATTTTCTTGAATGAACTTAGTCATGGCCTTAATTGTACAATGAATTAAATTTGTAATATTTACTTATATAGAAATTCTTATATTATACTGAGAAGTGACCTATAAAATTTATGATTTGGCTTTTACAATAAATGCTATATAATAAAAAATCGTATAATTACAAAATGTAGCAGTAAAAATGTTCATGTCAACATTTAAAATTTAATAAAATTTAAATCTAAATAAATTTATATATAATTTCCAATTAAAAAAAGGATGTTGTAACAAGAGTTTACAGTATAAAAGCATTTCTTTAATTAAAAGTTTCCAATTTAATTTAAATTTATTAAAATTAATTTTCATCTTAAAGTTTTCTTGTATATACTTAGATTAAAAATTCCCATGACAATGCCAACGACAACGAACGGGCGACGATTATAATACCACAAAAGTGTTAAAAGCATTTTCACACTATAATATAAATTACTACAAGGCTAGCAAGGATCAAATATAATTATCATCATCATCATATTATAATATAGATTAACTTAATATAATAAAAAAACAAAACCACTTTGGATAGAACCAAGTGATTTTATTCAATTATCTACTAGACAGGGACGAATAAAAGTCTGTCTATAGACTGTAAGATGTTAAGATGAAACCTTTTAAGTTATTGAATTTATTTTCTTAACCATAAATTTAATTAAATTTAAAATTAAAATTGTAATTACTTTTATAGTAGGATAATCGGAAAGCAAAATATAGTAATAATAATCGATTTTGTTCAATGCTATTATAGCTAGTTTTTTGAGAGGTCATCTAAACTGGATAAATAACTCCAACCATCTAGCTAAAATTTATAATTTATTATCACACTTCTATATGTAATATATCAGCTTAGGTTAATTTTAGAGTACTAATTATTCCGATCTTATCATTTTGTCTTGACCAACTCCCACGTGTCTGAAGAATTGATAATCTATCTTTCGAGGTGTCAAAGTCGTCTCAATGTATTTTCCTCTACATAGCTAAACCGTAAGTTTACAATATTCCGCACCGAGTATCGACTTACCTCCTGTTTATTCCTAGGAATCCCTTTTAACTCTCTTTCCGAATGTATAAATCGTTATTGAAGCAATTATTATGAACATTATTTGCAAAAATTGTTTCTAACTTCGAATTATTTGAATTATTCATCATTTATTTATAAATATAATGCAATTCATTTATTGAGAGATGATAGACGAGGTCAACGTTTTCGTCTAATTGTAAAATAACGTCTATAAAGTTCAAAATACTACGAAATTAAATTTTATTTATATAAAAATAATGCAATAAATAAAGCCAATTTGCAGAAATTCATATATGTATAAATACGGACTAATCTAGAGTCCATACTGTGATAATTTTGTTCTATTATTTATATTTTTCGGTGCTTAATAATTTTATGGTGCTTTTCAATAGATAAATCCATTCAATAATTATTTTAATGATAATATTGTTATTTAAATAAATAATTTTATCGACTATAGGAAATAATAAACTAATTTGTTAAAGCATAAAAATATGCAGTGGCATGAATAAAATTCATAAAATTTAATAATTAATTATTATCAAATTTATTGATTTGTATTGAATTTATGATTGAAAATAAAGAAATTTTATAATTTTATCTTAGATTTTTAAGAATACTGCACAGAAATAAAAATAATATAAATTGTTAATGATTGGAAGTCACAGTCATCCCAATGTAGATTGCGTATGAGGATAAAGAGGCTGCTGAACACACTATATGTGAATGTGAATGTCTTACCATCACTAGAACCCGACTATTCGGTTAAGTTCATTTGTATCTGTTCGCTTGGCCAGCATCTTTGGTATCCTTTTCTTCAACGACCTCGCGAAGTGGCACACGGAAACCGTCCAGTTTCTGGACGCCACTAGATGGATCTAAAACCACCCCACCGCTACTTAATAACAATACCTGTGATAACGGGAGTGAGTGGTTTCAAAACGGCGGAAACTTGCTAATTGGGACTCAATGTCAGATGATGTGTGGTTCGCAGTTTTACCAACCAACCAATTAGGTTAATGATTTCTAGAACTCAAGGATATTGCATCCAGCCTCCTAACGAACTTTCTAGGCTTTATCAACAAACTAGCCTTTGCCAAGGAGCTAATTCTTCAGGGCACAGTAATAGGTTTTTTCGTCAAGGTGGTTTTATATGAAATTTCTTCCCAGCTCTTTACTAAATCTAATCTAACTTAATGTAATGCCAATAGAAATTGATCATGACTTTTCACACTAAATAACTACATTTAAAGCAAATCCTGATTATTATTTTGAAATTATTCTAGCAACAAACTAAGCAGGACAGTAAGAATTAAATGTAGACTCAGATTATCCCTCATATTTCAGTTATTTGACTTACAGTCAATACTAGAACCCATTAAGGATTTTCGCAATAATATCAGTTGCCAGTAATTGTTTTGTAGGTTTAAATTTGATTAGATTATTCACTTTTGGACTTGGTAGGGCAACTGAAATGTAATTTTAGATTTAATATAATAAAGAAAAAATATGTAAATGTTTTAAGTATTGTGGTATTATCAATACAAATTTAAAATTTTGTAATTTTTTTGATACTTATTTGGAATTTACAACAAAATTTGAATAAAATCTGATTCGTTAATTTTATAGATACTTGTAATATACATAAATTTCATAGTAAAACTGATTTAGTTAGTCAGAAAATTATAAATAATTATTAAATTTATTTCGACTATAAATTAAATGTCATATCGCTATTTATAATATAAAAGCGATTTAAAAATTGGAAACTCTTTTAATAAAATTTTAACGATTATTTTTGGTTGTTCATTGCGATTTTACTGTATTATTATTATATTTATATATATATTAATGTATATAAGTATTAAATTCAGTAAATATTTATACCTAACATAATGTTATTTATCGTTATTTCAGGTATTATAGTAAAATGGGTGATAAAATTTCAAATTTATTGCAATTCAACACCTTTTTTACTATATACAATCATTTTATATTTATTGAAGAGAGAAAATATAAAATTTAACCAAAGTAGTTAGATAACCATTACAATGATTACATAAAATTCATTTTATATCATAAAACTTTTTATATATAAATAAATAATTATTATATTAATAAAAGGATTTTAAATTGCGTCCAGAATTTTGTTTAATTCACTAAATTAATAGGATAATAAAATATTGCTTTTAAAAATGGAAAAAGAGGATAATATTTAAATGTTTCCTGATTTGTATTATCAGGAAACGTCGTAATTTATTATTTATTAACTTTTCTTTCTGTTCTTCCTAAGGGAGCTACATTCTGTGTCAAGGATTTGTCTCCTTATATTTCTTCCTCCATAGTATAAATATCAGTCAAAATTGATTTAAATTAAAATTACTATAACTAAGAAAAGCTAAAAGCTAAAAAAGCTCAGAATATCGATCAATCTGATGTAATACGCTTTTCAGAAGTATTTTAACACGTAACTTATCCTGGATGCAGTAGTAGGAATAATAAACAAATATTAACTGGACAATCTTAATTATATTCTGTCATGTTTTAGTTGTGGTTCTAATTATCTAGTTGATTCGTAGGGTATTACAAAACAAAATTTACCTTACAGATTTCATTTGTGGTAGCTATACTCAAAGGATTTAACAATCTATTCGTGATAGAACATTTGGATTCTTTAGAAATGAATAATTATGATTTATATAACGCTGAACAATATTCGACTTAATATTTTATTGATCTTAATCACCAGTAGCAGCTTTTTAACATCCGAAGCAATAATAAATTATTTCCTATTCACCTCAACTAAGAACTGCCTTGTCAACCGCTTGACGAAATTGATTAAACAAGTTGCCAAAGTGCAACAAAATCGTTCGATGTTGTTGATGTTTTACCTGGTAGACAGTTCTAATATCATATTTTTTGTATTTGAGTTAGTTAGTATAATCATATAACAAAAAAATTTATTGAATTAGTTTCAAATAATTTGAATTATTGTTAAGTTTATATTATCTATTATATAATAGAAAATAACATTTTCAGAATGTTTTTATATCCAATGTAAAAACAATGAATTTACATGTTTCTACGTTATTATATTACCATTTAAATAGAAAAATTAAATGAAAAATACAAACTAAATCTATAATATTTCGAAATAAATTTAGAATTGTATAAATTTAAAATATTTTACATAAAAATCAAAATATCAATCACGAACATATTCAACAAAAATTTTAGGTGCTGCTCAAGGCATTACAGCACAAACAAATGAATTTTAAATATTGAATTTTGTTACAAATGTAAAGTTTTTAATTAACCCCATTAGCCTTTTAATATCTAGAATAAAACATATTTTTACATTACATTTAATTTATTTGCATCTGCATTAATTTAATTAAAATATTCTATTATAATAAATTTTATAATTATTAACAAATGTATTAGAAAACTTACAATGGTGAACAAGAACACTGGAAAAATAGTTTTACTATTGTTGCACTTTACGTTTTAATTATATTATTTTTCGGTAACCCTATTTAGAGAATCGGATTAATATGTAATTTGAATATCCAATCTCACAGATCGAACAAAAATTAAGTTTTTATAATTTTTCTTTGTAAATGATATACTTTTATAACTAAGAGAGCATCAGGCAGAACTGAAGGATTCAGACAGTGTCCATAAATACAAATTTGTAAATTTTACATACAACAATTATAAAAAAAAAATGTATATTACATGATTCCATTACCTTTGGAATGTGCAGGAACTGATACTATTTTAAGTGACAGTAATAATAAGTCGCTGTTACTCTTCACCAGGTGTAGTTTCAGAGACACAGTGGCTGTATCATAAATTCCAACAAATATAAAAATAATAAAAAATATGACAAAATAAACCGGAAAATGAAAATTTATGATACTTAAATATTAAATGGTAAATGGACATTAAAATATAATATAAAAGTAAAAGTATATAATTTCACACCTCTTCTTATAAAGCTATAAATACATAAAGTATAATACTAAATCACTTAAGCACTCTGTCAGACACGTATTTATCTTTAACAAAATCAAAAACAAGTTTCAAAGGAGACCATAATCCATAAAATATAAAAGCAATTTTATCTAATAAAATATGAAATGTAATCCTAAATGCTTGTTGCATACATAATTAATAATTATTTAGAATTATATTTAAAAATGTTTACGAAATTCAATAAAATTTAATATTGAAAATTATTTTTAAAGTATATAATTACACCTTTTTTAATAGGGTTCTATATTTTTCCATTCGGTAATTCAGGAATTGTAAGGTGCGGAATTCCAATGGTTGGTTTTTAAAGGCCTGTGTACTAAATTTAATCGGATAATATTTATTATATTAATTAATAATTATATATTTTACGCGTGTTTCATATCGTCGGATGAGCTCTGAACAGATCGATACAACATTAACTCAGTTTCGAGTAAAATTGATTTTAAATTGATCTACACTATCAGTTTTCTTTTAACTATTAGTAAAGAATTCTTAATATCAGCTTTTACTCGTAATTACAAAAATTCAAGGGCCTACACTGTCCTTGAATTTAGGAATTAATTCAATTCAATTACTTGAATTTAGAAATTCAATTAACATGTTTTTTCGTAATATTTAGATTCACGTAATATGCGCATAAATGATATGGAGCATTTAAGAAATAAACAGGAAAGGAAAGTTTACAACAAAACTCATAAGAAAATTGTTGAGTAGCTCTAGTCAATGATTTGGGTAAAAGCCATTACTTGATTAGAATTAGTTCAAATAGTTATTTAGTTATTTATCCATAACTAATAAAATAGGAGTTTAAATTAAACCAAAATTATATGAAAAATTTGACTACTAATATTCGAAATAGTATCCACAATATTATAATATCAATCTTGCAACGTTTATAATAACGAAGCTCCAGAAAAATCGGTTTTTAAATTCAATCCATAAAGAATAAATAAACTCAGAAACAGATTCGATGGAAAGAAATGTTGTTGAAGTAAAAATCCTGAATATCACTACAAACTGCGAAGGTATTTGGAACCGATTTTGTAGAGACAATAAAAGTAAAGAATTGCTTGCAGACGCATGAACACATTATTAAGCAGTTTCTATCAAATAAACAAATTTGTTAAAGTCTTATGATAATATTCTTAAAATTAAATATTGCAAAATTTAAATGCATTAAATTAAGTTTTTCAACAAATTTTTCGTTATCGAAATTATCTTCACAAATTTCATCACCAACAAAAATTTACTCATTTCTAGTTACATGTTTGTTTTGTCACATTTTTTTTTTTTTTTTTTTTGTTTATTTGTTTTGTTTTTATTTAATTTATATTTAATTTTCTGTTATTTATTTTTCCAATTTATTTGATTCGAACTTTTTGACTTGTGAAAAGTGACTAACCAGTGTTTTTTATACCACCAAGTAGTAAATATTCACCTACTAAAAGAGAGAAAACCCAAATAAAAAAAAACTTTGTGTTCAGTTCTTTTTATTTTTGGTTTTTTTGATAAATAGAAAAAGTTTATTTTATTATTTTTAATTTGGTGGTAGACATAACGCACACATATACGTAATCATATTATATAAACATAGAAACCTTTTTATCCTGGAAAGATAAATAATCAAAAAATAAATAAAATAAAATTTTATGAAAACTTTTTCAGATATTTTTTTTTTTTTTTTGTAAATTTTATTTGCTCTTTGGAAATTATCTTTTAAAAATTGTTCCCAAAGGTAAAATTGTAAATAATTTGCTGTATAAATTTCATTTTTTTTTTTTTATATTTAATATTTTGGTTATGGTAGAAATAATAAAGAATTGATGTAAAAAAAAATGTTATTTTAAAAAAATTAACAAACGAACATAAATTGTTGTATTTACGTGAATGGAGAAAAGTTTTGTTAAAATTTTATTAAAATTTTTGTTAATTTTAATTAAATATTCAGGTTAATTTTATTAGTATTTAATATACTAATTTATTTTACTATTAATTTACCGATTATGAATAATAATAACTACACCTTTTCCGATTGTAATTCAGAAAGTATCAATTTGAATTCAGAACATTTTAACATTTCAATTGGATCTTTCATTACGAAATAAATATCATCCTAACCGCAACACACATACTGTCGTTATCTGGTAAGTTGTGTTATCTGCCGCAATCTCTAAAAATTTACCAATTGATTACCCATTTTTGCAAGTGATTTTACCTAACATTCGCTAACTATGAAGTAAATTAACATCTTCTATGTTCCATACATAAAATTTTTGTTGTGGAAAATGCTGCAATTCGACGAATGTTGAAATGTTCGGAATTACAATTGATACTTTCTGAATTACAATTGACTAATCTGAATTACAACTGATGATTTCTGAATTACAAACTTTTTAGTTAAAAATAAGTAAACAACTTATTTTAAATTAAGATGTAGCATTAAGTAGCATCAATTTCAAAAAAAAAGTAAGTAAATTGTATGTTTGGCAAGTTTCTTCCACTGCGTACAATGTAATTTAAAATTTAAAGTTATCATCAACGCTGGCACTGTTCTAGTTTTATAGAAATATTTTTAGAAATATTTTTAATTTTTCGTGAGAAACTGCAGGAACGTTATATTTTTTAAGGTACTGAAAACAGTGAGAATCTTAAAGAACACCAAACTTTTTTTTGTTATCGTTTATATTTAAAATGGCGAATATTTTCAAAACTCTTGGATAGTTGGGATGAAACAGATAAGTCGAAAAACATCTTAGAAAAAATCACATTCGAATTTAATTAAATATTTTAACTTAATACATACATCGAATTATTTTGTATACATTACTCAATTTTAGAAGCTTCAAATTGAAATACATATACAAAACTATTTGGATTGAAGTTTGATCCGTCAATATAAAGAACGTGACTATTCGTCTCAGGTCTCACATTCCGTGGTACAGTCGCATATTCGATTTCTCTCACTTAGAAAATCGTTCCACAAAATGTCCCATAAAATTAAAATAGTCGGTCGTAATTTTATTAACTAAAATTTGATTGTAGTTGATTTTAAAGATTTTTTTTTAAATTTAAACTCACTTTTTATTAGTTATGGATAACTAACAATATGAACTGTTGTAATCAAATAATGGATTTTACTCAAATCATTGACTAGAGCTGATAAACAATTTTCAATTACTTCATTTAATTTTATTTATTCGGTAAATTCTAGTAAAATATACAAAATAAATATAATAATAAAAGGCATTCTAAATTAAATTAGCTTTTTTTTTAAATACTAATCAAATATCCTTACTAACCAATTATATATAATTAATATATATATATTTTGTAATTATTCTAATAAATTTATTATATTTGATTTTATCATATTTTACATTTCTATTAGAATTTACAATGAATTATGAAAATTATGAATAATTCAGATTTGATTTTTTTTTTTTTTTTTTCGGTTTTAAAAAGTATATTAATATTAAATATAATAACGAAATCAAAATAATCGTAAAATTTTATGTAAATTTTCTAAAATATTAATATAAACATTTCAAAAAATTTGTTTAATAAACCGAAATATTATAAAGTCCTTTTTCATTATAATGAATTTTATGAATCTCCGCAGATAAAATTCATATTTTCAAAATTCCATTAGCATTAATTCTAATTAATCTCATAAATAATTATTGGTTTTAATAATTATTTTACACATCGTTGAAGCAACATAATAACATAAAAAAAAGGATAGAACTGGAGTAGTACAAAAAGTGTTGCAGTCCATGTAGATAATAAAATTTGACAGACAAAAATATGTTTATATATTTATTTAATTAAACATTGATTTTATGTACAAATTCTTTTTAATGGTTAAGAAATTATCGAGAATTATATACTATTTTAAAAATTATATACCATTTAAAAATATCAAGAATATTAACCGAATTAAAGTTGTCCAGTACTTCAACAATCGAGGGTGAGATGCGTGCGCGACGCTATGGCTGAGAAGCAAATCTTTAGCAGAGTGTAAGAGTTTACATTGTATATAAACTACCAATTAAGTTGGTAATATAAAATTATGATATTCAATTGTAAATTTAGTTAATTCTTATAAAATTTCAATATTTCATACAATCATTTATAATTATGTAATTCTACCGATTACTTAGAAAGAAGAAAATACCGAAACAACATTTACTCTAGCAAAGAAGAATTGTTTCGACCTTCATTACCATTTAAGATTTCGTTTAAACGATAATCCAAGTTCTAAGATAATAATGTTATATAAAATATGTTTCTACTAGTTCTACTCTATATGCATGAGAGACGGAGGCCACAGAGTTCCTGAGTAGAGCTGAACCAAATAATTATCCCCATGGAATATTTGAAAATAAAATATTAAGAAAGATGTATAGACTAGAAAACAGTAAATGGAAAAGAGATTGCAATGTATCAGCATTTGTTTCGTGACCTATTTTGAGTCATTTAAATTCCGTCCAAAAGATATTTGAAATATGCAGTCAGCTTCGAATCAGCCTAAAGTATTCTACAATTACTAATTAAATAAATACAATTTTATCGGAAAATGAATTTTACATTTTTTATTCACAAAAATATAATGAAATTGATTATTAGCAAATATTATTTCATAGTTTGCGAATTGTGAACTTCAATAACAATTGTTATTATAATCCTTGTCCAATTCCTGGCAATAAATACGCTGGGCATCGTACGACTTTATTGTATTCTAGAAAAAAAATATAAATAATAATCACTAAATTATAAAACATTTTAGAAATTTTCATTTACCTTCATTCTCTTCACGACAAGTGTAAGCTCTTAATTGACATCCATTTCGGAATTGTCGTACACCACCATCTGCAGTTTCAACGCAAATTGGTAAATACATATCATTACAAGGTTTTGGGCAATCAGGTCTACAAAGACCCAAAGCACAAAATGCAATAACTACACAAAAAAAATTGAAATTAGAATTATTGTACATTCCAGAATAAAATTATTAGCCTTATTAGAAATAGAAAAATGATCTTACGCAAAAATGCAATTGTTAAAGATTTCATCGTTATTTGATTGTTGAATAGTTTTGAAATATTAGTTTTAAACTGAATTTACTTACGAAATTGTAGTTGCTTTTATACTAAATAATTAATTCTAAATATTTTTTTTTTTTCAAATTAAATTAAAATTATTTGTTCAAATAAAATTTAAATAATATTACTTTACTTATGTGTCGTCAATATGCAGTAATATTTAAACAAGTGTTGTTTTTATTTATTGAAAATATTTGACATATGTAATCAATTATATCAATAAATTCCAATTATTACACGTGTGAAGTTTAAATAAATATTTATTAATAAATATTAACTGGAAATTAACAAAGAAAAATGGTTTTTCACATATGAAGTCATACTAAAAATGCAAATACGATAAAGTTTTCGTAAAACCAATAAAGGTGAATTTACATACCCGCCATTATCTTATTGCAATTCTTTTTATTTTTGTATTAGACTAAAGAAAAACGTATACGCAGAACTGAATATTTTCGATGCAGAATATACAATCAGACGCGGATACATAAACAATAGTTGGATATGAAATGTCACATTTTGTGTCAAATATATTGTGAAATTAAATTTTTATAATCTGAAATTTGTTATTGGGCTGAACGTAAAATGATTCGATTACAACAGAAAGAAACTAACATTTAATATTTTTAATATGTCAAACAGAATCACTACGTAAAGACTTAATGTAAATATGCAAATTGTTTTCATGTGTATTTACTCGGGCAGTTATAATACATCCAGCGACCTGTAAACGACATGTAAATCTAACTTAAATCTTAAATAAAAATATTAATGATTTGAGACCTTCTTTAATGTTCTATCATGAAATTGAGTTATTAAATATTTTAACTTAACCTGTCGTATATCAAAAACTAAGTTATAAAATTTTACAATTTAGTAAAACAAATGTTAAGGTTTGTTTCCACTACTAAAACTTTATAAATTTGAGAAAATTGTTTCTAAAGTTTTTTTTTTTGTATATTTATTTTAAGCTTTTAAAAAAATTCTATGATGTTTCTTTGTAAAATATCTGAAAATATTGAAAATATCAAGTAAAAACAAACTTTAAAATCAAATAAATAAAATAAGTTGAATATTGCAATATATCGAGCCAAATGTTATGATATATAATTTTCATTTTCTTTCAAAATTGTATACTAACAAATTTTTTTAGCAACTTTCACTTATCAGCCTGTTATCACTTATTTTTTGAATCTCAAAGAACTAGAAAGTGAAATTCAAACTAACAGTATTCAAAAGCTAAAAGATTCTACTAAGACATTTTACTCGCTGAATGTTTGGTATTTCATAAGTTTTTATTTTTTGAATGAAGTATACAAAATTACCTGGATTAGCATCAAGAACCTTTTAACAATCTTCTCAGTTTGTATATAAGAAATTTTCATAATTTTCCTATTTATGATATTTAATAGAATTGGTATCTAAACTAAATTTTAAAGAATTTCTTTATTCAAATGGAACTAATATAATGGTATGGTAATGTCAGTTTACAGCAGTGGCGAAAGTATGTGCCCGCGAAACAATTATCAAGATTATAGGAGCACTTAAATTCTACCCAAAAAAAAATTTAATAATAAAATCAATTTTGATCCGTAGACAAATTTCCAATTTTTTACCGGCAACTTTATTTTTTCAGTTGAAAACTTTTTTGCTGGGCATTTTTTTTCTAAATTTGTTTTGACCAAGCTCTAAATACACTCTGAAAGTTATTTTGACCTGCAATTAAATCAGATATTTATTTTATTATACTCTCTGCAGGTTGAAAAAAAAGTAAATTTAACTATTTACTTTTTGAATTAAAAATAAAGCGGTCCGTATTTATAAAAGAGAAAGAAAGTTAGAACAGGAAAATATTTCGAATATAAATTGGAAAATTGAAAAAAAAATCATCTATAAATCGATACGAAGATTGTCGAATTGAACAATTTTTTAACATTTACAAATTTTGATCTTGATTAGCACAAATTCGCTGGAAGGAGCCAAAACTATAGTTTCGCCACTGGTTTACATGTAAATTTATTGAAATACTTGAGATTAATTGCTTATTAGATTATAATTTGTCAAAGCTTTATATTATTTAAGTAAAGCTTGCTATATTTTGTATATAGGTTGGATAGACAGAGATGAATCTATGAATGCTTAATGCACTCCGACCAGAAATTTCTTCATTATACTCTTTTATTGTATTAATTTTTATAATTATAGAGATAAGAAGATGTATTTACATTAATTACAAATCCTTATTAAATTAGCTTTTTCCGAAATTTATGTAGTCAAATTTTTAAAAATACATATCTATAGTTAGCTCACGGTTTACTTCTTTTTGAATTTGAAATCCGTTTCAGGTCACTTTTACTATTAATATTTTACATAAAACATAATTTACACAGAACCATTCTAAAATCATATTTTTCTGAATAATACAATTTTACTGGATCACAATCTACGCAATGTTAAGTGATTTTAATAAGAATTTTTTATTCTTTTTAATGTTAAATTTTCATAATTTCGTATTAAAAATTTATGTAAATCAATTTATCTTAAAATTACAAAAGTTATGTATAAATACGCAAAAAAAAAATAATAACAAATTTTTATTATTTCTATTTGTAAATTATAGTAAAAGTTTAAATATAGAAATTAATTTTACCAATTATTATTATTCATTTTGGATGATTACACAAAGCGTGAAACACTAATTAATTGTATATTAATTATTGTAAGTTTGACACTTTATCGTAAAATATAAATAAATATTATTATAAATTATCATGTAAATTTTATTTTAAGAAAAAAAAAATATATTTAATATAAAATTTACTCAATTAATAAAATATTAAATAAACCGAAAATTTACTGAATCAGCGGAAACCATAAAAGTTATTTTCACAAAAAAAAAAACGAAATTAAATTACAAAACTATATATTTATAATAATTTTGAATAATGTAATAATAATTTTATAAATTTTCTACAAATATTATGTATTTATAAAATGGAATTTTTGTTGAAAAATTCATAATTTATTGTTAACCATAAATTCCATACCAAATACAAAAATATTAAATAAAACTGACATAAAAGTAATTATAATGTTCATTTATTTCATTGAAATATTTTTTAAGGAATTTTCTATTTTAGAATTAGTACGAAAACAAAAACATGAAAATTTAACAATTGAAAAACTAATTTGGAAAATTATTAATATCAGTTATTACGATGTTAACTTTTTATCTAGAGACTAAACTAAACTAACTAAAGTTATAACTATAATTATACAAAATCTACATTTAAATTGAAGATTGAACATTATTACTCGTACAAGCATTAAATAATATAATTAATAATATTTTAAAGAAATTAGAATAAAATTAAATAATCAATTCTGCATACGAAATATAAAGAAGTACAAATTCATACTTTTAGCTGATCGACATACGAGTATTATACTTAAATAAAAACATAAATCAGTGGCCCGATTCGCTAAGCGTCGACATATCGGATTTCGAGAAACCTGTCAAACACATTTTAAAGTGTGAGTAAATGTTATTCTTTTAATTACTAGTAAAATTTCGAAAGATTGCTAGAAATTCATAAATTTCCACTAAGCAAAATAAAGTTTTTAATTTTACTATATGGGATGGATGGATTGAGAGAGGGGAGTCCGTAAATGACTCAAGCACTCTCGCAGTGGCGGTTGTGAGCCGCCCGCTATCTTTACCGAATTTACAGATTTGTTGCCATCCATGAACCCCCGCTTCGCTCAGTTCGTTCAGGAGATAGGCACCAAAAAAGCATATATAACGTAGGTGCATGAGGCAGGGACAATGGACACAGGAATTTTTAATGGTCTCTCTATCCTCACCGCATCCCCTACAGACGTGCACTTCAGAGCGCCGAATTTTACTATACGCTACATATCTGATTTCAGCTGGGCCCTGGGCGCACAATGTGTCGACCAGTATAAATAAAAACTGAAATAAAATGTTACGCAAAATCTAAAAAAGTATCGCCCAATTGATTGGATCGTTAAAAAATAATTACAACTCAAACTCCAAACCCTTAAATCAATTTAAATAAATTGTACTGTCTTTTCTGAATTATAGTCTTGCTCTTTAAACGATTTCGAAAACTAAAACTCTGGAATTTTATAATTAAGTTTCAGCGTTTTGATGTGAACTCTATGATCCGGCTGCCCATCTGGATTAAATTTGTGTTCCAAATTTTCTAAATTCATAAATAATTGAAATACTTGGGTTCTTTTCAATTTTTTACTGCATTAAAGTGTGTAGCTTAACATTATTTTACTGAACTTTTAACAAGCAAATTATCAAAACGTAATTCCCCAAACATTTAGTATGGGAATAGAACAGTTTAGAAATTTATATTACTTAAAATTGTTTGATTATTGGCTACATTAATCTTGGGCAATAAGAATTATAGTAAACTTCTGTCAGGCAAACTCAATGTAATCAAAAGAGTTAAATTCAATTTGGAATAATAATATAACTTCATAATTATATTCAAATTCATATCCCATCACATAACCTTACTTACTTACTCGGCATTACAGCTCTAGTGACCCAGGGACGAGGAAACACGAATTTTTCATATAACTCTGTTCAGCGCATCATTTCTCCATATCTTCCGGTAATATTGAGCATCCTCACGTTTACTTCAACACTGCCTCCCTCTTCTGCGCTTACCCTCAGGTTTCGAATCAAAGCAATCGTTGGATGAAGATATATCATAACATTGCATATTTAAAAAAAAATATAATTAATTCTGGTCTGCGTGCTCGTGGTGCCATCTGTAAATTAATATTGTGTTAAATATTAAAATTGATTAAACTAAAAATATTATATTTTTATAAATTGGAATAAATTTTATTTAAAAAAATTTAACCTTTGTTAATATCATAACGAAAAACAAAATTCTTTAACAAGCTCCTTTTAACAAGCGTTTTAAACACATAAAAATACTTTATAAAATTTTATTGAATAGTTTTTCCCAAGAAAAATTCTATTAAAATTTTGCACAATAACTTGATAAATTTTGAACGAAAAACTAGCACCTTTTAACTTTTTGGTTAACTATACAATCTTCAGCTCTTAATAGAGATTTTTAATAGTTTTTGGATATTGTAAAGATTACTTAGATTTAGATTACATTGTAAATATTATTTATATTTTGCTTTTAAAAATTTTACAGTTGTTAGGTTCTTCGGTATAAAATTTTATTTTGATAAACCAACTATTCATCATTTTTCATTCATTTTCTGTTACAAAAAAAAATATAATAAACTTAATGCAAAAATGTTGTTTCGATATGAATTATTAAATTTTCAACGTCAAAAATTTTGTTACTTTTTAACAGTTTTCTAATATTTATATATTTATAATATGAAAATTGATAATAAAAGTTTTAAAGCTTTTGCTATACAAAAAGGAGACTTCAAAAAGGTAATAAATAACTTACGGGTCGGTAACTCAACTGTTAATACTAACTATCATTACAATTTGATGTAATGTTAGTGTATAAAAATTGGTGGCTATAATTAGAAAAGTTTTTTTTTTTGGTAACAATTTTACATTCAGTTCATTTTGTCGACAAATTTACGAAAATTTAAATTTTGAAATAAAAATTGAAAGGTATGCAAACTAATCCTTGATTGTTGGAAAAAATGTTGGAAAATTATTCGAATTTCACTTAATGTATTCATTCCGCCGGTAACAGACATCGATATTGTTGATTCGACCTGAAATTGTGCCCGCAAGGGGACACTGTACAAAACAAAATAATAAAATTGTTCCCGAACGTTGTAAATTTATACCAATTTCATTAAATGTCATTCAGATAGCTGGTTTGGTATCAGCCGGCTGTTGGATTGCAAATTTTTTCACAAGATGGCACAAATTTATTAGTAGGTAAGTAGGTAACTTAAACAAATATTGTAAATGAATTACTAATAAATGTCGCCATTTTATTCTACTTGAAGCTTATTATTATTATAAACTTATTATTATTTTAATGATACAGCGCCCCTAGTGGGAGTAACTAAATTAATAAGAAATTCCTTTGAGCCAACCAGTTTATCTTAAAATATTTACTATATGTATTATGTTTAAGTTGCTATTTTGCCTTAAAATATGTTAAAAGTAAAGAACTGATAGCGCCCGTAAAGCGAAGTCTAATGTTAACTTTTCCAACTGCCTGGACAATTTATATAATTAATAGTCTGATGAGATGTAGACTACCTCGCCGCAGTTCTTCAGTCACCACTTTTTGAGGATCGGCGCCAATTTAATTTAAAATGGCGCTGTATTCGACCTTTATTTAAATTTAAAAGATTATTAAGTAAATTTCTATAAAAAAGATATTGAATTAAAGCAATTATAAAATGAAAATTTAAAATTAAATTATTTTAATATTCGAAATTAAAATTCCCATTAAATTAAACTTTTCCAAAATTTTAACAATAATTCAAGAATATGTTAAAAATATCTAAAATTTTTATATCTTTAATGATTAAATTTTAATCCGTAGTTCTTATTAACACTTTTTTTTTTATTTTCTTATCACTTTTTGTCGTTTAATAAATTATAATTTTTGTTATCTTATATATAGTATAGAAAGTTTGAGTTTTGAAATGAATTTTTTGATATAAACAGAACCCAAAATAAAATTATCTATACAATTCACATACATAACCGAAAAAACACTTACTCCATCACAACAAATAAAGACATTAAACTTTTATCACGTTTTTCCTTAGACAGTCATAAAAAAAAATTTTATAATCTAGAATTTGGTTGGGGAACTTACCAGTAATATTTTAAGTTAGAGAGCAATAAAGGTGACACAGGTTATATTTAGTAAATTATGCTGTCATCTTATCGTGTCACAGGATCTTTTGGTGTATTTTTCTTAATTTACGTAAAGAGTTTTTTTTTTATTTTATTTTTTTTGTTTTTACTTTTCGAATAAAATTTCGAACGTAAATTAAAAATATATTGTGTAAATTTTCTTAAATCTTAATGATAAAAGTATAATTTTAATGCTTAAACTTATTCCAACCAATTATATATTATACTCCAGACAGTGGTAATAAATTTTGATTATAGAAAATAAAAAAATTAAAAAAAAAATCATAAAAAGTTGAGATGGCGGATATTAATAAGTAAATTAAGATTAAAATAATTAAAAAATTTCAGCACGTTTTGGAAATCAAAAATATTCTTTACCATTAATGAAAAATGAAAGATTATAGCTTACAAACGAACTAAATTAGGTCCGTTGATATTTCATTAGATCCTGTTAGTCGTGGGGAAGAATAGGGAGTCAGTGAAACATTTCCATCTTCTACTCAAGATCTACTTGATATCGTTCCACTTATTGTCGGACTCTGCAACTTATTTGTCTATTGTTCTGTTACAAGTGTTTTTTGGGCCACCACGTTTCCTGCTTCCGTACGGGTTTCATTATAAAAGCTTGCCTATTATATTTCATCATAATCCTTTCTTAGTGTATAAGTGTAGTACCGAATCCAACTCCACTTCTCAGTTACAACTAGTTTTTGTTGACATCTAGTATAATATAATTCATCCATCACGATCGTAAGGATCTCTGTACTTCTTCCTACTAAAGATATGAAATTTTACTCCCAGTCAAAAGTCAAAAATTATGGGGTTTTCTGAAGAAGCGACACATACTCTTCGAGGTACAACAAAGCCGTCTAGTCATAAATGCCGCACAACCACATAGTATTCCACTGCTTTGTCCTGGTGTTGACAAAACCTACAGTCCAATTGTATGTAGTGTACTTTTTGAGATTATAGTGACATGTAAGGAAGGCTAACAATCTTCTCGCTTTCTTCTATTCATTTAAAGGAGCTCTGTTAATAACTTTTTTTTTGTGGAGTGGTCCAGAAATTCATGAAAATTAGAGTTGTATATAATTTAAAATGGATTTGCTTAATATTTTTTTAAAAGTTGATGGTGTAGTAGTGAATTTTAAATAAAAATATTATTTCAATGAAAATTTTTCGAAGCATAAATATTAATTATTATATTATGTAACTATAATAAATAATATTAACTTTATATTATTTAAAATATTTTGTAAATGCAATGAAAATTTATTTTACTTCAATAAATCATCAAAAAAAAATTTCATTAAAAACCACTTTATTATTTCCAATTTTAAATAAAAAGCAATTAATGTAAATATATTTAAATTTAAATATTTATTATTATGTATAAATTGAATAAAGTTTATAATTTATCGCAAGAAATTAATCGCAGATCAATTCATCGTAAGTAATTCATCGCAAGCAATATTCATCTCAGATCTATTTATCGTAAGTAATTAATTTATAAAATTGTAATTCATTGTAAATTGTAAGCAATTCATCTCAGAATAATTCATCACAAGAAATTCATTGTATAGCAACACATCACCAGTGACAAGATGAATAAGAATCTTCAAATTATTAAAGATTATCCAAAAAACGATAAATTTATTGAAATACATCAAAATGAACTTCCTTTTTTCACTATTAATTAACACAAAATCAATCCGCATTTCGTTACCATTTAATAAAAATTATTTATTAATCGATAACTTTTGCGATGAATTGCTTGACATGAATTCTGCAATGGATTTTTTTTTATGATATATTGCTTGCAATGAATTACATGTTAAATTATCTGTTGCGCTTGCGAGTTGCAATAAACTCGCAACAGATAACAATATATTTCAGCTGAATTCATTTATGTTTGCCCACAGATGAGCTAAAATTAAAATACTTTTCATAAATTTATATTTTTCATAATTTTAGTTTTTGGGAATAGCATAAAGATTATCAAAAACCCAAAAGAGTCGAATGTATAGTATCAAATTAAAACCAGATAAAAAAATAGGTAGTTTGTGACACGAAGGCAGATAAAAAAAATAGGTAGTTAGTGACACGCTACTGTGATACTTTTCGAAAATTTTTGCTCAAATCTGGAGATTACAGAAATATTTAATATGGAACTGTGCAGTGCAACTACCCATAGGCATTTTTTTAAATACTTCAGTACGAAAATCTTGACGAACGAAACCCTTAACTTTATGGCTACATATTGGTTGGAACACGGATTTTCGTCGCTACTTGAAAAAGGTTCAAATTATCAAAGTTATATTTTTTTAAAACTACTTTTTCTGTTAATTAAAATTTGACTATAGCCTAACTAAAATTTGCCTATTGCCAGCCTATAGCCTAATTTTTTTAAGTAATCAAATTTTGAACATTTGTAACCAATATTTCTTGAAAGTTATGTAACTACTGAGTAATATAATATTGTTTTGTTCACCAAAAAAATCAATAGCATTTACAGATAAAACACGAAAATATACAAGCGAATAATTGAAAAAAAATGGAGCTATAAATTTCTGTCACTATTGTACACTTTCAATAGAAAATGTACATTTGCAATTGGTAAAAATGTATTCGGAATTGCAACAATGCCTGAAATAGTCTACTTACTTTAATTTTCTATTTGCCATAAAACTTCGTTTACCTTTGTGACACCAAATATATTTCTATTTGTACCAAAATTCTTGTATAGTCGTCTAGGTGAAAACCAATCATTGATAGATTGTGCCCATGTGTTACATTTTATATTGTAAGAAGTTAAGGTAAATTTTTATCCTATTATTTTACATCAGTAAATCAGTGTAAGGAATAATATAAAAATGTTAATTTTTAACCACCAGTTATACAAGTTTCTTCAATATGCCTAAAACTATATTTAAAACATTACAAAATTTATGTTCATGTTAAGTATTCAATAGTGTATACGTTTTATTACCAAAATAGAATATATTGCAAGGATATTTACAAATGTTTCCTAAGGTTATGATCAATATAAAATAATGTTGTGGACATATCGTACATTATAGCTAATTTAAATTTGAAATATACATAAAATTTAATGATTATTATATATTTTTCATTCAAAGATGAAACTTTAAAAGTTTAAAACGTTATGCTTTTTATGTTGTTTAAGAACGATGGACGACTCAGCATAATGTATACTGGATTTGTTAAATATGCTTTTACAAAAGAAGAAAATTTATCGGTTTTTGTCTAATAAAATTTAAACAAACTTCTGTGAAAGATGATAAATTTTTTTTTTTTGTAGAATTTGTTGTGGAAGCCGATAAAAAAATTTGTTATGACTTATGACTATGTGAAATTTTAAAGCTATTATAAAATTTGAAGCATAGTTTCTGGCGCTGGAGTAAAAATTAATTTTCTATCTACCAATTTAAACTAAAATCAAATCAGTTTGAGTTTTGGTGTTGAAATTCTTAACATTTTGAAAATAAAAATTTCAATGACCTGATCCCGTATAAATACTCAAACTATCATGATTCCTGATGAAGTAAATACGTTAATTATAACTTTTGGAGTTTAGCAATCATTATTATTATGTAATTATTTATTTTATTAATATTTTGACATAAATATTAACATAAACACACAAAAAATATCAAAGCTTACACACCTTTTTACAAATTTCTATTAGACTTTTCAGAAATTTATATGGTACTTGTAATAGTATTACCCCTAAAGCATGAATTGGCCGAAATTTTATAAAATATAATATATATTTTGCGTAATCCTTGTGGTATATAAACATAACTTTTTCATACATTATATAGTAATTTCCGGAAATATATGAACTTGATCGTGAACATTGGTTCTATAATTAGTACAGAATTATTGTAAAATTAAATTGGTTTCTATTTTTTTATTTAACTTTCTTCTAATAATTGCAGTCATACAGTAATTATTTTAAATTGAAATAGCTTTGGGAAATTACAATGAGATATAAAATATTTGTCTTGAATAATTACGAAGAGCTATGATCGAAACAATGATTTTGCTCAAAAATAGTTGCCTTTATGTTTTTAGAAAGGTGGAGAATCGAAATATATTAAAAATACAAAAATTACAGCACAATATGTCATAGTATTTTATTGTTTTCCGATTTGAATGTCAATGGGCAAACAGCTTTGTAAAATGTTCTATAGTTAATGGTAAGTTCAGTGGATCTCTATCAAAATTTTGGATTTATATTTCTGATGTTATATATAAGATATAAAATTTTGTACGTATTCCTGATAAATTTACAAGTATAGCTATTTTAATTCCAAATTTTACTACCCATTTTTTGTTTAATTATTTAACAAAATACACATTAGAAATGAAGATTTATATTTTTCCAAAATATTTACTTTACTTGTCAAATATATTTACATGTTCCATAGTAAGAATGTAGTATAGAAGTTCATCTGTCTCATGTTTTTTTCCTAGTAATTTACAAAAAAATCAGATAAATCTTCAATATATAATAACTTTTTAAATATACTATAATATTTGATTTTACATTTAAATTTTAGCTTGAACTTTTATGACACTTTTTCCTGTCTCTAAAATTTACATCTTAAGGAATGTAAAAATCAAAAAAAAATATATCTACATGAATAAATATAAAACTTAAATATTTTTTCGGATCACGAAATATATTAAAATAAAAATGACAGAAAATATGTAAAAAAAACCTGATGAAAATATTTAAATGCTTTCAATTTCGAAATATAATATCTTAAGTGTCGTATTTATTTAGTAAATAAATTTATAACATCATTTTAAGGCTTGGGGAATTTGTGACTAAAAACTTTTATAAGCAAACTTACTCTACATACAAATTTTTTATTATATTTCGTACTATCTTGTATATATCCTTAAAAATATCGGAAACTGTGAAAGTTATGATATATGTATATAAACGACGACAAATAAGAATCGTATGTAAATACGCAAAGGAATTATTATTCAGTATAAATATTTCGTTTGATATTTTTTATTTTACTTTTTTAAATACTTAAAAAAAAAATTTTTTTAAATCCATGTTTATTCAATTGAAAATGATTTCGTATGTTAATAGTGGTGAAAAAAAAAAATAATGTTTAAAACTGTTTTCAATGTTGTTTTATGAAAATATATTTAGCGTATATCAATATTCAAATGACATATTTAGGAAATACTATAAATATACTTAACAGAGACATTAAATAAATATTAGTTTTAATGTAATTAAAATGAGATATAGAAAAATTTTAGATTTTTGTATAAAAAGTGTATAGTTATATAATAGAATATGCAACTAAAAGACTAGAGATTTAAAATTCGAATAATCAAAATTCATATTACTTCTATACTATTACTAGTAATAAACATATTCCATATCAATTATTTGCGAATACCGAATACAAACTAATTTTAAAAATTAGTTAAATTAATGTCTTTTGTGTAATCCATTAGTAAAAACAAACTAGTAATTTGGATTACTAGTTTACTAAGTACATATGTCTACTACCATACTAGTAATTTAGATTTAGTAAACACAGGCCTACTAATGTTCCAGAATTTCATTAAGGTGAAGAATTAATAGTGGCAAAAAGAAAAGCAATTAAATTAAAAGAATCAAATTGAACGTATATGTTTGTTCATTATTAGTTGATTTATTACTAGTAAGTCGTAAAATATAAAAATACGTATATTAGTAATTTTTACAATGGCAGTAGTTATAGAGATTATTAAAATTGTGATGTTATGAATATCAGATATGTCATTAAATAACTTTTATTACGTATTTATATTTGAATTAAAAACTTTCTATATATCACCATAAAATAAGTTTATCTATGCGATTTTCTAATCATATAATTTCTCTCATTTCAATTATGTCAAGGATTTGATATTTAAACTATCAAAATTATTAATTTTCAATATGGATTTAATATTATATAATTTTTTATATTCAGAAGAATTTTAAATATATTTATTTGATGCTATTTTTCAAACGACTAGAAGTCATGATATTAATTATAATTATACGAATTATAAAATTAAATATATTCGACAACACTTTAAAGAAAGAATTCTTTTATATAGTTAAAATTTGATATAGCAAAATTTTAATTTTAAAAATTGTAATTTTTTTAATTATTCCATGCCTTATGAAATCAGATTTTAATGCTAAGTGGAATGTTAGATGTTAGATAATAATAGATTGTGTTCTTTCGAAATAACTATATCCGCATATGTTCTATGAGAACTAAGTCGAGGGATTGAATATAGTAATGCATTGCAACTTATATTGGATAAATGACAATACCATTTTCTTTCTCTATATGTGGCTTTGTAATATCTATTATTTATATATAAAAAAAAAAATTACAAAAATATATTTCACTAATAACTGGTATCTTCTGCTGTCATCCACAATTACTCAAGAGTTTCTATTACCATTAATATTATATTTATATATTTTAAATATATTAATCTTAATATACCAAGTCTTCAATAATGTTGTCTATTAAATTTACAAAAACTATAGCTAAGGAAATTAATTTTTAAAAAAATTATATTTATTTTAAATTTTGACATTCTTCTATCATGACTCAGTGTATATTACAAACCAGCATTATAAACATTATTATTTTTTAATTTATATCCTAAAATTATATTTATATTTTTCTATAGATGATATAAATTAAAAACGTAAATTTTCAAATTAATATTCAACAATCTACGAGTATAGAAATTGAATATTTACTTCTACTTAAATCAATCATATTTTTTTACATTCTCAGGAATAAATATTTCCAAGGATCACATAATAATCATCCCTTATCCATACTCTCTATATATATTTTAAAAACCAATTTCCATTTCAAATCAAAATCTAGATCAAACTTCCTTATATAAAATATAACTGACATAATATAAAATCTATGATAATTTTAAAAAAATTTCCTATTTATATGAAATATATATTTCCGTATTTACATTTACGTTCCTCTATATATTTATTATCGGCTGATAAGAACCTTTAAAGGGCAATGTATTTTCCTAAAGGATGAACAGAGCACACATAATATAGAATTGTGAATTTTTTTTTTATATATAATTTTCTAATAGAGATACCCTTATAAATAACACATTCAAAATATTATAGCTATAATATCTTCAAATAGAAAGTTATCAGAAAGATCTATTTTGGATGAGGTAGTTTAGAATTATTATGGAAAAATATGATACTATAAAAATGGGAAAAAAATAAATTCATTTTTTGTATATGTAATTCTTTTGGAAAGTTAGATACGATTAAAGAATTTTTTTCTTTTTGGATATATCATTTCCCATTTACGATGAGAAAGGTCAACCTCAAAACATATACGAATAATTTATCTTTAACTCCTCTCGATATATGGATTTTTAGAAATGATCAGAGAAATAATTAATAAAATATTTTTAGTTATACAAATATGATCTGACATAAGGACAGCTATCAACAAATATATAAATAATCATCAATAATTTTCAATGAAATTTCACAGGACTATTACTTATATAGAGAAAGGATTAGAAATAGAATATATAGACATTAAAATTGAATGAAAAAGATACGATGAATTTTAACAGACAAATTTAAATATTCTTTATATTAAGGATAAACAAATTAAATGAATGAATTTTGCATAAATAATCCTTCAATATAAACATGTTCTTATATTAATTAAAATTACATTAATGCTAAAGGTACAAGCATAGTTGCAGCGAAAAGCTGAGCTTAGCTGAAAACTGATTAATACGAGAACTCATAGCGACAATTTTGTGTAATTGTGTTTTTAGAAAAGCTTGTAACGTTTATGGCAATAACTTATGCGTGTAGCGTAAAGTTAATTTTAAAATTCAATGAATGCTTTACATGTAAACTTGCCATACACAATTAAATTTATTTAAAAGAAAATATTTTTAGTTCAAATTTATTCAGAAATATTCAAATTATTACGAATTTTTCAATAGATGAACAGATATTTATAGAGCTAATTCCCACAAAATGGTTTTTACACTTTGGACGAATCCCTTCAAAATATCGTTACTTAACAAAAATCAAAGAAATTATTGTAATAAAATTAATGATAATAATTACGTTCTCAAATAGCTTCTCGCTAGCACTATTTCTGCATCATAAAGGTTGATGATTTTATAGAGAGTTTTGTTAAGATTGGAAAATTAATTATTTATAATATATTTTCAAAATATTTTTCATTAATAAAATTCATTTATGTTTAGTTCACTAACAAAACTACAATTTTCTCCTGGCCATGTTGATTTTTATCATTAATAATAATTGTTATAAAAGTTAATATTATTTTAAATATAAATTTTTAATAAATTAAATAATAATTTAAATTTGTTTAATCGAATTTATATGAAAAATTTGACTCTAGTTTGTTCAACCAGGTAAAAAGTTCACTTCGAGCTGTATACCTATTTGATGATGATGATTTTATATTTTCTTAGTCAAGTTCTATTTATATTTATACAATTATCAATAATAATATTCTTAATTTTACTAGTTTATATAATTTTTAATAAATAAAATAAATAAATTAAATTTATGATTTTATTTCTAGAGTCCTTATCGTCTATCGTCCTGATCAATTTTCAGATTTCCAGAATTTATTTCTCGAAATAAAAATTTTAATTTAATATTATGCCCAAAGCAAGTTCGATTAAATTTAAATAATAATACAAAATCATTTAATATTTTCAATTTAAAATAATAAATTTATATTTTAATTTGATAATATCTAGTTAAAAAATGAAATTTTCATTTTGATCCTTAGAGTTCTTTGTTTATGATAATCGAAAATTAATTATTTTTATTCAGTAATCTCAGATATTGTAAATAATTCAATGATTATTTAACTTTTGAATTATTTATTTAATAAATTCCTTAAGTTTATGTAAATGTAAGAAATTATAATCGTTACAAAGAAAATTTAAATTAAATTGCAATACAGATTCTTATAATTTATTAAGAATTCAATTGAAAAATTGATAGAAAAATTATCTGTGACTTATATTTCCAATATAAATAAATAACTGAAAATTTTTCATATTTTCAAGATTGTCCTAATATTTTAATTGGCCCACTATTTTTTCGTATAGTCAGGGTTAAACTGACTCACCATGTATCGATTGAATGAGCTGTGATATCAGCTGACAAGATTTTTAATATTCTGTAATATAAGTTGCAAACTGATTAAATGATGATTGATTATAAGTGAATCCGTTTAGTGTAATTATGAATGCATTAATGTTTAATGGGAATAGAGAATGAATTAGTGAATTCTAATTATGAGGAATTAATAAAAATAATTAAATGTATAAGGAAAGTAATTGTTTTTGCCATACATTTCCAGTTCCTTAAAGAAAAATGGAATTTTCATGTCCAGTCAAACCTTGCTCGTAATTGAAGAAATTTTAAACAAATATTTTTTTTTTTTTCATGATTTCATATTTATGTTGAGTTGGTTAAAGTGGTAAGTCGCTGAAGAAATGAGTTAATTTTAGTTGTTAAGGTCAACAACGTGGCTTTCAGAAGTGTAACGTTTAGTTGTTGGTTAATCCCAATATGTGGATCTGGCCAACGCTATAAGCACTTACATACGAAGTGTATCTTTTTCTCTCGGTTCTTTGCATTGCAATATTTGCAAATTATCAAAAGTTCAGTATATCTGGCGACCGCGCTCTTTACAAGACACTTAATTCTTAGGGATCATGCTTTTCAAATACGGTGATTTGAGGTAAACAAATCTCCATGCACCTGCAACGGAAATTCTTTGGTTCTTACTTCATGCACGAACATAAATTCGCAAATGTGTAACTGGAATGTGTAACGTGAACGATATGAGAGGTAAGTGCATGAACCATCACCGTTTCCCCTCTCCAATCCAAGATTCAGTGTGCGAAGTACGCATTGTAACTATTATCGGAGCGCTACTGTAGTTAACCTTATCAATAAAAAAAGAAGTATTAAAATTGATTCTATTTTGTTTGATTATTACAAGTGATTTTTCCATTTTTTCTCAACTATTTTCCTAAAAGGAAAAAAACCCAAAAATCAATTTTTATTCATGGTTGACAAGAACAACTAAGCTTCTTATTATGAAAGCATTTTTTAATATAAATATATATGTATATATACTTTTATATTATTTATAAAATTTAGCTATAAATTCTATATTTGTTGTTAAATAAATAAAAAATAAAATAACTGTGGATTATCTAAAGGCGTTTAAGCCTAAACAAATAGCTGGAAGGAAATAATTTAACAATACAGCAGCAATATACTCTGACTGATGATAACGTACCACGTAAAAAAAAAGGGATTGAATGTTTTTTTTTTATCAAAATTTCATTTAAGCGTTAAAATTTGTCTCCATTTTTTCTATTTTATATATCAGAAATAAAATCAATCAAATTGTTTCTATATGAAAAATAAAGGATATAAAAATATTGAAAAGAAAGGATAAAAAAAAATCAATGTATTTAATAAAAAGGAATTTTCGATATTAGATGATTTGTATAGTGACTTTTACAATAACAAATTTTTTAAGGTTCAATGCTACGTCAATTGGTTAATTTAAAAAAACATTTTTTTTTTTTTAAATTAAATATAATTTTATAAAATCATTTAAAAAGATTAAATGGAATAAAACTAACAGATATAAAAAAAATGTATTTTAACACTTATTTTTCCTTGTTCATTCCACTTGGAAATATAGGGTCTCAATGAAAGATGTTTTCTGACATTTTAGTGATGAAATTTTTACTTGCAACAAGCTAATGACTTTTAATAGTGAAACATTTGTTACCAGTAAATGGTTTGAACGGTTAACATTTTTCTCAGTCTTAAATCATATTACTGCAATTACTGCAATTACTCATTTTTCTTAAAGCTGTGTCAATTTAGAGCAACATTAATGCCTCCATTAGTTAATTTTTCATTAATACTGCGATGAGTTGCTATATCGAAATTACGAAATAATTTAGAATTAATCAACAAAATATAAAAATGCCCTTGATATAAAGTAAAATCAATGTAATTAGAACTATATGATAATAGTCCATAACATCCCCAAGAATTAGATAAAAATTTAATTTAGGAAAATAGTTAGGGTTTTAATATATTTGTTGCTTTTACCCTACCTTAAAAATTATTTTTCGTTTCCCAATAGTAATTAATATCATTGGAAACTATTCATAAGATCATAACTTCAAAAAAAGTCAAAAAATTGCACAATATGGCACAATATATCGTTAATGTATTAAGGCTAGCCGACTGACATATTGTAGCCGCTATGTTAACTTTTAAATTTATTCAAATTTTATAACAATCGTCCATACATTTTAACTTATATTTTAAGTATTCAAGTATGCGTACCAGTTTGAATTAAAGCTAAAATATTTAGTTTATAGACTGTTTATAGTGTAGCTAGCTATAAAGTATATATTTCTGTTGATGTTTATCATCGTTTCACATCACAATAACCATGAAAATGAGTCAATGTGTTTACATAGATATGAAAAGTTTTGTTTTCTCAATTGATTGTCATTGATACATTCAATGCTGGTGCTACTCAGATTGTATTTATTGAATTAAGGAGCTTATATTTATCAATTAAAAACGAAAATAATATTTTTTTTGGAATTTCTACAATGACAAAATTATATGTTTTATAATCAAATATAATCAACCTGTTAATGACAGACATTGAAGTTAAAAGCTGTATGCGTATATACAGGAAAAATTTATTAAATTTTTCAACCCCACATTGAGTTATTTTATTAGTGAGTCAACAGCAATGAAGCAGAAGAACCTTGAGACTGAAGATTTCGAGAACATTGAGACTGAAGACTTGATTCTTTAATTATTATTTGAATAAAAAAATTATACGTCTTTTTAAATTTAAATAATTTATATGTAATCGAGGGACTGCCGAAATGTTAAATTAACACCACCAAAAATAAATAAACACATTGTTAAAGAACGGGTTTGGATATTAATGGAAGTTCAAGGTTTCAATAAGAAGTAAAGCTTACAATTTCGGAATTCTTGTGAAAACATTTTAGATCCTTACGAAATTGCGAGACCAAAAAGGTGAGGAGACGACCGAGTGAAAATACTCTATAGCCTATAGCATATACGCTTTAGAATCTTTTACATAAAAAATATTCATTTTAAGTGTTATTTTAAAGAACACGTCATTTTAATACATACATATATTACAAATTTTCTAAACTTTATTCGAAAAAACAAAACAATTTTGGGTTTTGTGTTCGTTTAGAAATTTTGTGTCCTTCCATTTTGAAAAAATAAAATTATATCTAATTTTCTTAGTTTTATTTTAATTGATAAACAAAATATTATAAATATTTATTAAAATTTTCATTATTAAATTATTTAGTATTTATTTCAACATAAATATTTGATTTAAAAACTAAACTCAAGTACACCAGAACTTATTAAAAAACCCATATTAAAATTTTTGTATAAAAGGAACAATTCGTTTAATTAAAATTATTAGTTACTAATTAGCTATCAATCAAGACACAAGCAACAAAATTAAAATAATAAAAATGAAGTTTTCCATATTAATACTATTATTAATAGAAACAAATTTAATCGTAACTGAAGCAGCTAAATTAAACACAAATTCTAAAGACGCAATTAATTCAAATTTTAACACTGAACCCATTACAAATACAGCAACAATCAATAAATTACCAGCAGTTAATTTGAAACAAAAATATACAATAGAAAACGCTGTCAATAAAAAAACCCCACAATTTTGGCGCCGACGTTTTTCAGAAAGCGGTGATGGAAGGACACAAGAAGCACAATGTGGTAAAAAGCCAAGACCAGCTTTTAATAAGTTCGTAAAAGAAATAGAAGGAAGCATATCAAATCGTAGATCTGAAGATCAAAAAAATAAATTGGAGAATTCAATAATTGAAGCAGCATGCAGACCACCTTCAAAACGTAAAATTCCTCAGTTGCGATTTTCTGGTCCGAAAATATATCAACATAAAAAATCAGTACGCAGATCAAACTTAAGAACAAATGGTGGGCCCAAAAAACCTAAACTATATGGTTACCTAGTTTAAAACAAATTTTAATTTCATAATAAGTATTGAAATATATTGTAAAACATAAATGTGGAATTAAATTAATGTAACTAGCTTTCAGCAAAATGTTAGCCAGTAAATTTAAAAATAAAATGTAACTTATAAAAATAAAAATATTAATAAAAGATAAACTCTTTAAAAATATATATAACGCAGCAATTATTTACAATTATGTTGAAAGTAATCCTTAAAATCCTTTTCCAATGTAAGTGTATTTATGAAGTTGGATGTGTTCGAAAATTGCAATTATAAGAAATTTTGCTACTCTGCAACAACTAAAATTTTTCAAAACAAGAAAAAGTTGAAGAAAGCACCGAAATATCAAGTATTGCGATGGAAAGATCCCTCGAAAATATGAAATTAAATAATATTAAGTTTTCTTTACATTTTCGAGAGTGGATATACCAAAGCAGGCGATAGAGTGTAATTACTCCTCTGCCCTCTTAAATACCCTCTTAAATCTGCCCTCTTAAATGTGTAGCATTGCTAGCTTAACGAAATTTTTCTAGTTTGAAAATACTAAAAACATGACTACGCGGCCCTTATATTCCCCCTTATACAAGGTTCTATTCTTGTTCTATTCTCAGATGACGAAAACCATATCTAATATAGTTTTTTAATATGATCCAATTTCTAAGCGGATCAAAGTAGGAGCTCTAAACTTAACTAGCATATTACGAGTTACTATAAGAGACTTAAAATATAAAATATAAGGATCTGAAAACTTTTTCGAAAATATTTTTAGTCATAAGCCAGTTCATAAATTTCAAGAAGGTTTTCGATACCATCAAGCTCAAGTAGATTGCTATATGGAGAACATTAAGAAGAAAAGGAGTACCACAGAAAATATTTCGAATTATCAGAAGGATGTACGAAAACCCAGAACTTTCAGTTCTTCATGAGCTTTCATTGCACACCAACGCTAGAGTTAAATAAAGATGCTGTCGTGCACCTGAACTATTCCCAATCCTACTGGATGGCACCATGAATGAAGTCTGTTAAAGAAAAATAAAATAACGTGGAAACTCTAAAGACAATTTGAAGACGTGAAATATGCGGATTATATTTTTGTCCATTCTCGCACAAGAATTTGTCCACTCTCGCAATATAAATTTCAAGACCTGGAAAGTAAAGAACGTTGTGTTGGACTTGCGATAAATATCAAGAACGATAAACATCATGCTTTCATCAACAGCTTAGACACTGTCTAAGTGTAATGTAGAGTAGAATATTCTGACCCAATACCACCAGCAACATAGAACTATAACATGCGAGAAACACATTATAATGCAAATAAATTGAAGAAAGTGAAGGTGTATCTGTCATACATCCGTAAGAAGCCCAACAGCATTACAAGAATGTCACTATAATGGAATCCTCAACCATTAAAAAGTCGTAGTGGAAGCAGAATACTCGGAGACCTAGCAAAATGTAATCGTAAAAACAGCAGCGGCTAACAGATTAAGGTGAAGATGTCAAGTGGAGCCATATGCTCGTAGGAGGAGTAATGGAATAAAAGAAGCAATAATTATTTATTTAGATATAACAGATTTGTTATCTATAATTAAGGGAAATGATGTTAAACAGGAAAAAATATTTGTAAATAAATTCAATAATACATTCAATGCTGATGCTCAGCTTGTATTTATTGACTTAAAGAGCTCATATTTAGCAATAAACAAAAATAAAGTAAATTTTCAAAGTTTCTACAATGCCAAAATTGAAAATTATATTTTTTGCAATCAAATATATTCAACTGTTATTAAATTCAATAAAAATCCTTGAGAAATGTATGCTTATTTACAATATGTGTGTCAATAAAAATTTGGAGGTATTTCATCTGGAAGATCAAACATACAACTACAAAATGAAATATATTTTCTTCTATGGTTTAAATTACAGAGAGTCCGTTGTGCCTCAACTGTTTCATTACGTTCAATATTAATTGTCCATTTTTTAAATCATTTTAAAATATTTTAGATTTTCTTAATTGAATTTCAAGGTTTCAATAAGGAGTAAAGCTTATAATTTCGGAATTCTTGTGAGAAGATTTTAGATCCATACGAGACCAAAAAGGTGAGTAGCTGACCGAGTGAAAATACCCTATAGCCTCCTATAGCATATACGCTTTAGAACATTGAACACGTCATTTTAATATATGTATTACAGATTTTCTAAATTTTATTCAAAAAAAAAAAAAAAAAATTTGTATTTTGTGTCCTTCGTTTTGAAATTTTTTATCCTTCCATCTTGAATAAATAAATTTTTCTAACTTTGTTAGTTTTAATTTAATTGATAAACAAAATATTATAAATATTTATTAAAATTTTCATTATTAAATTATTTAGTATTTATTTCAACATAAATATTTAATTTAAAAACTAAACTCAAGTACACCAAAACTTATTTAAAAAAACCCATATTAAAATTTTTGTATAAAAGGAACAATTCGTTTAATTAAAATTATTAGTTACTAATTAACTATCAATCAAGACACAAGCAACAAAATTAAATTAATAAAAATGAAGTTTTCCATATTAATATTATTATTAATAGAAACAAATTTAATCGTTACTGAAGCAGCTAAATTAAAAACAAATTCTAAAGACGCAATTAATTCAAATTTCAATACTGAATCCATTAAAAAGGAAAATACTGCTCCAGCAACAAAACCAAGTTCTATATCAAATGCAGCAACAATCAATAAATCAGCAGCAATAGCTACTTTGAAACCAAAATATATAATAAAAAAAGCTGTTTCAGGAAGTGGAGATGAAAAGACAAGAAATGCACAATGTGGTATAAAGGCAAGAACAGCTTTTAATAAGTTCATAAGACAAATTGAAGGAGGCATATCAAAACGTAGATCAAAAAGTACTGAAGAGCAAAAAATTAAATGGGAAAATTCAATAATTGAAGCAGCATGCAGACCACCTTCAAATCGTAAAATTCCTCAGTTGCGATTTTCTGCTCCGAAAATATCTCAACGTAAAAAATCAAACTTAGGACCCAAGGCTGATCCCAAAGCAGCTTGTAAACCCAAATCTACTTCCAAAAAAGTATCTCCTAGACGAAAAATTGCTTATACGAGGATAAATAGATATTGACGAAATAATGTTACCAAATTTTAAGCAAATAAATTGTAAAACATAAATGTGGAATTAAATTAATGTAACTAGCTTTCAGCAAAATGTTAGCCAGTAAATTTAAAAATAAAATGTAACTTATAAAAATAAAAATATTAATAAAAGATAAACTCTTTAAAAATATATAACGCATAGCAATTATTTACAATTATGTTGAAAGTAATCCTTAAAATAAGCTAAAAATAGCTGCTGAAATTTAATATAATAATTTTGTATTCGGTATGTAGCACCTGAAAGTTTAACAATGATTTTTCTAGAATTGAATGAATCGAAAGTAAAAAAAAAAATCTTTAATTTGATTCAATTTCTATGCAGAACAATATAGTAGCTCCAAACTTAACTAACATATTTCAAGTTAGTACAAGGGACTTAAAATATAAGGAACTTTTTTGAAAATATTTTTATGAATCCTAGAACTGAGCTTGATTTCTTTACAATATATAGATATTTATAATTATTTATTTATATTTTTCTAATTAAATAATTCATTATTTAAAATATTTTTTTTTCCTTATTCACTCTGTTGGGGACCATAGGGCGTCCACATAGCTTCACCATTTCTAGGCTCTGTTTCAGTTTCTTGAATCGATTTTGTTTACTAAGCTAGGGGATTAGCCTGTTGTAGCTAGATGCATCGTTGTTGGCAACGTTAACGTCAAGGCAGCATGATGCCTTCATTCGTGTTAATTCTCTTATCTGACTTAAAGATGGCGCTACAATTTATATTTTCAGTTTTTCAGAAACAACCCTATTTCCTATGACAGCTTTCTGTTGTTATGACATTGATGTTATCAGCTGACAGCGAATTACTTAAATCGCGTGTTTGAATGAGAATTACCTATAGCTATATACATTACATATGTAATTTCCATGAAAAATATCGCGGTTTTGTCGCGGATTTGATCCGAGGGCCCCATCTGTGGTACTATACTACTCAACCCACTGAGAGTTGAGCTTCCGATGGGCTATTTAAAATATTACTATTCACAAATATATCAAAAAATCCCATTCCATTCAGTAAAATGTTGGTATAAGTATTTTCGAAAAGCCGTAAATCATCTTAATTTTCTTAGATCCATATTTTAAATTATAGTAAAATTTCTGTCTTTTATTGAATTCGTTTTTTTTTCTAATTTATCGTTTCAAAGAGTTTTTCAATGCAAAATTAAAATTAATTTATAATTTCATATATAATTTTTGTTTTATAATTACTAATTTTAATTATAGTGATCACATAATTAATTGAAATAATAAATATAGTTCGTTCAGAACAAATAAAAAAATTATTTAAATATTTTTTTTTTTTGAAATTCCTTAATTCTCATAACAATTATCCCCAAAATGAATTGCGGTGCGTAGCAATATCTTATCATCATAAGTCAGTTCATAGAATTCAAGAAAGCTTTTAATACCATCAAGCGGATTACTATATGGAGGATATTGAGTAGAAAAGTAGTACCACAAAAAAAAATTCGAATTATCAGAAAGATGTACGGGCAGCCAGAACTCTCAGTTCATCACAACGGGAACATGATCGTTTCAGTCCACCAATGCTGGAGTTAAATAAGGATGCTGCTTATCGACCCAACTATTCACAATCTTACTGGATGACATCATATGAGTGAAGTCTGTTTAAGAAGAAGAGGTTCTCTCAAGACAACTTCAAGACCTGGATTAGCCGAATGATATTTTTGTCTACTCTCGCAAAAGATGACCTACATGCATGTTAAATTACAACACCTGAAAAGAAATGTGTTGACGAATGACGAGATAAATATCAACAAAATCAAAGCTATGAGAGTAACCAACATCCGTTACAAAACCAAACACTCGAATACATAGATAGCTTCTCCAATACAGTGACAACAGTTGAAGGTGGAGACTGGAGAGTTAGAAACAGTATTCGTAAATTACAACCAGTATGGAAATCTAGTTCCACATGGACTAAATTGCAACGCACTTGGATTATATGCAACGTATGTCTAAGGTCAACCGAGATATATGGAAGTGAAATCCTCAAGGATCAAAAATTCATGATCGACCAAAGAACACAATACTTCGAGATCTAGCTAATGAAATCTTACATAAGAGACGTAAAAACATCAGCGGCTAACAGAGGAAGAGAGCGACTAACTGTTATATCTATATAACTACTCAGAGTACTCAGAAACAGAAAAAAAATATTTGTATACAAATTCAATAATAATACATTCAATGCTGATGCTCAGCTTGTATTTATTGACTTAAAGAGCTCATATTTATCAATAACCAAGAATAGTAAATTTTCAAAGTTTCTGCATTTTTGTAATATTTACAAAGGCATTATTTTGATAAAGAGATCATTTTAATATTTTCTTAAAACATCAAAAATATTACAAATTTTTATATCTTCGGTTTGAAATTTTGTGCCCTTCCTTTAGAATAAATATTTATAAAAATTGACATTATTAAATTATTTAGCTCAACCTAGAAATGCATAAATATTTAACTCTAAAACTAAACTCAAGTACACCAACTCAAGTACTGCAAATATTATAACAACTGCTTTTTAATTTATCTTATTCAAATATCTTATTAAAACATCAATAATCATTATAAAACTAACTAATCAATTGAGCGTTTCATTGAAATCATTTAATAAATTTTTAATATAAAAGGTGGAACTTGGTTATTTAAAATTATTAGTTCTTGATTAACGTCAACGAATGTATAGGCAAAGAAAATATTTAGAAAAATGAAAGTTTCCATATTAATATTATTATTAATAGGAATAAATTTAATCGTAGCACAAAATGAAAAGGTGAACGATGTAGCTAAACCAGAAACAATATCTAAACCAAATTCTGGAAAGGAAACTATTTCAAATGTAAATCCTGAATCTATGATACAGAAAAATTCCACTCCAGCAACAAAACCAAGTTCTGAATTAAATTCAACAACAAACAATAATCTACAAGCATCTAATTTTACAAAAAATAAAGATGCTAATAAAACAGCTTCAGTTGAATCTACTGAAGTTTCTCATAATTCAACATCTCCAAATAGAGAATCAACCAATATTTCATCATTAACAGATAATGAAGCATCCAATCCATTACCAGATACACCAGCCAAAAATGAAGCAATCAATATTATACCAGTACCAGATACACCAGATAACGGACCAATCAATAACAAACCAGATACACCAGACGATAATAAAAATACTGATGTTACACCAAACACACCACCCGATAAAGAAGTAACTGATGCTACTCCATCCAATAATGAAGCAACTGTTGCTACGCCACCTGATAATGAAGCAACCAATGCTGCACCAGATACACCAACCGATAATGAAGCAACAACTACTGCACCAGATACACCAGCCGATAATGTAGCAACTGATGCAACACCAGCCGAAATAGAACTACCAGAAGCAACAAAGTTATCGTTAGGAAAAAATGGCAAAACGGGAAGAAAAGTTGGGAAAAAAGGAAAAGGAAAGAAAGCACGACGTAAATCAAAAGCAAAGAAAAGAGCACATCAAAAGAAAAGAAAGATTCGAAGAAAAAATCCAAGAAAAAAGGCAGCACGCCGCAAATCACTTTCAAAGCGCAAAATTTCTCAAAAACGAAGATCTGCTCTGAAAAAAGCTTTAAGAAATAAAGCAATACGCCAATCACAATTAAAGCACAAAATTTCTAAAAAACGAGGATCTGGCCGAAAAAAAGTTTCAAGAAAAAAATCAGCACGCAAATCACCCGCAAGACGAAAAATGTCTAAGAAACGAAAATCTTCCCCGAAAAAAGCTACTAGAAAGAAAGTAACACGGAAATCACCCGCAAAACGAAAAAGTTCTATGAAAAAAAAATCTACCCCGAAAAAAACTTCAAGGAAAAAAACAAATCGTAAACCAAAAAGTAGAAGTAGGAAAAGTAGAGGTTAAAGAAAATATTACCAAAATTTAATTTAATAATGATAAATTAAAATATTATATTACTATAACAAAATTAAATTAATTAGTATTTTAACTTAATACTATAATTAAAAGGAAAATGTAAATTAATTATAAAAATAGCAATAAAATATAAATCTTTAAAAATATATAACGTAGCATTTAATCAGGAAAATAGCATTGTAATATGTGATAATCAAAGTTCTCAAAATACACTATTTATTATGGGTAATTTAGATATTTTTAAGGGTGGCATGACATAAGGCCACACGACATAAAGTCATAATGGCTTTATGTCACATTTGAGTGAGACCAGGGTTCCAAACCGAAAAAGAACATAATATAAAGTTCACAAAATAAACGTAAAAAAAGAACGAACAAAAAATAAAGTTCCAAAATATCGTTCTTTAGAAGAACAAAAAAAAAAATAAAGACTTAATTATCGTTCTTATCAAAAATAAAGTTATATAATTTTGTTCCGTAGAAGAACTTTTGAAAATAAATTTATTTTAATTTGGTTTTAATTTTTAAAAGTTCAATTTATTGAAATTATTCGTAATTAAACAAGTAAGAGCAAGCTAATTTTTATAGCAATTTTAGGGCAATTTCCAGTAGGATTTTGTAAGTTTACAATATTTTTTCTCGTTTTGTATTGTTTTTATGCAATTCAATGAATTATAATTTTATTTTAAGAAATTGTAAAATATTTCACAATATCAGTCATATTGTTGTTACCTACCGCGATCGCGCAAATTTAATTATTTTCATTATATTAAATTCGGAAAATGGAATTCTGATGAAGATTCTTTAATGCCCTCTATTTCATTTTCAAATAGTGACCATCTTCTTGCTTTCAATAAAAATTTCGATCAATCGTTGGTGGAACATTTTCATAATGAAAATTTCTGAGCAAATGATACAATATTGGTTGAAAATCGAAATTTACGTGCGGGTTATAATTAAATTGGAAATTTTACTATATACCAAAGAATGCCACTTTTCTCAAATGTTGCAACGTTTTGGTATGAAAAGCGATGTATCGACGGTTACCAACATTTGAGCAAAATAGTCAAACAACTAAGATGCTTCTCCGAACTAAAATTTATATTATGTGACCAACGTGCAAATTTAACGGCCGAAAATTTGCAAAATATATTGCTTGAAGATTTTATTTGCCTGATAAATAAATAAATTCCCCAAAAATTTAATTTTTTAATGTTTAAAACAAAATATAAGTTTTATAATTTTTTACGATATTTTTTGTTGTATACTTTAAAATTTAATATGAAACTAATAAATTAATAAAATATTAAATTAAATACCAAATTAGTTGTACTTTATATATTTAACACATTTAATTACATATATATATAACATATAGCTTGGAACAAAAAAAAATAAAGTTCCTTAAATTTTGTTCTTTTCAGGAACAAAAAAAATAAAGTTCAGGAATTTCGTTCTTTAGTAGAACTTTTGAAAATTTTGTTATGAAATAAATATCGTTCGAGGAATTTTATAATTTGAGGACCGAAAAATTCGTTTTCGTTCTGAACTTTATATTTATTATCAAAAAAGAACAGATAAAAAGAACGAAATTACCATCCCTGAGTGAGACATAATGTCATAATCGCGATTTTTGCGTATATGGCATTATGTCTCACACAAATGAGACATAAAGCTATTATGGCTTTATGTCGTATGGCCTTATTTTATGCCACCATTTTTAAGACGATTAGCGATGGAAAGATTACTTGAAAAATTGAAAATTGTTTATATATGTAATTGTTAACTGATTTGAATTTTATTTGGCGATTTGAATTAGTTGGTTGGTTTGGTTGGTTAGTATGTATGAAGGAGAATGATGATCGTTGTATGCCCGTTCTACTCTCCTTTCGACGGTTCTATTATTCACCGTTTAGCGCCTCAACCCATCCTAACTCCTTTACCAGGTTATTTAGAAAATGCATTTCTAAATATTAGTATCGTTACCTTATGTTGCACTGCACTACAGTGACATATGAAAGACGATCTAAAGATTCTAACTCTTGTTCACAATTTGAAAGATTCCAAGTCTTGTTCACAGTTGGATCCAAAGATCCCTGCAGGATGGGCAAGACCGTTGTTAATCCCAACCATACATAATGTTTACAAAATGGAATATATTTTTTTCTCGAGTTTAAATTACAGAGAGTCTGTTATGTCTCATATAGTTCATTAAGTTCAATATTAATTGCCCATTTTTTAAATCAATTATTTTATCCTAATGTTAAAATAGCCCAGGATAGAAAATATAAGTTATTTTATATTAAGTTTCATGAAACTCTTGCCACAATATTAATATTTTGTAATATTAGTTCATTTATATAGCCATTATTTTGATAAGGACATAGACATAATTTAATTATATTTTAGATTTCCTTAAAACATCAAATAAATTACAAATTTTGTTAGCTTCGTTTTAAAATTTCATGCTCTTCCTTTTGGAATAAATAAAATTATTTTAATAATATAAACTTTATTTTAAAGACTTTATATAAAATATTATAAATATTTATTAAACTACATACATATACATATGCATTTTTAAATTATTTAGCTCAACCTAGAAATGCATAAATATTTAACTCTAAAACTAAACTCAAGTATACACCAACTCAAGTACTGCAAATATTCTAACAACTGAATAATTTATCTTATTCAAATATCTTATTAAAACATCAATAATCATTATAAAACTAACTAATCAATTGAGCGTTTCATTGAAATCATTGAATACAATTTTCATATAAAAGTTGCAACTTGGTTATTAAAATTATTAGTTCTTATATACTTCATTAACGTCAACGAATGTATAGGCAAAAAAATAATATTTAGAAAAATGAAAGGTTCCATATTAATATTATTATTAATAGGAATAAATTTAATCGTAGCACAAAATGAAAAGGTGAACGATGTAGCTAAACCAGAAACAATATCAAAACCAAATTCTGGAAAAGAAACTATTTCAAATGTAAATCCTGAATCTATGATACAGAAAAATTCCACTGCAGCAACAAAACCAAGTTCTGAATTAAATTCAACAACAAACAATAATCTACAAGCATCTAATGAAGATGCTAATAAAACAGCTTCAATTGAATCTACCGAAGATTCATCTCCAAAAGAGGAATCAAGCAATCTTTCATCATTAACAGATAATGAAGCATCCAATCTATCACCAGATAAACCAGCCAATAATGAAGCAATTAATATTATACCAGATACACCAGCCGATAACGGACCAATCAATGGCAAACCAGATACACCAGACGATAATAAAGATACTGATGTTATACCAAATACACCACCCAATAAAGAAGTAACTGATGCTACTCCATCCGATAATGCAGCAACAGTTGCTACGCCACCCGATAATGAAGCAACCAATGCTACACCAGATACACCAACCGATAATGAAGCAACAACTACTGCACCAGATACACCAGCCGATACTGTAGCAACTGATGCAACACCAGTCGAAATAGAACTACCAGAAGCAACAAAGTTATCGTTAGGTAAAGTTGGCAAAACGGAAAGAAAAGTTGGGAAAAAAGGAAGAAGAAAAAAAGCACGACGTAAATCAAAAGCAAAGAAAAGAGCACATCAAAAGAAAAGAAAGATTCGAAGAAAAAATCCAAGAAAAAAGGCAGCACGCCGCAAATCACTTTCAAAGCGCAAAATTTCTCAGAAACGAAGATCTGCTCTGAAAAAAGCTTTAAGAAATAAAGCAATACGCCAATCACAATTAAAGCACAAAATTTCTAAAAAACGAGGATCTGGCCGAAAAAAAGTTTCAAGAAAAAAATCAGCACGCAAATCACCCGCAAGACGAAAAATGTCTAAGAAACGAAAATCTTCCCCGAAAAAAGCTACCAGAAAGAAAGTAGAACGGAAATCACCCGCAAAACGAAAAAGTTCTATGAAAACAAAATCTGCCCCGAAAAAAACTTCAAGGAAAAAAACAAATCGTAAACCAAAAAGTAAAAGTAGGAAAAGTAGAGGTTAAAGAAAATATTACCAAAATTTAATTTAAGGATGATAAATCAAAATATTATATTACTATAACAAAATTAAATTAATTAGTATTTTAACTTAATACTATAATTAAAAGGAAAATGTAAATTTACTATAAAAATAGCAATAAAATATAAATCTTTAAAAATATATAACGTAGCATTTAATCAGGAAAAAAGCATTCTAATATGTAATAATCAAAGTTCTCAAAATACACTATTTATTATGGGTAATTTAGATATTTTTAAGATGATTGGAAAGATTATTTGAAAAATGAAACTGGTTCATATAAATTACCATATTAATTGTTAACCGATTTAAATCTTATTTGGCGGTTTGAATTAGTTGGTTGGTTAAGTAGGTTAATTTGTACGTAAGAAGGAGAATCATTCACGTTGTATGCACGAACTTTAACGTGCGAAACCAATTATATTCCCGTTGTACTCTCCTTTCGACGGTTCTATTTTTCACCATTTAACAAGTTATTTAGAAAATGGCATTCTAAATATATGATTATATTACATAAGTTGCACTGCAATATAGTCACATGGATGGATGGATGGATTGAGAGAGGGGAGTCCGTGAAGGACTCAAGCACTCAGGCCAGAACTAGGCCCATTGTACCCCTCGGTGCGAAGAACCTTCATGTCACTCCCGCCGTGGCGGTTGTGAGCCATCCGCTATCTTACATAAAGATGATGATCTAAAGATTTCAACACATAAAGATGATGATCTAAAGATTTCAACTCTTGTTTACAGCCTGCAGACAAGACCGTTGTTCCAACCCTACATAATGCTTACTTATAACTATGTGTCATGTAACAATACCAGCTGTACAATCTGGCAGTTGCTTTATTCATACTAACATGGTAAAATTTTTGTTTTATGAGCATTCGTAACAATTTTGGGCTAATCTATTGAGTAAAACTGGAAATTATCAATAGTACGTTAGGTTGTATGTTTTCTGAATCCCTTCGAATTGTTACCGAGTGACCTAAGGATTTAAATAACATTTTCTGAATCGACTTGTACATTATCTTTATAGCTTTGACTTAATAGATTCATTTGCAAGCGCTGTTTAATTGCCACTTGACTGACGCACAGTTTAGTTTCGTAGCCAGTTTCCGTAGTGTATCTATTATAAAATTTCCGAATTAAATTAAATACATTTTTGATACATTTTTGAAATTTCGCTCAATAGTGACACTCAAAAAGTATTTATTGACTTAAGGAGCTCATATTAAATAAACTAATTCAAAGTTATTAATTTTTTGATGTTTCTACAATGCCGAAATTATATTTTTTTATGAAGTCAATATAATCAACTGTTTTATTAAATTCAATGACAAAACCCTGACGTTAAAAAAATGTATATGCATATTTATAATAACAGAGTCAATGAAAACAGCAGTAGAAAAACTTGAGATTTGAGATTTTGTTCATAGCTAAAAATGGAATAATAAAAATCACATGACAGAACTACGAACAGAAAATTTTTGTCCTTCCTTTAAATACTCTGATTAATATAAGCTTTATTTTAATAAATAAATATTTACTAAAATTTTCGTTATTAAATTCTTTAGTTCAACATAAATATTTAACTCTAAAACGAAACCCAAGAACACTAGATATAAAACTCATACAAAAAATTAACAACTGATTTCTTATTTATATTTATTTAATTTAAAATATTTATCACCAAATTTCTTGGTAAATTAATAAAATAAATCATAAAAAATTGGAAGAGTTTTGTTATAATCATATAATAAAAATATTTTGTATAAAAAGTCAATTCGGTTACAGAATATTGTTAGTTGATACTTAAATGCAGATGTCGTCCTACCTGCACAATCAATAAAATATAATTTTGAAAAATGAAGCATTGCTTCGTAATATTATTATTTATAGAAATAAATTTAATCGTAGCGCTAAATGATACATCAACCAATGCTACTAGTAGTCTACTAGATAAATTAACAAAAGTAAATGAATCTGAAACAAATTTTGAAAAAACAGATGGTTCAAATATAAATTCTGAAACAGCAAAACAAGAAAATGCTGTCCCAACAACAATAAGTAATGCATTAGTAGATGTACCTAATTTGAAACCATCTACAAATAATGTTTCAAACGATCCTTCATCAAATATACCAGCCGATAATGAAGAATTATCAGAAACACCGACCGATAATAAAGAAATTCCAGATACACCAGCAGATAATGAAGCACCGCCTGATCCTTCACCAGCCGATAATGTACCACCTGATCCTTCACCAGCCAATAATGTACCACCCGATCCTACAACAACCAATTATGAACCAGTACCAGATACACGAGCCAATCATGAAGCAACACCAGCCGATAATGTACAACCCGATCCTACATCACCCGATAATGAAGCAACGCCAGATACAGGAGCCGATAATGAAGCACCAGACCCTATACCACCCGATAATGAAGTACCAGATCCTGAAGCAACTGACGGTACACCAGCTGAAACAGAACCAAAAAACCTATCAAAAGCTGATAAAACTGATACAGAACCATCTGAAAATGGTCAATATGGTAATCAATTGCCTAATTCTGGAAAGAAAATTAATTATTCGCCGCCTAAAAATCAACTTCGACCCGCAGTACACAATACTAGTATAGATGATAATGGAGTACCTAACAATCACGACGGGACATGTTGTAAATATCCTCGAAAATTTCGCCGAAAATTTCGCCGTAAATTTCGCCGAAAACCTTGTCGAAAATCTTGTCGAAAATTTAGACGGCAACGGACATATATGAAAAAATCAAGAAAAGGAGGCAAAAACCTAAGAAAAGCTAAAGGTCACAAAAAGAAAAGAAAAGCTAGTAAAAAGGCAAGAAAAGCAAAACGAAAATTAGGGCGCATATTAAACATGATATCAAAAGCTAATAAAAGAGGAATTCAAAAGAAACAAAATAATCATAAAAAAAATCAATGGAAAAAAGCAGCACGAAATTCCTCTCCAAAACGGAAAATTTTTCAGACGGAGAAATCTGCTCGGAAAAAAATTCAAAGAAAAAAATCAGTAGGATCACCTAAAAAGCAAAAAAAAACTATAAAACGAAAGTCAGCACCCAGATCATCTCCAAAATCCAAAGCTGCTAAAAAAACAAGTCAAAAGAGAAAATATGGTCCAAGAAAAAAATCAGTACACAGATCAAAACCAATACAGAAAACTACTATCAAAGCAGCTCTTAAACGAAGAGGATTTTTTACACGTAAATCAGCTCTAAAAAGAAGGGCTCGGCGGAGAAATGTAGCTCCTAAACAAAAAGGTAGAGGTAGAAAAAAAAGATGTAAAGTAGAGGTAAGAATAAATAAGTATTCAAATAAATTGTAAAAAAACATAAATCTGGAATTAATTTAAAATAAATATATCAAAAGGAAATTATAAATAATACATAGTAATTTTATTTAATATTGCCAAGTATTCATCAAAATCCATTTTGAATTATGTAGTTAAATTCCAAAATTTTGATTTGTCAACTTCATCTACCATTTTTCAAAGCAAGAAAATGTTGAAAAGGTACTAACTTGATTCGTTTTCTAGACTCGACTGTCAATGATTGGTACAAAACTATCAATGATACGTTTAATGACGTGCAGCTTATATTTATATATTTTTCCAATAACTTGCAGCCAACACTTTTATTAAAAACATTTGCAAACATTGAAGTTCACATAAATTTATGCATATTTACAATAAAAGTGTTCTATTCTTTTCTATGGATGAATTTACATTAAAACGTCGAAGAGTTTAGTTAAAATCTTATAACAGTTTTTGTATAAAGGTGCAATTCAGTTGCAACTACTTTTTTAATGAAATAGATTCAGAAGAGAACAACCCAATTGAAGTTACTGATGCATCTGTAAATAGAGAAACAACCGATCATATACCAATAGTAGATATTCCAGCCGATACTCGAACTTAATCTAAAACTGGTTTGTTGACAATCAAATTAAAACTATATAGAATAAATAACAAGATATTACAGGTTACTCGGGCGTGTGAATTAAGGTTCAATGAATTAAAGGGGAATTAATGTCCATTTCAATTGGAATTAATCCATGGTCTTTAATCGTTGAATTTTAATTAACCAACCCCCAAAATCCTCGAATAAAAACTGCAAAACGTACAGATTGAAATCTCATTCACAATAAAAGAATAATAAATGCAAAAATTATAAGAACGGCTTTTAAAAAATTCGTAAGACAAATAGTAGGACGCAGAATAAATCGGAGATCAAAAGTTATCGAAAGAGGAACTCCAAAGCACATGTAGACCACCTTCAAGTTTCCAAATTATTCAGCAGCGAGGGTGTGTTCCCAAAAATGTATCTTCTAGCCTAGATGAAAACTTACTTAGGCTAGTATAAATATAAGCAAATTTTAATTTTATAATAAGTATTAAAATAAATTGTAAAATTATAAATTCGGAATTAACTTAATTCTTAAATTTTAATGTAACAAGCTTTGTGGAAAATGTTACCACTAAATTTAAGAATAAAATGTAAAATTAACACTTCGTTAGCATTTTTGGAGTTTCCAGCAAACCATAGTCATAAGTCATGTTTACATAGATACACAATATCAGTTTTCTACAATTCACAGTCAGTGTGTAAATAATACCTTCAATTGTGACCCTCAGCTTGTTTTTATTGACTTATCAATAAAAAACAAAAATATTATTTTGGCATTGCAGAAACATCAATTTAATCAACTGTTTTATAAAATTCAATGACAAATCTTGAAGTACAAAAAACTTATTCATATTTACACCAAGTCAATTAAAACAGGAGTAGACGAACCTTGACTTGAAAATAATTAAAATCTCATGAAATTCTTTGTAGCAATTTAAATGTCGAATATATAAATTAAATTTTGGAATTAATAAAATAATTATATTTTTATATATTTTAAATGATTAAATAACATAAAATTATTATTTAAAAAAATATCATTTTTATTTTTTTATTACAAAGTCCCAATTAAATTTAAAATTTTAATTGCAACATTTGATTTTCACATCATAACTACAGCAAAAGTTAATTTAAATTGTAGTTGCATTATTATACAGGGTGAACATAAAACACGTGATAAACGATACACTACGATATTCCTTGAATCATTCTGAGCAAAAAATGTATGGGCATTTTTTTGAAAGCGTGACCCCTGGGGCGGTACCCCCTTTTTTCGATTATATGTTAAAAAAATAAATAACTACATATTTTGGTTCATATCATTGGAGTGGATCAATGGATCAGTTTGGTTCATATCTCATTAGATTGGTAATAAAATTCCCTTTAATTCTCTTTCATGTTCACCCTGTATACAGACTGACAGTTCCTATCTATGTAAAAATGATGATTTTTTTATTGAAAATAAAGAATTAATTATTAATATTATTATTATTATTAGTAAATTCGTTAACTAATAAATAGTTATTAAAAGAATTCAGTAAAGTTAGACGAGACCAACACCATTATAGCCTAAAGAAAAATAATGACACAAATTCATTAAATTATCACAAAAATAGTCAAGATTATTTATTGAAATTTTTTATTAAAAACATTCTGTATAAAATTGTGAATATTCCGAAGGTTTATCAAAATTTCAGTATACCAGAATGAGTCATTTCTGATCGCTTTTTCTTAAGTTAAATTTGGAAATGATGTATTCTCGTGCTTATATTTTTTGTAATTATGAATATGCTTGGTAACAATTTAGAAAAGATTAACCGAGGGCAGGAATCGCAAAGAGTGAACCTATAAAAATTTCGGACTCCCCTTCACAAAATTGATTTTGTAAAAATAGTCAATTTTTGGTTAGAAAACTATGCATTCTATAGATTTTAATATATCACAGAATTCCTAATCGTGTGTCCTTAATAAATAAAATGATTTTAATAGCTTTATTTTAATTGATACTAAATATTATAAATATTTATTTTCATTATTAGATTATTTAATTCAATTTAAATATTTAACTAAAAAACTAAACTCAAGAACGCCAAATATTAAATAATATAAAATAATTTTAACTACTGATGAAATAAATAAAAATATCTAAAAAAATTAAGTTTTTTTAAAACCTTCAATAAAAATTTTGTATAAAAGGAACAATTTGGTTATTTAAAATAATCAGTTTCTAAATAGCTATCAACGAAGACATAATCAATAGAATTAAATTAAGAAAAATGAAGTTTTCCATATTAATATTATTATTAATAGGAATAAATTTAATACTTGCCCAAGATAAAATATCTTCTAAATCAACTGAGCAAGTAATAGATGAATCAACTCAAGAATCTGAAGAAATAACTGATTCAAATTTAAAGTCTAAATTCATTACAAAAAATGAAAAACCTAGTTCCACAACAATTGATAAATCAACAGCAGATAATTTTAATGAAGAAGAAGCTTCAATAGAACCCCAAGTTAATAAAACAAGTGCAATAAAAAGTTTTAAAGTTGCTGATAATAAAACATCTAATAATGTGCCATCTGTAAATAGAAAATCAACCGATTCCAAACCAGCTATACCAGATTCTTCATATGATAACAGTCGAAAACAAGTTACATCAGGAAAGTTACATGTAACAACTAATACCACACCAGACACAATAAAACCATCAGCTACTACAGTAGCCGATAATACAAAATTAAATCCTGAAAGAAATAAAACTCATCCAACTGATAATAAATCGGGTTTAATAGAACCCGCAGTTAATAACACAACTACTACAATAAAAAGTTTTGAAGTTCCTGATAATAAAACATCTCCATCTATAAGTAGAGAATCAACCGATTCCACACCAGATTCACCATTTGATAACCGACTTAAACAAGTTATATCAGGTGATAATGTAACAACTGATGCCAGACCATCCACAACAAAACCAACAGCTTCTACAGTACCCGATAATAAAAAAAAATATCCTGAAAGAAATAAAACTTATCCAACTGACAATAAATCGCCTGCTAATCGAATCACTAAGTCGCCTACAACGTCGCCTACTACGTCACCTAAAAATACTAAGTCGCCTAAAAATAACAAACAAATTCCATTCAAAGCAAATAAAACTGGATTAAATGATAAGAAAGCATCAACAAACGCAATAATTGGACTCAAATATCCACCTGCAATCACTGAAAAACCACAAATATTCAATAAAGGTGGAAAATTCCGTCCACAAAAAGGTAAAAATAAACGCGAAAAAGTAAAAAAGTCAAAAAAATCGAAAAAAAAATATATAAAAACAAAAAAAAATATTAAAACGATCCGAAAACCAAATGCACGGCGCCCAATTAGGATAACAAAAAGTGACAACAAGAAAACTGAAAAGCAAAAAATTAAAAGAAAACAAATTGAAAGAAAACAAATTGAAAGAAAAAAAAGACTACGTAAATCTCGAAAGCGCAAAATTTCTCACAAGCGAAAATCTGCGCAGAAGAAAACAGCAAAAAAGAAATCAGTACGGAGATCACCTAAAAAGCCAAAAAAAAATCCAAGACGAAAAGCAGCACCCAGATCACCTCGAAGAACCAAAACTGTTAAAAAAACAACTCAAAAGAAAAAAAAAATAGTACGCACTCGCACACCAAAATCAAAACCAAAAAATGTTACTAAAGCAGCTCCTAAACGAAAATCTGCTCCCAAAATTACTCTTAAACGAAAATCATCTATTAAACGAAAGGTCGTGCGGAGAAAAGCATCTTCTAAACAAAAAAAAAATAGAAGCAGGAAAAAAAAGATGTAAACTAGAGGTAAGAATAAATAAGTATTTAAATAAATTGTAAAAAAAACATAAATCTGGAATTAATTTAAAATAAATATATTAAAAGGAAATTATAAATAATATAGTCATTTTATTTAATATTGCCAAGTATTCCACAAAATCCATTTTGAATTATGTAGTCAAATTTTCCAAAATTTTGATTTGTCAACTTCATCTACCATTTTTCAAAGCAAGAAAATCTTGAAAAGGTACTAATTCTACACTTGATTCGTTTTCTGCACTCGACTGTCAATGATTGGCTCAATAAATCAATGATACGTTTAATGACGTGCAGCTTATATTTATATTTTTCTCCAATAAATTGTAGCCAACAGTTTTATTAAAATCATTTGCAAACTTTGAGGTTCACATAAATTTATGCGTATTTACAATAAAAGTGTTCTATTCTTTTCTATGGATGAATTTAGATTAAAACGTGGAAGAGTTTGGTTCAAATCTTATAATAACAGTTTTTGTATAAAGGTGCAATTCAGTTGCAACTACTTTTTTAATGAAAAAGATTCAGAAGAACCAACTACAGTAAAACCAATTGAAGTTACTGATGCATCTGCAAATAGAGAAACGACCGATCCTATAAGAACAGCCGATACTTAATCAATAGTACATATTCCAGCCGATACTCGAACTCAATCTAAAACTGAGTCGCCTGACTATCAAATTCAAATTGGAAAACTCAATAATGGAATAAATAACAAGATATTACAGGTTACTCCTGAAGTGCCGATAATCGGAAGTCTGAATTAAGGTTCAATGAATTAAAGTGGAATTAATATGCATTTCATTTGGAATTAATCCATGATCTTTAATTCGTTGAATTAATAAATGGAAAATGGAAAAATACAAAAACAGCTTTTAAAAATTTCGTAAGACAAATAGTAGGACGCAGAATAAATCGGAGATCAAAAGTTATCGAAAGAGGAACTCCAAAGCACATGTAGACCACCTTCAAGTTTCCAAATTATTCAGCAGCGAGGGTGTGTTCCCAAAAATGTATCTTCTAGCCTAGATGAAAACTTACTTAGGCTAGTATAAATATAAGCAAATTTTAATTTTATAATAAGTATTAAAATAAATTGTAAAATTATAAATTCGGAATTAACTTAATTCTTAAATTTTAATGTAACAAGCTTTGTGGAAAATGCTAACCAGTAAATTTAAGAATAAAATGCAAATTTAACGCTTCGTTAGCATTTTTTTAGTATCCAGCTGTATATCATACTCATAATTCATGTTTACATAGATACACAATATCAGTTTTCTACAATTCACAGTCAGTGTGTAAATAATACCTTCAATTGTGACCCTCAGCTTGTTTTTGTTGACTTATCAATGAAAAACAAAAATATTATTTTGGCATTGCAGAAACATCAATTTAATCAACTGTTTTATTAAATTCAATGACAAATCTTGAAGTACAAAAAACTTATTCATATTTACACCAAGTCAATTAAAACAGGAGTAGATGAACCTTGACTTGAAAATAATTAAAATCTCATGAAATTCTTTGTAGCAATTTAAATGTCGAATATATAAATTAAATTTTATAATTAATAAAATAATTATATTTTTATATATTTTAAAATGATTATAACATAAAATTAAAACTTAAAAAAAATCATTATTTTTTTTATTAAAAAGTCATAATCATAATAACATTAAGTATAAACTTAAGAAACAGAACTGAACGAATAGCTATTAAAAGAATACAGTAGACTTAGACAAACCGTAATGCGTTTCAGAATATCCTTTATAAAATTGATTTTGTAAAAATAGTCCATTTTTGGATAGAAAACTATGCATTCTATAGATGTTATTTTGATGAACACGTTCCTAATTGTGTGTCCTTAATAAATGAAATGATTTCACTAGCTTTATTTTAATTGATACTAAATATTATAAATATTTATTTTCATTATTAGATTATTTAATTCAATTTAAATATTTAACTAAACTCAAGAACGCCAAATATAAAAAAATATAAAATAATTTAACTACTGATGAAATAAATAAAAAAATCTAAAAAAAATAAGTTTTATTAAAAGTTTTGTATAAAAGGAATAATTTGGTTATTTAAAATATAGTTAGTTTCTAGATAGCTATCAATGAAGGCATAATCAATAAAATTAAATTAAGAAAAATGAAGTTTTCCATATTAATATTATTATTAATAGGAATAAATTTAATACTTGCCCAAGATAAAATATCTTCTAAATCAACTGAGCAAGTAATAGATGAATCAACTGAAGAATCTGAAGAAATAAATGATTCAAATTTAAATTCTAAACCAAGTTCTATATCAAATACCACAACAAGTGATCAATCAGCAAAAGATAATTTTAATGAAGGAGAACCCAAAGTTAACAAAAAAACTACAATAGACGGGTTTGAAGTTCCTGATAATAATCCATCTAATAATAAGCTTTCCGATCATACACCAAATACATCAGTTAATAAAATACTTCCAACAGATGCCCCGGACGCAAATGAGACCAGTGATGCCACACCAGCCACAACAAAACCAGCAGATACTGCAGCAGCTGATATTACAACAAAAGATCGTGAAGAAACTGTAACTGGTCCAGCTGATAATAAATCTCCTAATGATACCACTAAGTCGTCCAACAATCAAAATCCATCTCAAGCACCCAATACTGGAAAAAATGATAAGGGAGTACCAAGCCGTGTAATAATTCCCATAAATTCAAATGAAGTTCTGAAATATGCACCTGGAATCAGCGAAAATCCGATATTAGCTAACGAGTACGTAGGTGAAAAATATGGTCTACAAGAAGATAAAAAAGATCGCGGAAAGGTAATAAAGCCAAGAAAATCAAAAAAAAAATCAAAAAAACCAAAAAAAAATATCCGAAAACGAAAATCACGACGCAAATCCAGTAGGAAATCAAAAAGTGACAGTAGAAAAACTCAAAAGCGAAAAAATAAACGAAAAAAAAGTGAAAGAAAAAAATCAGAACGCCCATCTCGAAAACGGAAAATTTATCAGAAGCGAAAATCATCGAAAAGAGTTTCAAGAAGAAAACCATCACGCAGATCACGGTCAAAACAAAAAAAGAATGAAAAACGAAAACCATCGAGACGCCGATCCTCTCGAAAATCAAAAAAAAGATCGCAAAAGAGGAAATCAGAATCAAGAAAAAGGTCAAAATCTTCTAAACGAAGATCTGGTTCCAAAAGAAGTAGAAGAAATAGGTATTAGATAAAATATACCAAATTTAAATAAATTTTATAAATCATATATGTGAAATTAATCGAAATGTAACTAACTTTATGTTAAAAACTAAATTTTATTATAAAATATAACTCTTTAAAAATTACGTTAACATTTAATTTACAATTTTGTTGAAAGAAATCCTTAAAATCCTTGTGTATTTATGAATTTAATAAATTATTAATTCAAAATTCAAGCCATTTCAAAGCGATTTAAACAAATTTAAATAATTGTGGAACATTTCTTATAGATTTATAACTTTTACTATAATTCTGAATGTATTTTTCTATAGTGTATTACTTTATTTTTTAACACATTACTATATAATTAAATTTCTGATAAATTTCATAAAAAATATAATTATCTTAGACTTTGGTGGCTGGTAATGCTACCATATTGTAATTATCTTTCGTATTAATTTCCAGAATTTCTAATCAAAGATCCAAACTCACCAGGAAAAATATGAAAAAAAAAATTATTGTGAATTTTAATAATAAGAAACAGTCAGAAACTTCTAACCAGTTCAAGTTCGATATGACGTTTAATATTCTAGCTGCATCCAATGCCGCACAGGTTAATAGAAGTTCTTCGCTCTGTTTACGCCTAATAAGTTTCTTTGTTTCAAAAACCTTGCATTGGTTTGTTTTATTCATTTTTTTTTGTACTGTACGGGCTCATTTGTCTTTCGTGAAGGAAATTTAGTGTAACCCAGGGGGCATAACTAGGGGAAGGTCTTCATTACCCCCCATTATAAAAATTATTTATTAGTTAATTATGTGTTTTATTAGGGTTTTCAATTCCATAGCTGCAATCCGGAAGTTTTAAGATATCCGGCAACCCGGAGTGATTTGATTTTTGGTGCACGTTCGACAGTGATACAGTCCTGCCACCGATTTTATAATTCGCTTGTATAATAGTACCGATAACCGATTTCAAAGTGGAAGCTTAACCCTCCGCCAGTGCTTAAGCTTCGGTTTAACTTATTTTCTAATTTTTCAGTGCAAGCTTAAAAATAAGTCTTCCTTAAAGTTAGGTTTAACTTAAGCCACAGATGGATAGAGCTTAAACTTCACTTTTGACATATTTTTTAAGTTTAAGTTAAACTACACTCTGCGTAATCAATTTAGTTAAGCTTAAGCTTCCACTGTGTAATTGTCAATGAGTGACTAGTTAAATATCATATTGACTAGTTAAATATCATATTTATGATTTTCGGTATCGCGATATTGATAACCCTAATTATAACAATTTTTGATAGTAATGTTTATTATAATTTTTATTATTTTTTTCATCTAAAAACTTTTTAATTACAGCTGATTTTTTATTTATTTAGTTTTTTATTTTTAATATTTATATAGCATTGGAATTCTCAATAATCTAAATATTGAAAAAGCTGTATTAATATCGCATATAAAATTATTTTTAATGTTTTCTAATTAAACGTTCGTTTAGTAGGAGGTTATTTAATATTATTAGTTATCAAGCCACATTCAATAAATTCGCAAGTTAAGTTCAAAGCTGGCAAAAATGAAGTCCTCTATAATAATATCATTATTGATAGGAATTAATTTTATTGCGAATGCAAATACTGCATTACGAACCAAAATTATAACAATTAACAAAAAATCATCTCTTACAGAGACACCTGAATTTCGATTTATTGCACCGTTGGATAATGGAAAAAGTAAAGTAAAATCTTTGCCAACAAATAAAATCTATCCCGCTCCTACCCTAAATACCGCAAGAGCTTACATCATTGCGAAAACACTGAAACAATATCAAAATACAAATACTAAAAATAAAAAAAATAAAACTCCAATCGCGAATAAACTTGAAGTACCAGTAGTTAAAACATTAGAATACAATGCAAAAGCAATACATAAGAAATCAGCTGCAAAACCAGCTTTAAAACTTACCAAAAGTTCATATCTACAGTCTGCTAAAAGACTAAATAGAAAAAACACCAGATCAATTGGAAAACCTGCTCGAAATGTTGCTGCTATGTCTGCATCAATAAGTGTACCTATTACTAAGGTTGTTTCAAGAATAATTCCTAATACTGTACTCAGACCAAGTCTAATACAAGTCCCAAAACGTGTTAATAAAGCAACTCAAAAATCTGGTCCAAAGAGTGCTCCTAGGCTATTTTCAAATCCTGTTCAAAAAAGTGCTTCAAAAACAGTTTTAAAAAGTGCTCTTAAACCAGTTGTAAAAACTGCTTCTAATTTAGCTTTAAAACCTGCTCCAAAAATTGTTAGAGGACCAGTTGCTCGGAGAATAAGGAAATTAATAGAAAAAAGACTCCAGGAAAGAAGAAGCACTAGAAGGCACCGAAGGAGGTTCGGAAATTGGAGCAGAATAAGAGGCGGAAAAAGAAGAAACAAAAGAAGATACAAAAGATATTAAGAACAATTCAACTTCCCATTCACTGTACACTGTGGAAAGTTAATTGTTTAAACTGTCAATAATTTATATTAATCTCTTCCAAAAATAAATTATTTATTCACAGTATTTTTATTTTTAATTATATATAATTAATTATTGATAATATTAGACAAGAAAAACTAAATGAAAATGGATTACAGAAAATCATACATACTTAAAAATAATAATTTCTTTAAATTTAATTATTGAATCAAAACAAACAAATTAGAAAGATATAAAATAATGGTTAACATTTTATGATTGGTTAATTCAATTAAATGTTGTGTTAAAACACACAAACAAACAAAATTACATAAATATTTCCCAATTTTACAAAAATATTTTACCGAATGCACAATTGAACGAATGTAAATTTATGAATTTTAGTCATTTAACCGAAACAATAATAAAAACCGGGAAACAAAACGCATAAGATTTTTGTATTTGATTAAATCGGTTTCAATAAATCGTGATTTTTAATGGTACCATCGCTTTTTATTATACATTCGGTATATTAAGATTCGTTTAATTGGCACCCAACAATTAACCGGATACAAATTTGTTTAAGTAAAGAAATGTTTAATTTCGGTCAACTGTGAATTCTAACAAATCAATTAATTACACCATTTTGATTAAATATAGTTAACACAAATCGATTAAAAAAAACGTTTTAAAAAAAAAATATATAAAAATATATTTTTATTAAATGACCAAAACTTACCAATATAAATTAATAATATGAATTTAATTTGTAACAAAAAAATTTAAACAATCCATTTTACAAATTCACTGTCCATTTATAACAGTCCATTTAATAAATGTTTACATTAAAAAAAAAATTATTTGTTAACTTTCCTAACTAGTATTACTTAAATTTAATTTTATAATTTGACTGAACTGCAACGTGTGCAGTTTATGTTAAATATCATCTGTCATTTGTCATCAATTTTAGGTTTCCGGTTTGTTTTTCTTCTTCTGCGTTTTATGGCCCCATTAAATCTTTTTGTATAATTTACGTTCTTTTTTAAAAACATCTTCTATTTAATCGTCTTTGCGGTGACATTGTTGTTGTGTCCCCATAAACTGGTGATTCATTTTCAGTTGAATAATTTAAACTAGGACTACGAGTTCCTGGAAAAATTCATTTATTTGATTTAAATATAAGAAACAAAGTAAATTATTAGTAAATTTAATTTATAAGATGGTTTAATTAAAAATGATAATGTCGCCCATAGATTGTCGAACTTGGTTGTAAAACGGTTCTAACCATCAAAATGATTGTCAAATGGTTATGACAAGTTGTATAGTGTGTATGGTAAGAGCGATGGGCGATGTGTGCATATTTCAGAGCTAAAATCAAATTTTTAATCTATAAAACCTTGTTTTGGTAAACAAATAAATAAAATTTTACTATCAAATCCATCTTCATTAATATATTTCAATATTAAATCACAACAATTTTGATGGCTGTGAATCGCTAGAAAAATATCAAAAACAACAAAAATTGATTTTTGTAGGCAAATAGTTGTAAGTTATTAATTGATATAACATTAATATTATAATTTATTTTCAACCAACTTTTATTACATAATGTTTTTTTTTTGGGAGCGGTATGTAAGACATCATCACAAAAAATTTCAGTAACAAAATCTTGCATTTTTTTATTAATCTTGCAACATTAAAATCTTGCAATAATAAAATCTAGCACAAGAAAATTTAACATTTTAAAAAAGTTTGACCGAAATTCCAAATTGCAATAAAAAAATCTGACAATGTTTAAATAAAAAAATATCATTTTAATACAAAATAAAATTAATTCAAAATTCACTCAAATTTTAAAAATGATTAAGGAGCCATCAATAAGATGCCGTATACATGAAAAAATTCAATGAAGAATAATTTCTGAGCAATCCGCTTCAAAAACTCAATTTTGCTAAGGATGTCCCTTTTCCAGTTCAATATGTCTATATTATTTCGTCGAAGAAAATTATATCATGAAAATTAAACAAAATCTTGCATGTAAATCGGTTGCGGAATTAGTATGCAAGATTTTTTGTTTGATTTTCATGATAGAATTTGTAATGCAGGATTTTGTATGCAAGATATTGTAATGCAAGATTTTGTAATGTAAGCTTCCATACCCAACCCGTTTTTTTCGCATTTAACACTAGGAAATATAAAATGTTTTTTTTTTATGGATTACGTTTGTATTGAATGATTTGATGGTTTACGATTGATAAAAAGTTGTGTAGTTTCTGGTTTGCCGAGGACAACCCAAGTTCGATAGTGTATGGGCAGCATAATGTGTTAAAATGATTACTTAGAATTAGATAATTTATTACTGAAAATTAAAAATATATATTCTAAATTTTGCACAATTACAGGGTGATCAGTTTACACATAAGTTATAAAAACGATGTAAAATTTATAAAATATATTTTAAAAAAAATAATTTTTAATGAATTAAGACCGAATTTTGAGAAAAAAAAAACTTCTCGAAGACGATTGAGACAAATTGGGAAGAAATACGTGGTTGAATTGAACATAACTTTGGGACGACCGAAAACGAGACCAATTTTATTATTTGTTTCATAACATTCTTCCTTTTGCATGTATTCATTCTTTCTTCAAAAGCAGACACCCTGTTTTAAGATCACGAGTTAGGAATAATTAAAATGCTATTTTAATCCAATCTTATGAACTGATAAGCTTTGGATATTATACTATAAACATTAGCTCATTATAGAGAAGTTGATCTAGTTAAAAGATGCATCATTCAAAGACTTCGTTGACTAGGTCACATCGCTAAGATGGACCACTCGGACATACAAATCATACAAACTAGCTTTAACTCCAAAATAGAGTAAAAGAGAAAACGAAATCTCCCTTGTAAAGTTAGTACAGTTAGTACAGAGTCACTTGCCAATAAATTTGCTAATCAAATTCAAGCTAATAAAATACAATTTTTTTTTTCTAGTTATTTGAAGATATCACCCTGTATAGCAAAAAAACAAGCTACAGCTAAAGTTTCTTCAATTAATTTCCTCTGTAAGTAAGGAAGGTAATATATACTTAAATTTAATTACAAATAAATAAATAATCAAAATTATATTAAAAATACTTACTATTGTACATAGGCGAATTATTATAAGACGAATGCCCACGTGGACTTCTGCTAGTTGTTTGATCAAGCATTGCTGATGATCCACTAAAATTGGATATATTTGATCGATTTTTTAACGATGTGGAAAATGCTTTAAAAGATAAACAACAAAATATTTTTATATTATTATTTTTATTTTTTTTTATTTTTTGAAGATATTAAAATTCGTTGTTTAAATTTTTTTTTTATTTATTTATATTTTTTTTTGTTGGTTATACAATGACAATTTATTATAAATATAAATTTCCTTTTTATCCCTTATTATATTATAAGCTCGTATACAGATATAAAATATTGATAGGATTTTAACAACAATGGCTATAATAATAAAATTGGCTTTTATGTAAAAAAAAAAAAAAGAAATGGACTTTAATAATATGTATATATAAAAAAAAACTCCTTTTGTACAATATAACGCAACAGCAACAGCAGCAAATACAACGAAATGTATGGAAAGGACAACAATCAGATTTCATTAATTGGAACGACTTTAAAAACAATTGGATTTTAATAAAAATTTAATGATTTTTGTAAAATTATTTGTTTTAAAAATTGAGAAATTAATTTTAATGAAAATATTAAAATAATAAATAAAATATTAATTATGTATATTTAACAATTGGAAATTTCATTTTAACACACACACCTTGCGTCATAAATGTTTGGTTATTACTTCTTTACCGAATTGTATTCGGTGTTGATAACCAACCATAAGGTTCGTTATAGTGGTTCAGTTAACTGGAGTGACATGTGTAAGAGTGGTAGAAATTGGACCTAATTCTGGACTAAGTGCATGAATCTTACACGAATTAATCTCTTTTTATTCATCTATCCGATGATGTAACAGTTTGATAATGTAACAGTTCCGATGATGTAACAGTTTGGTCGCTGTAAAGAGTTTGTTTTTTATTTCTTTTGATAAACTGCACCAGGCTTAGGGATATGAACGAATCAAAAAACATAGAATTCTGCTATCTGGGAAGCATGATAACAGAAAATGGCGGTGCAGAAAAGGAATAACTAAGACTAGACATTTCGTCACTACGAAAAATATGGAACTCAACAAATATCTTTGTAGAATCCAACGAGTATATAATACATGTGTAAAATCAGTGCTTTTGAACGTCTTCGAAACTTATACAATAGCAGACTCAGCAAAACGAATACTGAGAAAATTATGGCTAATAAAGATATCCAACGAAGAATTTGACGACGAAGAATACATTATTGGAAACTACATGGACATCGAAGTGTTGGAAGACCATCTACAACATGATGCAGAACTGTAAGAAGCGAATTGCATAAAATGAAGTGAACTGCGAAAACTCGAGCGCCCTATGTTCCACGTAACAGAATATTTTGAGTAAAAATTATTTTTAAAACCAGTGTTATTTTGAGTGTTAACTATTCAAATTTGTATTTACTAATAATCAGAAAAAGAAAACACAAACAATTTAATAAAAACATATAAAAGTGTATTTAAAATGACAAAAAGCATTTCACCATTTCAAAACCAATATTTTAATATTTTTCATTTTTCCTTCACCCACATCCATTTTTCACCAGTGGCGAACAGAAATCTGTGTTGCCCAAAATTTTAATATACAACAATTATTCAGATAATTATAATTTGGTATAATTTTTATTAATCTAAGATTTTAATTTAAAGAGTTACAATTATTTTCAGTCTCCTCGATTAGGAAATTATTCGTAATTAAATTTTTTATTTTTTTATTTATTTTATTGACATTATACTCTACGGAAATAAATTTAACCAAGTGTAGTAGCATTTTGTATACGAGTGCTGCGTATCATAAAAAGTAGGGAGCAAGAAAGAGAATATTAATTATAGGATTTAATAATACATAAAAGATCAAACATTTTCAGTAATTCCAAATCCCCCTCCCCAAACGTCAAAACTTGAATTTAGAAAAAATATATATTATTATACAAAATTTGCTAAACTTTGAATTTTTATATACAATGTTAGAGACAAAATTTATAGTTAGTCCAGGTGACAAGTTTTAATTTAAGCTGTTTTTAGTGAGTTAAAGTCCCACACTACTGATGTCAGCGTTGAAACATTGACTTTTGATGATTTTCACCTTCTTTGACCAAAAGAAACGACAAATTATATACAATTTTATACTAAAACTTTCGTGATTGTCAAGTGCACGACTTGCACACCCTGACACTACGCTACTAATTTACTTCGTCATATCGTTTTATATATATACACGGTATATAAAATCAAATTATACTGATAAATATACAAACAAATACAATAGAATTAATCAAATAATAAATTTTAATTTACCTTCTGTGTTGATATTAGTTTGATTTCGTCCTGGTAATCCGAACATTGCCACTGTAAAGAATTTTTTTTTTGTTTACAAAAGAAGAAAATTAATTAATCAAACTTTTAAGTATGTTTTTTTTTTTTAGATTTTGGTTATGAAAACATTTCTCAGCAGGTGATAGACAACTTAATCAAAAAATGTGAACAGAAGCGGATATTTTTCATAGAGAAGGCCCTAGACAACAATACAATATTGTGACCACCTCTGAGAAAACGTCGAAATTTTTTTAAGCGTTAAGTAGGTAAGTATATAAGTTTTTGAAATTATATTGTTTAATTTACTTTCATAAATTTTTTGAAGCTCTTATAAATCCCGAGACCCTAAGGAAATGTCTAATTTGTTTATGAGTAAATCCGCCTCTGAATACCTGCTGCTGAGATATGTTAAATATTGATACGAGTTTAATTGCTGTCGGTTTTATTAGAAATTATTTAATTTGATAAAACTTACCCCAAATAACTGCAGATAAACAAATTAAAGTTGATATAATTGCGCCAATATTTGAAAGGATTTTAAATAGAAAAGCTGTTGAATTATTAAATGGTTGACTAGCACATTTTTGTGACAATGCATTAGGACCTAGAATTGGTATCTGAAATAGAACAAAAAAAAAATATATTATTGTAATTAAATTAAGAAAAAAAGTGACTAATCGGGACTGTTTAGATTTAGATAATTCAAGAAAGTTAAGTGATTAAATTTGGTATATTATGGTATTAATTAAAATAAAGAGGATATCTTTTATATATCCTTGTTTACACCTGAAAAGGATAATGCAAATGACTATTTAAATTAAATATCTACAGGTCCATTTCTTCCAGAAAGGAAACGTGAATTAATTTCATTTAAATCATTAGCTATTTCTCCTTCAGGAAGAAATATTCTCTTTGAAGGAGCAAAATGAATTTGTCCGCGCAATTAAGATAGTTTACGAGATTAAGCTTGAACACAACTTGTTGGAGTTCTGTTTCGTTGTTGTGCTGAGACGAAGGAAACAAAACTTGAACATTATGGTGTGTAAATCTGCGCCAGTCTTCAACAATTCAGCTATAAATACTATGCTTGGTAGCGATGTACTGGTAGATTTACAGACACGTAACACTCGCAGAATTATTTTATGAAGGATAATATCATTTTTTTTAAAGAAAGCAGAATCTTTGGTAGGTAATAGTTTGATTGGAACTATATGATGATACGGAAGAACTACAATGGATACATTGATGATATATCGGTAGAAACTCTAAAGTCACTAAAGAGTAAAGAAACATAAGCGCGCGGAGATTTTTAATTTTAAATACCAAATAAAGTATTAACTTCTATAATTCTTTTAAAACGTTTATGACACCGGAATACTAACTTCAAATCAATACTTGACTTTTTATAAAACAGTGGATAACAAAAAAAAATATTATTCCTGATAAAATGTTCAGCGACAAATAAATTTTATCGCTGTTTTCTCTTTCAATTGTTGATTTTTTAAATAAAATACCGAAATTTTTACAAAAAAAAACAAAACAAAATTTTAGTTATTCTCTAATGATTCATTTAAAAACAACAACAACAACAACAAAATAATAGTGTAAAACAAATTGCACAACAAAAAAACATTCGATATTTATTCAAATTTTCGTCCTTTTTTTATTATCGTTTTGTATTTTTGCAATATTTATTTACCTCGATATCCTGTAGAGTTAATGGTGAATGAATTTGAACAAACAATTGTTCTCCAGATGGAACTTCATTTAAAAGTTTTAATTTATATTGTAGAGAACCATGAGTTTTTGCTTGTGGGATTACTTCCATAAAAGATTCATCGGATGATTTCACCTAAAAATATAAATAACAAAAAAAATTAATTAATACAAAATTAATTATTGTGGAATATCGAATTTTTTAAAATAAAATCCTTTTTTTTATGCTTTTTAATTTTTGGTAATATAATTTATTTAATTTTCATCTTAATTTGTATATGAATTTGGTCCTACAAATATCACAACTTGCAGACTTCGTAACTGATAACTAAATGACAAATTCCTATATACAAATAACCAGTAATGGATTTCGATATAAGTCAAGGCAACAATCAGTCCTGATTACAGCAATAATAAAACTTATTATGTTGTGCATTCTAAGTAACTAATTAAGGAAGCATTGGCCAAAAAATGATGCAGTAATAATGTATCGGATAATACAACCCAATGACGAAGACTTCAGTGATGATAGTATTTGTCCTAGTACCATTGTGACCATTGAAAGTGATCATTACGATACAACGCAGATTGGTTCCGGTTTAATTATGGTGCTATTTAATAGTTTTTAATATACAAAAATTGTTCAAAACAAAAAATGAAATTTTAATTGAATTTTCCTTGAATATTTTCATAAAATGCACTTGATAAATTTTTAAAATCCTTATAAAATATTCTATATAAATTATTTTTAACTTTTTCAAAATTAAATAAGAAATTTATTATTAAATAAAATTATTTTATATAACTTTAATTTGAGCAGGAATTTTTATAAATTTATAAATAAACATTTTTATTTGGAATTGGAATGATTATTATTGGATCATCAATTAATATTTGTATTATTTGGTTAAGGTTTTTAATGTTTAAAACACAAAATTGATAACTAATGGAATCCGTTGAAAAGATTTTAGATAATTTGGAATATTATAAAGAGTAAAATCAAAAAGGGACTAATGCTTATTGGTAAACTAAAATTGATAAAAATATATACATTTTACATAAGTTCAGAATTTATAGTTTCTCAAACATTTCTTACTCCATATCCATAAAAACAATGTAAAATGCCACTAAAACTCGACAATGAAGCCAACCATTATAGGGCCCATACACGACACATGCATGCGCGCAATTACGTGATTGCGCATGCAGATTGACCGTGTATGGTGTTGATTGTGTGGTTGCACATGCTGATTGTGTGATTTCAAAAAATTTTGATATTTTTTTATTTGTGCATGCATGCATGTATAATGTGTGGTGAAATAACTCATTTAAAATTTATTTTCGTGTGGTAAACTAGTAGCTAGTGTGTATAAAAAACTGCCGAAAGTTGTAAACATTAAATTTTGGAACGAATTCTTGGAACTATATAAAAGTTTTCCAGTTTTGTGGCTAGTGAAGGGATTATAAGCGATTATAATTGCAATACACGCAGCGTCTATGATTGAAATTTCAAATTAAATGAAGAATGTGCAATTTGCATGTGTCGTGTGTAGAGAAACCATGATTGCGCAATTAATGATTGTACATGCATGTGTGGTATATGGGCCTGGGCCCCATAAGGCCTTTTGCATTTCAGTCTTTTGACATCATTCTCTGAGCTTTGCTGGTTCAGTGTTTATGTGATTTGTAATTCTTTTTCATTGTTTTATAGCAAATCTTTTGATTTCATTTTCTACATAGTTAATTTGTACGCGCCAAGGAATCACATTATGCAGAACTTCTTTTGAAATAAATCTTTGGAAGAAATAATATAATAGAAACTCTACTGGTCAATATCTAAATCCGGGCATTTACATGTTACATAATTAATTTAAATTATTTAAATCCGAATATGACATCCCTGATATTTCTAAGCAGGAGTTAAATGAATGGCACTCGATTCATATCTTTTAACCCAAGCTCAAAAGTGTGATTTTTACGAAAAACGAATGGAAAATGATTTCATTATTCGCAACAAAAACAACCATTTAGACATTTAGTTTAGAGGATTTAAGTCCGCATCAAGAATTCGGAAAAAAACTGAGGGATCGACAGAACAATTCCGCTTGGATAAATAATCTAAAACCGGATAATATTCGCTACTACGTAAAAATATTTAAATTAAATATATAAATGATTATCGGAATTTAAAATAAAAATTATTTACAATGAAAAAATCTATGCAATTTTATAGAAAAACTTTATGTTTTTAATAAATTTCCTTTTTTTTTTTACAAAAAATTTCAAATTCTAATTTATATTTGTTTATTTTTTTTTTTTAAATACGTTTCCATGAAATTCATAAGTCTATTTTTCCGCTTGGATAAATTTATACTTCCAAAGCTTTGTATATTTTAATTCCCAACTATTATAAACAACTTTTTGATAGCTCGTCGGAAGCAAAATTAATACAAATTGAAATTTATATAAACAGAAAAAATGGAAAAACAAAAATATAATTGTAATAATTTTTTTTTTTCGTTTTTCAACTGGTAAATTTTATTTAATCGTATTGCTCTGGTCTGTAGTGTAATTACAATGCAATGGATTCGTTTTAAATCATCAGGGTAAGAAAAAAAAACAATTATATCCTTGTTGAGAATTATATCCTTTTATGCAAAATTAACTAAAAATACAAGGATGAAAATATTAGAAATAAAAAATTTGTTTTGGAATTTATGTAGTCGCCTTAGTGGTAAATGGTTATAATCTACAAAATTTACATTTTTTAGTTACGACAGTATAAATCCATAAAAAAAATAGTTTACTTTTACATCTAAACAATTCACTTAGACTTAGAACTGGTAAATTACATAATCCTAAGTTACAATTTATCATAGTGAATAAAGTCTTAGGCGACAATTTGTTATCAGTCCCAAGCAAAAATTTGTCACATGAAAAAGTTGTTACTGAAAAGTTTTAAATTACAGATTTTTATTAATATGATTAATAAAATTTGTATTTGAATTAAATAACAATAATAAATGATGAAAATTATAATGAAAATGCAATTTTCTCAAAAAGTAGGTTTAGTGATCTTAGGACTTTTCAGTATTTAGACATCCAAATGCGTTTTATATTTTCCCAATGCACGAGAATTTTCTATATTTTATTATACTACTAGAAATGAAAATAAAAAAATATGAAATTTCGTTGCGAAAAATTCATTTTATTTTTGTTTTTAACAAAATTGATGAAGACATAAAAATAAATTAGAACTTTCATTTAATTGTAAATTTACGAAAAATAAAAATAAAAAATTTATAACGAAATTTATTATTACTGGTATATCATAAAATTTATTGTATGTGATATGTGAAAAATTAGTTTACGTCATTCGTATAGTTTTTTTTAATAGCTAAAATTTAAAAATTTATTATTTTTCAGTTTAGTTTGAGTATAAATGCCAGTATAGATGTAAAAATTTTAAAATTGTCAGATAAACAAATGAACCAGACAGCAAATGAAATTAACATGAAATGAATCGTTGAAAAGTGTTTGAAAAAGAAAACTTTTAAAAATATCAACAAAATCCCGTCACAGAATTTGTACTTCTCTATTGAAGTTACTCCATATTAAAGTCTATAATCATCAGCGTTAAAAAAAACGAGTCCAGAAATCGTTCACAAAATAAACGATTTCATATTTTCGCGGGTTTTTCAATTTCTTAGGCTGTAATTAGAACTTTATTGTCGTTGAATCCAATTTTAGATTGCAGTACAAGATTTGGGGAAAACTATCAACAAGTAGAAAACAGAACAGACCGCAGCTATTGGTGTGGATATCTACAGAACAGACGCAAATTAATTATAATAAAAAAGTTACAAAAATGAAAATCTCATTAATATAATAATATTAAAATAAATTTTTAATATTCTAATATGTATAGAAATAAATTTATTTAAATTTAGCTTTCAGATTTAATTAACCCTTTCAACGCCACATAAGTTAAGCAAACTTAACAAACATTTGGTTACTTTTTAACGAAAAGTCAATGAATTTCAATGTAAGTTGACAAAAATTGTAGAAACTCTGCAAAATTTGAGAAAAGTAAATTTCGATCATCAAAAGTCAAAGAAATTGGCGAAAATTAAAAAAAATCTGCGTAACATTGGAAAAGTAAATTTCGATTATCCGGAGCGATATGAATTTATTTTCACAACGATATCAAATTATATGGTTAATTTCCAGATGTGAATAATACTAGTCCTCCTAGAGATTGAAAGATAGTACGATAACAAATTGTGAAATCTTTTCACTTTTTAATATAACCAGATAAAACCCGTACTATTTAGTTTGGTTATATAAGATAAAGCGTAAACGGGTTAATAAAAATGATTCATTTTATAAGAAAACTTTGATTGTAATTCTTCATTTTTTTTATTTTATTTTTTATTGTTAAATTTCAGATAAAAAAAATTCCAATTTTTTCTATTTGTCTTTATAGATTAAAAAATTTCTGAAAAACTATTTTGAAAGTTCTAGTTTATTTCTTTACCTTCAATTGTATGAGAAAAAAAGAAAAATTATTAATGATTTTCATCATCAAAAAGTTTGACCATTAAAAAACAATTTAAAGTTTCATCACTGGAGAAATCGAATCAAGAATTTATAAGATTTTTGTAAATATTTGAAAAATCATTTTGCAGCAGCAAAAAAAGAAATATAGTTTCAAGAAATAGTTTTATATATTTTTATATTGATGAGATAAATTTTCACTTGATTTATAGAAACCTTTAATTAGAGAAGATTAAAAGGATAAAAAATCAGGTCATTTTTTCAATGGAACATTAAAATAAACTTTGGCATTTTTGATTAAAATACACCAAAGTGAAAAGTAAGCCTAGATTAGGTTAAAATTACGAACTTATTCAATGGAATTGGGCTATCCATTTTCGATATTTAGATTTGATAAGGTCATACTATAAACTGATATAGTACCACTTCCGAACCGTCTTTTCACCTACACATTCACAAAAATACAAATTATTTTATCTTAGAAAAATCAGTTCGCAATCGTGTATAAAATTAGTTCTTTTCGTATTCATTGTGAAAATGGCGCTAAGTACATAAACGCACCAGTTATTGCGTTACGTTTTTACACCATTTTTAGCGAGCTCTAGGTGAAAATATACAAATCTTTATCGTTTTTTTTTACTCTCATTTTTCTAGAATTTAGTTTACGGTACGTTTACAGCTCGCTAAATGTGTAACGAAAACGAAGTCTTATATGAAGAAATTACTTTGTAGGCGGTTCGTAAACAAACCGCTTTTCTTACAGATAGAATTTCTGAAAAATATTAAATTTTCTTTACTAATTATAATATTCTGGATACGAAAATTTGTGTACGTTTAACATTATAAGGAAAATTATATTCCCTTAAAAAAAAAATACTTAAAAAAACGTCACAAAATTAATGTTAAACATTTTTTGTTGTTGTAGAAAATGCAACGCTAGAATTATACTTTAAAAAAATATCCATTAAAAGAGAAAATATTTAAATATTTAGAAATAAAAATGATTTTAAAGAAGAAATTTAAGATTTAATGTAAACAATTATGTGAAATATTTAAACTAAAATAATTTGAATATGAATACAAAATATTATAATAAATAATGTTTTGAGTCAGGGATGTTTTATGTTCCTATATCAGCAAATACTTAATAGCGAAAGCAATGGGAACGAAATCCAAAAATTGCAAAGAATAATGAATAAATTTCTAACGAATATTGAAGTAATTTTTTTAAATATTTTAAGGAAGAAACTGTTAGAAACTACAAAACGGATAACTTTCGGTTTGGATTCTGAAGAAGAAACATGTTATTTTTTGAGGGCAGACACGCATGCTCCTCCTTTTTTCTGGATTAAACTTGTATTGTCAAATAGAAAGTCTGGCCTTAAGACAAAATAATTATAAATGAATATTCATCCGTTTTTTTGAAAGGAATTCGGAAATTATATAGTCGTAAATTTAATATGTAGTCAACTAATGAAGTCTGATGCGGTGTCGTAGTAATAGAACGGCGATGGCGTAGTGCTGTAATGCATTCAACTCCAGACCGATACATCAATGTGGCTCTAAGTTGACGGAGATTTATATTACCTTTATTAGTGTATACCTTTATTACAGTATATAATTGTGAATTTAAGACTGAAAAAAATGCTAAAGGTAGAGATCATTTACTAACAACAAATGTCTCACTATTAAAAGCCATTAATTTAAATGTTTCCTCACCATAAAGAAACGTGATGCGGAATTCATATAAAATTCGTTTTATACTTGATTTTGTACTCGTTCGCCATTGCAAAAAAAAAAAGATGCTGCTTCAGGTCATACTGAAAACACTTAATTTAACACAACCATCAATCTTTAAAATAAATTATTGGCGATTTACTTATGAAAATTAAGCATTAGCAAGAAAGTTTATACATTCTTTTCATATAACGCAATTACTCTTATAGTTAACCTGACCCTGTCGAAGTTCAAAATATCAATTCAAATATGATGAAAACATAAATGAAAATCAATTTTGTTAAAATCGTTGACATCAAGCTAAAATAGGAAAAAAAAAACTATTTCGTGCACAGGTCTTATCTCGTAATTATGATTTAAATATTAGTGTATCCTCACAATAAATTATGCGTGAATTATTTAAATTTCAGCCTATAAAACATTCTCTAAATTGAAAATATATTTTTGCATCCCTGATTTATGTAAATGCAAAATTTATTTTAATTGAATTCTTTTCTTTTTTAACTTTAATTACACAAATTAAAATAGAATGTTGATGCAGCTGAAATTTCTTGTTGCTATTTCAACTGTCATACAAATGCTATATATTTGTCAATGTATACAAACGAAAATTTAGAAAATGTTTACCAAAAATATTTTATTCTTCCCATTTATATAATTTGTCATTGTATAATATAAAAAAAAAAAGTTTTTATTTTCCAGAAAACTACATTAATTCAACCATTTTTAACTTTAATTTATGTAAATATTTTGTGCATTTCCATCAAAAATAAATATATAATTGTTATTTGTCTATAGGGAAAATTGTTCCTTTTATAGAAAATATTATATTATTTTATTTTTAAGACATTTATTTATATATAATTGAAAACAAAATAAATTGAATATCTTTTTGAATTATATTGTTTTTATGTTACGTATAGAAAATATTTATTTCCATAGATATTTATACTTGTTTGTTTTTAAAGGAAAAACATTAAAATATGGCGACAAAATTGTTTTGTGGTTTTTCATTTTTGATATTTAAGATATATATATAATTTTCCAAGGAATTTTGAATATTTATTTGAATTGAAAAATAATAAATACACACCGTAATATAAAATATATATAAATATTAAAATTTTCAGTCAGTATCGTATAAATAATGCTTCTCCAGAACATATGGATATTTAGGATATTAAGAAATCATGTGAATTTTTGATATTTTTGATAAGATATTTTTTAAATATCCAAAAGTTTTGTTAAAACGTGAATATAGTCATTTAAGCAACATTCTGATTTAATTGTCCTGATTCCAGATTGATTCAAAATTAAATTAATTTGGAATCAGGACAATCGCCAATATATTTTTTCACGAACGCGAGACGATTGAACACTTTCTATGTCACTGTCTCATGCACGTGCGACGCATATCTTTTGGTTCCTATTACATAAACGAACTGCATGAAGCAGGGGTTTTGGGATGGAAAACAATTATCTTTCGATCGGAAGAGATATTGGTTTCGGAGGGATATAATGGACCTACTTCTGGACTAAGTGATGCATGAACCCTAGCAGTTCCCCTCATGAAATCAATCAATCAATATAAAATACTATTTTTTTATAATTTTAAAAACTGCAATTACATAAAAAAAATGGTTCAATTATACAACGGACATATTTAGAAGAATTAAGGAAAACTGGCGTAAAATAATTATATTTATGCTGCATTTACAATTATCGTTTGCGTTCGCTCTCTATAAATGATCTCTAAAGTTGAAATTTATTAAATTGTATGAAAGTATTTACAAAAAATACAGTCGTTTTGCAGCAATAAGAGGCGTTTAAAGAAAGTATGGGCTAAATCGCTAAATACATTGAATCGATCAGTTGAGTTCAGTAAAGTTCAAATTTAACGTCTTCGTATAATTTGTATGAAAAATAGATTGAGTGGAAACATTGGTGCGATTAAAATCGAATCGAAAAAGATTGGAATAATTGAACTTTTACGAATCCAAACTGAAGGAAATGTCAAGAAAAAATAAAAATAATTCTTATTGATCGATATATTGTAGCCCAAGCTTTAGAGTAAGTACTTTTCCCATAATTCATTATAACATAAAAATTATTTAATAATCTATATTTTTTTATTTATTACCACAGTTAACATGTCATAACCGCGAAATATTAATATCCACTTTGGTTACAAAATATAATTTTCTGAACTTACTACAAGATTTGATATTAATATCCAAATATTCACTAACTCGAGAGAAGCGCTAATATATAAGAATTGTACTAAATTGAATACAATAAACACATTGATTGTAATTTAAGAGGATAACTTTAGGAAGGATTTTACTGTGACACTGTGAGGTATTAATAATAATAATGAACTATATAAAATGTAAAGCTAACGTAAACAAAATAGTCAGTTTTTTGTTGTAATATATTTAATTCTATACAAGTTATTTTTCTTACCATACTACACGTTTTACACGTAATATTTTTTAGTTCACATCTATAATGTTTAAGCCAAGTTTTCATTATTCAAGATTCCATACAAAATGAAATTCTGCATGAATACTTTTATATACTTTTACGCGAGACTATTCAACTCCTGTGTCAAGTCAGTGCTTCTATTTGGTAGTGAAACCTGGTTGGTTATAAAATACAATTATTCGTCAACAACTCGCTACGCATAATATGTAGGATCTTCTGGCCGCAGACAATAACTAACGAAGAACTACGAGTCATTACAAAGCAAGAGACAATTCTCCAACAAATACAAAGACGGAAATGGGGGTGTATAGGCCCCACACTTCGAAGACCTGCAAGCTCAATTATGAAAAAAGAAACGTTGGACGACCGAAAAATACATGGAGAAGCACGGTTCAAGATGAAATCAAGAAAATAAACATGACATGGTCGCAAATAAAAGCTACGGTACAAAACCGAACACAATGTAAAGTTTGTACAGAGGCCCTATGATCCCCGGCGAAATAATTAGGGAGAAAAAAAAGAAATAAAAATATAAATATCCGGATTTTTGCGTCGAGATTAATTGGATTTATCCAGCCCGAAGTTTCAAAATTCACACTGAAGTTTTGAAAAGCGACGCTTACATTAGAGATTCATCGTTAAATATAAACTTAACTTTGAATAATAACTTATTATATGCAACAGTGACAAAACCATTGTCACGGTAATGAAAACCCATTATTACATTCACAAATTTACTATACTTCTATTTTATATCATTAAATTTTCTTGTTGAATTTGTAAATATAATATAAACAAGAAATAAGAAATATTTATTTTGTATTTATGTCTCTCTAGAGTTTTTATCTGTAAGTTTAAAAAAAATATGTAGTTTTTATACAAATTTTCCACAAAGTTTTGCATATAATATACCAAACACATATAAGAAAGTAAAATATTCTTGAATAAATGATAAATTCTACTATAATAATTAAATATAAAGTAAGGAAGTATAAATAAAATATCAAATTGAATTAAATTATATATTATCAGACGAATAAAAAAAAAAAACTAAATAAAATATAAAATAAAATTTACTTTCCAACTTACCACGATTTTTTGTAAAACTTTATCAATACCAGTAATGATGATTCCCTGTTGACTTAATTGATCAATTGAAATTGTATCTGGAGATACTTTAATACCAGGAACTATTTTCAATGTTATTGTATCTGTAACTCCATTAGGTAGTTGTGCCTGAATATATAAAAGTTAAATTTTCTATAGTATATTTATCAAGGAAAATTTAAATTAATTAATTACATTAGGGAGAATATAGAATAAAAATGGAAATTGGAAATATATATAAAAGGTTTACGGAAAATACAAAAAAAATATAGCATCTAAATTTGCAAATAAATACATAATTTATTCAGATTCGTTAGTTTTGCTTAGGAATTTAAATGCTGAATCATTTCAAATAAAAAACTGATTGAAATACAATAAAATTAGTTTTTCGCGATATAGGAAATTATTCGGTTTGGATAATATCACCGAAAAAAATGCATAAACCCAAAATTTTTTGATGAAATCTAAAAATGATAAACATCAACATAAAATTTACTTACCTCTAATTCAATATTAACATCACTAGCTTTAATTATATTCATAACAGCACTTATACTAGTAACAATTTCAATAAAACAGGCATACATTCCAGAATCTTTATCAAAAATTGGTGTAACTTTATAATTTTCAATTACTAATATTCCAATTTGTTGTTTTGATAGAAGTCGACACGAAAAGAATTTTACAGATGTCTGTTTATCAACAAAATTCATACATTTTGATATATTTTTTGCAATCTGAAAGAAAAATTTTGAAACCAACATTATATAAATTGTTACCGAAATGAATTTTATTAAATTTTCATCCTGTTTTCAATAAACTGTGACGAATTTTCATTACTAATAGTATATAAATATATAATTACCAAATTTGAAAATTTATCCATTTGAAGATGATTGTGAATCACTAAATATGCATAATATTCTGTATTACTAAAAATATCATAAGCTTTGTGAAATTCAAGCTATAAATAAAAAAATATTATAAATATTTAAACTATTTACAAAAATTTTAATTAAATTACTTTATCAGCTTCACGAATTTCTAAATCATATTTTATTGAACTGCCAGTTTTGTCACCATTTGTAACAGTTATCTTTTCACCCGATTTTGAACGATGATTTATAACTTTTCCAATTCCTATAAGATGAATTAAAATATTATTGAGATGTATATATAATATTAATAAATTATAGAAAACTCATTTTCGGATAAAATTCGTCATTTTTCATTTCAAATTGATATACGTTTCACCGGTTAATTAATTTCGTCAGTCCGCATTTCATTCGTTCATCATCGAAAGATGAATACTAATATTTAAAAATAATTTTGTCTAAATTTTCTTGAAATTTCGATCAATTTTCTGTACATTTACTAAGTACCGATCAAATGAAAACCGATATAATAAAATTAATCAACCCAAAATTCAATTGAAAACAAATCCAGAAAAGTATCAGAAAAATACAAAACTGAGTATATTCAATTCCGGATAACATGTTCTTGTTAAGGATAATCATAAATACTGAGATGTGTTAGAGATCATCAGACAAGAGTATATCATAATGATAAACACTACGTGCTTAAGCAAGCTTTTCAATGGAATCATGGCGTACTTTAAGTAGTACGGGATTGCGCGAAACAGGAAAAAATCGTTAGAAGAAAACATGTTAATAAATGTATATACGATTATCTGAATTAATTAACAATGTTACCAATGAAAAATCAGTAAAACTAATCTTCAATTGATCAATTTCAACAAAAAAAAAAAAAAAGAACTTTTTATCATTAAAAAAAAGTAAGAAAATAATTTGCTTCGTTGTCAGATGATTATTACATGGTTTTTGTGCTACAGTTACTAAAGAACTATTTATTAAAAGATTATAACGAATAATAATAACATTAGTCTATTTATGCTACTTTCTTAATCTTTCATATATACAAGAAGTAATTTAATATACAAGGTTAGGTTATATACTTAGGTATGTACACTAAAATATATATGAAAAAAATATACAATAAAAGTGTATATCATTCATAACACTTGGTTTCACTTGAATATAAAATTTATAAAGAATAAATATTATTAGGAACAAATATATTGTAATAATAATTAATATTATAGAAAAGACTGACTACACTATCATTATTCAAAAGGAAGCTTTACTATATTACGAAATTGTGTTTATATACAATTCGCATGACTTGGATATTTTAGTTTCTGATGAAATTCCATATTAAAAATGAACAAAATATTAGTAATTTCTTTTGTATAAATTATTAACAAATTTCCAAATTTTTAATACAAATAAAGGCCAATCTGCTGCTTTTAATTCATCATCAGCTGAAGGGTCTCTTAATTCTTAATTTAATCATAATATTGATAATCTTACCTCAGCTGAAGCATTGTAAAACCGCCAATAATAATTTGCTTATTATTTAGTCTCCTGGTCATAGGGATAAAATGGGTAATGAAAAAGCTGATGAATTGGCTAGAAATGGTGCGGTGGATACCAGCCTACCATTTTGCCGAATCGATTACCCTTTCAAATCGAATAAAACACTGCTTAAACTATGACTAGTAGAACAAAAAAGGTTAGAATGGGTCGCGCTAAACAGTTGTATCCACACAAAGCTGTTCTGGAGTAACCCCAACGCTAAACAAGTATTCTAAATATGACCAAACCCATGCTCAGAAGATGTATTCTATGACCAAAACCCATGCTCAGACTGTACACAGAAATAGTCACAGGGCATTTACTATTACGTAAACATGCCGTGCGACTAAAACTGACAATGGAAACCGCTTGTAGAGGCTGTGCTGAAGATGACGAGACAATTGAACATTTTTATGCTATACTGTCCTTCTCTGTGTAATTAAAGATTAAAAAAATTCGGTTTTATTTTGCAGGAGATTTAATAGAAATAAGCAAGGAAAAACCTTCTAATCAGATAAACTTTATAGAGAAATGGCACGATTCGTGTTGCAAATGGACAACGTTTCGTAACGGGTACAACGGACCGTATGGTCTAGGTACAAGGATTGGATGCATCCATTCCCCCTTCTCAAACCAACTTACCAACTAAAACCCCCAATACGCCTAAAACCAACTTTCCCATTTTTCAATTGTGAAAAATCACGATGCACAGAGCTACTTTTGCAGTAGTTTTTTTTATTAATGGATTTCTTTGGGTGCCAATTATTAACTACACTTGTAAAGTTTTAAGTAAAGTGACAGCTAGCGTAAGAAACGAATGTAAACCTTTACATTTCGTTTGAAATAGAAGAATCATAATCATATTTTCAAGTTAACACTACACTATTTTTCTCATCAAGATAATTTTCTAATAATAATTCTTGATATATTTGAAAATGTAAAATATTTTATTTTATTTTATATAATCCCATAAATAAAGAATTTTATATATAATTTTCTCACCTGTATATCTATCAATTGAAACGATATGATCATCTGAAGATGTCCAATGTGTTGCTAATGTTAAAGGTGAATCAAAACAGATTATATCGCCAACAGAAAATATTGTCTAAAGTAATAAAATGAATACAAAAAATAATAACAATAACTGAATTTTTTATAAAAGTACTCATGAACCGCACCAAAAATAGGGAAAAAATCACAATAACCACAAACGAAGAAAAATTGTATATAATTTTTTTTTTAAATTAAAAAAGTTAAATTTAATATTCTTTTTATGGATTTATTATTTTTCTTACTTGTGACATATTTCAGAAAATCATATAAAATATATAAGATTATATTTTGTATCCGGCTTATTGACCCAAAACAATTGACCGAATTCACAATTAACCAAAAGTAAACTATATTGACTAAATTTAGAATTAGTAAATGGTAAATTTATGATTTACTGAAATCAATTTGACAAATAAAAAAATAAAATTCATGCGTTTTTTCAGTAAGTTTAACATCGATCAAAAATTCAATAAATTATTGTACATTCGTTAAATTTACTTTGGGTCAATTGCACATTTTGTGAATTCATATTACGTAAATTTATATTCTTGCAATTGTGTATTCGGTAAACTCTGTATTCGGTCAATGTTTTTTTTTTTCGTTTTGGTTATTACAAAATTTTCTCGTGTCTGATGTTGGGTAGTAAATCTAATTTTAAAATTATAAATAAACATTAAAAAAAATGAAAGAAAATGTAACCACAGACATAAACATATTTTAGATTATATTTTTAAGTTCCATATTTTTCATTTATATACTGTCCACTAATCTAATCCAATATAAAACCATTCAACGACAAAATCTGCTAAATATCATCAACTAATATATATTTTTTTTATATTTTACACTACTTCTTACCTGGGTTGGGAAAATATATTTCGATTCTGCAACTGACACTTTGATATAATCTTCAGCATGTTTAACACCAGTTGAATCCTTGAGAGAGATTGCAATCATATTATTTGTTTCACGTGGAAAATTTATCTGCAAATGTGATTGTTTGTTGTTTTTGTTGTCGTTGTAATCATAAAGAAGGAAATAAAATAAGAAATACGAAACATATTTTTTTTATTAAAAAACATAAAAATATTAATATTTATTGTAAAAAAAAAAAAAAAATTATGAAAAATGTTATTAAAGTGAATTTGTTGTATTTATTAAAAAGAGTTGAATATAAATCAGAAATTATGCAATTCAACATTGAAGTTAATTAATGGAAGTGATAAATATAGAAATAATATTAAAAATTTATGTTAATTAAATTGGGCTTTGTTGAAAATAAAATAAAAAATTACCGAAAAATATCCACATATAAAGAGAATTTCGATTTTTCAACGATTATATAATTTTTATCATATTAAATAAATTAAAAATACTAAAAATATTTGAAATTTACTTACCGCAACAGTTAAATTATTTCCAATTTGTATATCAATCATTTCTTTATTTGATAAATCATATTTAATGGCATGAACATCTTCAATATTATGAGAAAATTCATTACCCAAATTATCATGTAATGATACTTTCAATACAATATTCATACCACGTGGAATTTTATTTTCAATTTGTTTCAATTTGACGGAAGGATAATCTAATGATGCTAATATGTATTGGACATTTTTTACTTCAATACCAATTGGTAAAGTTTGTTCAAATGTTTTTGCCTGTAAAAGAAAAATTATATATAAATATTTAATTATAAATAACACATAAGAATGGAAAACACTCTGTAAGGGTCGAGAACGAAACAGAAAAATATTTTTTTTTTTTTTAATGGATTTATGACTAATTGACCGAATTTACAATTGATCTAATTAATAATAGACCAAATTCATAACTGAACTAATGAACCGAATACAAATTAACATAATGCACAATTGACGGAATGTAAATTTACTGAATTCACAATTGGCAGATTGTACAAATGAAAGAATTGACTGAATTGTTTTCAGTTCCAGTAATATTTTTTTTTATTAATTTAAGTATCGTTTATTTCATTGTGTTTTCGGTTTATTTTGTATCAGTTTAATTGTGTATTGGGCAATTACGCGTTCGATCAATTTACTTTCAATCAATGGCGAATTTGTCAAATTATTTTCGCAAAATTATGAATTTCTTGAAATTGTGCATTCCATTAATTATTTTCGGTCAATTAACTGGATACCCATTAAATGATATATGAGAAATATTTCAAAATAAAAGTGATTTTTATTATATAAATCTACTTTTATGTTATCTACAATATTGTTAACCATTATAAGAAAAATAAATTGCATTTTCAATTTTTAAAATTGCTTTTATTCTACTTAGGAAATGGTATTTCTGAAAATCGATGTTATGATATGAAATGGTTTTAAATTTACTTTATACTTTATATAGTTTCAGTTTTCCAATATAATATTTATATATATATTATTTTTTTATTATTAGTTACCATAATCAGATCCCGTCCAAGAGTTTCACCAGATCTAACTACACCATCTGAAGATACTTTAATAATTCTACTAGTAGTTGGAATTACATCATCAGTTGAATCCAATTTATATATAACATTATCCAGATTAGCTTTCAATTGTATAGTTGAACGTGGTGCAATAAGTATTGTGTCCATTGTTATTGATTTTGGTGATTCCAGTTCAAGAATTTTAAAAACTATTCAAGTAGAAATAATAAATATCATTGAAAGATATTGTAAAAAAAAATATTTATATACAGGGTCAAAAGAAAAATGATAAAGTAGGTTTTAAATATTTATTTCATATTTTCAATTGACTGTATTGAAAATTTTATTTAAGATGATAATGTGCTAGTTAAATTTTACTGTACATCATAGAAAATTCGGCTTTTCAAACATTATTTTACAGAAATATTATCCACTGAATACTTCTCTAAACTATTTTGCAATAATATTTCTACTGAAGTTTGTCAATTAAACGTCTAAAACTAGAATCAACTAAAATTAAATTTTGAAAGTTTAAAAATCGAAAAGAAATCAAAATAAAAACTGATTTTATGGATGACCCTGTACATTATTTTAAAATTTATTGAATGATGAAAAGAATATTATTTTTATATAAACTATTATTTATATTACGTACCAGTAACTTCAACAGAAGATGTTAGTTTTTTACCATTCGATAAAAGTACATTAGCTTGAATTTTAGCTTTTCCTGGATTTAATGCTTTTACACGAACTGTTATTAAATCCAAATCACTATATTCAACACCTATAAAATATGAAACGAAAAGAAATGTTTTACTTAAAATAAAGTTTTTGATAATCTCAAAAATTTGAAATATATTTGGCAGCTTTTTAAAATTTTGTAGTTTTCTCTCGAACTAGTGGATATTTCGATATTAATAACCAATTTTGTGATAAGCTCTGGAAAACAATTATTTTTACTTATACTGGATATTAATATTTCGCGATGTACCATGTGAAAAATTATTGACTGAACCTTTCCTAAGCTCAGGAGAAGAAGCACTTTAGTATTTATTTACTGACAAATTTTCATATTCATAAAAATTTGTATATACAATTACTTATTATTATTACTATATATTTAAACAAATTTAAAATATTTAATCTTTTTCACAGCTAATTTGAATAAATTTTACAATTCCAACTACTAAATTTATTACACCACATAATAAATAAAATATGCCAAAAAATATTTCAATTTCAAATTCTATATTCTTACCCGCTTCTATAAAAATACTATAAATATCAACAACATCTGGCTGATTTGTTGACCATATTATTTTCATATTTTCCAATGTACCCAAAATCATTGGTGAAAGCTCTGGAATACCTAAAAAACCAGAAAATAGAAAATTCAATATAAATAAATCTTAATATAACAAATAAATACATAAAAAAAATATAAATCACAATATAAATAACAAATTCCGCAACAAATAAAAAAAAAATCTAAAATCTTTTTATTGAAGAATTTGTGTAAATAGCAACCAGCACAATATAATTTTTTGTAATATACAAAATTCCTATTTCCTAAAAAAATATATATAACTAAAAATAAATAAAAAAATATATTCTCTATATTTTCATTTTTTTACTTACCACCCCAAATTGAAGCTGGCATTACAGCACCAGATTTAATTCGTACCAATGGAGTACGTATTTGTATATTTTCTAAAGCGACCACAAAAACCTCAATTGTATCCTCAGAGTATACAATTTGTTTACCAGTTATTGGATTAACACCAATACATTTACCAGTTATTTTAGTATCTCCAAGTTTTTTAGCTAATATAAGTGCCGAGTCCATTGCTATATGTTGACAAAAAAAAAGTAAAAATATGGTTAAAAAATATGTAAATAAAATAGTTTTTTTTTTTAAAAAAAAAACTATAAGAATTGGAATAAATTTCATGATCCCTAGAAAATACAACTGTTATATGGCAAAATTGAAATTTAGATAGTTATAAGGGAATCCGGTTAATTAACCGAATGCACAATTGACCTGAAGTGAATTGACCGGTTGCACAATTGAGCTGAACATAATTTACCGAATACACAACTGCCTGAAAGTACAAACGAACACACAATAAATCAAGAAAACAATAAAATCCAAATTCACCAAATGTAAAAATCTAATTTATACGATTTTTCTGGTAAATTTATCTTCAGCCCTTCCGGAAATTGTTTATATATTAAACAAATTTACTCTCATTCATTTAAACATTCGGGCAATTTTATATTTGGTAAATTTACATTAGTTCAATTGTGAATTTGGTCCAGTTTTATGAATTTATGTACAAAAATACCATGAATAATGAAAAGGTATTGAAATTAATTGAAATTAGTTTAAAATGTTTTACAAACTCAAATTTTATACATTCCATCATATCAAATTTTAGTTTATTGGTAAAAATATTTTAAATCATTTAACACTTACTAGCAATATTTTGATTGTGAATTGAATAAACAATATTGACGTCTGGATTTGGTCCACCATGATGATAAATTTGTATACTTGTTCCAATAACTAGAGTTGAATTTCTTGGATAAAGACGTAATGGCGAAAAGACCTGGATAAAAATTATAATAAAATTAATTAAAAATCATATTATCAATAGTAAATACTATTTAAAACTATTAAAATTAATATCCATGTTTTTTTTAAGCAATTTGCTACTATTTATTACAAAAAGCCTGAACGTTTAACAAATTTTCTTCGTCCGCCTTCAGCATCTAGAAGGGCTTTTAAACTTGTTAAATTTGAAATTTATTTCACGCTAAAATTTTATTAGATTTTAAATAATCATTTTTATTATAACTATTCATGTGTTTACATTGTGTTAACATTTAGTTATTAAAGGAGAAAACAAAATACTTTTTATTTATATAAATTTATTTTCTTCTCAACCCAATTTTAATTTATATAATAAATCTTTTCAAAAGGTGCATATTTAATTGTTTAAAGTTAGATTTACAATAGAAGAGGCAAAAAGGTAACAAAAGTGATTTGAAAAATCAACAAAAAAAAAGGATGAAAACCCTAAATCACTTGAAAATGACGTTATCTTTACAATGTAATTTATATTTACAATGTCTTTATTGATTATTAAAAGATTTTAAGGTAAAATTTATAATAAAAAAAACTTGTATAGAGTTATAAAAATTTAAAATTAAAGATTTAATTTGTGTATTAAAATATCCTCAGTGTTAGAAAGATAAGCAAAAAAAAACACTTTTCATTTATGGCCGTTCATTCGTATTGAATGAATGATTTAATCCTCCTAGCTATAAAAATTACAATTTGATCAATTGTTTACTATGAAATTAAATGTGGATTTTTAAAACTGACCCTTAATTATTATTATATATATATAAACAGGATACCGTCACAAATGGAAATCACAGAAAGAATTTAAAAGGAACACATGAATACATTATGATCCACAAAACGAATAGTGAATGTTTAATTTCAGAAAAACTTACTTGTATATTTACTGCATTGCTTGAAATTGCTTGACTACCTAAACCAGAACTAAATAATAATTTTGTTTCTCCTAGTTCATTTCCAGTAACCAAATATCTTTAAAAAAAAAAATAATAATATAAATTATATTAAAAACCAAATACAAAAAATATATAAATAATATTTATTACCTTATTTCGCCACGTTGTAAATTCAATTGATCGGCCAATTTTACATTTAAAATTGATGGATTAAAAATATCTTCCATCAATTCATAAATTTCTAAATTAGATGAATCAATATTTAAAAAATTATCATTTATATCGTAAAGTTTAACAATTGCTTCAACAGATTTAGTTTTTTCAATACGATCGGGTACAACAATTTCAATTGAACCAATCGATACAACAGAAACAGATAAACGTGCTGGTTCAGACATCAAACAACGATCAATTAATTCCACTACAACCTATTTTAATTCAAAATAATAAATAATAATCAGTAAATAAAAATTATAATTTCAACGCACATGTCCAATCGTTAGTGGTACAATAATTATTTCCCTTTCTATTGCATCAAAATCAACTGAAATAATACCATTTTCAGATAATTCAAATTCATAAAAACCACTTCCTTGTGTAATTGGTATTCTTTCGGCACGATTTTTTGCCATAAATATAGATAAACTATCAAATGGAAATAGTGTACTATTTACAGCAACGAAATTTATTTCATTTTCTATTAATGGTTTTACATATTTACTAGATTTTGACTGAAAAAAAAAACATTAATAGTTTTATCAAAATTTTAAATTCAATGTTTTTTACCTTAAATATACCAAAATTAGGAATTTCCGGAATAATTTGATGTGTTGTTAACATTGACATATCATAATTACTAACAATACCTTTTATTTTAAAATTATTAACAATCTCGGTAATTTTAACTTTTAAGAAATCTTTATTTGGTATTGGAATTCCTTCAATATATTCAATTTTTCGTTCAACATTATAACTCAAATCGTTTTCATATTTTTGATCACCCTCAAAAAATTGCCAATCAATATTTAATGATGATATATTCATTAGTTGACGATTTTTTTCATCTAATATTTCTATTTGGATTTCAGTATTATCATCACGTTCTTTTATTTGCATTAACGAATTTCGCATTTCCAGTGGACAACTTTGTCGTAATTCTTCGGTTGCATATAAATTAATAAAACGTGGTTTAACACAATATATCATTGTACTTAGCTTTGTTCGATATGGTATAAAATTTGATGTCATCAATTGATTAAATACTTCAAAATTTAATTTAACAGTACCAATTTTTTTACAAAGAACTTTAAATGCATATAATGATTTTGATATTGTTGTAAATATTTCCTTTACTTCAGCAATTTCATTATCAACGACAATATTTTTTATTAATTCAGAATCTAGATTGTATATTTTTTGTGGACCATTTAAATAAATAATATTTCTTGTTGCACCAATTGGTAGAATAATTTCATTTGAAATTGGATTTAAAATTTGTAATTTATCAAATACCATTAATGTTACGTCATCACTAAGAATTTTATTAATAAAACGATATGATAATTTTAAATGTGTTGTACCAATACTTGAACTTCTTAAATTAACTAAATGACAAGCATTTTGAGCTAAATCATTGCTACTATCAGAAATATCTCTTGGATTTTGTGATTCTAATTGGAAAATTTGATTTGTAAATTCAAATTCAAAATTTAAATTATCACATTTTGTAAATGGTACATAACTATCATTAACAAAAGTATACAAAGCAATATGAAGTTGAACAATATCACGTAAAGATGTTTCAAAATTATATTTAATAATTTCTAATTTTACTGGTGGCAAAAAATATATTTCAGCTGAACGATATAATTTCTGATTTCTTGCTAATGCAACACGAATATTTGTATGTTTTGTTAAATGTGCTTTGAAATTCTCATCGAAATATTCATCAGCATCAAAACGTCTATCTGTTTCTAATCTCGTTTCTGCAATACCATTTGAATGAATTTGTAAAATACTTGGATTATGTGATGACCACACATAATCACTATCACCACCTTTTGCAGTAAATAAAATTTTTTGAGTTTTTAATGTATTTGGATCATATGGCAGAATTGCAAAAGTTGGTGTTAAACTTAATTCTGGATAAACTTGAAGTTCAGCTTTAGCAGAAAGCTAAAAACAAACAGAAAATTAAAATAAAATTAATTAGTTTAAAGATTTGATATATTTACAGAATTAAAATTTCCTTGTACTGAACATTTTCCTTCTCTGATAGTTTCGCCAAAAATTCGGCTACCATTTTGACTCTTAATTACAGGATAAAATAGAGTTTCATCAAAATGTGAATTCATTTTATATTTAGGTCCAAGTAAGATTTTCTGTTCATCACTTTAATTTAGAAATTATATATCAAGTTTGGAATATTTTACAAGTTTAAAAATTAAAAGAAAAATTGTATAATTTTAATTTATAATAACTAATTCAGAGAAATTGTGCAAATTACCTTGTATACAAATCAATTGCAATTTCATGTTTTTCACCCTCAACTGTTAACCAATTATAATGTGGTAATAAATTTATAGTCATTTTATTTGGTTCAGCTACAGTTAATGTTGCTGTTGGTACTGGTGATTTCTTTGATTCACCGCTGCCACCAATTGGATTTGAATCTGGTACATTTCTATCTCTAAGTACAACTTGTGTTTTACCCAATTTTAAACCTGTAGCACTATTTGCACGTATTTCTGCAATATTAATGTTTTTTATTTCTAAATAATATTGTGTATTCAAAGAGATTTCCTCTAATTTTCCTTGTTTTAACTAAAAAAAAAATACATATAATTAGAAATACAAAGGTACTATGAAGAATTTAAAATTAAACATTTTACTTGTAAAATCCTAAAATTAACTGTATCACCAACCATAATATTAACATCGGTTGGATCTAAAATAATATTTGCTAATACCATAATATCAACAACTGTTAAACCAACATGGCTATATTCTGTATATGGCATACGTACAGAAACTTTTGCTGTACCTGTATTAATAGCTTCTAGTAATACCATATAGCCACGAATACCAGCTGATTCGAATTTTTCTAATGTTATTGGTACTTCATGATATTGACTTTCCGTAAATGTTAAAAATCTTAATACTTGTTGCCAATTTGTATTACGTTTACCATTTGAATTACTTTCAGCTTGTAATATTTGCCAATGAAATTCAACACCTTCTAATGTTGTGAATGCATTTCCTTGTGAATCTTGTGCCCATAATTCAAATGTTTCTGGTGCTTCTTCTAAATATAATTCTCTAGTTGTTGTTAATACACCCAATTGATCAATAACATCTAATATAACATCACAACGTAAAAATTCACGACTATTTAAACTTTCTGCTAAAACTAATGCTGTATTCCTACGTCTTTCTTTTGTCAATACAGTAACAACAGCTCTATAGCTGCAATCAATATCTGAATCCTCATATAAAGGTGTTATTTGTATTAAATCTTGGCGTGATGATATCCTACAATAAAATTAAGAAAAATATCAAAATTATTTTTATTATTTTATAAAAAATGCACCGGGTATTTTTAGGTTATGTACATACCATTTAAAACATCCTTTTTCAATTACTTCCAAAGTGAAATTTATTGAAATTTTATCAAATATTGGTAATAATACACGTGGATAATTTAATTTTGTACAATTAACCACACTAAATGCTAAATAAATTGCTATTACTGTGAAAATCAATTTCACCATTTTAGGAGCGCGCTTTTTTCTTTCTGACTTGACTACTAAAATTTTTGTATGATGAATTTTGAATAAGAATATATAATTTCTTGGAGATTGAGATGTAAACAAAAACAAATGCAAATGACAGTTTATATAAATTGTCATGTAATGGCAGCACTTTTATTCAACCGCTGTGAAAAGAAATTAAAAAGTGAAATTTATATGCCGCTGTAAGAATATTGGCTTTTTTATGGCTAGATTTTGTTATAGCGATACTACAGCAAGTGAAAATTTTTTGGATGGTAATCGGTAAATATGTCATTTTTATTTATTATTTAATAAAATATTACTTGGAACTATCATTTCTTTGGAATATCCAACAGTGTTTAGTGTAATAGTTTAATAGAGGTATTTATCCTAACGAGAAAGTATTTCTGTTAATGTATGTAAAAATCTGTTTGTAAAGAATGCCCGCCAGTCGCCAGTACAAGTAACAATATATCAGCCTAGACTACAAGAGTGATTTTTGAAAAATCGATATTATGTTGTGTGTCTATTATATGTTGTACTTTGTACTACAGTTTCAATTTAAATTTTATTCTGTTATATTATTTACAAAAAGTTACATTATTTATATTTATTATATTTATATTGCATGAATCTAATATTAATTTTCTCATTCATTTTATAATTTTATTGTAGGAACATCTACTTCAACAATTCATTTGCCTTATGGGAACGTTACCACTGGCACTTTGATAAAATACTCGATATTATTTGATGATCATCGAATTCTTAACTAATTTATTTATTGCTAATTAATAAATATGTAATTTTATTCTCACACCGTAAACTGATATGAATGGTGTTTGGTGTAAGCGTGTAAGATAGTTTTATTTAAAACTTAACATGCCATTCTATTCCAATCATCTTAGTTGGATATTGATCTTTTTAGTTTTACAAACATATTTTACTTTTTGGAAGTCACCAAAATATTTTCAAAAATTTATTTCTTTATAATAATAAAATACTAATGAAATAGAAGAAATAAATTTATATGTATTTCTTTAAAATTATCCGATAAATAACAAATTTTATTTATATGTAAATATTCAAATTACCTGAGAAAATAATACCTACAATTAAGATTTACAATAATTTTTAATAATAATATAATAAATCCATTCGCTTTTATCTCATTAGCGACAATATTACAAAATCATAAAACGTACAATAAAATTCTAGCTAAACCTCTGTAAATATATTTTTTATTTTATCATGAAATATGGCAACACAGTTCAGTCCGCCATATTGAAGAATCGCGCCCTATATGAATATCATCGACGTCGGGATGTTTATAATTTATACAAATAAATATTAATAATAAATTTAAATAAATGAATTAATAAAAGGCATATTTACTGCCATTTTAAGCAGTATTATAATAATAAAGTTTATCTGTAAAAAAGTAGTTAAATTTATTGTAGAAAACTAGTTTTTTTTGTATGTCTGTCTATTTATGCTCGGTTAAAAAGTATATTTAATTTCTCTGTTCTTGTGCTGGCCAATAATATTCCTCTCTATTGAAGTGGGTGAAAATATTTTAATAACAAAAATAAAAAAAAATATATAATTTACGGAAATAGTTTTGTGTTTAATTTATTTTATCTGTTTAAAATTTCATATTAATATAATTACAATATAATTTTTTTGTAGATTTAGTTATTTAAATCAAATGTGTTATTAATACCTACTTATAAGTTTATATATAAAAAACGAAAAGCTTTGCCAGACATCGTTTTTAAAAAAAATATGTGTAAAATTTAACTCTTTAAGTATATAACAAAATATTTATAATAGTTTTTTTTTTTTTTTTGTGTCTATATATTTATGACGATTAATCCTTTTTCTCAATATTATAATAATAGAAAAAGGATATTTTTCGTCGTATTTAATAATAATTTCAATTTCACCAAAGTTATTATAAAAAATCTACAATCATTTTTTCTTGGTGGTATAAAAAAAACCCAACCAACAGCACAGCCTATAAAATGGGGAATTGTTTACGTTCCCAAAAACAAGAACCTGACAAGGATAAAGATCGAAATGGTATGGATATGATAGAAGAAATGCCTGTACTGCAAGGTGTTATGCAGCAAACACCTCCCCAGGAACAAATTCGACCAGTACCCCAAATACCAGATGGTAATGAACCATCAAATGCTAATGCTAAAATATTTGTAGCATTATACGATTATGATGCCCGGACTGATGAAGATTTAAGTTTTCGTAAAGGTGAACATTTGGAAATATTAAATGATACTCAGGTATGGATAAAAGCTCAAAAACTCAATAATAAAAATTTCACATATTTTTACTATATTAAGTTCAAAATAATTATATTATAGGTATACATATTTAAGGTTATATGGGGTTTAATCGAACATATTAAAATAGATATATAGTAATAGAGTATAATTTCAGGGCAGATTATCATGTAAACTTCATGTCAAGAACTTCTCTATCGCTTATAACTAACGTTAATCAAACTTCAATAGAATAACCAAAATTTTGGATTGACTGGTTAATTTCTAACCCAGAGACTCGTACATCTCTCAAATAATTCGTTATTTCATGTCAGTATTTTGAATTACTGTAACACTTTTTTTTGTTAAATTTTTTATAAAGTTTGGCGTTTTGAGCATAGTCTTCACAAATTAACGTATATATATATAAAAATATCTAAATATTATATTGTCAGTCGACATTAGCCCCATTCTACCTTATAGTTTAACTGATTTGTATGGACAAAGTCACGGCAGGCAAGCAGCTGTTATCTATTATTATAAATATAGCTTTTCTATACTTTTATATACAATTTGATGTCGTTTTGGAGAAACTGCTATTCAAGTGTATAAAAAGTATATATAATTTCTAAATAACGAATATAATAATTCATTTCGGGGCGATCGGCATTTAGTTTTTTACTATATTTTTGTTTTGTGTATGAATTAATTTATTTTTGTATTTTAATGTTTCCAATGAACTCTAACTCCCTATTTCGGTAATGTTATTTATATTAAATCTATTTATATATATAGTTTAATATAAAATAATAGCAAATTAGTTTCGTTAATCTATTTTTTTTTCTTAAATCATAATAAAAGTAATATTAAATACCCATGAAAGTTTACATATACTTATACAAATCCCTAATTCAAATTAAAATGTATTATGGATTGATTATAAATTTCGTAGTTAGATTTTAGCTGGGTATTGCAGAAATATTGCAGTGTTACAGGTCAAAAAATAATTTATATTGGATAGATGAACGTATAAAAGTGTTCCAAAACGTGTTATCTCTCAATTTGTTGACTTTAATTGGCCCTTTATAGATCTATTGATTGAAAAAAGTTTTTAATTTTTGTTATTTCAAAACAAAGGTTTAAGCTAAGGATCCATTAACTTTTAAAGACTTTAAAGTTAATATTCATGGAATAGAGCTATATAGAAAGTTAGTAAAAAGAATGAAATTGCGCTGTTTGTTGAATCAGCCAAAGCTGATATTGACTTTCATAAAAGTAGAAATTTTATGATCAGGTCATACAACAAATATAAAAGCATTAAACATATAAGTGATTATATCTACTTATAGAAAGAGTTGTCCAGCTTTTACATAAACTTCGTTTAATATAAAATTAATTGGCTGGATTCTCTAAATGTCGAAAAAACGGATTATGACAAACCTATTAAAAACTTTTAAAAGTTTGAGTAAAATTTATTCGTATTTACTAGTAAAGTATCTCATACTTTTAAAGAATTTCGGTAGAATATTCAAAATTATGTAAATTTAGAATATCTTACCTATAAATTTTAAATATTTATTATTTAATCTTAACGACAAATTATTATTAAATATACTTTTATATTTAACATAAAAATAAATTTTAATAAAATATTCACAAATTATATATATATTTATATAGTTTAAATTTTCAGTTAATTTGTAAACTTATAGAAAATGTTCTTTAAAATGATAAATTCTAAAAAATTTATTATTAAATTTTGATATTTGAAAAAACCAGTTTTTCAACATTTTTACACCACATTTTAATATAAAAATTTGTAAAATTTATTTTGACTAACAGACAGACCAGGTACAAATTTGAAAAATAGTTTGATTTTTTTTACAATATTCTAGCAAATTGTTCATGTTTTATTTTCTTTTTATAGTTATTATCAATTTCCTGTCTCATTTTAACTAAATTTCTATAATTTTAAAATTATTACAATTATTAAGAAAGGAAGGTTACTTATATACAATTACTTTGATTTGTATTCGTGTGAACCCTTATTACGAATGTGATTTTTAAAAATTATTATTATATTTTTTGATTGAATGGTTTTAGAAGATTTTTTTTATAATTTAAGTAGTAAAATCTGGATTTTTTTCAAAATAAGAATTATTTTCATTGTAAAAGGTTACCACCAGATTTTTTTTAAAACGAGGGTGGCTTCAAAACAAAATTGATATCAAAAATTTTAAAATTTTCTTCTATTAAGTATACTTAGTCCTTGTTTTAATAACTTTACTTTTAATGTAAACATCTTTGCCTTAGTTTGAGAAGAACACCGGAAAATAATTAAAGTTAAAACTTCGGTTTTTCATGATTGAATGCAAAAGTTCTGAATTATATTTTCGATATTTTACAGTATATACTTAAACTTTTGTTTTTCATTTTTTTTTTTTTTACTTTTTCTAAGGAATTGCAATTAGTTTATTCATAAAACTTTATACTTATTTATTTATTGTTTTTAAAACCCCTGTTTAAGTGTGACAGAAAGAAATTCATTATAATAGTGAATAAGAGTTCCTGTAACATTTAGGACTATAACAACTTTCCTATTTAAATAAGAATACGGAAGTTTTGTACAACCAAGAACAGAATATTTAAGGTAATGAAAAGAACAAGGATTAATAATTAAAGCACAGGTTCTATTTATATGGCCAAGAACAAAGAAACACGATTTTATATCACTAAATCTAAATTAATTATGACTAATGATAGGAGACCTAATAAATCACTACCTTCTGTGTAAAATGACCAGTAGATTGGGTCTCACGGTTTTGATATTATATGTCGAAGATTTGATAATATTTAAATAGTAAAGGATACGCTATAGTAACAGTCGAAGACTCATCAGAATAAAATTGGATATTAGGGTAGTTATTGATTTGATAACTTGAAAAATATGACAAAGATCATGGAAATCATCAGGTTTATAGTTGAATGAATTATTGTTGTTGCACGTAAAGAAATACCTTACCAAATATTATAGTAGTGTTTGGTGTCACTTACCAAAAACCAAATAAATAATTACTTAAATAACCAACAGCTTTAATTGTTTACTTTAATTGAGTTGGTTTAAAGACCACTTTTCGAAGTTTATATATAAAGAAGATAAAAGGATAAACGTTTTATGACCAATATAAAAATACTTACGTAATCTAGTCTTATACATAGTGACTGAAGACTAAATTATTGAAGTGTTTTATTTAAATTCGTTTATGTAATTTAGATTTTGAGCATATTATACTTAGTAAAATTCTTCAAAATATAGAACGAATTTGCTTACTAATACTACAAAAATATAAATTTTAAATATTCATTCAATTGTGATCTGCAATAAATATTTACTTAAATGTATAATTGTGAATTTATATACAAAACTTATTTAAAAGACAAATTATAATTTATTTATTTTTATATGCAGATTTTCTTTTATTTTATTTAAAACTAAGTATATAAATATAATTATAATTAAGTATAAATACTTTCACTTGGTTGAAAAACCACAATTTTATTTAAAAAAAAATTAATATATCTTGAATAATTAGGACAAAATGATTGGAATCGTATTTTATAATAAAAAATATAATTTTACATTATTGCAAAATGTTTTATTTGTCTAGTTTTCTGTTGATCTTTGGTAGGGTAATAATATTGGTAGTTTAGATATTATAATCTATAAGTACAATTTTTTAATTATTGAAAACGTTAAAATTCAGATACGTTACGTTAAAATCTCGACATGTTTATATATTCCCGACTTTCTGATACGTCCAAAATTCACTAAAGTCGCCTTAAAGATGTTATAAATATAACACCATCTTGCTAGCCAATTGAAGGTCCCAAAACAAATCATTAAATTTACCACGCAATAAATCCCTGGTTTCACGAGCAATATGACATGTAGCTATATAAAATATGCCCATAATGAAATCTCAGAAATGTTCAATTCTTGAGATCGACGTGAAATTGATAAATTAGAATCTTCAGTAACAGTAACACATTCAGAATTGATATTGGATTCACTACGAATATTTCGTTGATATAATTTACACCTCTATCGTAGACTTTGACATTTACTCAGAAGCTATATTTACTCAGAAAGTTGTTTTATACGGTCGTTGTTTTCAATTGTTATAGTTATTTCAAAATTTCATATCAGTGCAAAAATGGAATTAAAACGTAAAAATTTTCGTGCAATTATTTTTTACAACTTGCGACGCGGATTAACTCAACAACAGTGCAGTTGTTGAGATATTATACATTACATTGTATTGATAAAATACTTATTGAAATTTAACAAAATTTTATTTATTTATATATATTTTATTATTAATTACAAAACCTACATTATTAACTTACAAAAAAAATATTTAACAATATAATTAATCGATTGTCATCGATATCTAGACCACTGCTTTTATTGCTTCATGAATTTAACTAAGCGAATCGTACTTAACTGATTGATACATTTTCTGCTCCCATTTTAAAAGTATTTTACTTATTTCCCGATTTTTTCAATAAAATTCTATGTAAGTAAATTATAATTTTATTGCGTATCTTATTTTTAGTTAATTTGAATATCATTCATAATTATGTAATTCAATCTATGTAAATAAATAAAATTCAATCTCAATAAATAAGTACATTTTTTTTTAGAAAAATTATATATAAAAATATATTTTGTTTCAATTAAATCATTTGTAAATTTAAAACCAAATGTTGTAAGTACTATTAAAACATAAAATTATACACATTTTATGAAATTTTTAAATATGTATAAGTATCCAAAATATTTACTTAAATTCTCAACATAAAATAAAAATGTGTTTAATGTTATCTTTCGAAATATGAATGACAATCAAGGAGCAATTCATATCGTTCTGAACTGAATGACTAACAAATTTTGTATTTAAAATAATCGCTTCTATTTTATATGAATTAAAAATACAATTTTTTTATTTTTATAAATACTTCATAAAATTATTTTCATGTTGATGATTTATAAGAAATTTAAAGAATTTTTTACGATTACATAACATTTTGAACTTGAAATTTTTAATATCGTAATAATATAATTCTTAAAACCGATTAAATTTAATTTCTGTATTATTTCATTTGATTAAATATTTTTCCCTAAGTTTTACATATATATACAAGTAAGTCGAGTTATGTACATTAGACAGAATATAATATAAAAAAGTTTATTAACTGAAAATTTATTAATCATCATAATTGGGTGGTCTGAATAAAAATGGCGTGGTTTATAAAAAAAATTACTCCATTCCGTGAATAGCACGTTCGAATCGAAAATTTCAAATTTTGACAACTCTTTATATACCAATTTTATCTAGCATTCCGGATTGAAAGAAAACAATGAACGTGCGTAGCAGAATCGAAATCATTGTGATTCATATTTAACTATATAATTAGTTCTTTTATTTACCCTCCCACTCAAGACTGATCACACCAAGTAGAAATTCACTTTTATACACAATATCCTTAATAATACAAATACAAAATTAGACGTTAGCTCACAAGTGTTTATTTCAACAAAATCGAATGAATTACAGATTTCATGTGAGGTATATTATAAATTTCCTGCATAAATATTTCTGATATTTAAGAGAAATATAAAATGCATTTGATTTAGAAATATATAAATTTTAAATAGCTGCAATCCAGTAAGCTAAACAAAGCCAAATAACGTAGAATCAAAAAAATATGAAAATTGGAGTGATTTCTAAATATTATAAAAATTGTTATCTAAATATAATAATTATTGTTGTTATCAGTTGAAATTTTTGAAAAGGAAGTTATATACATACTTACCAAAAATTCAGACTGATAAGATTTAATCGAGTGGTTTATAAATATTTAAAAATCAATTTTATAATCAGATACTTAAGTATAATTAAAATTTAAAAATATTTATATATACAACATTTTTATATTATACGAAACACTATTGCGCCCTGCGATGACAAAAACTGCTACGTTAAACTTTTATTTCCGAGACTTAGTGGCATATTTTCATATTTGAAATATAAATATTTGCTTAATTTTATTTTACCCAGATATTTGTAACAATTAGAGATTTCATTCCGATTAATCGGTTAATCAATAAACGATGATTTTCCAATCATTTCGATTAATCGATTAATCGTAAAAAATTTAACGATTATTTCCGATTATATCTTAACCGTCTGAAGAAATGAAGAAAATTCCATTTACTCTACTCTATTTTTTAATTACATAGTTACAAAAAATTTCAAATTTTTTTTTTCAAAATTCGACAAATAGTGAACGAGTCTTTTCTATTTCCGGAAATTTTATAACCAAAATTAGAAATCGTTTACGAATACTGATACGTTAAATGCTCTTTTTTTTTAAATTCTACTTCAATAAAGATTAAATTTGAATTGTGGTATAAATTCAGGCTTCCGTTTTTTGTACATTTTTGAACATATTTTTTTGAATATAACCGATTAATCGATTAACCGATTAGTTGGTAAAAAGAGTTATCGACTAACCGATTATTGTAAAAACGATTAATTTGAAATCTCTAGTAACAATTAAGTAATTATTATCAATCAATAAAATATACTAAAGTAACAATTTTATTCTTTAGACGTAGACCATTAGAGAGTATAAAAAATAGCATATACTAATTCACTAAAGTTCCTATTAATCCCTAAATTTTCTTTAGATATTAGATCTCGTTGTTCTTCTGCAAATAACTCAATTTTTAAAGCAAAATTTCCAATTCATCATTTCATTTCAAATCTCAAACAGTTTTCCAATATATGAAACTTTAAATATGCGATATTCGCAAGTGATATCGGGCTTATTTTTTCTTTGCGATAATACTTTATTATAATATGCTAATTCAAAAAGTTTAAGTCTTCTCAATGTATTCGTGTTGCTCAGAAATTGATTAATTTAATTTTCACTGCAATTTTCAAATTTTGTTTTCAGTTCTTTATATAGCTCTGTATTTTTGACGTAAGTTGGTGCCTCACGATGTTCCTAATAACTTTATTTGAAATAGTATTTTATCTATGGTGTTTTATTTAGTGCAGCCCCAGAATTTGAATACCATACGTCCATCACTTGTTTATATAAATGAAGGTAATTATTATATTGTTTATAGCCAAGCTCTTCATTTCTATTTTCCACATGTGCGATTTCCAGCGAAGTTTTGGCTATGTTCGCATACGATATTATATCTGATCAGTAGGTAAACAGATTTATATATGCTCGATTCTCTTATTTGTGAAGTCTACATGTACTGACTTCAATTCATTCAGCTTAATCCTTCATTATAAAAATTAATAATTTTTACTTATAAGTACTTACTAAGAATATGAATTAAAAACATTTTAATTAAAAAAATTAATATGTTTATGTAGCTCTCCTCAAATAAACAATTATTTTTATACTTACTTACCTGACTAAAATGTTCAAATATCAAATTTTTTATGTTTTATGCTAAATAAAATAAATGTTATTGTTTATATATTTATGCTAAATATAATTTTATTTGTAAATTATGTATAGAACGATATGTTTTCGATTTAACTACCGGAAATTATATTGAATTATGATATTTATATATTAAATTAAACTATACGGAAAATCAGTAAAATAAACAATTTTAATGTTTTTTGTGATTTGAATTTATCGGAACTATTTAATTTATAATATTTACAAATCTAATATAAAATAAATTAACTATTTATTTACCTAGCAAGTTTAAACTATTATTTATCAGCGTTATAAAATCTAATACTTAACCTATTTTTTTAAACGCGAATTAACTTTCGTTTAATCACAGTTTTATCTGAGATTGAACTACAATAATATAATAAAGTAAATCGGTATGAATAAAATGTTTAAAATAAATGTTGCTGAAGATCACAATTAAATTAATGTCATAATTAGAAGTGTTGATACATTGACGAAACATTGACATTGACAAAATACAAATGACATTAAAAATATGTGTGATTATCAAATTTGGTTATAGTGATCCAAGGCATTTAACAAAAATCAATTCGATTTTCACTTGGAACAGAACAAATTAGTCTAGGATTGAAATTTATTATTAAATATATAAGACTGTCTTAAGTCTACTTTATAGTGACAATGTCACAGCTAAATTAAATTATGTACTTACTTATTTTATATTATATTAATTGATTTTCTATTTTTGATATACTTTAGGGCGATTGGTGGCTGGCACGAAGTAAGAAAACTAGACAAGAAGGATATATACCATCAAATTATGTTGCTAAATTAAAATCAATTGAAGCTGAACCGTAAGTACCTAAACATTTTATTAATTCTTCTTATCAATTTCTATATAATTTATTTTGTTTAACCTTCAATTAAATATTATATTTAATTAAAAATATTTATTAATGCATATCGGATCATATATAATTTATTTTAATCATTACTAAATACAGTATCATTTCTATAGTATAGATAGAATAATGAAATTTTATTTGTGCCTAAAAATATGCAATTTTAAAATATATTTTATTGAAATTATTTATGTATAGTTATAATTAAATAAGAAAATATAATTTTTATTTTGTAATAAAATAATTCATTTAAATATTTCAATTTTGTTATGGAAAAAATTCGGAGTGTCGAAAATTATTTATTTCTTGAAATATATGAAATTAATTTTTATATATCGTATTTAGGAAGTAGTTAAAAGTTATTGAAAACATCCGTGAACTATAAATTGGTATAGATTACATAAATATTGTTGTAGACGATATCTGTGAAAAATATTTTCTTTATGTTGTTTATGATAAAATGTTCAATTTTGTTCAATAGTTTTCAGAATATAAATAGTTTTTATTCAGCTCATATAATCATAATTTGAAAGTAATTTATATACAAATTCTCCTTGTTTTCCGAAGGTTCTGAATGTGCTATGCTATAATATGCGGCATTTTCAACCTCAATGAAAATTGTCTATCAATTATAATTATTTCTAAATTATGAAGCTATATGTATGAGCAAACGAACTTTGTGAAGTCCCTTTTAATGTATTCACTATACAGTATACTTTAAAATCTCTGACATCACATCAATATTCTACTTTTATAATGAACTAAACCAATTTTGTGAACTTGATATTTATTACCAGATTCAGTTTATTTATTAATGACGTAATTAAAATTCTCATTTATATTTAAACCTTCTACTACTGGACATGTGGACAGTTAGTTACAAACGAGGTGTTCTAAACGAATTCTTAAAGATGATTCATTTAAATATGCTGTTAAACATAGTTAAATTTTATGTTTATTAATTCCATAATTTCCTATATTACTATAGTAAGCATTTCCAGGACTAAATAAACCTTGTCGATTTCAAAATAAACCTTTTAATTTCAATGTAGTAATTCTTTAATAGAATTACTAATGAATAGTAATTAAAATGAACTATTAAGGAATATAGAAAATTGAAATTTGGAATGATCTCAATTAAACGTCTATAATAATTATTATTAATTTTATTTAAACCTCACATGTCTAGAAATTCAATTTGCTATTATATTTGTTGGAGTAAAAATAACTTTTTTACCGCAACACTTTTGAAGATTAGGAGGAATACCTCGACAATATTCTGATTACCACCCAGATGGTAAACAATTGGTTCAACAATTTCAATACTAGAAATTTTATTCGTCATATTATTTATTTATCTGAGAAAGTATAGTTTCTCAACGTCAAGTAATTATTCCTATTCGGTTGCCAAATTTCAACATTGAGGTCTAATAATATTTTTTTATCGATATGAACTCTCCAAAAAATTACACTGTTATTACTAAGGTAATATAAATATTTAATCACAAAATAATGAATCAATTAATTATAAATTAATATTTTTATTACAATTGAAAATTCTACAATTTTTAATGTCACCTCAATAAAATCGCTATAAAAATTATAATAGAAATCATCTTTATACATAATTAAAATTTTAAAATTATCAAGATATATCTATAGGTTCTTTCTCCTCCTTTTAAGCAAATTTTTATGAAGCAGTTAATATTTCGTCCACTTCAAGAGTAATGATTATGTTAACTTTGCTAGTTGCGACCATTTAAATATTAATATTTGAATGGTGCTGAAATGGAAAAGTTTTAAGTGAATTGTATTTTTTAAGGTATATACACAGATTTAAATGGGTGAACGTTGAGTCTACAAATTCTTTGTATTAGTGGCTTCGGATTCATCTTCTTACGAACCAATCAATATAATTGGATTATTATACTTTGTATGAAGCTATTAAAAATTCACTATTATTAATTAATTAATTACACTCTTAATCATTATAACAAATCATCCATAAAAAATATATTTAATATAACGACAATTTTCATATTTTCACTATTAAAAGCAAATTATATTTGCATAATGTTTAAAGTTTAAAGTAACTTTGCGCTTGCGCTAGACACTCTAATAAACTAAATATTATTATTATTATTCGTTTTCTTACAATTATTTTAATTATTTGTTTTTTTGTGATTTTACAATTTTAATGATTAAATTCAAATTAAATATAAAATTTATTAAATTAATAAAATATTTTTTCAATTGAATGTTGTAAAGATTTACGATTTTTATTTAATGGTTAATCGTAAGATGAAGCATAGCAGCTGTAAATGAACAGTTTTTGTTTTATTTATATAAACTATACAAAAAAATTAGGCATTAAAATGTTAGTATATTAAAAATAAAGATATAATTTAATTATATATAAAATATTGGCGACGAATTGGCCCGTTTAAAAGGTGGCGTCACTCTCTTGTCGAAGATACTTACTTGAAAATAGTTGGCGGCGGTGTAATTACTCTGGCGACATTTTCACGAAAAAAAATTTATTACATTTATTAAATTTGTTTATTAATGTTGTGCAATAAAAATCAGTTAAAAATTAATAAGTCAAATAAAAAAGTAAAAAAAAATCCGTTCATTTGATTGCGCGCTCTTAATGATCATTAATTTATAGCATAATATAAAATTCGAAGAAAAAAAAAACAACAACAATATTTATAAATTTTCCACAGGGAAATGTATAAAATATTATAATATTAATTTAGTCACAAAATTACGTTTACTTAATTAATTTTATTATAATTAGAGTTGTAAAAGTTGATATTTTGCAGTAAAGTTTTTCAAATCCAAAAGGAAATTTTGAAATTCATATAAAAATCAAATATTTTTATAATTTATAAACCTTTTCTTCACAATCATTTTGCCGTAATTCATAGTTTGATCAAAATCTGTGAATTTAATGCTTCTTCCGAGCCAATGGATGCTAAGGATATTTTCATAATTCACTTGTATTTTGTTATTTTCAATACAGATCTGTCAAAATGAGGATAAAATTATAACCTACAAAATGAAATCTTTTAGTGCTGCCATAATTAACACTTAAGTTATAATTATTAGCAATTTGAAATGTAAAAATTAGTATTACCAATATACACAATTATTTAATGGTAACTATAATGTAGATTATGGTTATGAACCATTTCAAACCATTTATGAACTATTGCTTCAGCAAACACTTCCTTCCAGATTTATACCTTTCTTTAGTTTTATTTATCCAACAATTTATTCGCATTTTCTGAATATCTGCTACTACCGTTTCGACCCATCTTTTCCGAGTTCTAAATCTCATTTTGTTTCTTTTAGGATATTTGTACCATTCTATATTCAGGCATTTTTATAATGTGACCTAGCCATCTCAACCTTTGCAATTTGATGAAACGTATAACATTGATTATCAGTTTTATTAATTGTCACTTTTTGATTGATTATACGTAGATTGATTATGATTGAATCATATTATATGTTTTAAGTAATTTATTGAATTTGAGAATTTCAAAAAATACTAATACTTCACAACGAATACAAAAATTATAAGAACTATTTTTAACTAAAATATCCTTTGCAAATAATCCTGAAAATAATCTTGTCTTTAATAAACGAATCATTAAATTTACCACGCAATAAATCCATTGTTTCACGATTAGTATGACACGTCGCACCGTCTTGTTCAAACCATTTCATCAATTTACCATTGTTACCAACATCATTTTTGAAAAAGAATTGTCCGATGAAATGCACACCAAACATTTAATTTTTCTGGATGTAATCGAATTTCTTCAAACGCATATGGATTATTTTTATCCCGAATACGGCAATTTTGCTTCATCCGAAACGCTCTTTCAGTTTCAACAATTAATTTTGATAAAATAATTGAACGATTTGTATACGTTCATTTTTATAATGGTCCATGATTATTTGTATGTCGGTAATGACTAAAAAACATAAATTAACATTATGTTAGACATTCCTATCGGACGCAACCCCTATTGACAAATGTATCACCACCGATTTAAAGACCCTTTTACAGATTTGATATATAATTTATATGAAATGAATTACTGAATAAATTCTTTTTATTGAATTATACTTCTAACACCACATTTGAAATAAAAATATTATTTACAAGTATATAGTATAAAAAAAGCAAAATTTTAATTCGACCATGACTTAATTCAAATAAAAATCGACCTCTTCAGGTTAATTTCATTATTTGCTAAGAAAAATGATGGTAATAAAAATTATTTTATTTTAATTTTTATTTATTTTTACCATTTCAATCAATTTTTATTGTGCAACAATTAACAAAAATGACATTGATATTCAAATGCATTAAACAACCAATTTTATTATCCAACCCCAAAGTCTATTAACCTTTGCGGAATTTTCCCAATAACAAAAACTATAATTTCCCCTTGATCGCTAAGCAATTAGTGAAACATAACCAAATCATTATTATTACAAATGTTAAAAAATATGAGTGTAAAATGTTAATGAATTTTAATTTATTTATTTTTTTTCAAATTAAAAATAATTTGATTAAAATTTTTATATAACTAACCACGCTCCAAATATATTGCAAAAAAAAAAAAAAAATCAAATTCAAATTATAATTGATTTCTTGGAAAGTAATCAAAATCAACGGCACAGGTAGCCAACAAAAATATAACAAATGGGCACTAAACAAATGGGCACACGTAATTTTTTTTTTTTTTTTTTTGTTTTGTGTTAGTTTGTTTCCTTCAATTTTATAAATTGTTTTTTGATGAACCCAACAACCATGAACCAATATTATGTCCGCCACTATCTGAATGATGATATTTTAATGAACGTAAAGAATAATGAAGCACAAACTGTTGCACTAATGATATTTTGTGTATATTCCTAACTTAAAAACACCAATAATAAAAAGGATTGAATGAATGTAAAAATGTATTAAAAATAATTATATTTGAAAAACTAAGGAAAACAACAAACAAATGTTAATTTCCAAGGTAAAATTTCAAATCAGGCAGATTAAAAAATTCTTTGTATAATAAGGAAACGACCTTCAGAAGTCAATAAACTTTTAAGTTCATATTATTTGAGGTTATATTTTTTATATTCTGATTATATATTAAAGTATTTCATAGATTTTACTGGTAGAAAATATTTGAAGTTTGAAATATTTGCACTTGGAATATAAAATTCCAAATTTTAGAAGATTTAATATTATAAGCCACAGACTATCATTCAGCCTGACATTTATAATTGTGGTGGTCATCACAAGTCTCGAGAAATGCAAAGTTAATGATATTTAATTCATGTGTGTTTACTGGGCTGAAGTGAAATGTGGTTAACTAAAAAGGATATCGATAAATTACAAGTTTATATCTATAAACAAATGTCTACGAATAATATTCAGAATATTTTGTTGGTTCCAGAAGAGAAAAGAATAAGAAACATAGCACTCTGAAGACTTACTGATCAAGAGCCTAACACAAATAAAAAGTTCAAGAATATATACTAAGAATAGTAGTAGTTAGTTTAATATAGCAAAACAAGAGCACTAAAATGGAATCTTCAAAGAATAAAGCTATTCGGTGACCAAGAAATACATGGAGGAATGCAAAAGAAAGAAATGTAAAATTTTGAAGAAAAAACATGGGAGAAGAAATAATCTGGTAATATGGAAACTCTTAGGACCTTACGCTCAATTATTCCAGAGATTTAGCTTAATTGATACATTAAAATGCCACAAAAGAAGACAGTCCGAAGCTCCGAAGTCAGTTTTAAATTTCGTGTTGAATCATTGTTAATAATGATATATCTAGTTCCACTCGTTCATTTGATTGCATTTGATTCATATACGTATCTTCACGTGAACTTAAAACTTTATTATATCGATAAGTAGGGTATCCTCTGTGGTATGAATCAATCATAATCGTAATTCTGTACTGAAGTCTCAATTTTAAATTTTAAATTACTTTTATAGCTTCCACATGAACCTAAGAGTTCTATATATATATAACTATGAATGAAAATCAAATACTGCACGTTTCGAGTTTTCATCGATTCGATCCATTAGATATACAATTTGTTAAATGCTTGATTGAATTAAAAATTAACTAATTTTATCAATATAAAATAAATAATCATAATTTTAATAATTAAACACGAACAATCTTTTTTATTTCGGTCTAATTAAATTAAAATTCAACTTCAAGTGAAACAAAAATATAAATAAATTATGAATAATAAATTAATATTTTTTTTACATTTAATATATTTTAACGTAATTGCAAATAAAGAATTAGTCTTTATTATGTATAAAGCTGCCCATTCATTGTACAACCTCGATGTCAACCGGATTGTAAATTTTTATTACACACATTAAACTTGGTTTACAATTTACAACTGTCAAAAATCTCGTGTTTGTTTGTGTTTTTTTTTTAAATGTCATTCCAATTCCAATTAATAAAAATTATTGTTAACATAAGTATATAAAAAACGTATTTTTTTGATATAAAACATCAAGAAATGTTATTTTGGTTGTGCAACTTTTCCACAACTTACAAACATCAACCAAACCGCCCATATATTCAACAAATATTTGAATATTTGTTCAACCGATATGTGAACGTGTTGAATGTACACACCACAACAAAGTTGATAAATATATTGTATAATGTATGGGCAGTATAATAGTATAAATGTAACATAACCATAATTCTAATTCAACTTAACCACAATTTTTATACATATTCAACTGCCAAAATTTTAATATTTATATTATAATTATATTAAGAATTTTAAAAATTTCTATATTTTTCCAATTGGCTTTCAATTTTATATATAAATAAATTGTATTTTACAAAAATTTCATAAATCACACATAATAAAGTGCAATGCCCTTTTATATTTTAAGAATTATTTTCATCTTCCTTTCCTTCGAGGAGGTACAAAAATATGTAATTTATTATTACATTTTTTTTTCGTTCAAAACTTTAGAAATCATTCAGTGCCAGGCAAATATGAAGTAGAAAAAAATTGTATATATTAATTCCATATGAAAATTAAATGGAATTTTCTTATTTCCTTATGTAAAAGAAATTCTTCTTGCTGGTCTCCTGCTATTTATAAAATATTTTCATTTTTTCATTTCATTTTTTTTTTGTATTATCCGTTGGCAAAAATCCTCTTGGTGGATGGTAGATTATAATAATAATGATGATGATGGTATGGTGGTGAATTCTTCATTGTTGAATTGAACCTACCCAATAGAGGCAAGTTTTTTTTTTTTGTAATCTCTTATACCAAGTCATTGAAAATGAAATGCAACAAATTATGACAAAAAGGAAAGATAATTCTGTCAAGATTAACGTGATAAATAATTGTTTACTTTTGTGTATTTTATTTGCTTTTTTATATTGTTGATAAATTTCGAAAAATTGCCTTCATTTTTTTTTCCGAGTTGATAAACTTTTAAAACTGGTTCCATCGATTTTTATATATTCATGTACAATTTGTAACACAAAATTGGGTTTTTTGATATAAATTTTTAACTTTTTTGGAGAACATGGAATTTTGTAATATTGATTATTAAGGGTAATTTGATATTATGAAAAAAAAAAATAGGACAAAAATCACATGACATTTTCAATTCCAATTATTTAGAGTAAGAAATCAAATTTTTATCACATTTAAAAATTTAAAATTACGTCGTTGTCATTTGAATTTTTGTTTTAGAACAAGAGTTTTGAAAAAAACACGTTAAAACATTTAATCCTGCCTCCTTTAGAACTAAAACTAATTAATACTATCATTAAGCAAATTCTTATTTAGATTTTAAAATGAGGCCATCTTATTTTTTCTATAAAATGTTCTGCTATTATAGAATCGTAGAAATGGCAAATTTGATCGAAAGTACGTTATGAAAAAATGTATATTGTGAAAGGACGAGAAAATAAAACGAATAATTATAAAAAGAGTTGTATATAAAATTAAGGAATCGAATACATATAGAAAAATGATGTGAACAATTTCTGGATTTTAATATATATAAAACGTTAGAAGGTGGATCATTAACATCCAAAATGAGAATGGAAATATTATTAAGGAAAATGGTAAATTCAAAATTTCAAATTGTATAGTGGACAGTTTGCAAACCAAAATGATTCATCAAATTCAATATTTGCGGTTTACAATATCCCCGAAAAATTTATATTAACATTAAATTATCTTTCTCTCATTATGATACCCCAAACTACGGTATATATTTTAACTTATTCCAGATGAAATACTGCAGTTTTTGGTTTCATTTTTCATATATTTTTGCATAATTCCGTATTTTTTTAATCCATATGAATCTGTTCAGGCAGGAATTGATCGAGGACTAAAGTAAATATTTTTTTTGGCAGAGGTCCGACGAATGGCATTTTTAGCCTTTATACCAAGATTATAAACATATCACCTAAATTTAGAGTTTGACAAAAAACATGTTTTTTTATTTTGCAAATGCCATTATTTGTGAAATGGTATGAGGATAAAAAAAAAGTGTCACAATTTGGTTTTAAGGTCATAAATATGAGGTGGAGATTAAGAGATTTTTTTTTATTATCAGAGGATTTTTGTTTTTTGTTTTTTTCGTAAAAGTTGATTGATTGTAGTTTTGGTTATGGAAAATTTAAATTTTTGAGAGAAATTTAAATTTAAGTAAATATAATTTGGTATTAAAAAGATGAATTTGAATTGTGTCATTTTTTTTCTGATTATAATTTCAATAAATAAAAAATGCTTTAAATTCCGGTTTCATACTAATGAAAGTTATTAATTTTAAAATTTGTCAGAATTATCACACACTATCGGCAACTTAATATATAGGGTAATAAATCATATTGAAATATGTTTGATTTAGTTAACATTTTATAATTATTTGGTGATTGGTTGTTTGGTTACATTATTGCCATTTACGACAATATAGTTGCTGTCTGTTGACACTACAGTCTACAGTTTCACGTTTTTCGAAAATAAATTTCATTGAGCTTTTAGTAGTCAATTATTTGAAATTGTTGGCAAATAATTCAATTCAATCGATAATTTATTTTGCTTCAGTCAATCTTATTATTGGATTTATATTTTTTATAACTAATGCTTATTTATTACCATATCTTTTCAATCATAGCTTGTTACAGAATGGCCCTACAGAATTAATGAATATTATAAACATTAATAAGGCGCGAAACATTAAATTTTATTGTAAACATGAATTTGCAAATAATTGTTGACCAATAATGTTGATAGTCAAATTTAAAAAAGAGTAGTACGTAAAATTGCAGCTAATTTTATTATAAATTACTTCATTGTTTCGCTGAATTATTTGACTTTGATACGCCTATATAAAACAGTGATCAGCATTGCATCTGAATTTTTCAATTTTGTCTGAGTCAGTTTTTATGAAGGGACCGCCAAACTCATATTTATGACCTTACACAAATTAATGAATAAACAAGTTTGAATTAGGCTAAAGGACCAAACAAATTCACTTATAAGATTTTGATGCCATGTAAGGTTGTTTCTTACCTGTTTTTCCGGTAATGATCAAAAACTATATTTAACTAGCAAAAGTTACCAACATTTCTTCTGAATGGGGAACCCAAGAGAACTCTCGTCCGCCTTATCGATTTATTGTGCGTTTATATTTTTTTCCCACCACAACTTAATATAGACTTAAGAAATCTTTGGTATGTTTGAGTAGGACATATTGGCCTGTTCTACTCCTTAGTCTACTCCTTGCGACTGCCTCGCAGTTTCATATAATAATCTTTACTTTGTCATTCAAGTATAGACGGCGGTAAATGTATGTTTCAGTTAGACCAATTTTATTTAGCAAGTTGTTCCAAGGACTGTGTCCTTCTCGTAGTTAAACATAGTTAAAACGTCTCACTAAATTAAAATTTAAATTAATTGTTTATAACCTAAAATTACGTTTGGCTCGTAATTTCAATATTAATTTACATTTGCAAAGTTTATGTTCGCATTCTTTACATTTATTCAAATGTGATGGAGCTTCATTTTACTAAAATAGCTTTCAAATATGACATTTGAAATCCCAAAATAATATAATTATTTATGAAATCATATTAATATTATTTTATATATATTACAAATTCTAAAAATATCACAAGAAAAACACCTGTTTTTCCTTTACACATTTCTAACATATATTTCAAATTAAATAATATATTTATTTATAACCTCAAAAAAAAAATTATAATATTCTTATAAAAATATTTCAAAATAATACCAGAAAATAAATTTAGGTCAACAGCAAATAAAAATAAATTAAAAATATGTAAAAAAAAAGGGCGACTATATTTAATGTATCTTTTAATCAAAATAACAAATTATATTTAAAAATAGATTACGGAATTTCGTTTCATCTAAAAATAACTTTAACAAAAATTATGATTCCGGTCCATAAATGAAGAAAGTTTTAACACCTTTTTTTTTTTGTTGAACGAAACAAAATTGATTATTACTATAAATTTTTTGGCGCCATCATTTTCTGTATATAATCTTGATTGCCGGAAGATCAACTTAAGAATGACGTTATTGGCGACAACTCTATAGCATCACTTTTTTTTTAATTATATCAATTAAAATTTACAGTATAAAAACATATAAAAAATAACCTTTGGTATTTTTCCAAAAGACACTAATTGTCTGAGTGTCTGTGTAAAATTGGGCTTTCCCCAATTAAAATTAATGATCGCTTGTTGTTGTCATTATGGATATATAATTTAGTTCAATGTATTTTATTATTATTAAAAACAATTTTTTTAAAGGTTATTAAACATTTTGCTGACGTAACAAAACAATCAAAATGACAGTGTTATGACAGTACGAGTATTTTTTTTGTTGGTGGTTTTTGAACGCATGTGTTAAAACGATTCAAAATATTTTATTTTCAATGATGATGGATCCCATCTTTTAAATTGAAATATTTTAATTAATGTTTTAAAAATTTAAACAATTTTTTTATTTTTATATTTGTGGAATTTTTCGAATTCTTGAAATTTAATTTAAAAATTATGAAAATATTTTGATCCGGAGTAGAAAATACATTTTTTTTTTGTTATTGTTGAATGTTTGGAAAGTGATTTTTGTTTAGAGTTTTGGATATTAATTAATTAAATTTTTAGTTTTTTTTTTACAAAATGATAAATTAATAATTTCGTAATGAACTTTTATACAGACAGGCTAATATTTTTAAATTTATAGAGTATATCGAGCACAGAATTAGAATATTCTACATTTTTGTATGGTATCATTGTAAATTGTAAATGTTTTTACAATAAAAGTTGCCAGTTTTTACCCAAATATTCGAAATTGTCATTACTTACCCAAATAGTCGAAATTGTCGTTTTCTGGAGGAATTCGCTGTATATAAAGTGACATCAAATTCCTTTATGTTTTCAAGATAAGTTAATTTTTTTGAATATTATTTTTTTATGCTTTTCTGTGTTGATCCTTGAAATTCCCAATCTAAATACGTCCTATTTATTGTGAATTAATCAAATTTCAATGTGAAAATTAGCTAGAATTTAATATTCTAAAGTTGTTAATGGAATGATGCCATTATAATATAATTTTAATTATATTTAAATAACGCTTTGATGTAGAGAATATTATGCAACCTTATTTAAAATATTTTTATGATTTAAACGAACTTGTCATAACTAAATTCATAAATGAAAATATATAAAAAATAAAATTTATTTATTACCTAATTAAGTTTTATTTAAACTTGAAAAAATTATACGTTTATTTTTAAATTATCGTTTTTTTTTTTAATAATAATATTCTTAAAATTCTTCGTAATTATTGTTCTAGATTTCAAATCCATTAAAATTTTATAATATTTTAAGTTTTGCATTCAATGTACAAAAATTACGTTCCTCACGGAAATCATGTGATTTTTTATTATGACTATGACTAATTTTACTCTGAATTAAAGTTTTATTGATTAAAAACATGGAATAAATTAATAAAGTGTACGCAATTTTAATTTTTGAATAGAGGACTTTACGACAACCATTTTTATATTAATAGGTTTGTTTACCCTGTGTGGTGACCATAATCAATCAAGAGTTAAAACAAAAACCAATTTCAATAAACGCTAAGGCCGTACAAAAATTATGAAATTTTTGATTTTAAATTGAATTTTGCACAGTAAAATAATTATCAGAAATATTTTTGTAAAATGAATTTTTGTAAGAATTCAGAAATGTGAAATTTAGTGATGCAAATGAGTGATTTCTTTTAGAGTTTAGATAGGTTCAGTCGTGTCCAATGTGACGAAGTTGGGATCCGGTGAGTGCTTCCCATTCGCACAGGATATGTTCGGCCGATTCTTGTAGGCAGTCCCAGATAAGTTGAGTTAATTAGCTATAAATTAAAAATAATTTAAAAAATCAGTTAATTGCTAAATACTAAATTATTGTAGCAATTATTTTATAAACAAATATCAAAATCAATGTTGCCAGCCTAAACAAATGTCAAAATCAGTGTTTTGTCGAAATTCAGCTTACAAACAATAGTAATAACAAAAGTATAATTGAAAAATTGAATTTTTACTAAAATTTATAGAATTATTAATAATTTGTATCAAGATTATTTTATAAGCGGCTTCACAACTAAGGATAAATTAATTAATTTGGATAAAGGCATCAACTTTCTTAGAATTGGTCCATTTTTCCCCCTCTATCTTCAGGGTCATATAAAATTGATTGGAAATTAAAAAATTGTTCATTTCTGTATAACGAAAATTTGAATTTACTAAAAAAAATCTCATTAATTTCAACTTTTACAGATTATTTTCGAAATTTGTCATAATTTTCTGCTCAACTTACTAATTTCAAATAATAAAACTATTTAATTACATATTTAATAATATGTAATTAATTTGTTTTAAAAAAAAAATCAACTTAAATCGGACTCAAATAAAACAAACTCATCACATTTAAAAAAATAATAATTTTTATTAGCCAAATGGGAAGTTTTTGTCAATAAAATCTAGGCACGTGCTAGCAATAAATACATTGACATCACTGACAACAACACAATACTAAAATCAAATAATTAATGGTGATATATATAAATATATTAAATAAGGAAATACCTCCCTAGGTGACAATTTATATTTAAATAAAATTTGCAATTGTTTTTTTATTTTTTTATTTTGTTTTGATTATTATATCTCAATCTCATAATCAAAATCCATTTAAAGTTTTTATTAGTAGCCACCTTGATCAAATCATTAATTAATTCATTAAAATAATTAATATTTCTTTTTTTGTTTTTAATTGTATTCATTTACATTTTTGTTAATTTTCATTTACGTAATTTAATAAAATTATAAATTTTGAATTTGTGTAAAACCAAAAAAAAAGCGTTGTTGCCAATTGCTTTTACTTATAGGCTTTACAGTATGAGTATTTCACCATATCGGGCAATTCTTCGGAATAATATAAAGGATGAACTAAAAAAACATATGTATGTTGGTAGCTATACCAAAAAATTGTATTGGAGGGTTTTTTCAAAAGCTGGGCCCCTGGTTCGGTACACCCCTTTTTATGATTTTTATAAAATAAAAGTAGAAACATATTTTCGTTTGGAGCTTCTGAATGGATTAAATATGATTAATTTATTTACTTACTCAGTGACGCTACAGCCTATCAAGATCCTTTAATATCCTTTTCCAGAGATAACGATCTTTGGCAGTTTCTCTTCAATTCACTAAGCTCTGTTTTCTTACATCTTTCAGGACGTCATCGTACATTGCTCTGGGTCTTCCTACTGGTTGACTATTAAATATTTTGTATATTACAGCAGACGGGTTCGATCTGACCACATGACTTAGCCAGCAAAACATTAAGTTTTCATCCACGTGGACACACTACAATCCTTAAACTATAAGCTATAAAAATTTAAAATTTTATTTATATTTATTTTTTGCTGCTTCTCAGTCCCAGAATGAGGTTTCAATTTAAAGGACTATGTCAAATCATAGGCTTACAATTTCGGCTATTAAGGTTCATCCGGTGATATAAAATATCAAACAAAATATTTTTAATGCTATTTATTAGTGATCAAGAAAAATTATGTTTTCGTATTTAAATATGTTTTTTACATTCAATAAATTGACACCGAACAAATGGAACGATCAAAACTATAGAAAAATTTTCAATAAACTGAAATTTAATATAATTATTTTTTTACCATAATTCTTAAATAAATTTAACATTTAAACTTGAAAGTAAATGAAATTCAATTTTATGATGTAATTTTTATGTACAACTTTAAATGTTAAAAATAAATTCCAATTTGAACAAAATAAATTGAATAGTTTCTAATAAAGAAATTTTCTGAAAAATTGAAAATTTCAATTTTAATATAATCGATTCCTGTTACTAATCGAAAAATCAAAAAAAAATTGTCCATGTTCCCATGGAGCTCTAATAAAAATTACATTTTATTATTTATCAATTTTTTTTTCACTAAATTTTCATTTAATTTAAAATCTACAACAAATTTTTTGTATATTATACAAATTGTTATCCTAAGGAATTACAATTTACAAGTAGATAATAAATTAATAGTTTTTACATACAAAACTGATGCGGAGACAACGAATTACAACATTTTGTATATTGTCACATAAACTTGAAATGTTCTTAACAATAAGTAAATGTTCTTAACCAAGAAAGAAATAATTCCAACATGAATTCATGTTGTGTACCAAGTACCAGCATAAAATCTAGATGAATATCCTGAGATATATCAATTTATTGATCCCTTTTTTTCTTGTTAAAAAAAATTATCTGGTTTTTATTTATAAAGTCTTCTATGTTTACTTATAAATATCAAAAATAGAAAATCAAATATACAGGGTGGTACGAAATAGTTGATTCACGCTATTTGTGGTAGTATATTCGAAAAAGTTAATAAAAGTTAATTTGAAGTTACAGCCCAATTTCTAATTCGGTCTTACAAAATAAAATTTTCATTATAATTGGCTACATAGCTTCAAAGTGGGTCAATGGAAAAATTATGGTGCGATTGAAATCGAATCGGAACGAATAAAATCGAAAGAGTTTGGAATGATTGACATTTTCCAAATCCAAACTGAAACAATGTCAAGAGAAATGAAATTTGATATAGTTTCAAAAAAATAAAATAATAACAATGTGATTTTATCCATTGCAAGCATCGATAGACTGCTACTGTACGAATCGAAACTGACCTGATCGGTACTATATGTAACCCAAGGTTAAGCCTGAGCCCTTACACCACGAATCGGCGAGTTTATATTTATAAGTAAATGTATTTACAGAATTTTCTCACACAAGTTTCAGTATTTTGATCAGTTTTCAGTTTTGGTTAACTTCTCGCCGCCGCCACTTTATCTGCACCCTTACATTTTCTAACTATTTTATATAAACAGGATGTTTTTTGTGTCTAAATAAAAAATGTATGTATATCTACCCCGGAAATTTAATTTCATAATAATATGAGTTGATAATACAATATTCTTAAAATAGAATATTTCCGGTTGCATTTTACCTTAATTTAAAATGATTTACAAAAATAAAATCCCAATTTATAATAAAAATAAATTTTTATGTAAATATAATTTTTTTTTTTTTTATTAAAATCACGTGTAAATTACCTGGATTTGTTGTGAGAAATGTAATAAAATAGCAATGAAAATTTATTGAATTTGGAATGTCGATTTTAATAGTAATTTTTTTTTTATTTGTTTTTTACTTAGTTAATTATATATTAATTAATTATATAATGTTATTTGGTAATTTTTTAAAATTCCAATTAGTGTAATTTATATAATCAAGTAAAATATAAATCAATACAAATTGATATTAATGAAATATATCGTTATTTTTTTACTATAGGCCCAATTTGTCTAGCGAAATTATTCATCTTAGCGGAATCCAAAAATCAACTATTACAATATCAATAAAATTAAATTTTAAATTTACTTGAAATTGTAAAAATTTAATAATACTGTATTTTAATAGTATTAAAAAATTGCCAATTCCAAATTACTTGAATTAGCATTGCTAATAAAGCAAATTAGTGTTGCCAATTCAAATAAATTGTTGGTTTACAAAAGTGTCCCTAATTCCCGATTTCACAGTGAGAGATTAATATCAAGCTTAACTAAACCGATTGTGTGGCTTAAGCTTGCAACTCAAGGTCACTTGGTTTCTCAATCAAAAATTGCCCTTAGCTTAGCTATGTTAACCAAAAAATGTGAACTATGGTAAATGATAATTGAAAATAATGTTATTGTGAATGAAAATATTCAGCTGATTATAAAAATAATGTCACATTGAAATTAGTGAATTGGTGTACGTGCAGATGTTGCGTATAAACTAGTGTCAAAAGTGAAACTTAAGCTCTTGACATCTCAGTAAATCGTAACTTTAAAGAAACCTTATTTTTAAGCTTGCTCTGAGAAAGCAAGTCATAATTAAAACCGAAGTTTAAGCTCAGGTAGAGGCTTAAAACCTCCCACTGTGAAATAGAACGTAATGTTATCAATTTTCTGTGATTTGCATGGACTTTTGAAATATAAGAATTTCAGAAAATTGGAAAAATAGTGAGAAAATGGCAGTTTTGACAACTCAAACTGCGTTCCATAGAATCAATAAACTATCAACTACTAACGAATTAATTTATATTAAGTTAAAATTTTCTACTAACTTTTTCCATAAATTGAAATTCTCGTTTATAACTTTCCATTTTAGGAATTCACTATTTCTTATCCAAGTATAATTAGAAGCTATAATCTCATTAAGTCATTCTCAGACCACACATTAGAAAGATTCAGAGATCACCACTTTAGCTAATATAAAATTCAATTTAATTTTGTAATGCCATATTAAAAAAATAATAATTGTTTATGTCTCAATTATTAAATTTTTACCTTATTTTCTATATAAAAAAATTTATTGATAATTTTTCATTTGTGATTTCTTGATTTGAAAAATTTTCTAGTTAAAATTAATTTTGTTATTTGAATTAATATTTATTAATAAATTTTTATCATACTTTTTATATGGAATTTTTTACAAATTTTGTATATATTTATTTTATGTTATAATTAAAATTGTGTTAAATATTACATAAAAAAAATTCAACTTTTTTGAAAGTTTATTTTCGAAGAATTTTTTGTAAAATTGATTTTTGGGAAATATATTTATTGAAAATTATTTTCAGTTCATAAATTTAATACCGAATTATGTTAATTATAAATTAAATTTCGATATAATTTTTCAGAAATTATTTTATTGAATATAGAAAGTTAACAATCTGTGGTTGTTGTCCTTCGATAGTTTAATTCTGACTAATTCTGGGAAAATTTTTATTTTATTATTTTAAATTTTAACCAGTTGAACAAATTCAACTTAATCGACAGATTGGAAACGGATATAAATGTCAACAAAAAATGTATGTACCAATTACCGAAATGACATAACGACGGGGACCACAAAAAGATTCGAAATTAATTCAATTACAAATTTAATTTTCTTGACATTTGTTGAGAAAAAAATGAAGTTTCTCGTAAATTAAAATTACTTAAAGAAATATAAATTTTCTCAAAATTACAATATAATTAAGATTAACCTATGAAACGACTCGTTGAATCTCATACTTATTCTCTGCTTGCATTAGTGATCTGTAACGCTGTAGTGATCAAGAAAATTACTCAATGTAAATGTCATTTCACCCACGATTAAGATATCGTTGTACCGAAATCTTCCATTTGAGATAAATTTGTTAGAAATTCGGAACTCGGATTATAAAGCACTTTACGAATGAGTAACAATGGATCCACGGTGGGTAGGGACGCATGGTTGTCCCATATAAATTTGAAAATTCCCTAAAAGTATATTTTTTTACATGAATATGTAAAATTGATATTCGAACAACAAATTACATAAAAATTTTGATTGACATTATTTTTTATAATGATTAAAAATTACGTTCATTTTTAATTCGTGTCTTTGTTCTGTATCTTCACAACAATTTTTATTTTTTTGTTAATTAAAATTGTTTTTCATAAAAAATTATTAATTCAATATTGTTCTTACCAATAAAACATAAATAAAATCATTATTATTATTATTATTATTTATTTATTTACATTATGTTTGGAATAGTAAAAATAAAAACTTCCGCCCGGAAGGTGACATATAAATTCAATTTATATTTTATTTCTCATCCAAATTGCGAAAACAATTTTTATATTAATATAATTTTAAATTTTTATTTTCGTGCCAATAAGTGCTAATTAAAAATTAATAATTACATTAATTAAATATAAGAAATTATACTATCAAAACAGAAATAAATATATTATTAATTTTTATCAATATATTTTTCAATTTTATATATTATAGGAAAAATATATGCAAGGAAATTTAAATTTTATTGGAAAAGATCGAAAAATAATTTAATTTTAAATATGAGTACAAATTTTGTTTAAATAAATTAGTATCCCAGTTTATTACTGGGTAACAATTAAAAGTATATAGCAAGTTTTTGTGGTTATGTTGCGATACTTATATAGTGGGATCTGTCAGAAAGAGATTTTCAAATTACATTTAAAGGTGTCTAGCAAAAACCGAATTAAACTTAGTATTAACTTGTTCAATTATATAAAATTCAATGCAATCGTCTACTAGATCTAGCATTAAAAAAATTGAAGTTATGAGATTGAGTAATGTTCAAAAATTGATGTTAATCACTGCCAACATTTTTTACGAGTTTCGAAGTTGGTTGGTTTGAGTAGTGAGTCCCAGACACCGTCCAGAACTCCAACTTCCATCTCGTAAGTCCAAGCATGGATGCGGTTATTTTATAACTAACCCAACATTTGGGTTAGTCTAAAACTGCCAAACATTTTTTAAATTTGCGCTGATGTTAAGATTGGAGTTTGGCTGACTTTTTCCAAGCTAACTTTTTTTTTTATTCAAAACATTAAAGGGTTACGGTACACGATACTTCAAGTAGTGATTAACTTGTAATACTTATTTTTCACATAATTTTCACACTGTTTTCATTAAATTTCATGGTTGATATATAAAAATATATTGATTAAATATTATCGGAAACTTTTTTATTAGCCCTGTTTAAATATGTACAATTGTAATTTAAATAAAATAGTAATAATATATATAAAAAAAAAAATATTGTTTAAAATATAACTAAAAAATATTTATTTTAGTTTGTGAAATTTCTCAAGAAAAGAAATCTTTAGACTTTTGTTTACATAATTTCATATTTCCAACATATTTAGAGGAATTTATTTTTATAATTTTCTGATAATTTAAGAAAGCTGAAACATAATTTTATATGTTTATAATTTTTTCTAGTTAATTAAATATAATATTTATTATTATTATCATAAAATTGGATCAATCTAAATAATGGAAATGTAATATATTTTTAATTATATATGTATTACATAAATAAAATAATTAAATTGAATATTTCATTTTAAAATGACCGATATAAAAATTGTATAAATTGATAAATTCTCAAAATAATTCAATAATATTATTAATTTATTTTAATTTAATTAATTGTTAATTATCTGGAACACACAATATAAAATTTACAACAAATTGTAATAGCTTCGATTTGCGATGCTAATATTGTATTAAGAGCTAGCTGTAAGATCAATATAAAGATGCAAAGAAATTATTAAAAAAATCGATTCTCAAGTTAAAAGAGTGTTAAAGAGTTTAAAGTTTAAACTTTAAGAGTTAAAATTAATATTCAGTTTTTACAATGTAATTTTGAGAGAAGTCCCATTTAAGTATATATTTATTAATGCTTTAAGAACTTTTGGAACTTCGTACTAATAATCCCATTAAATACAAATTTATTTTGATGAACACAATTTAGCGTATTACTTATTTTAGTGCTGGATATACAAAATTGCACTTGGCTATTACCCATTTAGTATACTGATAATTCCCAATCAGCAGGAAATCGTACGACAAAACACTTTATGGAATAAATCCGAAAAAAAACCAAAACATTTATTGGGTTTCTATTGTTATGTTGAACATCATTCACACACTATTGGACTAACCGCAGACCAATTGGATTGCTTTTTGGTTTTGTTAACATGCGGATTAAAAAACGTATTATTACTTTTTTCAATGGCTTTTTAACAACTTTATTTAACAAAAATCAATACAAAGTAAAAAAAAAAATGCAATCATATTCAATTATTATGACTCACATTGTAGATTTACTGGCTTTTTCCAAACAAAGTTTAATGATGCCCATACATTATACAACATGTATCAATGTGTTGACAACTTGGTTAAGGTGTATCGTTTTTGGGCAAGTTTACAACACGTTGTTAACCATCTTGATGGTTGGCAAATCGATTTTTAAGAAATATGAAAATATTGAAATTTATGTGACCAAGTTGTCAGTTGTATAAGAAAGTTGTACATCCAAAATAACATATTTTTACGTATATGTCCAAAAATATTTTTTATTAATTGAAATAATATTAAATTATAATTATTTTTTTTGACACTGAAGGATAATTTTTTTTTTTTCTTTATTTTCTTTATTATATAAATAAAGATTTTTGATGTTTGGTAATATCGCGGTTGCAAACCAAGTTAAAAAGTGTGTACTGAAAAATTTACAACCATGATGACAACATGTTGAAAACCAGTTTGTATAATGTATGGGCAGTATTAAATCGTAAGATCTTCAATGTATAGATGTCAGTTTCAAACATATTGAAATCAATACAATAATCTGTAATGTAAGCATATCTGCTTGAACCATTGATTTACATGTGTTTAATGAATGCGAAATTTTGAATTGTTTCACTATGAATTTAACAAGATAACATCAACATTCAAGATAGTTCATCACAAAATTTAAAGTCATATTACATACGTTTACATTGTGAATTGATCTTTAAGAATCTTAATTTTTTTTTATATATTATATATATAATTTTCATAATGTCATTTTTCTAATTTTATGAAATATATCAATTTTTTTTTAATTTTCTTATGTTGAACCAAAATTGTATCTTTAGTTGAAATGGTTGATTTTTATGTGTATATGAATCTTAACTAAATGCATAATTTTATTATCTATATATTTAAGAGAACTGCGATAAAAATTTGAGAAGAAAATGTCTGGTGTTTAATATTTCATAATTTTCTCTTGAAATTGTTTTTCTTTCAAAATCAATTTTACACGTATAAAAAGTACACAGGTGCGTTTATAAAATTCAAAACTCTTTTTTTTTTTTTATGTTGTTGTTAGTCGTTGTTTATGTTACCAAGAAATTTATATTTATTTATTTCTTGTATGCTTTTTGAGCAGCATAAATACACCTTTATGTTGGGGTTACCAGAGATTAGAGCGAGGTGCGCGTACAACTTAAAACTTCTAAAGTTTATTTTTTTTTGTATATATGTAATTTTAAATGCACAGAGATTTTTTTTTTTTTACGTTTGTTCGTTCGTTTTGTTGCTTGGTTGTTGTGTAAAACATTTTTATTTTTTTTTAATGAGATTATATTGCAAAACTTATGTTGTATATTCTCCAGGTATTTTATTGAACACGATCAGTCGTTTTCAATATCGTCTTCGATTCAGATGTCTTTCGCGGAATAAATAAATCGTATATCTTTTGTAAAAAATAATTTGATATTTTAATAAAATAATTTCTTAAGTTAAAAAAATATAGACAATAATTAAATTAGTAATTTAAATCAAATTTCCAGTATTATTTGATATATATTTTCAGTAATATTTATTTTAGTAATAAAAACGATTAATTAATTAATCTTTTAAAAAAAATTGTGAATTTTTTAAAATAGTTTTTATTTATTTATTTAATTGTGCACATTTTTTTTTAAATTGACTTATTTTTACTGATAAAAACTTTGACTAATTAATTAAATATTTTTATTGGTGGTTGTGTTTTTAATATTTAATTATAAATATTTTTGTGATTGTGAAAATTTTTTTTTTTTTATATATTTACCAATTTAATTTTTAACTTGATTTTTATTTTATACAATATAATAATAATAATAATAAAAAAGAAAAGTAATTGTTAAAAATAATTGTGTTTTGTATATTTACTAACCTACTGTACGTTAATTTCAATTTTATGATACACAATTTTTTTTTTTTTTTACCTTGAATGTGTACATAATATACATAAAAAATAGTAACATAAAAAAATGAAATGCATAATTTTTATGTACCCACCACCATAAATGTGCAATGTAGTTAAAAGCAACATTAAAAAAAAAAAAAACCTTAAGTGTTTTTTGTATATTTTTTATTAACCCCAACAAATTTTTTAAAGTCTCTATTCTTTGAAATGCTAATGCAAAATGTTTTTGACAATCATCAAACTTGAAAAGACTAGCAATTTATAGATTTAGTTGGTGTAATTAAAAAAATAATGATAATAATAATTAAAATTCTATTTTATTTTAATGTAATGATCTAGTTGAGTAAAAAAAGAAAGAAAAAAAATTATATTGCAGAAAATTGCAATATTGTGCAGAATTGCATTTGCAATAATATTGCAGAAAATAAAAGTAAATATTTTAAAGCTATATATGAAAAATTTGTATAGTGAGAAAATATTTATAATTTTGAATGAATTTTTTAACAATCCAACCATAAATAACATAAAAAATTTAAATTTGAAGTGTGATTTTGTGATGTTGGGACAAGAAAATTTCAATTATAATAATTTATAAAAAAAATTATTATTTGGATTAAATTAATTAAAAATGTGTAATTAATAACGAAACTTCTAATTTTAATTTGGAATTTATATAAATTTATAATTTTTCAAAAAAAAAAAAAAAAAAAGGTAAAAAATAAAGTTAAAATTAATTAAATTTTAAGTGACATTTATGTAAATTTTATGATTATATTGGCTTTTAGATACTTTTTATGTACTTAGTACAAAATTACTTAAGATTTTACTGTGTCCGTTCGTCTGTTATCGTTTATTCTTCGGATTTATAAGGTCCAGAAGCTTTCAAATCGCCAGTCGGAAACTAAAAGACTTCCTTGTATTTGGTACGCGAATCTTTGGTACCTCTTATTTCTAGAACAAATCCTCGTACTAAAATAATATTTACAAAATGCTTAGACATTGACTTGTCAATTTAATACTCACATTTTTGTAAAATATCTTAATTTATTTATAGTGGACAGACATAAAAAAAAAATATGAATTTTGCTAAAAAATAATAAAAAAAATTAGATAAATTTAATGGGTTGGTCAAATTGTGACGTCAATTTCCCATTAATTTTGACTGAAGGATAAATTCTAATAATTAAATCAGTAATATTTAAAAATTAATTTCGTTTGTGGATTTGTGAATTTAATTAAAGAAAAAATGAATGCAGTTAAATTGACGAAATAGGAAACATTTTAAAAAAATATAAAAAATATTAAAATTATGATATTTTAATGTAAATTTATGTTTACTACATAGTTTGTTTCTTTCGTTTAAGTATAAAACTAAATAAATCGAATTTTACTTTATATTGTGGACTTAATTTTAAATTAATTTTAATTTTTTGACGTCAATTTCTTCATTAATGACATCAATTTAATCAAATTTGACGTCACAATTTGAAAGAAAACAAAAATTATTATAATTCTAATGAATTTTTAAGTTTATTTTTTGGTATTGCAAATAATTTACCAGTTTTCTTATATTTACTTAGTAATAATTCGCCAACGATCAATTAAATGACAAGTGGGTAGTTCCACTCATATTATTACTATATATAAATGGTATGATCGATATACACAGTGGGATATCGAATAACTGAACAATTAAATGATAGTTTAACATAATTTTAATTTTAATAATTACCATCTTTTTAATGTATAATCCAAGGTTAAAAGAATTTGCATTGTTGATGAATTGATGCATAGGACAAAATTCAAATATTTTGCTCTAACGATCTTAATTGATATTTAATTAATTCACAGGTTTCCAATATCAGCATTTATATTATATTAAAATTAAACTAAAGATTAACTAATTCTGTTATAATATCAACTTACAGTGTGAAAATTTCTGCATTAATTCCTTTTGTATAGATTAATTGGCGAAATTGTTCAGCAACAATTGTTCCATTTATAAGCACTAATGAAATTAGTTCAATTATTTATCAGACAGAATATACAATAAATTTACTTTGTTGTAATAGAGTCCACGTCACGACTGATAACGTTTCTTCGAAATAGGTTTAGAATAATACTAGGATTCGTTACAATATAATTTTAAAAAGAACTTATAAACAATTGGGCTGACAGCGATCAAATTTATACTTACAACTTTGCGGCGTTACAAGTTCACGAATTTGACTTATCTAGAGGTATACTATCGTCCCATTCGACAAGGGCTTAGTCAGTGACGTATGATATTATTTCAAACCTCGACCTAACCGAAAATATAAAATCCAAGAAATTTATATCATTGTCCGAAGTTATGCATGGAATTCTAGAAATATATCAAGGTCAACTTTTTCTCATATCACAATAATTAAATTCAAATACTGAATCCTTAATGTCAAAAATATCGCGCCAATTATTCTTTAAATTTGTTTAATTTTGTAACTCAACACATTCTGCACAACTGTTAATAAAATTTGTAATTTATATTTCGAATTTACACAAATCCAAAAAGAAATTCCATAATTTAAAAAAAAAAAATTTGGAAATTTATTTTGTTAACTTAAATTATATTTTATATGTAATATTTTGTAACTGGCAACATACAAAACGATCACATAAATTCTTGAAATTATACTATAAATAACAAAAAATTTATTTAAAATTTTCAATAGTGAAAATTTATGAAATTGTTAAAAAATTACTGTTGAAATACAAAAAAAAAAATTCCACAACATTTACAATTTTACTTACATATATTTAAAAAAGTTCTGCGGTGCCAATCATAAAAATTGATTTATATACTTTATTACATTTTTATGTAACTACGTTGCATACGTTGTTGAGTATTTATTGCATAATTCTAGAGTTTTGGTATTTTTATTTTACGAAATCGGCAATTATTATAAAAATTATATTCAAATTGAATATTTTTCTTTAATAAAATGTTTTACAGGAAAAATTCGGAAAATTATTTATTTAATATTTTTGTTGATTGGTTATAAAAAAAAATCACCGATTTTCATTCAATATAATAAAATTCACTTTTTGTTGTTGTGTGGAATCAATCCAATCATTCCAAAAGAAAATGTTTATATTTTTTAAAATACAATCTTATATAAAAAAAAACTGTTAATCTAGGGATAACTTATAACTCGGAGTTTGTTAAAACGTTGCATTGTAAAAATATACAGGAATATGTGAAAAAAAATCAGATCTCTAAAATGTATTTTAAATAATTCAGTATTTTTGATCCTCCAACCTCAAATTGTACGGCTACGAATCATCAGATTACAAATCATCAGTATTCCAAATGTTTCAGCAACATTTTATATAAATTACACAGTATAAACACATATAAATGTTGAAGGAACATGTTTAAGGTTCAGGACAAAATTAACCTGTGTATACCAAAATTAATTAAAAAAGGATAATCATTAATTCATTACTCTTATTATGCTCATACTAGGCATGGATACACTGAATCAAGCATTAAATTATATAGGATTTTTGAAAACTCAATTCGGATTCGTAAAGAAGATTTAATTTGTGTAAAGTGTAATTTAAATTTTTTTCAACTAATGTTTCCATTACAATACACCATAATTCCTCGTATAAAATATATTTAAATTGAAAAGTAAATAATATAAAAATGAAAAACCTTCACGTATCACTTGCTACTCAGAATTTTAAATATTTTTTTGTTTAAATATAATTATAAATTGTTGTATATGAATGATAAAATGGTTAAAAAAAAAATTATATGAGTTTATGACAGTTCATTCATCACAATTGCCAAGTTTTTGGTGGAATCTAAAGTTTTTTCTTTAGTATTTTGTAGTTGGAATTTTAAATATTTTTGTTTTAATGAAACGTGTTCGTAATTTCATAATTATAAGGATTACAAGGAATTTGAGTTGTTAGTAAAATTGACAGGATGAGAAAATTTTTTTGACTTGGTGTGTGTTCGTACATTTGATTTTTGAATAATTTCAGAATATTGTTTTCTTATCTAAAAAATATGGATATATTTAACAGTATAAGAAAAAATGTTGTTCGGATTTGAATATACATGACAATTTAATGACCATTTTTACTTGACCAAGTTTTAAAAACTTGACATAAATGTCAAATTTAATGTTTTCTATCAATATTTCAGTATTAGTATAAATATATAGTTAATGCTATTGTTCCCAACTAGTAGTTTTAAGGCTGCATATCGATATACCCTAATAGTATAAATAACGTAACTCGAAAAAAAATATTTTACATGGGAAGGTAAAAACAATTTAAATTTAATATTTGTTTCTATTGCTTGCCTAAGAAGAGTCATATCAATGCATGACCAAATATGAGATATAATCGGAAATAGAAACCTTACAAGAATGTGACAAATTCAAAAGTCTATAACTATATTATAGTAGCCTCTTAACTTTGTAAAAGAAACTTTCGGTAATAATTTCTTCTATTTAAATCGATCACAGCATTTAGAATACTCGTGAGTTTATTAGATCATCACGGGACACTTTAACCATAAAAAAATTCAAAATTATTTATTCACAATCAAATATAATTAGTTCAAATTATTTAACAATTTCAAATATCACAAAATAATTATTTCAAGTTTGTTGATAATAAAATTATTTTGTATAATTTTTTTAATGCCAGTTTTCATAGCTATTAAATTTTATTAGTTTGTAGTAAAATGTAAAAAATAGAAATTTATAATACAAAATCTTTAAAATTTAATGATTAATTATATTTTGAATATTTACTGTGACTTATTTCAATTAAAATACCAAAAACAAAATTGTTGATTATAAATTTTGTATAGAGAATTCGCTTTTATATTTGTTAAATTTTGCTTTAGTTTTAGGTCCCATTAAACTTAGACCCTTTTCACACTGCATTAAATTTAAAAATGTCACACTACGCACAACCAATGTATTATAGGCTGATTTAAGTTGATCTATTGTAAATTATCTCATCAATCCCATGCATATACGACAAATACAAAATAAAGCCGGTTTATCAAGAGAACTACTGTAATAACGTCATTGCTCCGGTTATTCCCTAGCACCCACCACAATTTAAGTTTATCATTTAACAAAAGCCTTTAACATAACCAGTTCGTGATGATAAACAAACAGTTCATCTCTAATTACAATAAAATAATTAAAATAAAGGTTCTATTACTCAGCGATGGATGTGGGGGACGCAGCAAAGCTGCTATAAGACCTAAGAATCAAATAAAAGTTTGCATTTTATATATTCACTCAATAATAACAGCCCATCTGTAATATCAGAAATAATTTTTATAATTTTATCCAAATTTTTATTTAATTACTAATTTTTTTATGAATTTCTAATTTTATTGTTATTACTACTACTATAATTTAAAAATCAAAATTTTGTACTTTGTATACCAAAAAAAAAATTACACACTAAGCGTGTGCAAAAAATAATTACTATTACGTATGCAAACATCACATATGATTTTTAAGTTAAATATATTTTTTTTTTATCATTTCTTGTCACGCACAATTTATTCAAGCGTGCAAAAAATATCATAAAATCATCATAGACTTAATTACTAAGTATTCAAATCCTGACTAATACTTAATAAATCACAACAAAAAAAAATTATATGTTGTCAAAAAATCTATTATTTAATAAAAAAAAAAAAAATTGTCCACAAAATAATCAACAACAAAAATATTGAGGACAAATATTTGAGTTAAATCATCAAAAATATCATAAAAATAACCCAGAGAAATACCAATTTTTTGTATAGTTTGCATTTTATAACATTGATAATTATTGAATAAACAATAATCTCTCTCTAGTGATTTCATGTGCAGCATAGTGTCAGAAAAATAATAGATATAGTTCCGTCCGTCCCACAAAACAAAAATTATCTTCTTATTTACAATGTGAATCGCTCGCACCTTTTCTATAATCATAATCTTTGACATCAGTTTCATATTAGAAAATCAATAAATAAATAAATAAAAAATTTATAAAATAAATTTAATTTTTTATAAAAAAAAAAATTATTTAATTTTTCCACTATGATGTCAAGTCCATCGTCAGATAATATCTATAAGATACTATACTATATATAACTGTAAAATATGTATTTTATAATACATAATTTTGAAAACATAAAGATTGATAAATTGAAAAAAATATTATTTAAAGATTTTTTTTTTGTTTTTGTTCAGTTTTAAAATATCATGACCGTCAATTTTGTTATATAAAATCAATTTTGAAAATTTGTGTTATTGGTTCAAATTATGATAATGTTTAAAAAAAAAAACTCTTATGAATCTGTAAATTTATGATCATTTTGTTTCTATACTTTGTAAATAATGTTGTTAGAAGAAAATTATATTTTACTTTTGTTCATACATTAGTTTCATATAGTAATAGAAGTGCACAACATTATAATGTTAAGTGTCAGTAACCTTATAAATACCGGACATTATATTGATGTATTGATGTAGATACAAAGAAACAATATTACGAAAATACGTGATGATTCTTTCAATTATACAAAATAGCCAATTAACAAAAACAAAATTATTATTGACAAATTTGTGGAGTTGGTTGAGAGAAAATATATTTACATTAAACCTTTTCAACAGTTAATGACAAAATTAATGACAAAATTTGACATTTTTGTCAAAATTTGACAATTTCTGATAAAACTTGACAATTTATGTCGAAATTTGACAATTTCTGATAAAACTTGACAATTTATGTCAAAATTTGACAATTTCTGATAAAACTTGACAATTTATGTCAAAATTTGACAATTTATGTCAAAATTTGACAATTTCTGATAAAACTTGACAATTTATGTCAAAATTTGACAATTTCTGATAAAACTTGACAATTTATGTCAAAATTTGACAATTTCTGATAAAACTTGACAATTTATGTCAAAATTTGACAATTTCTAATAAAACATGACAATTTATGACAATTAATATTTTACATTCATAAAGTCAAGTTTTTTGATAATTAAAAATATTTGACGATTGATTTATGACAAAAAAAATATTTGACATTCAAAAAAATATCTATTTTAATTAATCGCAAAACTTAATATAATAAATTGTCAGAAGTTGACAGTTCTAGTTTTATTTGTAAGATTTATTAGAAATGTGATATTAAGTTATAACCGCACAGTAATTTAAATATGGACTATTTTACCGAGTTGATAGAAAAAAGCATTTTAATTAGAAAAATTTAAATAATTTGTATAGATTTTGTAGAGCTAAAATCGTGGAAGTTTAATTAACAAATTCATATTCAAAGAATTATTAATTTTATGTAAAAATAATTATAAATATTATTATTAAGATATTATAATATCAGTCAGTAATATAATAAATTTGTCAATTTTTAGAGATTCTTATTATTAAATACATTTTTGTAATTGATATTTTGAAATTGTCGAATTATAAATTGAATAAAGGTCAAGCTCCATTAGTCTTTTAAAAGTCGTGATGACTTTTTTTCTAGCAAAAATGAAAAGAGATAGCATGTAAAATTATACAGTACAGACAGAGATGAAAATTACCACTACTGTAATAAATTTCGGAAACATTTTGACATTTTAATTTATTTTTAATTTAATTTTATGTTAAATTTCTTTGACTAGGTCAAAAAATTTGAGATTTAATGTGTTCAAAGAATTTTGCGACTTTAATCAGTTAATTTATAATTTAATATTCAATACTTTTCTGGACAAACACTAAGTATATTGGTATTGGTAAGTGGAGGGGTAAATCTTGCTAAAAATCGAGATTTTTGAAAAAAAAATTGATTTTTTTGGTCAACAAAATTCAACATTAATTTATTTTCTCAGCATTCAAAAAAATAAAATTTCAAAAAAACATCGTCAACTATGATTTCAAAAAATTTTAATAAACAATTTCAAGTTTTAATAAAAAAAAGTTGTTCACAATCAACTTTTTTTCGGATACAACATCTTTTTTGTTGGATTCAACGACTTTTTTTCGGAGACAACCATCTTTTTTGTTGGATTTGATGACTTTTTTTCGGAAAAAAGTCGTTGTTCCGTCTCTATCGCACTCATGCTTTTTTGTATCTTGCATAACTTCTTCTTGAAAAAAGTGGTGACGACTTTTAAAAAAGACTAATGGAGCTTGACCTTAAGTTTGTTTAAATTTTAAACATTACTGAATATTTTTAAAATTCTACCCGGGTAATAACATTTTAAATAACATTGAGCTCTAACAACATTAAAAATTCTCAATATACTTTAATAAATTTGAATATTACAAATTATTTCTTAATGAGATGGGACAAAGAAATCGATAAAATGTTAAATAAAAAACACAATTTTTGTATCGAGAAATTATTTTATTTACATATAATATTATGTTGCTAAAAAAAATCTTCTAGACTTATTTATTTGTTATATCCGCTAACTATTTATTTCTGTCAATATGTCAATTTCCCGGTCAATGTATATATATATATATATATATTCCATCGTTATAGACAAAAGGATGTCATCACCAACACTTAACCTCTTTTTTACTTATTCATACAATTTTTCACATAAAACAAAATTAAATGATACCAGACACAAGAACTGCATTGCAAAATATAAATATAAAAACCTTTATTTAGAAAAGAAAAAAAAAAGTAACACTCTTTTAGCACTTGAAATAACAAATATGTTCACCAGATGCACTCATTTTTAGTTTACAAATCTGGGTGATAATATATTGTAATTGTAAGATACATTTATATTAAGATTGATTTTAGTATAATAAAAATTTAAATTGGACAAACAAAAAATGATCATTGAATTGTCGAAGTAGTTAATGTGGGATATCTTTTCAAGAGATGGTAACAATTCATAATTATTAATTATTTACGAGAGTAATAAAATTGTGAATCTAAAATGTATGTCATTAGTAGAAAATTAACACTACATTTTACTTATTTTGATAGTGCATTGTTGCTAGTTCTCATAAATAATCTAGTAGACTAAATTAAGAGTATATATTTTAACAAGCTTGTTAGTGTCCATATCGTTTTGCTATTCTGTTTTGCATATCGTTTTGCTATTAAGTTACTCTTACTGTCAATTTTTGTATTTAACTATTTACACATTAAATTTTGCTTGGCTGTGGCTTTATCTCTAAATACTTATTGGCAGTACCTTTTTATGTACTGATATTGTCAATAAGTATTTTTTAAAAGTTTAGTTTTATATCAAATACTTTCATTGACATGTGTGTATTGGTACTGATTCTTATTCGTATTTGTACTGATAACTATCGAAATTATATATATTACTCATATTAGTACTGATTCCTCTTCGTATTGGTAGTGATAACTACCGAAATAAATTTGCAGTACCAACATTAGATGAATTATATCTATAGCACTTCTAAGTGTATATTTATATATTACTCATATTAGTACTGATAACTATCAAAATAAATTTTGTAGTACCAACATTTAAAAGCTTAATTGTCCAAAATTAAATAAAAAAAATCTAAATATTCTTCTGCATTTTTTTAATTTTATGTAATGAATCCTAAAAATATTCCCAACTCTGTTCACAACAAAGAGAAATATACTATATGTTGTTAAAATTGAAAACAAAGCTGATAAATTTATGTTGTTTGTTGTCTCCTCCATTTTTTTATTTAAAATGTAATACAACATTTTTGTAGTCTTCTTGATTCCATTTAGTATTTCTCTTTAAATACATTTTCGATTATTACAAAACAAAAACTAAGTATAAATTGTAATTTCAATTTCCTTTACAATTCCCATTGAAAAGTGCAATAATAATTTTTTGCAGACACCATTCAGAAAAGTTGCTGCAAAAAAAAAAAAACTTTCTATTGTTAGAATCATAAAAAAACAAACCAACATAAATTTATGTTATTGACTTTGTTATATTTGTATGCGTTTCTTTAATAGTTTTGCCATTGACTTATATATTTTTAATGTTAACTCTACAAAGATATTGTGAAAAATAATTTTTCATTAAATCTATGGCCTTAAAAATCTATGCAAGTAAAAAAAAAAATAATGTAAATTTTTCTTTTTTCATAAATCGCGCATCATTTTTTATTAATGTAAAAGTAAACAAACAAACAAACAAAAAAATATGGTTTTTTCAAAAGATTATGTAGTCTTTTTTTTTTTTTTTTGGATTGAATAACAAATTTTTTAAAGAATAAGTTTAAATATTTATTTCCGCATTTTATTTAAAAAAAAAAAAATTTAAAATATTGTTTAATTTTTGGCGATTTCGCAAAAATTGTGCAAATATATTTTTAATTTTTTTAAATTATTTATATAAAATATATAAATCATATTTTATGATAATATTACCGAAAAATTATTTAAAGTGTTAAACAAAAATATGTTATGAATAATTACATTTATGTTAAAATGTTTATGTTATATAAGGATTAGAAATCAATTTGTGTACATACGTTATACGTACTAAATTAAAATTGATGGGTCAGTTTTTTATCCAGGCATTTATGTAATTATATTAGGAGATAAACTCATCTGATTTTTCTCAGTTAATCTAACAGTCGAAGACACAAATCTTTAAGCCTGGGCTACATTGTTCCTATCAGTTCAGTTCAGTTTCAATTCGATTCGATTCGATTCGACGTTTAAGTAGACTGAACACATAGTTACCGATCACAATCGATTAAACCACATATATTTTGTTTTTGTTATTTTTGAAACAGTCAAATTTCATTTCTCTTGACATTTCCTTCAGTTTGGATTCGCAAAATTCAAATCGTTCCAAACTCTTTCGATTCGATTAGTTCCGATTCGACCTATATGTCCACTCAATCGATTTCCCATATAAAATATATGAAGACATCAAATTTGAACTTTTCGAAACGAATCGAAACTGAACCGATCGAAACAATGTAGCCCTGGCTTAATATTTCAGAAAAATTTAATTATTGGCAAAAAAAAATTAATTTGAGGACTTATGTCATAGCTTATGAAATACCAAGACTTCGAAAATAAAAATCTTTTAAGATTATCTAGAGACTTTCTAACTTTTTATTGAAGTTTTTTTGAAGTTTCCAGTTTTTCTAGATCCAGAGAATAAGCATCAAATGAAGCACATGTTAAAAAAAAACTAAAATTTGACGAAACCTTGTAAAATTCTGCCAATTTGTCAAAATTAATAAAACTTCTGACAATTTTCGCATATTGTATCACAATTTATGAAAATACCTTTTACTTAATAAAAATTCCTTCACCAATTTTATCAAAATTAATATTTCAATCTATCCAATTCGATAATGGCAGAAATTATTTTTTGACATAACTTTACCAATATTATGTCAAATATATTGTCAATTTTGTAAAATATAAAAATTACCTTCAACTAATTTATATTTAAATTGTCCAAAATTACTATAACAATTTTAAATCAAAATTTAAAAGCCAATACAATCATAAATTGAAAAACTATAAATTTTCAAAATTCTTATTACATTTCTAGAAAACTGGATAATAAATAAATAAATAACAAAAAAAAAAAAAAAACATTATTATTTCATAATAAAAAAGTGTCATTTAAACTATAGTAACAATAATAAAAAAGTGATCCAAATAAAATATATATATAAAAAAATTAAATTATCTTGCCATTTTTATTACAAAAATAAATTATAATTTATTTAAATTAAAAAAATAAAAAATAATAATTAATAAATCATAAAAAAAAATAACAACAAATTTGAGTGCAAATATTCAAACTGCTACAAAAAAAATTTAATAATAATAAATAATAGCATATTTTCAACGCACACCAACATTCCATATACAAATACATATAAATTAACATAATCTCTGCAAGTTTATAAATAATTCATAAATAAATAATAATAATAAAAAAAAAAAACATGTTTTAATAAAAAATGTGAAATATTTTATAAAATAAAAAAAATATCAGAGAAAAAAAAATTATTATTATATTTCTTTCAATTTTCATTAGTATAAAATCACTCGCCGTTGATATTTAAACAAAATTCATCATCATGACTACAATGCCGGTTGTTTGGTGTTCTGATCCAAATTCAATTAATAATAAACCAACAGCATTTGCATTACATGGTATACAATTACAAGGAAATGTTACTGAAAAACAAGTATTAGCATTACGTGAATTAGTTAGTGCTGCAGCTGAAGGTCGTTTAATATTACCATCAGATGGTACATTTGTATTATTAGATAATGGTTTTAGTATTGAAAGTTCAATTATAAATAATAATAAAGAAAATAATCAATTTAATCAAATAACAACAAGAACAATAACAACAACAACAACAACAACATCTCCAAATAATAATGAAAATAATAATAATAATTCTAATAATAATAATAATATAATTATAAATAATAATAATAATAATCAAAATTTATTAAATGATAATCAACAAATAAAATCTAATAATACATTTATATTAATGCCAATACAAAATATTTCATCATTACCATCATCATCATCATCATCATCACAACAACAATTAACAACATCAGTATTGCCAACAACACCAGTATCAACAACAACAACAACAATTACACAATGTTTAAATCAACAACAACAATTACCAGTAACAACAACACCAAAACGTAAATTAAATAATCATCATATTAATGGTGAACCACCAGATTTATTATTATTAAATCAATTTAATCGAAATATAAATTTATCAATAAAATCATCAAAATCATCATTAATTAATATTGATAATATTACCAAAGATAATTTACAATTAAAATCAACTACATCATTCATTAATAGTAATAACTTTAATAATAATAATGAAATATTATATGAATTTTTATGTTGTGCCAAATGTATGATTAATAATTATAATAATGATAATATAATTAAAAAAAGAAATTGTTGTTCATCATCATTACAATTAAATAATAATAATAATAATAATAATTATGAACAACAAACAAAAATATTAAATAAATATTTAAATAATAAATATAAAATAATATATAAAAATTATGATCCTGTTTATAGTATTGCTAATAAATATTATAATCATAAAAATATGAAAAATCAAAATAAATTAAAAAATTTACATAAAATAATCACATCGACAACATTAAAACGTACAAAATATCAACAACGACAACACTTAAAATTAACAACATTAACAACACCAAAACAATTTCATAAAATTAATGATAATAATACAACAAAAACATTAGAAATTCCAATTTATGCAACTGTTAATAAAAATGTTTATGATGATTATGATAATGATAATAATAATTGTATAAATTTTAATGAAACAATTAATAATAAAAATAATGAAAATTGTGATTTATTTGTAAATAATTTAAATGCAACAACAAATACAATAGCAACAAATAGTTGTTTAATAAATAATGATGAAAATGTATTAAATGATTCATCAATTACAAATTTATATGATGATAATAAAGGAATTTGTAATAATTGTAGTATTATTGTTGTTAATGATGGAATTATAACAAAGAAAATTGATGATTCTAATAATATTGAAAATGACATTAATAATGACAAGGGAAAGTTATATAAAAAAAATTATTTAATAAAAACTACGTCATTAGTTAATAATAATAATGAAAATACATTATTGATTAGTTCACCTATTGACCCAATTATGTCATTACCAATAAATTTATTGATGAATAATGATAAAAATACAACAGGAATAATAAATAATAATAATAATTTTAATAGTATTCAAAATACAGAAACAACAATCAATTATTGTACAAAATCTGCTGGTATTAATATATTACCATCAACATCATCATTATTAACAAATACATTAATACCGAATATTGATAATAATAATGTACAAATTGAAAATTCAATAATTACTGACTGTATAACAAATCCATCACAATTATTATCTGTAATATTACCTGTTAATTGTAATACCAATAATAATAATAGTTCAAGTCGTAAAACTAGTTTTGATTCAACATGTACAATTGGTTCAATGGATTCTGGATTCATTGAAATGCATCAACAACAAAATAATTTAAATAATAATATTCTAATACCAATAATTAATAATAATTCTGATAATAATGATAATAATAATAATAGTCTAAATAATCAATTACATATTAATGAAAATGATACGTCCAGTTCAAATGTTGTTTGTAATGAAAAAATACCAAGATTAAATTATAAAGAATGTTTAACACAATCAAGAAATCGTCGAAAATCATATGAAGAATTTAAAGCATTATTTTTAACAAATAATACAAATATATCATCATCATCATCATCATCATCTGTAATTGTAAATCAATCGTTGTTAAATAATAAAATTGATAAAAATATTAATGAAAATAATTTATCATCATGTTCATCAATTGAATCTAATGGAATTACATTAGCAATAAATAATTTATCTATACAAAATATTACAAATAATAAACAAATATCACGACGGAAATCATATCAAGAATTTAAAACAATTTATTGCAATGATTCAATACCAATAACAACAACATCAAATATTAAATCATCTACACCGGCAATTGTACAATCAGCAACAACAACAACAACAACAACACCATCTAATAATTTAGAAGTTATATCAGAGCAAATAATATTAAAAGATCAACCAACAACAAAATTACCAGCATCACCAACAAGTTTCGATAGAATTTTAATATCAAATGAACAACAACAGCAAACCGACTACGTCGATAATAAAATATTAATAACAAGTTTAGATGTTAATGAAAACGATGGCGACGTTGTGGATAACCAATTAATAAATCAAGACAATAAATTAATGAAAAAACTTGATATTAATAATGATAATCAAAATGATGATCAAATAAGAAAATCATCATTACAATTTTTACGTGCTGCAGCTGTTGCTGCTGCTGCTGCTTCTGATAAATTAACAAATACTACAGAAAATGAAAAAACACGTTTAAGAAGAAAATCATATGAAGAATTTAAACAATTAATTAAAAATTATGATAATCATAATCATCAATCATCATTATTATCAACAACAGCATCACAATCACCATTTAAACGTCAAAATTCACGTCATCAACGAAAAACATCACCATTTTTATCTGATAAAAAATTAAAATCAAAATTAAATGATAAAGAAAAATCATCAACAATAAAATTGATTAATGATAATAATGATAATGATAAAGAAATTACAATTACTAGTAATAGTAGTAGTAGTAACAGTTCTTGTTCATTTGAAAAAAATGAAATATATAAAAAAAATTTAAAAATTTATGGTACAATTTATGATATTATACAACATAAAAATAATATATTAATTAATAATAATAATAATCAAAATTATGATAAATATATGACATATGGTACAATATATGAAATATTACATCGTAAAATTTCACAACCAACAACATCAACATCAGAAGAATTATTATTTCAACGTAAAAATTCACTAACAGCAACATCACATACACAGCAGCAATCGTCACAAAATCATAAAACATTACCAGCAACATCAGAAACAACAAATTATTATCAATTATTAAAACAAAATGGTTCAATTTATGATATTATACATCAAACAACAAAATTAAAACAACAACAACAAAATGATGAATCTTTAAAATTAAATGTTAAATCAATTAAAAAAAATTTAGATGAATTACCATCATCATTACAATCATCACATAAATATGGTACAATTTATGATATTATACAAGGTGGTAAATGTTATGACAATAACAATAATAATAATAATAATAAAGTACAAAAATTATTTAAAAATCGTTTTCTTGTTAGTAAAATTGATGAAATTGATAATAATGATATAATAAAATCAACATCAGATATAAATAATCAATTAAATCAATTTAATAATAATAATATAAATGAAAATTCTGTAACAAATTCAATTGGTGATCAATATAGTGTATTGAAATTACCAAAAAAACCAATTAAAATACGACGTTTTTCAAATATACTATCATATAAATCTAGTAACAGCAATAACTGTGATAATACATTAATAACATCAACATCAATATCAACAAAATTACCAATAATTAATAATACAAATTTAACAGATTCAAATTCAATTAAATCAATAAATGAATTATTTAGTAAAACATCAACTGAAACATTAAATTTAAATTCATTAATTGATGATGATAATTTAAAATCAACATCAAAAAATTGTATAAGAAATGATGAATTATATTGTCGATTAAATGGTTGTCAAAATCATCATAAACATAATGGTTGTAATCAAATATTTAAATCAAATTCATTAGATGCATTAGAATCAATTGAATCATTATCAACTAATAATATAATTAAAAAAACAGCTGCAATGAGTCGTAAAGATAGAAAATTAATGAAAAATTTAAAAAAAAATTCATCAATTGATAATTGTGATATAATTATTGATGATAATATTAATAATATTAATAAAATTCAACGTATTAATACAGCGCCATCTTTAAATTGTATTACCGATGATAATATTAATGAACCAGTTAATGATAACAATCAACAACATTCATCAATAATTTTTCATAATAATAAAAATGATAATTTTATAAATATGAAAAAATTATTTCATAAAAATATTAATAATATACCAAAAATTACATCAAATAATTGTAATAATGGTGGTTCATCATCAATAGTAAATGATTTATGTACAACAATGATGACAAAATTAAGTAATAATGAACGTATTATGTCATGTAGTAATTTAATAAAAAATTCATTTGGTATAATAACAAATAATAATAATAATAATAATTTTACAATTTGTTGTTTTTGTTGTAATGGTAATAGTAATAATGCCAATGGACTTTGTCATCATCAGCAACATGATAATAATAATAATAATATAATTGATATGTCATCACGTGCTGAACAAAATTGTATTAATAATTGTAAGAATTGTTGTTGTTGTAAAAATAATAAATTAAATCCAATCAATGTACAAATTATAAATGATGATAATACTACAATCAATGATAAAAAACTATCACAAATTTCCCAAAAATATTGTAATAGTAATAATAAAATGTTTAATAATGGCGGCGGCAGTGATTTATGCCACCATATTATTAATACTGGTTTTACAACAGCAACAACAACAGCTGGTATTTGTAGTAGCGGTTTTAAAAAAAATGGAATAATAATGATAAATAAAAAAAAAACACGAAGACTTTCCGAATTTACGAGAGGTGAATTTTTAAATGAAAAACTGTAAGTTTTTTTTTATAATTTTATTATTTTATATTTTAATTTTAATTTTTTTTTATTATTATTTTATTCTTTCAATTAATAATTTTAAGTTTATTTAATTCAAAAAATTTGAATTGTGTCAATTATAGTTATTGACATATGAAAATTAATGTAACAGGGGCGGTACTTTTAATATGTGCAAAGGGTGTTTAGAACACCCTTTATTAAAATTGATGACATAAATTGTATATTATTTTTAAATATTTTCTTAATTTATTCATTTTAACATACCGAAATTTTAATAGTTCAATTGTGTACTTAGTTAATTAGCTTTTAAACTTATTCGATTTTTTAAGCTTTATGGTAAAAATGTTATAATCAAATTTAAAAATTGAACAAAAATTAAATGGAAAATTTGATGAGCAAAATATTAAAAATTCAAATTGTCTGTTCATTTAAACAATGGTAACTGAAATTTACAAATTATATTATAGTATTAGTTACAAATTTAGTCATTATCTAAAAAAAAAACTGACAGTATGTAAATTAAATTGACAGAATATTATTTTAATTTTATCTTACACTGTCACATAAAAAATTACTGATGCCAACAATATATGACAGTGTAAGATTTCGTGTAAGCAAAAATTTGGTTTTAAAAAAAAAAATGCTATTGTGAATTTGATATTAGATCAATATATCTTGAAAATTTCGGCAATTTATTCTTATTATTTTAATTTGTTTAAATGTTTCAAAAAATTTCACTCTACACCATAATTTTATGATAATGAAAAACTCACCCAAAAAATTTATAACCTTTAATTTGGAAAATTTCTAAAGTTTCTAGCTTAAAATTTATTAAATATTTTAGTTCGTCTCTCTGTTATAGCGATAAAAACTTTAAACGAACACCAAATCGACTTCTAGTTGATCTTCCACAGATTTTGGTTCCGAATCCTTTGTACGTTATTGTCTACATTGACTGCAAAATGGTTAATTTAATAAATCAATCAATTATGGGACGTTTATGTGCGACTTTTCATCCACTAAACATTTAACTGCTCTTCTCTACTTTATAAAAATCTAGGGAATTCATGTTCGAATTTAAATATTTGAATTTTATAAAAGTATTCAAATTTAAATGTTGGACCCATCAATCTAATCTCAATTTGTTTTTTTATTATTATTCGTTAATTTTTCGATATTTTTTTGATTTTAATTTTTACTTTCGTACGATATGCAATTAAAATTCAAACTTGTTTTTCATTTTTTTTTTTTTTTTTGGCTTAATCGAACAAATTTAAATAATTTCTCTGAATAAAAATTAATTTTACTAATACTTATAAGTATTTTTGTTATTAAATGTCTGCACACTAATATATTAATAAATTTTTTTATTATTATTAATTATGTAGTTCATTGAATTTGTAAATTTTAATACAGTTTCAAAACTTTTAAATCTATTAATTTTAAAATTCTCGATAAACCTAACTTCAAAAAACAAAAAAAAAATAATCAAATTTCTTTTGTTAAAGTTTTACCAGACCATTAACTAGATGAAAATTTACAGTTATTTAATAAAAAAAAAAATGAATATTTTTATAACAAAATCTTAAATAATATTAATTATAAAAATTATTGAAAAAAAAAAATTGTATATCTAATCATATTTCAGGGTTGTACAAACAAAAGAAAAATCAATTACATTTAATCAATTTCTCTGTTTATGATTGTTTTCGCTGATCTAAACAAATATGTAATCAGTTTATAATCAAAAAAAAAAATATTTATCTTTGATCAAAATTAGTAGTTTAAAAAAGTTGTAAAGGCACTATTTGCTCACGGCGTCGTAGACGCTCCATATACTTTATGTTGTTATAAACTTTATAACAACAACGTATAAGCAACTATTGCTAATTAAAATATTCGAATTCCAAGATTCTAATAAAGCTTAGAGAACTTTCTTGACGGTTGGTGTCTATACACACCCGAGAATCTCACTTTTTTCCGAGCAATAGCTTCATAATTCACAATCACAAAGAATATGTTTCGCAACTTTGATCGTCATCCGAGCAGAACTGACATCAATTTCATTCAAATGATATCTGAACAAACAGTGGCCTATAAGAAGGGCCAGTTCAGTTATTTACGAGGTTCGGTTTATTTGTAAATGCGGGCCCCGTCTTTTAGTAGTTCTCTTTCTCGAGACATCTTAAAATGGCTAAAACTTCTGCATTATATATAAATAAAAATTTATTTTGCTCTTACAAAATCAAATATTTAACACAAATTGAAATTATGTGATTGATTACAACCCTGATTAACTGTCAGTTACGCTTCTAGCTAAAAAAAAAATATCAGATACAATTTATTTTCGTTTTTTTTGTTTTTTTGGTACTACTTTTATAGTAAACAGTTTTTTAAAGCTTCTTAAAGATATTATGGCATATATTTTATTTTTTTTTGTAATGCGCTCCAATCTATTATAAAATCATATAATAATCTTTTTTTTTTATCTTCTAAAAATATTAAGTTTTTAATTTGATATAATATAATACAAATATATAATAAAAAGATTTATATACCCAGAGTTATTATTTATGATGTACCTGGATATAACATAAAAACATTGAAAAGTATGTTAAGAAAAATGGTAAAAAATGGTTTATTTTTGGGGTTAATGACATAATCTTGTATAGAAATTGAGTTTTTTCTGTTTTTTTTTTTTTTGGGGGGGGGGGACAAGTTTTCAAAGTTGTTTCAAATTGAGCGTATGGTACCACAGAAAATATATCCTAATGAAAAAGATTATAAATTTAGGTCAAAAAGATATTTAGAAGAAAGGGTGCAATATTTTGTTAACGATGAAAGAAAACTTTTAATAGAAGAAATGTCATACAAAATTTTACTTAACGATTATGATTTAGTAGATTTTTTTTTAGGGTTTATCAGCAAACAGGTCATAGGGTCATTCTAATAGTTATAATTTCTATAGAGCATTTCTTTTTTGGTTGATAATAAATTTACGAATATCATCTTTACATGTTTTACATGATTTTGTCATTCCAATTTACACTTTTATTAAAAGCGTTCATTTTACACTCTTATCAGATATCAGGAATTTGCTGATCATCAAAACGAAAGAAATCGTAAATTTTCAAAATAAATTTATGACAATCTTGTCATACCTACTCTTTTATAGTACTTCATTTTAAAGAATAAATATATGGGTACAGGTTACTGTACTGAAATGTAATATACATCAACAATATTTCTCAATGTTTCGTTCAATTTGACCAAATTTCGTTTCCAAATTTTAAACCAAATTATGTCAAATTTTAATAAATGGAAAATAAGAACAAAAAAAATTGTGAAATTTAAAATTTTTATTTAATTAACAATAAATTAACCTTAATTTATAACACACGCAAGTGACGCGGAAAATAATTAGAGTTAAGAAAGATATAGAAAATGTTCATACGGTTTTATAACAAGCGGAACATAATTATCTTCCAAAATGACACAATTTTGTATTGATTTAATAAATAATGGATGTTTTAATTAAACTATCAAATTATTTTTATTATTATCTAAGAAAAATGAACTTCACATTAATTTGAACAAAATTGAAAATTACAAAATTTCCCTCTACAAGTTAGCAAAAAGTTAATATTAATTTAATTTTAAACATTCTTACGGAATTCGTAACATTCGTAATTCATACGAATATTATAAATAAATATTCCATTCCCATTTCATACCTTTTATTTTCAACTTTTACATTCGTTTACATTTTTAACTTTTTCATGTGATTTGCGTGTATTATAAATTACGCTTTACTATTTAAATTAAATAATTTTTAGAATTTCAAAAAATTAATAAGAAATTTTCAAGAAATCTTTGATAAATTGATTTTTAATTTTAAAAAAAAAAAAGTAAATAAATAAAAATATTTTTATATTTTGAAATTTAAAGATAAATTAATTTTTTCCACAACAATATTTTATTACCAAGTAGCAAGTATTATTATAACATTAAAGTGGTTAACCGCATAATCGTAAGTCTATTTATTAAAATTGATTCTGTATTTGAAAAACACAAATAAACCGTATATTTTATTTGAAATTTTTGCGGTTTTTAATTTCTATCTTTAAAATATATTTATAAATATTGAAATAAATATATTTTTTAATTGTGAAAATTGATAAATTTTAAAAATTTATCATAAAAATTACAGTTTTTTATTTATTTATAATTTTTTCATTCTGGATTTTTCTATAAATGATGAACTTATTCATTATTACATTATATATATATAATTACTGTAAATTATTGTATATACATATTACATTACATAACAATATAAAATCAATCATGCTGAACTAATGTCAATCTCATGATGCAAAATCATCAATAATTATAGCAATATAAAATTAAAATTTTTGAAAAGTTTGATACAAAACAGAATTTATTGAAATAAATTCGAATTTATTCTAAAATTATGATATTTTAAATATATAATTGATTGGTTCCACGTACTGAGGCCATTGGATCGCCGTTGTACCCTCAATAGAAGTTACACTTACACTTATCCTACTTCTCTTATGAATGATATCAAACTAACCGGCTTCGTTTTATTTGCCTCGCATATATTAGTCATAAAATAACATTTAATATTCAGTCTTCTACAACGCATCACGGAGGAACAATGGCACAGAAGATGCTCCAAGGATTTGTCCTACTCTTCGCAGTTCCTACAGAATGGATATCTGTGTATAGCCTTACGACACATCTTGTGTTTTCTAATTAGAATATGACCATTATAGTAATTCCGGTTTGTTTGGTTTGGTTCATAACTTCGTTTAGTCCACAAGTAGAATACACCACGTGTTGGTGTCACATAGATTCGCTCAAAATGATTTTAAAATTTAAATAAATAATTTCTGTGGTGAATTTAAAAGTCAGTTAAAGTTACTGACTTATAAGTCTGTCTCTACTTGTTGATAAATTAATTACTATATAAGTTTAATTTAATTTGTACTTAATAATTTCAAAAACACTTGTTCTTTGAGTCAACAAAATGTTAATCAATTTTATTGTAATTTAACAATATCCTAAATTAACATATAAATGAAAGTAAAATACAAAAAAAAAAATTATTCTTAAATCCAATAATAATGAAAAATTTAATTATAATTTTAAACAGGAAATAAAATTTTTATAAAATATACTTACATAGTAAAATAATAATGCAATTTTCATTTGTTTTTCCAGCTAATTGACGTTAATAATTATCATTATATAATTATAATGAAAATTTAAATTCGTTTTAATTACATTTTGTGGTAATTTAGATATTTTATTTAATAAATTTTAAATTTTTTTTATTAATTTTACTATATACTTACCAGAATCAACATAATTATTAAAATTCAAATTCAATTTTTTTTTAAATAAGTTTAATTGATATTTTTGTCTTTAAAAATATAAATTTTGTCGTAATTAATATATTTTTTTAAATTTGTAACCATACCGATCCACTACTGATCCAATTCTACTATTAGTCACAATTCGACGAGGACAATTCAATTTATATAAACAAAATTTGATTAGGAAATATTTAATTATACTTAATTTTACCAAAAAAATTGTATGGGTTTTCCGTATTTTTCCAGCAATAACAATTCCCCAGCATTTGTGGAACACTTTAAAGTTGGAATTGTTAACCCAGTAGAATTCGACGAAATAGGATTTCCAATTTTATATAAAAAACATTAAAAATATAAATTAAATTCATAATTATTTGATATTTATTTTACCTATATTTTTTCAGTGTATATCCTACTTGTAATGTTAAACTTAATTGGTTTTAGTGTTTGGTCCAGTTTTTTTTTATATATGCAGCGTTAATTAGTTTAACCGTTTAACTATAATTATATAAATTTAGCTTCTGGGCAATGCTATTAAAAAAATATATATTCCAATTAATAATTCAGTTAATGAATGACAGACATTGAAAGTTTTCGATAATATTTTGGATTGATTGATAGTTTAGAAAGCATTTCAGAGAAATAGTAATTTTATTATGGCTTGTTATCGATCGATATTAGTATATAAAATTCAATTCAGGATTTTCGTGTGAAGTAATTTTTACTATATTTGGTTAGGAAATTAAATAAGGACTACTTTAGTTAGAAAAATTGTGTCATCCGCTAATGGCAGGCGAATTGGATACTTTTTGCTGGCTCAAATATAAAGTCGTAACCTGTCTTGAATTTGAATATTAATTATCTTCTTGCCTACTTCTCTAAACTGTGCAAATAATATTACCCTAAGATTCTTAGTCTGATTTTGTTTCAACTGCCCCAATGTCTTGGAATCTTCTAGATATGTCTACCGCCGGAGGCAAAATTATACAATTGAACCGAAATATCAGCACTTAGACACCATTCGGTACATTCTAACCACCTTATCATTTGCAATGAAAAGGGATAAGTCAGTTTTTTTGGTTTATCTTTGCAGAAACACCGTACTCACCTTAATATGTCCTGCATCATCATTGTTGACTCGCTGTACCGGTTATCCTTTTCAGAATTACCGCAGCTATGGTATGGGTTAGTTGTCTTTTACCCAGCTAGTTCCTCAAATGATTCAGTGGAGTTCACTAGTACACATTCTGCTCTTGCAGAAAAGTATTCAGCCGACCCAATAGACACGGGCGGCACAAACCTATTAGTATTACAATTTTTACAATGAGTGTTAAATTCTTCTTGGTTATAGATAATAATAATGACTAAGAAACTCAAATCTACCGAAATAAATGGACTTTTACCAGTCAATACTAATTTATATGCAAAGAGTTTTTATTGAAGTGTTTTTATTGAATCTTCTGAATAATTTAAATATATTTTTCAATTTTTTTACAATATATTCTCGATAGCTTAAACAAGGTTAAATATCTTTAATAATAAAATTAGCTTCGATCCAAAATGAAATTATATAAGTACATAAAAAACAGTACCAATTTAATTATGGATATTTCGTTTACATAATTAACTAAAATTAAATTATTCTCAAAATAACTTAAAATACTTGTTTAGCCAAATTAAAATACTATTTTCAATCTAAACTGAAAACAAGTTAACATAAATTACTAATTATTTTCTTAATACAAACTTGATTGACAAATATCATAAATCTCTAACGACAATGATGCCAAAAGGAGTCATTTACTTGTAATTCTTGTAATTGAAAAGTGTTTTAAAAATAAATTTTGATATTTATTTATATAAAAAATTGATTAAAAATATAATTTGTAAATTTAAAAATAGATTTTCTATTTTTGAAATAATTTTCCTTTAATGGGAATTTATTTATCAAAATAGAAATCAATTTTTTTTTCGTTCATTTTTTACACACTCTGGTAATTTTTAGTTTGATTCTTAAAATAGATTTTTCTTTTTATGGTTTAAGTTTAAAATTAAATAAAATTACAGAAATTTAAGTGCTTTTTTTTTTTTTGTTTAGTTAGCCTCTACTAAAAAGTTAATAAATAATCTTAATGTAAAAATCAAATTAAATTTTGATTGATATTCAATTTCGTACAGACAAGTTTCTTATAAATTGAACGAAATTTGTATATATAAAAATTTTGTTTAACTATAGTAAAAGAAAATTATTATTAAGTGAAAGTTAAATTTGTTTTTATATAATTGTTTATTATTATTTTTATTTTATATAATTAAAAAATAATATATAAAAAAAAAAAAAAAATCAAAATCAATCAAGTTTTCTTGTATTTTTACTGTCCTGCTGATTAAATACAATTACCACAACAACAAAAAATTATATGGGAGATTGACAGGTCAATTTTTATTGTACTTATTTCAAATATACTTTTAATAAGATCATATTTTGCTAACGAAGTATCAGAGTCAGATTATCTGAATTAACGTTTCATGACGTGTTACATCTTCAAGTATTTATTTCACCACAAAATCAGATGTAATGCATTTTTGGGAAACGTCTGTAGCTTATGAAGTACAAAGGATTCGAAAACCAAAATTTAGAGACTTTTAATGGCTTTGGTTTAAACTTTCTAGATCTAGATCTTCTGCATCTGTAGAAAAACGTGATAACATACAGACGGTTAATGTGAACCTTTTGGTACAAAAGTTCAAATAAAAATTTAATTTGAAAATTAATTAATTAAATGTTCTTGAGGTACGTTTTATTGATAATATTAATAATTAGTATAAAAAATGCGTCGCAGCTGTATGTCCTTGATCTCTTGAGATTTGTAATCTTTTGTCTAATTCGGTAAATTGGTTTGCATTCCCAATTATTCTTTATTCTTTATAAATCTAAATCTATAGTTGTTATCCTAAATTTGTCCTTCTAATATTTTTGATTATCATATTTTAAGTCAAGATGTTGATGGACTGTAAGTTAATAATGGAATTAATTGATAATAATTTAACCTTTTGAGAAGGTTATCCTAGGAATTAGGATATAGATTTTGACAGATTTGAGTTTCATACAAAAAGGCTGATAAAATTGACTTTAAATTTCTTGAATTAAATTATTACTGATATTTAAGTATCAACTGAAAAAAATATAAATATTCCAGCAACTTAAACAAAGCCATAACGTAGAAACAAAATATGAAAAGTGATTTATGTTCATTATTTTTTGTGAGGTGATCCAATTCAATAAAAAACATATCTAAAATTTATATGCTACTATTATTTTACACAAATTTTTAATTATTATTATTATTTTTATTTAAAACTTGAAATAATTCAATTAATATAATTATTTTCTGGAAAAAACATTAAAATTACACCTAAAGTAGCATAGTAAAAAAAAAATTGATTTATGCACTTGCAAATTTTTTATTATACTTGTAATAATAAAAAAAATTGATATTAAAAATTATTTTATTACCGGATATAAATCATAATACAATAAAAACTCAAATAAAATTTTGCCTACCAATTTTCATATTATTTTATTTAATATTAATTTTAAATTGAATTTTATAAAGGAAATAAATTTTATAATAATTTTTGAATTAATTTCAAAGTTACTTCTAGAAAATTTCCAATAAATCCAATACAAAATACTAATAAAATTTACCTTCAAAACAAAAATTATGAATAAATTTAAAACTTTAAATTTTGTAGCGCCATACTTTTTGCAATATAAAGGTCACATCAAATAATATCAAAAATTGCATCCAATAAATCACAAAAATTTCCACTTAGAATTTCATATACCAAAAAAAAACAAAACAAAAAAAAACCTTTCAAAAAAATGTATCGACCTTCACCCAAACGCTGTTATCAAAGTCGCCAGACAGTCGGAATGACTTTCACCGTCGTCGCTTCACAAAAAATTAAATTATTTCTTTTGTGTATTTTTATATCATCAAATTTAATAATTTTTACTTAAATTTCTTTATTTTTTTTTTGGGTAAAGTGCAGAAAAATAAATTGTTTAAACATTTAAAAAATAAATAAAATAATGCAATAAAATAAAGTATTAAATAATTTAATATTATGGAATGAACTTTATTAAAATAGAATGAAATTTGTATGTAATATGCGAATTTCGATGCTTATCTAACATAGATCGTATGCAGCCTGTGGCGTCGCTTCGGACAATTATTTATGTTCTTTCTGTTTCTGCCAATCACTATTCATATGTGTGAGAACTTGGTTTAAGTGACGATCTGAACATGATTCTTATTGATAGGTGGCAGCACCACACAAATATAAATTAAATAAGGTGACATTCAGAGATCCAGAAACGAAAGTTATATGTAAATAGTTCCAAAGGGAATTAGGTAATATAGTTCCAAGAAAAAATCACCGTCTTAATTCTAAAGAAATAAACCTTATTATAAAATATAACACAAAACATAAATCACTTACATAACCATTATCGCAATCGACAGCGACATAGTGGGTTTAGAAAATATTTCTAAGTTTGTTGTTCCATTACATCAGCAAAACCAACACTAATTGTTTTTTTATGATTCAGGTGGTACCAAACCAACTATCCAAATTATATTTTAAATTAAATATTACGTTTTATCGCGAACGGTTGTTGATGCGTACGACCTAGCCTATCGTCGCTCAACAAATATATTCTCTAGTTGTCGCTCGACATTATTTTTATTCTGACATTATTTTATTATTTTTATTCTGTTTATAGCTTAATAGTAGCTAATCAAAATTTATCTATTTTGATATTACAAATTTTTATCAGGTTCTTGGCCATTGATGTTATTTCGCGACGCTTTACCATTATTAACATTATTCTCGATCGAAGTTACCTCAACTTTAAATTCTAATATCAATGATAAAATTAATAATTAAAATATATCAAATAATAAGAAACGTTGAAACTGAAATAATTATGGAGTAAAGTCCATCGTCGTGCAAAGCTGTCGCATAATTGAAAGTCTCATCTCTTGAAAATAATCATTTCTATTAAACAATTGTAAGAATGTTAAACCTTATAGAACCTTCTCTAAAGTCTAAACAACAAATCTGAAGATTACACAATGTAATGTCCATTTTTGTTAAATGCTGCAAATAGTTTAAATTTTCTCATTTACAATGCTGCTTAGCTAACACATTTTTAAAATTCTTTGAAGATATTTTCTATAGATTTTTATGTGAATAAAAATAAATTATCATCCTGCATAATTGCATCCACAATACATTTAACATTTAACAAAAAAAAATTTCTTCATTGGAAAAATTCTTCTTTGGCGCCATAAAGAAAATTTATTACACATTTTGTTTTTGTTTTTCTAAAATGCTTTTAAATCCTGAATTTTTTTTTTTTTAATATCATTAATTCCTAGCCTGACCAGACAGTTCATTATTATCTTTATTAAATAATATAGTCTAATAATTATGTTGTACTAAAATTTGTATCCATTATAGTTTTCATATGTAGCCAAAATAAATTATAAAAATTGCTATTTAAGAAATGTATAAATTAAAAAATTTCTACCGGAAAATTTGATTGATTAATAACAATTTATATGATAATATAATTAAAATGACACTATTTAAATATTATATAGTTAGATTTTCTAAATTTTGTGAAACTTTATTGATTCAATAATTTTATCCATTTTCTCAACTATAAAATAATCAATTTTTGCTTAGCGCCGCCGCCGCTTATCAATATCAGTTAAAAAAAAAATGATTAAGGATAAACAAAAATTTATTGAATGAAAATGATACATCTTCATTATTAATGTTTTCTCGATTTTTATAGTATATATTATGAAAATAGCTTTATATCTTATGCCTTCTAGGCATTACACATAGTAGTGAATAAATACGGACATAAAAATAACTTGAAATTATTATTACCGAAACGCGCGCAATAATTCTATTTTTAGTGTTCAAATATGCAATCAAAAAAAAAAATAGTGTAGGAATATCAGATGCAACTATTTTAGACTTAGGGTGTATAATTAATTAATAAAAAAAAAAAATTGTTTTCAAAATGGTCTATTGATAGTTAATTATATTGTAATGGTTTCAAGTTATCTATAAAATAAATCATAGTTTAGTTTTTATCTTAGTAAAGAAAAGTATATTTGAAAATGATTCAGCTCTTTATATGTTAGAAGTTTCCAAACTTTGTGATTCGAATCTATTATGGTTGGTTGTTTGGTGTTAATAGAGTGGGAAATACGAGACCACACGCACATGGCCAAAGAAGAGTGAGTCCGTTGTTCACTTCAATCGAACGCTGCATCACACAGTAACAGCGCGTCGACCGATATCATCTTGGCCAAATTTATCGCTCCCGCTTCCCCAAGGTTATCTAGAATGAAAGTATTCCTAAATCTTTTTTGTGCACTGATGGGCAATCAAATTATAAATCTTCCATTGTCTCCTCCTCCATACACCTACGACACGTAGTGGAAGTAGTTAAACCTAATCTACTTACATTCTTAATCTATTATATAATTTTAAATGGTTTCAGAACTATAAAATTAGTTAAATAGTAACACAACTTTAAACTGCATCACGCTAATGACTTTTAATAATGAGACATGTGTTGTGCTACTCATTTAAAGCCATCACTGTTTTCTGTGTCGATTTGATTCATTTTCATATAATTTCTTTTCAAGTCTTATCCAAATATTTGTTGGTTACGTCAAATGTCAAAACACGGCTATATAGTGTATCAAGCGCTAGATATAAATTAGTTTCAAACTAAATAACCTCGATAGCAATAAAGGCATAGTTAAATTTATAAATGTGCAATTTAAAGGGAATTATGATAAATAGTGTTTGGAAATACATAACTGAGAAAAGAAAATGAAATTTATTCTGGTAATTAGTGTAAATACCCCAAGGTCCATACATCTGACTGTAGCGTTGTCCGCTTACTAAATTCGTAACACAAATTGCAAGAAAATCTTTCATAACTTTTCTTTCTTTAAACTATATATAAAATTCCATTAAACGCATTTCATATATTTTAAAAATAAAAACATTATTTTTATGACATGATAAAAATAGAAAATGAATTGATAATTAAATCATATCAACACAATATCATCCGTTGTATATATCCAACATAAATATCTAAAAATATAAAAATATGTGAAAATCTTAAAAGAAATAAAAATAAAAAATAAAACCAGAAGCTTCATCAGCAAAATATTTTATTTTTCTTTATTTTCCAAATACTCCACTACGAAGTTAATTACAGCAAATTAATTAAATGAAAATTTAATATATGAAAATATAGAGATAATCATTACTATAACTATAAGATACTTCAATTATTTATGCGTATGTATAACATAAATACTATTTAACTAGTTAGATCAGTTTTTGATGTCCGCTTCTCTAACATAATTTTATGTCATGTTGTCGCCGTTTAATGATTACATTTTTTTTTTATATTAAGCTTTGATGTTTTCTTTATGATATCTATATAGTAGTCATAAAAAATGTACGAGACGGGAGACGGTTCAATCTCAAATTCGGGCGCTTTCTGAATATTTCAATTCCTTTAAAGTATGTACATAATCAATTTCAGGACATGAAGTCGACTAGATTAGTAGCTTTGAAAGGGATTGATAAAATCAAAGTTCGTAGCGCGCTTAAGCTTAGTGGCATGTTGTACAGCCGATTATGTTTCTATAATATCGACCCATCCGACTGCTCTAACCTTAGAGCAATGAGTTAACCTCCTTAGTCGTCTTAAAGTTACCTGATTCCATCAAGCTTGTCATGAAATGATGCTCCCAATGTTGAAACAGTTTATCCTATACCGCAGGGCATCGTTATACGATGTGTTTCTAATACGGTTTCATCAAATGAATCCGATTAAGTAATCTGACGGGGTCGTTATCTGACAAATCAGTTAATGTGTCACTCCAAGAATATAAGTTCTTAATAATTATTTACATTCAAATCTTAGAAAATTTTAGTTTTCGAATGATATTGATGCAAATAAACCGAATCAGTAATGCCCCTTCTAAATTCGAAGAATAAGCAATAACGTTAGACTGACAAAAGTGAAAATTTAAAGCATTTTCTATTACTTAAGTACAAAATTGTCTATAGCGTTTGTATTGATATATTTTGCAATTTTCTTATAATTTGTTTTGATTATTAATAATAATCTATGCTTCTTACTACTATATCTTTTTATATATTACTTGCCTATTATATACATTACAAATAATAAAATCGTTACGTTGGGAGTTTTGTGATATTATCAAAATGTAGTTTTAATGGTTACTTTGAAAGATGTTGTTTTGTTGGCGCCATCGATTGAATATTTTAAATATATTTTTTCTTACCTTTCTGCAAATTTTTTTTTTTTTTTTTAAATGCATTTCATCGTTTTATTTCTGTATACGAAAGGATATTTTTTAATGCATTACATTTTAAATTATGTGGTATTTGAAGATGATAGACGAGAAATATTTTTGCTGAATATTTTAAATTTTAAATTATATTTTTCTAAAAAAAAAATATATTGTGATAAAAATTGATTTAATAGAAGTTTTTTTTTGTATATTAAATTTATATTTTATTTTCTTTATAATTTTATTCATATATTCATAAGCTTAGTTTATAAAGTTTATAGAATGCAGGGACCAAAATCCGAGAGTTATAAATATTCTTTCAGATTTATTTTATATAAATCGAAAATAACATCAATTTTCTAAGCATGACAATAATAATTTTAAGAAAATTTTACTTTTTAACATTAATATGTAATATTTTCACAGTGCGAACTTAGTCTATAGTTTAAATTTCGATTTAAATTGTTTCCAGCTTTCAAACTTTTAATATAACTTTCTGAAAAACCAGGTTAAGTAAGAGATGAGTTGGACTGAAGATAGTCTTTAGATTAGGACGGAATTCACTGTGGAAGCTTAAGTCCTTGCCATAGTTTAATTTACTGGTTTCTCAGTGCAAAGGTGACCTTACTTGAAGTGAGGTTTATCTTAAGTGGCAAAGTTAAACTTCACGTTTGACATTTTTTATTATTAGTTCATATACACAAATAGAAAATAAATTCATATACATTTAACATTTATTAGAAAAAATAACGTTGCACAAACACTAACTACTTACATTTTCATTCACAATAATATTATTTCCAATTAAATTTGAACAATCGGTTTAGTTAAGCTTAAGCTTCCACTGTGAAATTCGCCTTGAATCTTATAAAAAGTAACAGATTAATGTCAAAATTAAAATGCAGAACATAAAAGTTCCTATACCGTGACAACAATTACATTCCCATTCAATTGACTCATTCCTCAATTAAAATTCTTGTAAATTCTTAAATAATTTATATTAATTAATGAAATATAAATGACTATGACTAAGAAACCAAATGCAGATAAATTTAAATTTTAAATTATTAAAAATAAAATATGCCATATTTAATTAATTATATTCCATTTATCAATTAAATATTAATTGCGAAAATATAGAATTATATATTATTTAAATAAATAATTAATGGAAGTATTATTCAAATAATTAAATTATTTATTCATTTAATATGAAATTAAAATAATATTTTTATTATAAATAATAAAATAAATTACAAAATTTCTAATGACATTAGTGAATATCTTTTCTTAAACAAAATTTGTAATTTCATTCTATAAAAATTTTTTCTAGTAAAATTGCACAATTATTTTATTGCGTTGCAAAATTATTGCATTTTTATTTATATATTGAAATTAAATTTTTGCAATTTTTCATTTCGCATGTTTGAATTTTGATAGGTGTCAGATTGTCGTCAGAATAAAAAGAGTGTGAAAACTGAAAACTACTATAACTGCGCGATGATGACTGACACATTTGAAATTTTTGCTAAAAGAAATATAAATATAATATGTATTAGAAAATGTAAGAAATATTTCATGAAATATATAATGTTATATTGCAATTGGAATTATATTTAATTATAAATGCCACAGTAGAAATTATGCAAACGTTTTAATATATTGGTAAAATTTTATAAGAATTATTAAATTTTTTATCATATATGATATTTTTATTTGTATATAGGTTATATTAAATATATCTGTCATTAAAGAGTCAAGATAAACAAATTGTGTCAATCAATTTCATAATAAATTTGTAACGAACAGATAACAAGAAAGGTAATGATAAATTGTGAAATCGGTCGTAATTATGAGCTTGAATGACTACTGTAAAGCGAATATAATCTTTTATATTATTCATTAACCTCTTGTATTCACAATAATTAATTTATTTCATATGTTTTATGAAATGGGTGACATTGGTGTGTACTATTTCTCTGTGATTCACAATGCAGTAGATTACGGGTTCAACCGATAACAAGATCGCGTTACCGCTCTAAGTTGATTCAGCTTTTAGTACAAGCAATGAAATTAGCAATACGTTTTTATAATTCTAATATTTATAATATTTATCTTATGTCCACAATTATTTCAAGTCTTGTCCAGTATATTTTAAAATAATATTCAGCATTCTGACATCTGCCTGTGAACCGTATTATATTTCCAATTTCCATCATTGTAACTCGTAACCAAGTTTGTTTTTAAATTCCATTAATATTCAGATTTATTAGAATTCGTAGCATCTTTTTTATAATACCTTTACCTACATTTATCCAATTTGAATATCTGCCATTTTGCCTGAATAACACATTTTACTTCTTGCGACACAGTTCAGTATTTTTATTAATTATGCTCGACACATAATTATCATAATGGCGCCAATGGCGCCTCATTCAGAATGTTGTTGTTCTGTCCTCCAGTTAAGGACTTGCTTATCATTTTCTATAGTATCAATCCATCTAGTTGTGATTATCTGTCCCGGTGTCTGACTGTAATAATTGCGTGGTCCATTCTTTTCCAGCTATTTACAATTAAGAATGATTTAACTTTTTAAATTGTATTTAATTTGCTGTTTCACCTTAAATAAAATAGATAATTCTTAACTGTCAATAAATTACAAAAATCAAATTTCTTTAATTAAAAAATTTCTAAATAAAGAAATTCTTTGAAATTCCCAGTAAAAATTTGTCCTCGAAATGTTTCTTTATTCTGCTACAGTCAGTATTTAGTATAGTGACAATAAATTTTGTTGAAGGATGACAAATGATATTTTTCATAATTATTTATCTTTTTAAATTATAACTAATAAATAAAAAAAATTCTTTGCTTTCAATTTTATTAAATATATTCCAATTATAATGTTGTACGTGAAAATTAATTCTATCAACAACAACAGGAAAACTTCTTAAAGAATTATTTTAAGTTTACGTTTTGACGCATTTTTTTTTTATATACCACAAGATAAAAATCAACTCGCAAGATACAAGATACAATTATTACAAGATAGAAACAAGTTTTTTTTTTTATTTGAATTAAAAGGCGAGTGTTTTTACAGTTTAAGATATTTATCTATTAAAATGGAATTTTGTTTTTTAGGCGTTCATTAAAAAATGAAAAATTAAATTAAGAATGAATTAGAATTGAAGTAAATTTATCATTGTTGTTTATTCCACATTCAACTATAATTATGAAATTCTTTTATGTCTGAATAATATTTATATATTTATGAAACTGTAAAGTTTTACTGGAATTACATAATTTAATTAATTCTTATTCTTATATAATAATCGTAAACTTATTATAAAAAAGGAGGTTTAAACTCTGAAATATTACGAAAAATTTATAATTGTATAATGTCTAAATTATATTTCTGTAATAAATTTAAAATAGTAGCTTCTATCTGGATTCCAGCCAGTAGGAGCTAAGCTAAAGTAAAGCCACGACATTTTGTAGAATTAAGGAGCTAACAGCAACCTTATTTGAACAGAATTATTCAGCAGTGTATCAAGCAGCTTAGAAGACGCTGACAAATTTCAATATCATAAATTATACGTGAAGGGCTAAACCACTCGAAGCTATTCATTCTTGGAACATCAAACAAGCGAGCAACAGACTACTTCAAAGATACAACAATAGAGGCTTCACTGTCACTGTAGGTTATGTCAACACAAGGACCAAAAGGCGGACCCCATACCAAGGGGCTGTAAGGCGTTAATGTCTAAATGAATTCGACACTTATTCGGAAACATGGCTAAAAGCAGTTGTACTGTTTCATGACGACAGCTTGTTCAGTGACGAAAAATTAGAATGGATCCACATCCACTATAAACCAAATAGCTACAATGATTAGTTAGGAGTGCCTGCCCTGATCCGGCCTTACTATAAAACTAATCTAACTGTCAAATATTCTTAGACTATTTTATAGAATCACTGCGTTCCATTTACAAGTAGAATTTTGTTCTATATTGATAATGTTTCGTTCCTTAAGCCAAATACCAAGTGCGAAAATTCAAAAATTTATGTCTGATTCTGATACGATTAAAAATTCTCACTGTTATTATAATGTGTCAATAAATTTACCACTTATTTATGAATTTACTATATATTTTTAAAAATTGTTTTTATAAATTGTTAATTGTCAGAACGATTTTAAAATATGCATTAATAAATAATTTTCTGAATTTATAGTTTATTAATTAAAATTTATTATATTTTTTTTAGTTTTTGGTTTAATTAAAATTATTAATAAATAAATCTTCTTTTAATTTAATTCCAGATGGTATTTCCGTAAAATTAAACGTATTGAAGCTGAAAAGAAATTATTACTACCGGAAAATGAACATGGTGCATTCTTAATTCGTGATTCCGAATCAAGGCATAACGATTATTCGTTGTCAGGTAAAATTTAGAAATTTTTTTTTGATTATATTTTATTTTATAATATACCAAAAATTAATTATTGAAATTAATGCTAATTATAATTCGCTCTTAAGTCGTTAAATTTATACAAGTGCAAACAGAACTTTACCGATAATTTAAAATCAATTTCTGATCTTTTTATTGGAAAATTTCAAGTACAATCGTGACCAACTCCTGATATTTTTGATAAAGTAATTCTTATTCCAGCATTAATAATTTTATGATTCATTTCTATCTCTTGTTTTATGTAGTTTTAAATTTTCAAACCATGAGTTTCTTTATCGAACTCTTTAGATAATGTTACACATAATTTAACATAAAACAATCCTACCGGCGACACATTTTCTATTTTGAATTAGTTACCAAAATTATTGGTATGAAAACTTTATTTAGCTACTTAAGTTAGCTAAATTATTTCAAACAATACAAATAGTAGGACCTTTATTCAAAATTTATACTATCTTTAATAATATTTCAGATTTCATATCAATCGATTCTATCTCTATTCCACTGGGTAACAATTCAATTGTTATTCACCATAAATGTTTGAATTATTATTTGGGAAAACCCTACAATTTCTAGAAAAAAACCAATAAATTTACCCAGTGGAATTGGTAAAAACAGCTGTACTGTGTCATCTTCTACAGTATAAGCGTAGGCTTGGTCAGTGACGAATAATTAGAATGGATACCACAATAGGCCAAATGGATTCAGTGATAAGGATTAGCTGTAGTGGTTATTCCTTACTCTAAACCTAACCTAACTGCCAAATATTCTTATACTAATTGCTTGTTCCATTTACTTGAAATTTTCATTAAACCAAATATTAAGGTTTAATTAATTTTTATATGCCTGTTGTTCCCATTAAATCGATTGTGTGTCACACTATTTTGTTATTCGCAATAAAAATTTAGTCAGTAGACACAATTTATTATCAATTCCCAGTATGTAACTAGTTGAATTTATCTCGTGCAATCCGATGGTTATATTAGTATCAATTTTATAATCACATCTTCATTAAATATCAACCAAAATATTTAAATGAATTATTCAATTTCTTATTACATCTAATATAATTCATTTATTTTAAAATATATATTAAGAAAAAATAATTATTAATAATTAATTGTCTTTTGAATTACGATTATTATTAATTAAAATTTTATACTAATTCAAAATAAGAATTATGTTAAATATTAAAATTTATTGTCCAGGAAATATAATTTAATTTTTTATATACTTATAAAACAATTACGTTCACATAACCTAAAAAAAAATATACAAAATTTTAGTCTTGTGTCATAAAAGAATCGGAAAGTTGTTTTACATGCACCGCAACCGGCACAAAATTCCTACTGTCTTTTTTTTTTTGTCACAGGTTAAAATTGAAATTAAGATTATATTTAAAGTGATAAAAAATATTGTGTTGTTATATGAAAATTTACAATTTCAATGTTTTATATTTTTGAGCTCTTATTATTCCAGTAATAGAGTTAATAATTTTTACTAGTCCATTGAAGTTGCACGACATTTTATATTTAAAAAAAAAAATGTATCTTTATGTATAACACAAAATGTATCTTTATGGTTTTAATTTTAATACAATGTTAATATGACATAAGAAAACAATTTTTTTTTTTTCATATATATTACACCAGCAAAAAAAAATTAAATATATAATGGTGAAAGCATAAATGAGATAATATTCACTAATCTATATTTAAACATCGCAAATATTAAGCAGAATTTATAATAATTTCATAATGAATTTCACAAATTGAATAAACAATCGAAACAAATAAAAATTATAAGGAAATAATTTAAAAAAAAAAATTGCAGTATATGAAAATTTAGAAAATTTAAATCTGGAATTTAATTTATATGTTCCAATAAAAAATTGGGTTTTGAATTACTACTACAACAAATAGTTGTCTACCATTCAGAATTGACCATTTTACGGTGCACCAAAGTTAAAGTTGCGATATGTCCAGTTTTTCCTAAAAAACCGGCGACCATTTGTTTTAAAATGCTGCGTTCGCGAACAACTTGAATTTCCCTCAACTTAAAACATCTATCCTATATACCGTCGACTGCTATTTTGTTTCGAGCTCATACGAATATATCCAAGATTCGTCATCTGTCACGATGTTATAGACATGTTTTTTGAGCATTTCTTTCGACCATTTGACACGAGCCTTTTTTTAGCGATTGTCAAATTATGTGAAATCCAACGTGAAACTTTTTTGACAAATGATGATATGTCCAGTTATCCGTTAATGCACATCCATTATCAGTTAATGTACATCATCAATGTTTTTGGGAACAACAACCGATTTTAGACGACTTTTACGTAATTCGTCGTTGAGCGAACTGGCAACGCTCGTATACGTTATCATTGCTATTTTTACTACCGCATTAATTTCTTGAAATAGATTAAATTGATTCTGCACATATTTAATTACAAATTCACTTAGTTAATTAGAATTGGGGTTAACATTTACTTGCATAGATACTTCTTACCAGTGATTGATACAATATTTTTTTTTTTTTTAATAATGTTAACCCGTTCGGTATACGAAATTTTCATATTCAGCTATAGCTGTAGGAACACGTGTACAGCAGCGGTACATATATAAGTATCATCCCATATCGAAAGGGATGAATATACTGTGCTGTGAAGCCATCAATAGTCACATGCAAAATTTTTACTTTTGACTTCTATTTCAGATTTACTATAATATTTATTTAATTTTTCAGTTCGCGATGGTGACACAGTTAAACATTACCGAATTCGACAATTAGATGAAGGTGGATTTTTCATTGCACGGAGAACAACATTTAGGTAAATATTATATTTAATAATTAATTTTTCTTTTTCGATAATTATAATCAATTTTTTATATATTCTCCTAGAACACTCCAAGAACTTGTGGAACATTATTCTAAAGATTCGGATGGTCTCTGTGTGAATTTATGTAAACCATGTGTCCAGGTAATTAAAATAATTTACAAATATTTCATATTTAAGCATATTATATATAATATTTCTGTGTTTTTCATTATTATTATTATCATAATGAATATTCTTCGCATATCGCATATACATAAATTTATATTTTTTCTTTTTATTTTTAATGTTTGTTATTAATATTTATTAAGGATGATTTTCATTATTTTAACATCTGTAATGCAATTTTTCATTGCATTGACAAATTGAATTTTAAAGGTGATGCAAAAAGAACTTCTTAAGATGAAATTTATTTATATAATAGTTGAGTTTAGTTTAGTTTAAACCCACCTAAAAAAACTCCAATTTCAATCTTACGTTGAAAGAAACTTTAGGGGAAATAGTAATAAGAAAACGGAACTCCAAATACCGAACGTTATTGATTCAACTATAATCAAAACATTTAAATATTTGTAGTTTAATTGATAATTTAATTGATAAAATATTTAAGTAATTCATTTGAAATCAAAAAATTCTAATGCAATTATAATGTCACTGGAAGAATGTTTAATATTTAAAAATAAAATTGATTACAATTCAAACCGCACGAATAAATATCAAAATGTAATTCATAAACAATTTAATATGGCGGTCTATCTATCCTGAGAGTTCTTGTTTTGAAAAGTTAAAGTAAAAAAAGGACATGATTAAAAATACCTCATGAGTCATAACCAATCAACAACAGGGCATGTTTGACAATCAAGTAAAAATAAGACATGTAAGATATCATTTGATCATTCATGTTAGAATTGTTTTTCGGTTGTTCCCTCAGTGGGAAGACTATTTTTCGTTCTTTCCACCGTTTCCTGTTATTCTCACAGGCTTATGCCTCAGTAAAAATCCCGGTTTTTAGTTGTCCCCACAGTTCAAAAAGCCTTATAAACAAATTATAATGGAATAATTTAAATAATTCGTATAGTAATACGAGAATACAAATAGCATTTTAGTTAGCCTGGTACAATACTTTTGATTGATCACAGGACTTTTTTGATAATCAAGTAAGAACAAGTTTTTTTCCAATTTGTTCAGTCAGTCATAACAAGAAATGTTTGACATGTCCTGTTTTAGCAAAAGGACATGTTTGAAAATACTATAACTCAGTCAACCAATTAGTCATTACGAAACTTGAATTATTAGACTTATATCCGTTGATCATCTTCAATCTTGTAGTTAGTTGCCTTCAATCTGTTAAGATGTGTAACTTCGGAAACCTTTTATGACTAAAATGAAAATCATTTTCTAAATGTTAGATTAATGAAAACTTTCTTTATGTTTTCTTTTGTTTTATTTATTTTTTATGTAAATATCGTTAAAAAATATATTTATTATTACATTATAAAATTTAATTTAATTTATTTATTTTTGCTCATGTCAACATTCAATCAATTAAAGGTGAAAATTTAATTATATATTATTATAATTATGTTAAATTCCCATTAATCCCCCAAAATATAATAATAATTAATTTTTACAAAATAAAAATTTTAAAAAAAAATTAATTAATTAATTAATTAGATGAATGTACACAAATTTTTGATGCAATACTTTTTCTTCTTTTTTTTCTATTACATTTTTTTTTTTGGTTTAGTCTACTAACCAATTCATGGGTCTGTTTGAGGTAGGAAATACATATTAGCAAAAGCAAATTATTTCAATTCCGATCCTCAAAAAAACAAAAAAAAAACACAATAATTTTTTAAATGTTAATTTATTTGTCGTAATTTTTTTATGCTAATTAGATAATTTTTTTTTAGGTTATATAAAAACGAATTAGTTTCCTTTTAGATATGATAATAAATGATATAAACAAATTTTTAAAAAAATAATTAATTAGTTTTGTAGAATTAGTATAGTAGTAAAACTCTTAAATACTTTTTAGAAACAAGTTTATATTTTTTATAGGTTAATTTAAAACAAAAAAAAACTTATAAAAAAGATTTCAATTTTATTCACGAAGTCTTTTATTAGTTGTTCTTAGAGAGTTGATTCACAATAATTTAATAAAATCAATCAAAATGTAATTCATCCAATTTCGAAAATTCAATTTCAAATAAATTTCTGATCAGAATTCGCAATTGCAATAATAGTATAGTATTATTAAATTATTGAAAACAGTGTTGCAAAACGACAAAAATTAATGATATAACGTTACACATTTCATTATACGTAATAAAATATTTTTTCCGTTTCATTATTCAAATATGTAATACGTTATATACAATATTTACAAGTAAAATTATAGAACAGCGTTACCCTAGGCTGAATACTAGCACAAAGTGCTAGATTTTTGCTAAATATTTTTTTTCAAAATTGTGTAACGAAACACGAAAAAAATTATTTGGATTATCGTTACGTTTTCCATTATTGTAACAGAATTTAATTTATAAAACCTTATGTAACGTAATCATAATTAGTGATGTCGTTTAACAACAAAAATTTCTAGTAATACGATCAGTTCTATATTAACTAACAATTCTCGTGTATATTAAAATTATAAATGGTTATACTAAAAGTAAACTGTATCAAATGTAAAATTTCAGAGATTAAGTAACCAATAAATATATTGGTTTCTCCTATTTCTAGAGCGAACTGAATGAACTGGTAGTTTAAAATCGAAATCAATCTATTTAATTATTAGGGTAGTTGCTAGTTGCCTTCAAAAATGTATTCCAAAATTTTATGTTTTTTATGATAATTTTAATGTTTTTATGTTTAGTATAGTATAATTTTTCGCCTAAAATACTAAACTTGAACTATATAAAACTTAATAATCAATTTTTGTGCAATATTTATAAATTTTTGAATAAACAAAATTTTAAATATTTATTTTTTATTTTGGTAAATAACTAAATTATAAACAATAGTCAAGGTATAAAAAACAACCACGAAAAACCAATTAATCATTTTTTAATAAATACCATAAATTGAATATTATTGTAATAAATTATGTTTTTTTGAATGAATTCAAAATTTTGTGAATAAAAAATCTGTAAATAAAACCTTCAATATTTGTCAATATATTTTCTTGGAATATATATTTTCTATAAATGAAATTCTGGGAAAGTTTTCTCTGTTTTATTGAATAAAAATCATAATATAAATAAATTAAATATTTACTTTATTTGGGAGGCAGGGGGTTAATTTTTGTTTATTGACTTTTACATGATAATGAATGTCTAGTGATATACTTACTCTATTTGATATTCAAATTTTGGAAATTTTAATGCAATGACATTGGTAAATTTGTGTTTCAATGACGAATTTGTGACACAAAATTGAAGGGTATAAAATTATTAATTTTTTTGAGTAAAACTGTTATTGTATAAATATCATTAAGTACTTTGGGAATAAGCAAAAAAAGCTGTTCAACGTTCCACTTTAGTATGAAACAAAAAATAATTCTACCCTTCGAGAAGAATCGAAATAATCCGTTTCACTATTGGAACAAGGGTTAATGTTTGATTGATGTATTGAAAGAATGAGATTTGGATTGATCTATTGATATAGTATTAGAAAAGTAATATTATTAATTTTTTGGAATAGAAGTTGTCATTCAATGTATAATAAATAAATGGTAACAAAATTTCATATTCAATAATAAATTAATTATATATTACTAAAATTGTATATCATTTATTATCAAAAATGAAAATTAGCTTAATTTTAAATTGCACGCCATGTTAACTAGTTATTAATTACACAATAAATTTTAATCAAATCCATATTGCACCGTGTCTATTGTATAAAATTTTGGTAAGTAGTTTATGATAAGTGTAAGTTACACAACAACAAAAAAACCAATAAATTACATAAAAGAGATTTCACAATTTACAGAGTGTATTATCTTTATATATCCCTTCACCCATTCTTATACCAATATTATGTATACTTAATTGATGGTAAGCTAGAAGTGTTATCCAAAATTTAATTATTAATTTACTTTCAAAAAATACGATATAATTTTTTTTACAGAATTTAGATATTAATCTTAAAACAAATGCATTTATTTTGTTGTTGCTGCCTCCACCATAATCGCATCACAAAAACATTTTATATCAAATTCTTTTCACAAAAAAAAGTTGGTACTCTTTATAGCACACTTTATAGTGTAATTAAATGTAATTCATTTAATTACACCATGTTTCATGTTGTAATACACAAATTTCCGTAAAGTTTCATTTGAATTGTTAAAAATTTGTGAAGCATTAAAAATATGGAAACCATAACTATTTTAAATGCTATATTAATGAAAGTTTAAATAATAACACCAAAAGTTATATGTAATCATAATTTATCGTGATGATGTTAGTAAAAATAATATTTTTTCCCCACTCACACTTTCTAAAACTAAATTTTGTAAATTTTTACGCAGGTTTCTAAGTGGTTGCACTTTATTTGTGAAAAGAATTTGACATTATAATTCTTAAATCAAATTTTCCAATATATTATTTAGTAAATTTTACTTTTTCTAGTTATTTCTTATTAAAAAATAAATTAATATATTTAAATTTTTATATATTTTAAAATTTTTATATATTTTTCATATTTTTCAAAAATTTAGATTGAGAAACCAGTTACCGAAGGATTATCACATAGAACTCGTGATCAATGGGAAATTGATAGAAGTTCATTGAAATTTGTACGTAAACTTGGTTCTGGACAATTTGGTGAAGTATGGGAAGGTTTATGGAATAATACAACACCAGTTGCTATAAAAACATTAAAATCTGGTAAGGGTTTTTTTCTATTTTGGAAAAATTATGATTTTTAATTTCAATAAATTTATATTTTTATTTTTATAGGAACAATGGATCCAAAAGACTTTTTAGCTGAAGCTCAAATAATGAAAAAATTACGACATATTAAACTGATACAGTTATATGCTGTTTGTACAGTTGAAGAACCAATTTATATTATTACAGAACTAATGAAACATGGTTCATTGTTGGAATATTTACAAGGTAAATTAAATGATAACATCCTGTCCCTAAAATGTCGTCACTATAACTGATCGTATCCTGTATTATATTTATATTAAAAAGGAATAAATTTGTTTTTTTGTTTTATAATAAAAATTGGGCAATTAATAAAATTGCAAGCGTACCTGCAGTTGGAGCCATTCAGATGTGTTTGAAGTTTAAATGTGATCGAAAACTAACATTTTAAATTTAGGCGCGCGAAATTTTAATTTAAAAATATCAAATATTAAAGTTAAAGTTACCTAGATCTTCTCTCAAGTTATTAATTTAGAGAATAATGAATTCAAATGAAAATTTGAATTGATTATTCAAAACAGTTCAACAAAAACTTGAACTTGTTTAAAGTTTCCTAAAATATAAATAATTTTATTAAATTTATTATAATTATTCAATTTTTTGTACAGGTAAAGGACGTAACTTAAAAATGCCAGTACTGATTGATATGGCAGCTCAAATAGCAGCTGGTATGGCATATTTAGAATCACAAAATTATATACATCGTGATTTAGCTGCTAGAAATGTATTAGTTGCTGACAATAATATAGTAAAAATAGCTGATTTCGGTTTAGCTAGGTAAAAAAATCAAAGAAATTAAAAAAAATTTAATAATAAATATTTTTTTAATAATTTGTAGATTAATTAAAGAAGATGAATATGAGGCTCGTGTTGGTGCACGTTTTCCAATTAAATGGACAGCTCCGGAAGCTGCTAATTATAGTAAATTTTCTATAAAATCAGATGTATGGAGTTTTGGTATATTATTAACAGAATTAGTTACATATGGACGAATTCCATATCCAGGTAAAATATATCGAATTGGAATTTTAAAAAATAAAAAAATTTATTATTTAATATATAATTTTATAATTTTTAAGGAATGACAAATGCCGAAGTATTAACACAAGTTGAACATGGTTATCGTATGCCATGTCCACCGAATTGTGAACCAAGATTATATGATATAATGTTAGAATGCTGGCATAAAGATCCAATGCGTCGACCAACATTTGAAACATTACAATGGAAATTAGAAGATTTCTATACATTGGACCAAAGTGATTATAAAGAAGCACAAGCTTACTGATAAATACTGATAAAATTATATGAAACAAAAATATTCAAAAAACCAAAAAAAAAAAATGTTATACAAATATTTTCGTTAGCAGAGCAACAAGGAAGAAAAATTGTGAAAAACAAATACGAAATATTTAAAAAAAAAAATATGAAACTATAATTAAATATTTCTTCCTTAAATAATAAAAAATACTCAAACCAAACACACGAACCACATTTTAATAGAAATTAATAAAAAGTATTAATTAAAAAAACTAATATTATTCAATTCCGTAATTTGAGTAAAATTAAAACAATTAAAAAACAAAAAATTATTCAAATTTAAAAAACTTTATTTATTTCGTAATTGTAAATAAAAATTGTTGAACAAAAATTGTAGTATTTTTTTTTGCATATTCGACAAACTGACACATAATTCTGACAAATTATATTCGATAAGTTTAATTTATTTATTGGTTGATCCAATCAATTAAATTTTGTTTTTTAATAAAATTATTTAGTAATAAATTTGTATATTATCATAAATTTTTGAATTTGATAACGAATTAAATGTTTGTACGAATATGCAATCAAAATATTCGATCAAAATTAATAGTATTTTCTTTTCACATTAAATTAGGTATACACTTTTAAATATACTACTTCATTTTATACATATTTAAATGTGGTAAAGTATCTGTAATATTTTGATTGAAAAATAATAGTATAAAAAATTAATTTAATAAATATTTTACTTATAATTAATGAAAGTTAGAGTAATTACTACATAAAATTTATTACTAATTACTCTTAAAGGATTTCCACATATTTCGAAATTCGTAAATTTCGATTATTTGATAATCCAGAAAAATTGATGTTTTTCATTTCTAAATATCAGAGTATAGTAGTAAAAATTACTTCTTTTCATAAAAACGATACTTTCCGCATATTGCAAATTTTTAATCATAATGCCTAGTAATAAATATGTCACATATTTAATGTGAAAAGAAAATACTATAATTAAATTCTGTATTTTAATAATAGATCTTTTATTAAAATTGTCTTAAAAAAAAAAATTGAATAAAATATTTTACTCAACTTATAAATTCGTATATGCAAATAGTAAATTCAAATAAAAATAATATCTTCAACGTAAAATATTTGTAATTATAGAATATTTTTGGATCATATAATGATAATTTAGTTAATAAAAAAAACTATACTTTATTATTTAAAGTAATTAATTAAAGAAATAAAAAAAAGGGATAATTGTACATTCCCTACTATAATTCTCTCGCTATAATCTCACCTTTCCCAATCTATGTAAAATCTATATTATTTATGTATAAAGTAATTTTTCCAATAAAATATAAATATAAAAAATAAATATTTACAAAAAAAATATATATATATATACAAATATAATAAATGCATTATATTACTTTTTACAAAGAATAATAATGCACTCGTTAAAATAAATTTAAATAACTTCCGAATTACGTCGACTGCTAAAAATATAAAAATATAATCCAAATTCGGCAGTAAATATTCAAATAATATCAGTTTTTTCTTTTTTTTTTTTTTTTTGTAAAGAATTTCAAAATATTAAAAATAATCAATTTAGAAATAATAACAAGAAATAAGAAAATTTTAAAATAAAAATTATTAGAAATAATAATTAAAAACAATTATTTCCATATAACTTAGAGCACTAAGAATTTTATTTTATTTTTTTTTTGTTTTTGTGCATGTAAAAATAGACTAAAAATGTAAATTAATTTTAACTTTATAATAATATTTTCTTAAGTAAATATGGTTTTTTCATAAAATTAAACTATTATAATCGTATTTTGTCTTGTGTAAGTAAAAAAAAAAGTTAATTTTTCAAAACTACATAAATTAATTTAGTTCAGCAAAATGTGCTATGTAAAAGAATTAAATTTTGTAGGAATTAACTTAATAAATGAGCTAAAATTAATAGATATTATATGAAATTAACAAATTATTACTGCTAATATAATTAGTTCATATCGATTCATTTATTAAAATTGTAATTATGTTAACTTGTTATTTAACTTAAATTAAGAATTTATTTTATAAATCTTTTAATATTATTTTATTTTATTTTTTTAATACGAGTTAATTTAATTCCAAGTCAGATTTATTAATATGAAAAATGTTTAATAAGATTTTTTTTTATTTTAATGTTTAATTTAAGTTGAGACGTCTTGAATCGAACTTAATAAAGTTTCTCAAGATTATATTAACGTATATAATCCGGTACGTATGTAACTATCTCTCTCTCTAAAACCATATGAGAAAATCTTGTATACGATAAATCATCTCAGCTTAAATTAAGCATTAATGCTGATTTTCAATTGGTTCTCATGAGATTGGACTCGTTAAGCCACAGATTTAGAAAATAAAAATTTTAATTTTAATTAATTTAATTTAATTTTTTAAAATTATATTAAATTTGGTGGGGCCAAAAACACTGCCGATAATTTATAAAATATATAAAAGAAAATATTGAGAATATTTTTTTTTTAATATTTAACTTTTTGGTTAAATATTTCATTTCTAATATTTTAGTTTTGCTTGGCCTAAAAATTATAAAAGAACTATATTATGTTTTGTTATTATTAACTAATCGTTTTTCTTATTTTATTTTCTATTTAACATATATTTTCATAATTATATCAGTAAAAACTTTGCATTTAATAATTAATAAACCGATTCGAGAGAAAAGAAATTAATTTTTACTATTAATAGGTCAATAATGTTTTTTTTTTTTTTAAAGTAAAAATGTTTTCTTTATTACAATTCCACAAAATAAATAGAACAAAAATTTTATTAAATAAATTTTCAAAATCATTATAATTAAATATTAAACAAATATATAAAATTAATAAATATTATAAAAGATATAAAATTCCAATTAATTTTATTAATGTAAAATAATAATAAAAAACTTTTATTTATACATAATTAAAATTAATGATGGTAATATTTTGCAATTAATAATTAAATATATTGTAGCTGAAGTCTGATTTTATTAACAAAGAAAATATATAAATTTATAAAGCAATCATTAAAAAAAATGTATTACAATGATTTTAACATAAAAAACAGTTTTTTGTTGTTATTGTTATAAACAAATTCTTAATTGTGCAAAAAAAAATATTAATTTTTAAATAATTATAATTAAAACGTAACACATTTTTTATTGAAAATAATTATAAATTAAGAAAATTAAAATAAACACAATATATATTATTATATTTATAAAAGTTATTTAAAATTTAATTTTTTCATAAATAGTTTATATTACGCACAGCAAAATCTATTTTAATAGATTATTTAAAGAATTTTTGTAACCAATGGGAAAACATATTAAAAAAAAATCCCATGAAATTAATTTTTGACTACGTTTTAAGCAATTTTATTGAAAAATTATTATTAAAAAACCATCATTTTTAAATGATCTACCAAGAAGTGGAGATTTGTATTTTTTGAAGATTCGCTAAATTGTGTTTTTGAGATTTTTGCTTTGTAAATTTAAATAAAAACCAAATTAATTTTTATTATATATTTTTAAAGAATATATATTTGATATATTTATGAAAACTAAAACAAAACTCAATAACATTTTCTGTATTAACACAAAAACGTCTCTTCTTCAACTATAATTTTATTTTTATTTCTTATTCATAAATTTTTTAATTAATTGCACAATCTAAAAAATAAAATGTAATTAAAATTCTTCCAAAAACAAATCAAATTAAATTTAAATACAAAAATTCATATTTGTTAATTTATAAAGAAATATGAAATAGTTAAATTATTATTTGGCCGAGGGTTTATATTTCGACACAATTTTTAAAATTTAAAATATATTTATCATCACTTATTTTAATGATTTATTTTTATGTATAATGTTTTTTTTTTAATTTAAATTTATGTTATTTTTTATTTTACTCTAATTATATAATATTTTTTAATTATCTTAAAATATTATTTACACATTTTATTTACTATAAAATAATTTTTATTTACATTATTAAGTATAATAGAAAAAAATCTTTATATATTATGGAAATTAAAATATAAAAAAAAATTCATAAAATAATAATAATTTATAAATAAATGTTTGTATACTTTTTATTATTTCTTTTAATTTTTTAATTTAATTATAATTTTTATTAATGCATAAAAATAAATGAATTTTAATTACAGAATATATATAGATTATATAAATATATCTTGTATTTTAGGAATATATTATATACACATAAATACGCAAATATTTTATTTTTTTTTTGTATTTTATAAAAATAAAAGAATTTAATTATTAATAATCAAAAATAATGTTTTATTTCATTTATTATTAATACATACAGATCAAATATATCGTAGAAAAAAGGTATTTGAAATACATAACAATTCAAGATTCAATGTGGAATTGAAATAACTTACATTTTTATCAAAGCAAATATTAATAACAACAGATTTTGATACGTTTTAAGGTTTTCAACTTCCATAGGTACATTAATGGAAAGCATTCTCGACCGATTATCAATGTTAACCAACATACTATACAATACATAGATAGGTGACTGCTTAGGAATACTGCATAATTCAGTTCCGTATCTGTGATTTATGTTACTGAACAATAAAATGGTACATTTTAAAATTATATATTTTTTTTTTTAAAAGTGCGTTTTTTTGGTGCTTTGAGGCATGCTTTAAAGCGTGCAGCAAAATTTAGAAATAAAGATATCTTGCTTAAGCGCAACGCAATGCGTTACATTGCAACCATGTAATTAGTTACATAGAAAACTCATTTGTTCCAAATAATATTTGCAGCAAATCATGCCTCAACGCACCTAAAAAATGCACATGTATTTCGGCCATTAAGCTCCAAAATTATATAAAGTGATATTAATTATGGCGCCATCGGAATTTTCCAGAATTATCTCTTCTATTGAAAATGCTTTGAAATAACTATGACTTATATCAAATATTTCGTTAGTAATTCAATTATGAACCATATATTCAGTTAATAGTGATTTTTTTTACTCATTATTTCAATTAATTTAAATTAATTGTTTTAGTTTTGAAAATGTAGTTTTTCATATTGAATTTGCATATAAAACATTTTGACGCTTGAGTCAACCCTGTTTACAATTACCTCATTCAAAGTTAACGTCTATAGAATTATCTAACCATTCTAATCGTTATATTAGGTTTTCTGCACATATATTCTGTTTGTAATATTAAAAAAGCTTCGAAAAAGCTTTTATTATGACAGTTCTATTCTACATATTTTTGACAATTTGCAATAAAAAAAAGGGAAATAAAAGCTTATCCCTTGATGGAGACTATATTATTTATTTTATTTGTGTGAATGAATCTGTAATTTGTTAATAGTTATTTTATATTTAAGTCCTTTATTAATGATTAATATTATCACACAAAAAATATAGAAAATAATACGGAAAAATTGGAAAAATGTTCTTATAATATATGTAAGAGAAAATTCTTATTTTATACACATTTTAAAAGTTTATAGGTACATTTTACAATATTATAATAATATATTATTTTCAGATTGATTTTTTATTCACAAATATTTTATGGACTGCAATGTAATTTAATAACAGTTCACTTACTAAGGAATACACCAAACAAAAAGTCTAAATATATTTATAAAAAAAAGAAAAATAGTATTAATTCAAAATAAAATGAGCTCAGCTCTAAATTATTTGTTCGTTTTAATTTGGTTATCGTATTTAATATGTTCTGGTGTTTTTCTATTTTCAAGGGGATTTTTATTATCTCGTGTTTCGAAACAAGATATTAGTACTTGCCGGCATCTATCAATTGATGAAAAAGAGGTATATCAATTTTAAATATAAATAATTTGTATAATATAAATGAAAAATTAATTTCCTTTAAATTTTAATTACTTTACATTATATATATACACATATAAAAATATATTTTAAGGAAATTTTATATTTTATCTGCAGGAATATTACTTAAATAACGATATTGTTACTGAAATTTTTAAAAATGTAAATGCCTCATCAAGTTTATGTCTTCCAAAGAAGTCAAAAGTAATAATATTATTAATAGATGCCTTAAAATATGATTTTGGTTTATATAAATCAAATATAAATAATCCACTGCCATATGAAAATAAATTAAAAATAATTAATGAATTATTAATAAATCAACCAGAAAATAGTCGTATATTAAAATTTATAGCTGATCCACCTACAACAACATTACAGCGACTTAAAGGTTTAACAACTGGTAGCTTACCAACATTTATTGATATTGGTTCAAATTTTGCATCACCTGAAATTAATGAAGATAATATAATTGATCAGGTATAATAAATATTAATTTAAATTTTAAAGCATTTCCAAGTTAATAAATATGTACATTATTGAATTATCTCACTTTAACACTTCTATGACATTAACTAGATTGCGTCTTCCAACTACAACTTGAGAAACCTTTATTTTATTTGCAAATGCTATAAACACTTATATAAATTAAATACAAATATAATCCGTTATAATTTTATTGTAATTATATAATTTTACAGATTGTTAAAAATGGTCATTCAACTGTATTATTGGGTGATAGTACATGGACAGATTTATATCCAAATCGTTTTATGCGTAAATATTCATATCCAAGTTTTGATATATTTGATTTGGATACTGTTGATAATGAAATTAAAAAACATTTACCAAATGAGTTAAATAAAAATGATTGGAATTTATTAATAGCACATTTTCTTGGTGTTGATCATTGTGGGCATCGTTACGGTCCATTACATAATGAAATGGCAAGAAAATTAATTGAAATGGATGAAATGATTAGGTAATAATTAAGATCAAATATATTTTAGTTTTATTAATAACCTTTTATTTTATTAATATTTTAGATCTGTTATTGATCAAATGGATAACGAAACAATATTATTTGTAATGGGTGATCATGGTATGACAATTTCAGGTGATCATGGTGGTGAATCTGAAGATGAAATTAATGCTTTACTATTCGCTTATTCAAAATCATATAAATTTATTACAAGTGACTTTGGTTCCGATAATAAAACTATGAAACAGGTAAATAAGTAAAAAAAAATAACTGATTTTTATTTTTATTTTTCTAAATACATTATTATTTAATAAAATGAACAAAGAATTTATTATTAAATAATTATACCAGCGTTTTGTAAAATATAATATATTGAAATAAATAAAATAAACAAATATATTTTATAATAAATAATTGACCGAAAACAATTTACCGAATCCACAATAAATTATGATCTAATATTGAATTAATTAATGGATAATTAAATATAAAAGTTTATTTATGCAAAGAGAATTCAACAGCCAAATTCAGTTTATTTATATTCCGTAAATTTACATTTTAGTGCAATTATAAATTCGGTCAATTGTGTATTCAATCAATTATTTCGGTTAATTATCCGCAAATCTTATTTTTTAATATAGTTAAAAATACGTAATAATCTTATTTATATTTTTTTTGATCCATCAGATTGACATTGTGCCAACATTAGCTGCTATTCTTGGTGTACCAATACCATATTCAAATTTGGGTTTAATTAATTTTAATATTATGCCAGACGTTCCAGTACCATATATGTCAAAATATCAAGCATTACAATTACATGCCTGGCAAAATGCTAAACAAATATATAATTATTTTTATAATTATGCAATGGAAAATAGCCGAACATTTGGTTTTGAAGAAATGGATGATATGGAAAATAAATTTTTAATATTAACACATCGTGTTAATACAATATATACAGAAGCAGCATTTAAAAATTTTATTATAGATTTAAATCAACATTTACGTGATATATTAAATATATGCCGTAATATATGGGTTAAATTTGATGCTAACCAAATGTCACAAGGATTATTATTAACATTTTTACCAATATTTTTTTCATTTCTATTAATACATAATTCAAGTGCTGTACAATTTCCACAAATCTTTACACCAAAAATAATATCATATATATATTTATTTAATTTAGCAGCTGGTGTATTTGGTTATCGTTATTTTAAAGAATTATCAATGAAAACTGAATTACATAGTATAATATTTACAACTGGTATATTAAGTACATTAATATTAGCATTTTTAACATTACAAAATTGGCCATCAATTGCAATTAATTGGAATAATACAAAACGTTTTACAAATTTTATAACACGCTGTATATATTTAATAACAATTAGTATATATTTTTCAAATAGTTTCATTATACAAGAACCGAAAATTTTATCATTTTTATTAATTGGTTTAATTATGATATTAATATATGATATTATATGTTGTGAACATATACGTTTAGATGGCAGCAATAATTCAAATAATAAAATGGCTAAAATGAAATTTAAAATATTTATAAAATCAATATCATTTAAATTAATTATACTTGGTATAATTGCTATATGTATGATACGATTTACATATATACTCTTTCGTTGTAGAGAAGAGCAAGGTAATTGTAATGATTATCAATTAACAAATTCAACAAAAACAACAAACAATTTATCATCTAATAATAAAAATAATGGAAGTTTTATTGGAACAAATAATAATAATAATAAATATTATACAAATAGAAATACAACAATATTTTCAGTAATTTGTTTAATAATTTATACAACATTAAATCGTTTATATTTACGATCGTGTGGTAATTTAACTGGATTTTCTGTAAATGTTATTATGGCACGTTATGGTCCAACAATTGGTACAATTTGTATTGGCGGACATATATTATTATCTGGTAATCCAATTAAAAGTGTTACAATGCGGCAGATTGATGTACTGGCATTAATTGTATATACTTTATTTATATTACAAATTATTTTAATATTTGTATGTCCATTAATGACATATGTTGTACCAGGACGATCAACATCAACAATAAGTTTTAATCCATATGGTAATGTTGTACCAGAAATATTTAAAAAAATGAAAAAAATTTATGAAGGTGATCATCAGAATAATGATGGTAAAAGTGAAATACCAATTGTTTATGGATTGGCAACTGTTTATTCAGCAACAATAATATCATTTGGTGTTTTCCTTGGCATGATATTAATATTATTGTTAGAAGCAAGACCATCAATTGGCTTAATTATTTGTATTGGTGTTGCTGCTATTGTATTAATTCTGCATTCGTTGTTACGTTATAAAACAGCAAATACTTTAGGTAAATTAATATATAGATAAAGATAATATTAAAACTGAGTCCTGAAATTCGGCCCAAAATCAATTTTAGTCAATTGTATGTTGTTAGTTTCCATGTTTCGGACTCAATAAAAATCATTTATAATTTTATTTTTTAAACTTTCTTCATTAATTTTTAAACTTTCATAATTTTTTTTTTTTAGAATCCTGTATGCAACCAACATTTACCGCTACTGTAACATGGTTTTTATTATCACATTTCTGTTTTTTTGCAACATCTCATCAAACAACATTATCACAAATTGATTGGCGTGCAGCATTTATTGGACGTTCATCAAATTTTGATAATTCAAATTTCTTATCAGCAATATTAGTTATTTTGAATACATTTTGTGGCCAAATATTGTTTATGTCACTTTATACATTGTTATGTTCAGAAACATTTTCATTATATGCTTTATTTCCAAACTTAAAACCATTATCATCATCATCATCAAATTTATCAACAATGCAACAAAAATTAGATAAAAAATCAATTAGCGGCGAATCTCAACACCAATTAAATTATCGTACAACAACTGTTAATAAAAATAATGATGAAATTATACCATTATCAGTTAAATCTAAAGCATATTACGCAAATGAATTTGATGTGACCAGGGGTGAATTAATATTATTTGAAAATGAAAATATATATTTTGGTTGTTTATTTAAATTAGCTACACAATTTTTTATGCTACAAGGAATTAAGGTGAAAATTTACAATTCATATTCAAATATTTTATTTTTATTTTATATAATATTTTTATTAGGTATTTTGTGCAATGATGGCATGTACTATTCATTGTCGTCATTTAATGGTATGGAAAATATTCGCACCACGTTTTATTTATGAAGGTTTATCAACATTTGTTATTATGCCATCAGCAATATTTGGTTATTTAATAGCTGCTCGTATTCATTGGTCTGTTAACCGTTTAATTAATCAAATAAATAAGAAAAAGAAATAATGTAGTAATGATAAAATATCAAAAAGCAAATAGAAAGTTATTACTAAAAAAAAATTAATAAATATAAAAGTAATATAAAAATCAAATTTTAAAAGCAATATTGTATTAGAAAATAATTAAAATTCTCTTTTTTTTTAAATAAAAATCATAATAAATTCTAATTATTTAAACAAGTAGTATATATTTATTTTTTAATATTTAAACCAAGGAATGGTTGGTTTAAACATGAATAAAAATAGGGAAAGAATTAAAAGAAGCTGTTCATCTAGGAGAAAAGTAGTCTCACTGTGTAGGACTACATCGAATCATGAACTTAACCACACACACATGGACTTAACCACACATACTGGTAGAAATGAATGTATAAATATGTTACAACCGAAAAATGGAACTATATAAATATGGAAACGCTACTTTTATTTCAGAAAAATTAACATAAATGAATTTAATTTTTAATTTAAATATTTAACTTAACTTTTAAATATTGCTTTATTGAAATAATTTAAATAAATGAATTATAATACAAAAATATAATATGAATTTTTGACAAAAAAATATTAAATTTATTATCAAATTCTTAAATCTCCATAAGAAAATAATAATTAAATAACGTTTGCTTATTCTGAGGTCCCCTGAAACAATTTTGTTGAACATGTCGAAATCTGAAATTGTTTGTACACTGAAATAAAACCTACAGTTTACACTTGGACATGAATTAAAAAAAAACATAATTTTGTATTAAGATATTTTATTTATATAACTTTTATTTTGATTTTTATACATATTTATTTATATATATACTTTTTATTAAATATATAATTTACAATTTAAGCAATCACTTTTGAGAAAATAATAATTATTTGATTTTCTTATATATTTTGGTTTATTTTTTTATTCATAATAAAAATATATTTTTCAAACAAAAATTTAATTTCTCATTTGATAATTAATAATTTTAAGTTTTATTTTTTATTTTTATGATCCAAAAATTTGTCATTTACTTCACATTTATTTTAAAATAGTTTTAATAAAGCGTTTTAATTTTATTTTTTTCAATTTTTTTTAAGTACTTTAATTTTATGTTACAAGTTTTCTAAATTATTTTCATTTTTTTTTTTATTATTATATAAATTAAGTTTTGTCTTTGGTGTTTGACTGTTTTTTTTTTTTTTGATTTATTATTGTAGAAGTTGAAAATTTATTTATATTTTGTAATTTATATTTATGTAGATTTTTAATCTAAAATATTTATTTATATTTGAAGAAAAAAAAAAATTAAATTTATATTTTTGTTTTGTTTTTGATAAAATTTTACATTATTATTTTTGATTTTTTAGTTATTTTATAATTATATTTAATATAATAGTTAATATATTAAAATTCCTAAATTTTCCATTGACTAATTTTCTTTTTTGTTTTAACTATACAATTATAAAATATGTAAACAAAATAAAAAAATTTACAAATCAATTTACTGAAGAAATATTATAAATATAAAAGAAATTATTTTTAATTAATTTTTTTTTAGTCAAAAATTTAAAATAATGTCCACAAAAAAATAAATTTTTAGTGACAAATATCGCAAAATCCATTTTCAATTCAACTATTATTTGAATGAAAATCAATTTCGGTGAAATTTATAAAAAAAAAATCAACACTGAAAATGCTTTTATTTCGAATAATTCAATTGTGCTGATAATTTTTTATTGAAAGGTGAAAAATTAAATTCTATATTTTCATTGAAAACTGAAAATGACTTATTTTAAACTGGCTTTACTAAATCTATAGTAAATCATTTTGGATCTCGTGAGATCAATTGTTATTGTATATGAACAATTTATTTTAGCTATAGAAGTGTATTATGGCCAGTATTTCGAAAATGTCTTAAAATATAATTTTAAAAAAATGTAATTCAAAAAAATTAATATTATTTTTGCTAAAATAAAGTTTAATTTTTTTTTTTTTTAATTATGACAATATAATCAAATTTTGAAAATTGGTTTTAGAATCTGTTTTGATTATTGTTGATATAGTTTCAAAATTATTTAGCTAAATAAGTGCTGTTAATTTTAATCAACAAATTTTTCGTTCCCACGAGCAATTCAAAATATTTGTATTATAAAATATTTACATAAAAAAGGTTACAGATATAAAAAATGTAAGAAAAGTTTTATAGAAATTTTATTGGCATATATTGGTCCATTTTACTATTGCAAAACTAAACAAAAAGGATTTACACATTTTAAAAATTCTCCTGAAAAAATTGTTATTTATTTGTTCAAATTTTAATATTTTAGTTCAATATTGAAGAGCTCATGAAATGGAAACAATTTAAGAGTTTCTTCGAATCAAAATATTGATTTACAATTTATAGAAATTCAATTTCAAAAATCCAAATTTCTGATTAATTTTTGTTTTTTCAAAATTATTAAAAAAAAAAAACAATATTTATAATTATTTTGACTAAAAACACAAAAATTTGCTAATTAATTTTTCTTTTTATTTATTTATTATAATCACAAAAATCTTGTTTAGTAAAATAATAAAAAAAAAAAAATTATGTATTCAATTATTTTCATCTTCATCCATAAAAGACGGAGAATAATTTGAAATTAAAAGAAAATATATAAATTTTAAAATGAAGTACAAAGGATTTATTATTATTTTGTTTAGTTATTTAATCTAAATTATCCTTTGGCTTTACCATTGATCATTTTCATTGTTACTCCATTCGTTTTGGATTTCATGTCAACGTCATCTTGGTCTAAAAATAAATTATTTTTGTTTTGTGCTTTAAATTGCAAAGAATTTTGAAAAATAATAACAAGAAAAATGAAAATTTATTATTCTTAATGTTATTTATTTGTTGCCAAATAATGAGAAATATTAATTATTTAACTTATGATACTTTGGATGTACAAGCATTTGTATTTACTTAATTAATGAAAATAGCAAAAAAAAAAAAAAAGCAAATAATTATGTTAATATTAATTAAAAAGCTATAATTGCATACTAACTAAAAAATTGTGAAATACTTAAAATAATTTATTTAGTTAAGAAATATATTTTGGTTATTAAATCAATAATTCATATTTTTTTATCATTAATTAATTTAAATAATTATTTAGCTCATTAAATATTAAAGTTTTGAAATAGAATAAATCTTCCTTTTGTAAGTTTCTGTAAAAGGTCATACTGATGACCTAAAATCCATTGAAACAGAATGAATTGAGTACATACCGATCAAATGAAAACGATTTTATTGAAATTCATCTGCTTAAATTATGATTATTGAAATAACCGAGCATAGAATAGAAATACGGTTTGAGGTAATTTCAAAAATGAAGTCAAATAATTATAAGTATTATCATTAAAATATTAAATTATATTTTCTTTTTTTTTAACAATTTGCATAATTTAATGATGCCAATTTCCTATAATAAATGAAGACTCCAATAAATAGGTAAATTAATGATTAAAAATGTAATGTTTCAATTGTATAGATAAATTTAAAATTGATGTATTATTTTTGTACATTTTGTATAAAAATATGCTAAATGAAAAGTTGTTGAAGTCTGTTTGATTAAATTATTTGGATGATTTTGATGAAATGTGCGTCAATCTCAATACATAAATCAAATCAAAATGATTGAGAATACACGATATAGAATCTTAATTTTGTTCGGAAAGCGTATTAGATTTGCTGATGAGCGATAACAATTATCAGATGTTTTTGAAATTGTTTAACACTAATGACAGAATCTCTATTTATTTTGAGAAGTTCGTAATTTTCAAAGTAAAAAAATGTAAGAAAAATTGATAATATTTTTAATTCGCTCTATAATGATAGTAAAGTATACTTTTTTTTACTAATGAAAATTAGCAATATTTTCCAGCTTTTTAAATAATTTAAATTTGTTGTCTTACCGTGTCCTAAAAAGTTGCATAATCGAACAACTAAAATAATTTTTTATAAAGATTTTTTTTGTGCACATTGGAAAATAGAAAATATTTATATATATAATTCTTTTTTTATATATATGTATTTTATTATAAATCTATTATTCAAAAAATTTACTAATTATTAAACTAAAAATGTGCTATATTTATTTAAACTAAATTCAATTTATTTAATTACCACTACATTATTAACCTTTCTATGTTTTTTAATATCTACAAAAATTAGTTATTCTAAAATTTATAATAAAACTCTTTAAATTACATATCTTAATTCTAGTTTTAATAAAATTATAAATAACTATCTACAGTATTATTAAAGAAGATAAATATACATGCAAAAGCAATTTTTCAATATAATTCTTAACAAATAATTACTTAATTAGCAACAATTTACTTCAATATTTAAAATTTTATTTATGAAATTTAGTAACAACTTTTATAATCGAAAAAATAAAATAATATATTTTTCCAACTGAGAAAATATCGACTAGGAAAATGTGGACTAAGTAATTGTTATTTACAAAAATGCAGACTGAAAATATAATTATCTGTGGAAAAGTGAATGAATCTTTTCTGTAAATTTAGACAACGTAATTTTGTCTGAATTTAATTTTTGAAATTTTCAGTTGTCTGAATTTTAGCACTCATTAAAAATACATGTTTTCGCAATTACGTTTTAGTTAACATTTTCAACCAGTTTACATTTTCTAAATCAATGCCAAAATAAAAAAATTAAGCAGAAAATTATAAATAAATACATTTTCAATTAATACTAAAATTAAAAAAAATTATAATTATTTAAAAATTTAAAACAAAATAATTGAACATCCAAAGTTTAATAAAAACTATTTAAAAATATAATAATAAAAAAATTTATAATAAAACTTAAAAGCACCCGATAATATATAGTTAATTAATAGACCAAGCTGTAGTTAATAAAAATAAGAATGGTTTTGATTAGTATATTTTTAAAATAAAATTATTATATAATTATTTATTGTTTTTGAAATTTAACAGAAACTATTATAGAAGACATATAATTATTATATTCCACTTTTTATGACTAGTTAATAAACATAAAAAATAATTTTTTTTTAATGATTTCATATAAATTTTAATCATCAATGCCATTATCATCATTTACATTTTTAATTTCATTCTTACCATGTAATGAATGACAAAATTTATTTGTTTTACTCCAATCTTCTTTTAATGATAAATTAAACATTGAATAAGCTGGATCACCAGTTACTTCTTTAACAATATTTAGGAATTTTGGTAAACAATTTTTTAATGCATCACCAGTTAATGATGAATATGTTTCTAATAAAACCAATCCATGACATCTAAATGAAAATAAAAAAATAACAAAATTTAATAAATTGAAAAATTAAATAGAAATTAAATCTTAGTACATTTAAACATTTTATTTTGGGAAAAAGTTCAATTATTCTTTTGACTAGTTCATTTTAGTTTGTGGTTAAATTGAGTTAAAATTAAAATAATGAGAATCAATTTAAGGTTAGAATGAAGTTACAAAAAATATTGAACAAAATTATGTGGTCCAATGATAAACCAAATCAATTTCACATCGTACAAAAAATTTAATTACTTGAAATTGACAAAACATTTTAAATTAAAATTGTTATAACATTAAATCAAATGAAATGGTACGGATAATTTCAATTAATGGTGATAAATTACATCAAATAATAAGATTACAAATAATTATTTAAAATATATATTATTTACCTAGGATGGCTTGGTTCTTTATATATATCCAATTGGAAATATTGATTGTTTATTAGAAAACATCTTCGTTTTTTGTATATTGTGAAATGGGCACCATCACGTTGTGCCAAATAATTAATATAATCCCTATGAGTTAATTGAGTTTTAACTTCAACTGATTGACCAAGATGATGTGGCCGACGTATTGTATGTATATAACTCCAATGATCCTTTTGGCCACGTTTTCTTAAACGTACTTGTATTTTTGGTCCAAATGATTGTAAATAATGATGAACAACATCAAAGTCTTGAAACGGTGGAAATTCTGATTCGTTGGGTAAAGTTGATACTATAAATTTAAAAAAAAAAAAATTAAATAAAACTATTTTCATTAAAAATAAAGAATTTAGTGTAGTTTTTTATAGTTGTAGATTTAGTGTAGTTTTTACCCAAAAATTTTAATTTTCTTGATGTAGTGCTGAGACGATCACCAATATCAATACCTAATTTCATGCATACACATTCAATCATACGATTCATTTTTGTTTCAAAATCTGTTGAATTATCAACAACATCAAAATATGGATGACCAACCCATGCAGCAGCTGATTTATAATCTAATTCTCTTGCTATTTCAACACCTTCTGTACGACTTGCATGATCCTAATTAATTTTATGAATATAATTTTTGTATATCAATTTTTTTTTTTTGAAAATCAATTAATTTACTTCTATTGTATAAAATTGTTCAGCGCCATTTGCAGCCGATACCAAATGTAATATATGATTATAACGATTATCTCTTATATCAATAGGATTCCAATTATTTGAAGCCATCATTTTATCCCATTTTTCTTTTGATATATCTAGAAAGAAGTGAAATTATTTAAAACGAAAAAATTTAAAAATTGATTAGAAATTTGTATTTTTTTCTTTTACTTACAAGCACTTGCATCCATCACACCACGATCACATATTATTAAACAATTTCGGGTACTTGATGCTCCCAATGTGAAATATGTATTTTCAATTTGTATCATTGTTCGAATTAAATTTTCTTGAAACTTGAAAGCTAAATTTAAAGAAGAAAAAAATATATTTTTTGTTAAAATTTGTTAATGAAAAACTGTTGGATTTTCAATTACAAGAAAAAAAAATAAAGCAGTGCAGTGCATAATGTTTTTCTACTTATTAATATTAATTGGAAATATCTATTGACATTGGAATTTCCAGAAAAAATATAATATTAATGATCATGATCATTTATATAGTATATTGAAATTGGAATTTTTTAGAAAGTATTTATGTAATTGATAATGAAAATTGTGTGAAACTATTTAAAGGCATGAGAAAATTATGAAAAATAGAATTTCAAATTATCGTAAATGGTGCCGATATAAATTAGGAAATTAAAATGTTTTATTTAGATATTCTAATAAAATCTTGATAATAATTACATTTTAATTAAATTTAAATTTAAATGGAAATGGCGGAAGATTGTGTAAAACAGAAAACTTTAAATTAATAAATTCGTCATTTAAAAATAATTAAAAAAAAAATAACATTTTCTTGTAAGAAAATCAGATTTTCTATGTTTCGACTTTACTAAATTATTAATTTATTACACTAAAGAAATGTGATTTTAACTGGTAACCGGTAACGAGAACCTTTATTGATTTCTGCGGAAGTACTGACCAAAATCTATTACGACATGTCATACCAGTTTTAAATGTAAATTGAATAGTCTGCGACACCCTGTGTATATTAGAAATGATTATAAAAATAATAAAACTTCAATAACATTTTTGGGAAAAAGTAACTTAAATTAAATAAAGCCATTTAATATTTTAATGTATGATCACTATAATTGCATTTAAAATTACATTTTCCAAGCCAGTGGCTCAACGACTTGAATCACACATGAGAACCGACTGAAAATGAAATACAAGTTGATTTTTACAGCAGTTAGTTTTACAGCAACTAATCTGGATATTATTTTTTATTCATTGAAATTTCACCTAATCATAATAGTATAGGAAATATTAATATCCATTGAAAATATCAATTCAAGAATTTTCTTAAAATATTCTTGTTTGCAAAATGAATGTTCCAAGAAAAATAATCTAAAAATATAATTTTACAGAAATTCTTCTTATCTTTGGTGTTAATTTGTATAAAATTTATTTGGGAAATAAAAGAAAATTTATTTTTATATAAATAATTTTAAACAATATTAAAATTTTCAGTTTATAATTGAATATATTATAGACAAAATAGAAAATATATTTTTTTTATTTAATCAAATGATATTAGAAAATAGAAAAATAATATATAATTTAAGAAGTTGGAATACAATTGAATGCTAATTAACTAAACGCTTGATAATTTAATAAATAAAAAAAATATATAATAATTTGTAACAATATTATGTAATCCAGAGGTAGCCAACCTTAATAATCAACTCATTGAGATATGATAAATTTTTCTGTTAATTATCTAACAATATGAAACGTAATAAAAGAAAAAATTAATGGAATTCAGGTTATAATAATTTCCGGGAGCTAATCTTCAGTCTAAATAAAATTAATTAATTTTATGTAGGATACCAATAAATTTTACTGTGAAAATAAAACATAATCCATATACAAACGATGGAGCACATACTCAAGTGAAGCAATTAATATCCCAAAATATCACAGCTTGATGGGCAAGCATGTTTGTCCTTAGGCTCTAGAACTGATTACAAGCATCTGAAGTAGCATATTAAATACTAATAAACTTCTTTTTGAGTAACTTGGTAGGAAAAGCAACTTAGATGAAGCATATTACTCAAGACTACATGAATTGCCAAAATGTAATATGATAGATAGAAGAATCACTGATATTTTCGATTCTTGTACTGATAGTTTAATAAATAATTCAAATTAATGCTGGCCAGAAGAGTTGTAGCGTATTACCAAACACTATTGATAATCTCGAAATGTAGTAATAGAATACTTTTCAAATTTGTTAATTTGTTGTATTTACTGGATTTCTGATTGGAAATAGCTCAATTAAAAACTGTTACGAGTGTAGCGTATTCATCAAAGTGATTATACGAATCCATTAAACTTTATTTTATTTATTATCACTTATATGTAATGAAATGTTTTAAGATATGGGAAACAAATTTCTTGGGACTTTAACTGGTAAATAATTAATATTATTTTTAACATATTTCTTAAAAATATTTTGTTTATTTCCCAGTGTATAAATTGATTTTACCCTTGGAAAAGATTTTATTAAATATAATAATAATTAAAATTGTTGATACTTTTTAAATATTTCTGTTTCTCTTATTTATTTACATTTTTTTTTGTTTTTTTTTTTGTTCTAAAAATTGTTTAAAATTTTTATTTTTTATATTTTAGTGTTAAAAATCATACAGCAAATATTAAAAAAAAATTATCGCTTGGCTTCACTCGTTAGAACGCAAAATGATTTTTTTTTTCTTTTTATATTTAGTTAAAAATTATTATTATTGTTGTTTATAAAACGTGTATTTTTGACCGCCAAATAATAAAATATAAAAATTTCTTATCATTTATTTTTAAATAATGAATGACATGAAAATTATGTAATATTATATTTTTAAATAACTTTTGAAAATTTTGAATATTTTTATACGATTGTGATTAAAAATTAAATTTATAGGTGTGTGAACCATGAGAGGTGAACGAAAGTCATGTATAAATATTATGATTTTACTAATATAATATTGAACTTCAGTTAATCAGTATCAATTTTCTGTTATCAATTAAAATAGGAAATTATTTAAAAGATTATAGTTTAATGTATAAAGCTTCTATCAAACAGAGACTGCTAACCAGTTCGCTACTGTTACGATAGTTAGAATTATAAAAACGATGTCGTCAGTAAAATTGAAGCCACGCAATTTGGTAATTCGTTGTACAACAGAATTACTATGTAATCAAGAATAATTCGAGCCGGTTTGTGGTACGAATCATAAATAATTCGCGCCGGTTTTTGGTAATTTTCAAGGACTATATAAGAGTAATAAATTTCAGTAATATTGTAATATATCAGATTATTGTATTTACTTATGGACTATGGAGAGAAATGTTGCTTTGTGGAATTAAGTTGGTGGTACCAGTTGTGTCATAAAATTTGAATTATTTTTTTTTATTTAAATTATATTATAAAATAATTTATGTATGTATTATGAAAATAGAAAATAGTTTTAAGTTTAATTTGCAGATATTTCGTGGGAGTTGTTATAAATTTATTATAAATGTCATAACTTTATTAGGTTACTTGTAATTAGTTACAATTGTTCAAGTGATCATCGATATTTATATGTCCCATTGCGATTCATAAGGTTTGTTTAAAGTAACGTTGACAATTAGTTTTTCACTGTCAAAAGTGGCTGGAATCAAATTTAGAAAACTTTACTTTATTTTTTCGGGTTTCTGAATGGTTAAAATAGAGTTAGTCACAGCGGCGGTGTTGATTAGACTCTACTGAAAAATTAATTTTCGATAAACAAAGTGTTAAGAATTATTTTTCATATCTTTCAAATGATATTAATAATTTCATTGTTTTCATAATTAATAATTAATGAATTATTTAATATACTATTGAATTAATGAGTTTTTGATCACCAAAGTTATGTGTCAGCGAGTATATAGAACCCAGATCAGATATGAATCTATTTATAATATTTTCTTCTTAGAAATTATTAATTTCTGTACGTAATAAAATCACGTATTTTGCAAATAATAATATTATCTTAAACATTTTTTGTAGCCAAACATTAAAGTCACATGTGTAAATTTACTGTGTGTTGTGTGACAAAACAATTTGTTGCTTTTTTATATTTTCTCATAAAAACAATTTCGTTGTTAAATCAAAATCAAAAAAATTTCTATAATAAAAATATATATTTTTACTTTTTTTTTTATTGTTTACTTGGCAAACATCCCAGTAAAATAAATTTATTTTCAGACAATTAAGTTAATACTATTATATTTTATATGAATAATTGTAGACTTATAAATTTCACGTTCTATATGAAAAAAACCATTTAATAGTAATTTTTTTATATTTGACTTTGAATACGAAACATTAATTTTATAACGAATTTTAAATTTTTGAATATTTCTTAATTTTTTTTTTTTTTGAATATTAAGTCCCTTGATCTCGGAAACTGCTGCTTTTGCTTCCTATTAAAACTTTTGATTTTTGAATTATATTTACAATATAATTTTCGAATTTTACATTTGCATATTTCGTATTTACTAATTTTTGAAAATTTAGGCCATGGTCCTGTAATGCACTTGTAAAATGACGAGCGAGGGTGGAGTATTTATAGTCTGATTCATTTGTTTTCGAAACTTTGTGACATTGAAAAGTGCCAATAAAAAATATATATTTTACAAGCACATGGGGAAAGCTATAGCTATTAAAACAACAACAAAAAATTGTGTTTATTTAAAATAAATTTAATAAAAAAATTTAAATTCTAAATATAAAAAGAAAAAAAAAAGTTTATACCTATGAAAAAAAAAAATACAAGATTTAATTTTAAAAAATGAATTAATCATGAAATAAATATAAAAGTTGTCAAAACTGTTTAAAAAAAAAACCCCAACTTTATTTGCACTAAAAGGCAGGCGGCTTCTTTGTTTAACTCACCTTCACTGCCGTCTGGTCTTTCAGCCGCAGCTGCTAAGCACCTTGGACAGGATGCTCTAAGGTCAAGAACACTATGTTCAGGAGTACCAAATGGAGAGCATTGGTGTTTAAACGAAGAAGTCATTTCAGGAACTAATAATTTTTTTATAAATTTTATAAAAACAATAATTAAAATTATAAAAAAAAAAAATAACCAATTAAGAAATTATGCAAATAAAAAGCAAAAAAAAAAAACACAAAATATTGAAAATAATTTTAAAAGATGAAATAAAAAAATATAAAGAAATATTTTAAGTCTTGTAAAATAGCAAAAATCAAATAAAAAAAAAATATAAAAACAAAAATATTGTGAAATTGATGAATTATTATAAAAAAAAAATATAAAAAATATTTGCATAATGTAATTCCATAAAGAAACCTAATAAAAAATTGCATCCTTTAACACCACATAAATAACAGCGAATAATGTAATTTTTATTTATATTTATTGATTTTTTATTTAATACAAAAATAAAAATATTGACGAACTTGAACTATCAAAAGAATTTGCCAATCAATTCACCCTTCCTACTCCCACCAACCCTGTTTCGAAGTTCAGAAAATAATTTTAAAATTTTCATCATCTTATTTTAAATTGAAATGAATTTTTACAAAAAAAATATCTTAAACTAAATTTTTTTAAGACTAATTTAATTATGACGATATTCTAATTTAAATATAAATTTGAATTTGATACAAAACTCAATTAACAAACGAAAATTTCGATTTTTGCATAAATGAAAGCAGAAATTAAATTTTTTTTAGGCACGTACTAGGTAGGTCAAAATGCTTTAAAGTAGTTTCGTTTTGTCCGGCCATCTGTCAGTGCTTATTTTCCGGATTTCAGAGGATTTGAAATTGGTACATTTTAATTGGTTCTTATAAGCTACCAAGGATTTGGGTAGGATTTATTTGGAGTAAATAACAAGAGGTTTCAAATTTCGATTTAAAAAAAAATTAAATTAAATATATTAAATAAAATTAAATTTATTATTGATTTTTAATGGTAATGGTAAAATTTGGATGCTTTTCAAAAAACAGAAGTACAAAAGTACCCGAATTACAGATTTTGAACCGCCAATTTACATTTTAAATATCAATCTTATTTTTAAGCTAATTTAATTGTGACATTCTAACTAATTTAAATATATTATATTTTAAAACAATTCAATTAACAAATAAAATTAAGAATTTGGAGATGAATTTTAACAGAAATTTACAAATTTGATTTCCATACTTTGTTTTAAATATTAGGTTAATTCCTAATTTGCGGAGATTAATTTAAACTATTGTTGTGTAGTACGGCATAATATAATATCACTACTTATTTTTACATAAATAAGCTAAAGTTTAACTTTAACAGATAAAATATGGTAGATTCGAAAAGTGCAGTTTTATATATTTATAGTTTATAGATATTTAAATAAATTGATAAATTATTAACATAAATTTTATATTTGAATTAAAGAATTTACCCAGTAAACATATAATTTGTTATTTACATTAAATAAATTAATTTAAAATATAGTAACCAAGAGCAAACAAAAATAATATTGATTAATTTTTTTAATATACGAAACATAAATTAAATTTTGTTTAAGAAAATCGAATGAAAAAGAATTTTATATCAAGAATTGTAAAACATTGTTTTTTTTTAAATTAAGGAAAATATTTAAAATAAATAATATGTATAAATTAGAAATATAAAAGAGAAGTTTATACTGAATAATATATTGATTTTGCCAATTATTTATGCTAATTACAGATAATTTTCTTGTTGAAAAGTTGAATAAAATTAATCATTGAATTTTTGTATAATAGGTTTAGAGATAATAACAAGGTTTCTTGTTAGACATTATTCCACTGCATTTGCAGATCTAAAAAGAGGCCTTCTGGGGCACAACCGATCTAAAACTAATGTGATATCGAAAAGTGACTATAAACATATCGGATTTTATGGAAAAAGATTAACCTTTGAAAACTCCTACAAGGTGGTCATTACTGACCGAAGTACGTGGAGCTGCGGGAGCAATATTAAATAGGGGATAAATGGTTTAGTACACAGATAGATCGAAAACAAACGATGGGGTCAGTACGGACCTTGCTTTGGTTTTCCAAATACCTAGGAAAATAACCAATCATTTTCCAAAAGGAAACACATGCAATAGAGCTTTGTGCTAAATAATTATTAATAAACGCATTCGTACTGCAAATTAATTATAATGTTGGACAGCCTAGAAGCCTTAAAAGTTTTAGATTAATACACCTTTGAATAAACTCGTATGGGAAAACCAGCAACTGGTTACAAACAACAGAGTCACTTCATCGGACCCTAACCCTTCTGTGGCATTTCCAAAAGCCACACAATAGAGGAAATAAGGGAAATGGAAAATAATCCACCAACTGGAATAATATCCCATAAGCATAAGTCAAGGGAAGCGATTCTTAGATTTCTAAAAAAAAAAATGTTAAAGAAATCTTAAGAAAACCGAGCTACGTATAACAACTGGTCTGTTGTCACTGCGCGATCAGGTGTCATTTAAACAAAATCGTAAAATCGGCTAATAGTGGCTGTCGCTTTTGATCGGATGGTAAAGAAACTGCCGATTCATACTCTGATACTGCGAGGCTCGCTAATACAGCTGGTTAAGGGATTTCTGATCTAATCTATTCTAATGTAATATTTACCCATGACCAGACGAAGGGGTTTAGCCATTTAACATAAAGCAATTGAATTGTAGTCCATATCTGATGCACTCTTTTTTGCGTTACTTAGTCAAATTTATTTTTAATAGTATATCGAACGGCGGGAGTACACTGCGATCAATACCTTATATATCATGTCTTAAGATTAAAAGAATTTCTGTCATGATTTCAAAATTATGTCTGTACGTGATTAACGTATAATATAAAGAATTCTAATAAGAGACAGACCAATGAATATAGACAAAGGTATTTAAAAAACCTTTATAAATTATAATTTTCTGTAAATAAAATATAACGCAATTTTGAAACTGTCCAACTAAATTATAATAGCTTTCACATTGATGAAGTTCAAAAGTTAACCTTGGACAATTTTACACTTTTTTTGCTTCCAACATTTTTTTGTTTTGTTTTAGCAAATAAATTTTAAATTGAAATTGATTAATATAATAACAAAAATAACCAACAATTATTTTTATCAATCATTCAATTATTTAACTAAATAAATAGCGTGTTCTCTAAAAAAATTCAGTTCAATTATGAAATGTCAAAAATATAATAATAAAAAACGTTTTTTTTTTTTTTTTTAAATAAAACAAACAACAAAAAAGTTAATTAATGTTAAATTGTCACAGGTATGCAAATAAAAAAAAAATTATATAATATTTTCATAAAAATGGATTCTTCAACTAATAATTACAGTATCAATAATATTTAGGCTTTTTGTTATATGGCAAAAATTATATAGATAAAAAAAATTAATAATGTAATAAGTCAATAAAGTCCTCTATTTATTTACATAAAACATGCAAGGAAATAAAATTTCTTCCTTGATGTCTACTTAATGAATTTGTATATAAAATTATTCTTATATTGTTGTGGACAGTACAACATGCCACGCAGTTGAACTAATTGTAGAGTAGTTGTATATGAATAGGTTTGAGTGCCAACATGTGAAACAATAATTATTTGTAGACTAGAACAAATATTCTGCAATAAACATTTTTAAATTTTTCAGCCACAGACTTAAAATTAAACTGACGCTATTCACCTTGCTTCCCTTGACGTGATATAAATTTACATTTTTAGTTTAATTATAAAGATATTTTGAAGATTCAGTATCAGAAATTAAATTTACAATTATTTTATTTTTAATGTTGGAAGTAACACAGAATTTGGTTACATATTTATTATGTTACATTGATAATTGTCTTGAAACATTTCCGATAAAATACTAATAGCGTTCGATTCTATAACCCTCTCGTCTCGTCCTGACTTTTACAGTTCGGTATGATATAAGTCGCCAAAAGACTCGCCGACGAGAGCTTTGGCGATTCGCCCGATTATATTCGGTATGATTGAACTCGCTCTCGACTCCATTTTTGTCGAATAAACTCGCCGATTTTTTAGCGAGATGAAAGGCGAGTCGACTTCAATCATAAGGGCCTATGTTTTTCACTGTTTTGCATAAATCTTCCCAACGAGATTTCTATGAATATTTTTAAGTGGACCAAGTTTTGAAAAAGTCGAACAGACAGACAGACAGACAAAAACGTTAAAATAAGAGTTTATTTGTTTCTCAGTAAAGCCCTAAAAATCAAATAAGTTTTATTTATGCAACAAAAAAAATTTATTTATATACTGAAAATTGTTTTGAATGAAAAATTGACATTTATATACTATATTCATGTAGCATTGCGATGGCTTCTTCATCATCGATCGATTTTAATTTAATTTTGTTTTATAATTTCATTTTTCAATTTATGTATGTTTAGATTCCTAAGAAATGAGGTAAATGTGCATATTCAATGCACATTGACAACTAAATTTGACAGATATATAAGCTTTGAGACTGCCTACTACTGTTAACGTAGGTTCTAATTGTTGTCTGCTTAACTTGCATTGGGACTAACAACTCCCATATAAAAGAAATAATCAATTTCGTAACAGAAATGTAAAAATCAGTGTTACTTCAGGCCGAATTATGATAACATTTACCAGAAATTTTCACAAATGATTGTTGTCGCGTGTCCTATCAATCGATTTTAAAGTACTTTTGATTTTCTAAAATTAACAAAAGTCGCCGTAAGTTCTTTACATTCGGTTGGGGCTGATTCGTTAAGTTTATGTAAGTCAATTATAATTCGGCTTTGGCCTTTATATAATTTAGAAATTTTTGTATTTTATTATAATTTAAAATCGTAAATAGAATTTTTCTATAACTAAACGGAATCTTATTATATAATCTACAAAATAATCCTTTTTTTTCCTGACAAATTATTTTTAAGCCACTATAGTTTATTTGTATTTATAATCATTAAGGTCATGAATATATAACAATTTTGTTAGATAATTAGCTATAAACATAATTTTTTATGATGGATTTACAAAAAAAAATTATGCATTAGAATTAGATAAATAAAAAAAAATCTAATAATTTTTATATTAACAATGCAATTTAGTATAGTAGAATTCAATTGATTATATAATTATGATTTAAAAGAGACTGGATGAAATGATATAATAAGCGGAAAAACAATTCATATTGAAACGACATGAATTTTTATGCATTAAAAATAATAAAAAAAAAAATATATAAATTCTGATTTAAACTCACCCTCTTCTTCTGTTAGATCCGAGAATTTCACACCACCACTGTAAAATGAAAATTGATCGACATTGTAAATTAAAAAAAAAAAAAAAAAAAAAAATGAAAATAAAAAAATAATATTTATATTTCAAAAAAAAAAAAAACAACTAATAATCAAAAATTAAAATCATTTTTTATAAGATTTGAGGCTAATTGATCCAAAACAATTTATCGAATTCACTATTAACAATAATTCAAAATTGAGCAGATGCAACAATATTAAATGCATATAAATTTACCAAATATAAATTACCAGAATGCACAATTTATCGAATGTAAATATAATTATAATTTTGCTTGCGACTCCTTGAATTTCTGTATAAAGGATTAGGTTATGATGTACTTTTAAGGTAAGCATATCATCAGATGCACATCAGATGCATTTTTAAGGTGATATTAAAGAATTTATATATGTTAAAGAAAAAACTTTCGCCGGCGAGAATTTTAGCGAATCGTTGATATTCGGTATGATTGACATCGATTTCTGTTGACTACAATCACCGTGTTGCCGTTTTTTAACATTCGCCACGCCTAATAGCGAGTCGAATGCAATCATACCAACTTTGTCGTCCGTTAAATCGCGAAGCGAGGCGTAGCGAGAGACGAGTTAAGCGGCAATTAACTCGAGTCGACTTCAGTCATAAGGAGAAATGTAACATGAACAAATTTCGATATAAATTCCTTTTTTTTCATTTGTTTACACCAATTGACCATTTAACAGAACCCAGTCCTTTCAGAACCATGTTTCAGTATATCCTTTTTTACAATTTGCCTTGTTTTTTGTCCTGTGGCGAGTAAATATTGCGTACAGCCGTACTGGTATAACAAAAAAAAAAAAAAACGTCGTGAATGTAAAACAAGTATAATTTTGTAATTTCTTTATTAATTTATGCATTTGGTAATTTACATTCGGTTAATTGTGAATTCGGTCAAAAGTGCAGTCGGTCAATTGTTTTAGATTAATTAACCGGATATCTTTTTTTTTGTATAAATAACAATAAAAAAAAAGTGTGATTTATTTTTTGTTATTTAAATATACTTCAAAATAAAAAAGCTATACAAGAAAAAATAAAAACCATAAAAAAGCATAACTCAAAGAAATAAATAAATACGTTTTTTTAAATGATTTCTTTTTGATAATTTGAAATATAAATATTGTTTTCATTTTCGTTTTTTTCGTTTTTTTTTACTATTTTATTTTAACATGTTTTCATATTCAAAATTTTAATCATTTCTCTTTTTTTCATTTTATTATAAATACTTTATCTTTAAACATTTTGTAATTATTAAACAATTAATTAAAATTTATTGCAAATTACATTATTTTTTGATAATAATATTTTTTTTCTTTTAAATAAATAAAAATAAATTTTGTGATTATATTAATTTTAATTTTTTTTTTTTTTTTGAATTAATTATCGTATTTTTAAAATAAACATATACAAAATATATTATTTAATAAAAAAATAAATAAATATTAATTAATTAATGCCAACCAATTTAATTGTTTTTTTTTTTAATGGGCATTTACCTGAGTAGAACATTAGCCGTTTCAGGCACTCGGAATACCTGAAAATATTGGTATAAACGAAAATTCGCTCATTTCTTTGCAAAAGCCCATTTTATTTAGGCAAAATAATAATAATAACAATAATAATATAATAATAAATATTTTGGAAAATTAAATTTATAAAAAATATATTGATTTTAAATTAACCATAAAAAAACTTAAATTTAATATTTTTAATAAAAAAAAAATTAAAAAAAATGCAACTAAATTAAATAAAAATTGAATATAGAAAAGTCAGTTAAAAGGAATTTGTTAAAATGAGATAAAAATTTATATTTAAATTGTATTGCAGACATCAAAATTTATAATTGAGGCGTTGAGAAGCAAATTGGTCCAACCCACAAAATCCAGATTTTGAGTTTAATTTGTCATTATGTTCATATTGAGCATAAATTTCGGAAAACATACTTTTAGGCGACCATTTTAATATTTCTACCAAGGATTCACAGCAAATTAACATTTTTCTATAAACCAATTTCAGCAAATTTGTGAATGGAAAAATGGTCCAACCCACAACTTAAAAATTCTTATGTCAGTTGGACCACTTTTGCTTTAGCATTTTTTCTTGTTTTTTAGTTTGTACATGTTTGATCTAGTTCATCATAGTCAACAAGTTCTGGGTTAGACCACTTTAAACAACGTAAGAATTACATAATTTTTATTTTTATTTTAAAATAATTAATATTAAAACTATTTTTTTATAGATAAGTAGTAAGTACCAAATACCATTGATTAATAATTTGATTTTTTGTTTTATATATTTTTCACTTATTTCTTAGAATTTTGAATTAAAATGAATATTGTTTAAGTTATATTTTAAAATACTTTTAATTTATATTGATCTTTGTTTCTTAATCTTACGAAATAAATAAATAAAAATTTTATAATATGGTCTATACAACATTTTTTTTAAAATATACTCAAAATTCTTCAATGGAAAAGTGGTCTATCCATAAAAAAAAACAATAAAAATATAATTTTTCAAGAATAATTTGATAAAGAATGCCACTCTACACCTTTTGTCCAAATATGAAGATATTATCGAAAAAACTATCTTCACCAGCTCGCGGTAAACTTTTTTTAAAATATTAAATTCAATTTATCTCTAAAAGTCGTTATTGGGGTTGGACCACTTTGCTTCTCAACGCCTCAATTGTATTTCATATTTATTAAAATGAATGTCATTTACATGAAGAAGTCATATCAAGTTTAAAATAATTAAATATCAATAATGTTTCATCTCTAGCTAATATTTGTATTCAAAATATTATATTTGCTAATGCTCAGAGGTTTATGATTAATCTATCCATTGAAATAAATAATTTTAACTAATATTTATGGATACGAAATCAGTTGATCAATCAATGTCGTCTCTACATTCTTTCCAATATATTATAATCATAATATAAAATTTTAATCATTTTTGTAAATTTTTAAATTTCCCATACCAAAAAATTCTCAAGTAAAACTAATGTAAGTAAAAGTATTTGTATAATTCAAGTATGTATTCATACTTGAAGGAAAGTTTTTGGAATTTACAGACTATTCATTTGATCTACAAAAAAAAACCAATTTTTTTACTTTATTATAATTAATGTAATTTAATTCCACAAATATTTTATTATTCAGCACATATTTAACATATTGTTTAGTTTGAAAATTTATATTTTTTGTAATTATATATATTAAATATTAATAAATATAATATAATTTTACGATATTTTAACATGATTTAAGAGTAAAATTTTTTGTTGATTGTGATCAAAATCATGTGCAATAACAATTTAATTAATAATAATATGGTTAATTATATATTTATGTCTGCAATGAAATTATAAAAAATAATTTTATTTTCAATTGCAATTAAATTAATAAATGATATTTAAATCAAATAAAATAATATGTATAAAGAAATTTTGTAATAAAAACTTGAAAATTTATTTTTAACTGACTTTTTCTTTTTATACTTTTAAACTATTTTTAATTTATAATCTCTATAAATATAAATTTAATATAATCCTAATTTATGCAGAAATATTATTTAATTGAAATGAAAATAAATAAATACAAACCTTCCATCCAAGATTTTCAAAAAATGTACTTAAACGACTTTGTCCTGTTGTTTTGCCACCACATGGTCCTATTAAAAAAAAAAAAATATGTGAAAAATAATTATAAATGTTAGGAATATCAATATAAAAGTAGAATTTAATTTTAATAATTATTTACAGAATAAAAATTTAATTTTATCAGAAAAATTAATATTAAGTATACTTATAAATATATATTTGAAATATTTCTAGTAATTATAGTACAAGTATATTTAAGTGGCAGTGAATAAATCTTATATACTTAATTATCCTAAAATAAAATGGTCTGGTTTTTCGGTCCTATTCATATTCAATAGGGATTGATAATTCTGAAGTTTTGTTAATGTAAATAGAAATAAATTTCAAGAAATTTCTATCGACTGGTGATGAAAAACAGGTAAAATTATATACTGTTGAGTCCCCAGCAACACGCCCGTCTATTCCAATTAGCGCATATGCACCGTTTTGCTACCACTGATACTCATGAAACCAGGCTAGGTTACGCGGTGGAAAGAGGCTGTTTAGATCCACTTCGTGCTATTCAAGAACCGTGTATCTGGGTTGCTTAGTGGCTAGGTCATTGAGTTCGCTAAAGTAAAGACTGCCGAACGAGTTGTATCTGGCTCTGTCCAGTGCATGGTACTTGTAAATAAAGTGTACTATAGTCTCTTTCTCATGTGGTATTTTACAGCTGCGGCATGATTGGTTAAATAGGATGCCCAGTCTGATAAATACATTTTTTTTTGGAATTAATGGAGTACCTTAATGTATATAGAGTACAAGTTTTTTATATATAGCCAAAGGTTTGGTTTAGTTTTATCGGTTTTCATTTGATCGGTTCAAGCTGCTACTTATAATTCCGACTCAAAACAAATAAAGATTTTGGTTAGAATATATTTCAAAATAAAAAGAAGTTTCAGCCAAAAAACTTTTGTACCAAATTTCAGGAGCCACGACAACATTAATTTAACATTGACAATAAATTTTTCGGTAATTCAATTTTTTTAAAAAATACTTATTCAAATAAACTAAAATATTATTTATTTAATCATATTTTTTTAAGAACTAAAAAAAAGCTGTTAAAATAATATAAAATAAATTATGTTTAGCACACAATTTATATGTAAAACATATATTTTCTGAAGAAATAAAAAAGTCTACCACTTTTTTATCAAAATCATTAAATGTAGTACAATATATTATATAATATCATTTCTCTAATCAAAACATACGTTAATATTTATTTAAATTGGAAACAATAAAAAAAAAACATATGTTAATAAAAATTTAAAAAATTAATTTAGTTTTTCATGAAATTAAGTTTTTAAAATTACAATTACACATTTAAAATACGTACATACGTAAATAAAATATATACAAAAATAAATCATTTTAAAATGTGTGGCAAAATCTTATATTATTCAAAAATATACGAATTTGTGACGTACATTATTTTGCTACTATGAGTATATTAAAAAAAAGTCATATTAAATTTACAGGCCAATCTCTAATCCGGGCATTCTTTACTTCTTTCAAAAATTTAAATTCTAATATTAAGCCACCAAATTTTTAAAGGGCAATCGAAGTCTATAGCATCTTAGTTAGTAGTAAAAAATAAATCTTTATTTCAGTAAAATCGGATAGAAAATTCTTCTATTTGGGGGCTATTTTGATGTCCAAGGTGGTCGGACAGTTAATGTCAATGTTAGGTAATGACCTAACTCATTTCAATCACAAAAATATTAATCAAAATCAAATGGAAAACAGTTCAATTATCACAACAACAAAAAACCTTAAAAGATTTTTGAGATCTTTTAAAGTTGAGGCTAAGGAATGACTAAGAATTACTAAACCAAAATTTGGGTGGATCAACTAGATGGCTCTAACTTTAACTCTAACTATCAAATGACGTTGGTTTGACTTCTTAGTCTTACCTTTTCTATATATCTGATCAATAAGCGTTAACAGACAGACGAACGAACATATAGATAGACAGACAACAGGAAAAAGTAAAACCACAATTCATTTCAGTGCTAGTATAAAAGTTCTTTAAAAAATATTTATTTTTAATAATATTATAATTATTTTTGTTGAGAAAAACAATTGTATTTTTATTATTATATTTATTCATAATAAATTTTCAACTTTATTATTATTGTTAGGATTTTGAAAACTGGAGAGAAAATGTGAATTGTACTTAATACAAATTTGTCATCAATTTTTTTAATGGAGAGTCATTACTCGCAGATACTATTCAACAATATGAATATTATTTTTGTTTCAACTGATTACGAAAATTCATCATGTTAGTAATTCGCGAAGGATTCATGCATGTACACAAAATTAGGGTAATTGTATCTTCCAAAATTATTTGCAAACCTTTTGAAGTCGTATTTTGATTTCGTATTAACTCGTTATAAATCAAAATTAATTTGTAAATATACATATTATTATTTCAATACTTTGAAATTGAATAAGTTTATTGTTTAGAATTGTTTATAATGAAAAATTCGAGGAAATATCTAAATACCTCGATTCCACCTTGATTACATGTTACATATGTATATTATAAATAACAGTTAAAAAATGTATATGAAAATATATCTATTTTAAGTTACTGCGAAAGCTCTTTATTTATTTGTTTAAATTTAATGTTAACAATCTAAATTGTCGCCTTAATGTTGAATGGCCCTAATTCACAAAAACTATTTTTTGGAGAAAATTATACATTTTAATTAATTAATGTTATTCAACCTAAATTACTTGTTTTATCGATTTATATAAATAAAAATATTGTAATTTTATCATTAATACATATAACTACTAAGAAAACCTACAAAATACTCTTAGTATAATAAATTGTTACTTAGGAATCTAAGATTCTCTTATATAGTATAATTAACCAATAAATGTATCAGTCTAAGCCGATTATTGACTATAACAAATTTTTGCTCAACTATTATCAAACATTATTATATAATTAACCAAATGAATGATGTAAGTTTATTAGCTAATGTCCGGTTTAACCATTGTTTATTGTTATATTTATAAAAACAATTATAACTCAAAATTGAGTATTTTGTCAGTTAGAACCATTTCCCACAAAAACGACTAAATGCATTAATTTAATATTTTTAACTAAGTCAATAAACGAGATACCTATATTAGATAAGAAAATTGTGCAATTGGTTGATGACTTTCAATTAAATTGTATAGGAAATATTAATAATTTAAACAATTTATAATGCACACAATTATTTTTTTATAAATATTTACTATATTTGTGAATTGAAAAAGATAACAATTATTATTAGAAAATATATATTTTTATTACAACACATTAATAAATTATTTAAGAGAACTTAAAATTTTATATTGTAATGAAACTATTTCAATGACAAGCGTTATTTTTTTTTAGAAAAACTTGATACAATACGAAAAAAAAATGAAAAATTTTAAACTTTGCAAAATTGCTATCTGAAAAAGGTTATAATCGTATTTAGTTTCAAATAACAATTATAAATCTTGTCAACGCAGCAATATCAAAACAACTGTTAATATTAATAAAATAGTCAGTGAAAATTTAAAGCGCCAAAATTTTACCGCCCGACAAAAATGATACGAACAAAGATTTTTCTATATTGGTTGTTACATTAAAAATTATCAAAATAAACAAATTCTGTTAGAGAATTTAAGCTTGACGAAGTGGGAAAATTGAATATCAAATAATTTCACAAAATAAAATATTGTGGTGTTAATTATTATTTTTGTAATCAATTTAATTTTGGATTACTTGAACTTAGTTAGATACTAATCAAAATTCAAATAAATTTTATTATAAAAAAAAAATTTATTCTTTTAATATTAACCTTCTTTCGAGCTAGTGGATATTAGTATCCAATTCAAATATCTCGTGAGTGATAATACCATAAATATTTTCTTTGTAACTTTTGATATTGGTATTAATACAAGGCTTTGCGTTTATAATAATTCTCCATGTATATTTATAAAAACTTATATATTTAAAAAAAATATCTTTACAATATCCTAAATGTCTACAAGCTCAGCAGCACCACTTAAATATTGTTAATGAACAACAAAA